>CM068728.1:9129727-9782505 GCA_035079005.1 Fraxinus americana | reverse complement strand
ACATTTCATATCAGAGAAATTAACAGGTTGAATAACTGCAATATTTCAAACATACATGCTCATTACTCATAATTTTGAGACTACAAATAAAAATTTCATGTTTTACCAATGTAAATCATGCTTTAAATAAATGAACCCGGTGACATAAAACTTGCCTGTGGGCTAAAGTCCTATTCAATCAGATTTATTTAATTGCCTTATGATAAAACTATCAAATTATGTTCCTTTTCTTAATTCCTGTGGGTAGATTAAGAAATATAATATGATATTTCATCCTAATTAATCATACAAATATAACAAAATTCCTGTGGGTAGATTTCATTATATTACGTATAATTAACCACAATCAATGTTTATTTTCCATATGTGATCCTCAATAAACTTAAATATATAATTTTAACTAATTAAAGGTGCTGTGGCTACTCTCTAATTAATAAAAATTATATGGATCACTAAACATTAATCAATTTCTTAAGCTCATATTATTGCACGAAACTTTAAGCAATATTTCATGAATTTAATTTCAATGTACTAATATTATTCAACTTAATATTGCATGTATAAAATAAACAACAATTATACAAACAAAATAAATAATATAAGCACGTAACATTCATAATTAAATTCATAAAGAACTCTCAAGAATTAATTTTTATATACATAAATTATTTAACCAAATTTTGTATGCATAATTATTCATACTCGTGCATACAAATAACAAAATAAATAATTTAACATAATTAATTCCTTACAATTCCACAAATATCCTCAAATGAGAACGATTGGGCCGTTAATATAAAATCCACAAATTAAAAGATCATAATTCATGAGTGGGCCGTTAATTGTACAAATGTTGGGCCGTCCAAAATTACCAATAATTTAGACTTGCTGGGCCCGGTTTCAAATTCTCATTAAATTGAACAAATCCACTTTAATAACCATTTATTTGGACATGTGTTGGCTGTTCAAATTACCAAATATTGGGCCATTCAAATAAACAATTTATTTGTGGAATAGTAGTCAAACAAGACGGCTACAGTCTCTGCAATGATACTCCAAGTCAGATTTTTTTTTTTTTTTTTTTTTAACTTTCAACAGTGTCGTCTTCTTCCTCAGGCGGGTCATTTCGACCCGTTTGAGATCCGAATAGAAACCCAACGGTTTCTCCACCTCCAGAACACGAAAAGTCATGTTTCAAGTCACAAAATCTTAGAAATCCAATTTCCTAATGATATCTAACTTTATTTTTTCATAAAAACACATAAAACATTAACTTGAAATCCAAGGAAAATCACTGTAAAAATTTCTGTAAAAATGCAGAGAACAAACGAGCAAGGCAGAGGCAAAACGGGGCTCTGATACCAAATGTAAGTCATAATATACGATCTAAACATGTTATCAACCTAATTAACACATTTAAATCGATTAAGCGGAAGCATGAAACAAGACGTACCTCCAGCCATTGCTATATCCGTTTTTTCAGTTTCGAAAAGGGCTTCTAATCCTTTCTCTTCTCTCACTGATGGTGTAACTAATTCTGAAAATGAAGAGCAGGCTTAGGGACCTTCCGAGAATTTGCTCGCTGCCTTTATAACGTCTCTTCCATCATCAAGTCGTTTCTTTGAGCGAGAAAGTGGGATGGCGGTTTCATAACTGCTGAATCAGTTATCCACGTTCCTTAGGTTCATGGAATATCATGGGCCACATTATGGTACCGAGGGAAGAGAAGATAAAACTAACATGTCCAATACAGCAAGGTAAAATCTGATTATGAGAAGACTCCTATTCTAAATAAGGGATGGGAAATTGTACGGAAATTGTTCTTGGAAGAACAAATGCCAATGATGATATAGGATCCTTCTGGTGGAAGAATGAGCAAAATTGTAGAAGACGAGAGTCCATTTCCTCACAGAAAGGGCAATCTGTTCAACATCCAATATCTAAATTACTGGTCATAACTCCAAAACCGAAGCCAACAGAAAATTGAGGTGGATTCAAAATCTATGCAAGCAAATCGAGCCATTTGTAACCAACACTCACAAGAACTGGATATATTAATTGCAAAGATCTTGATTAGGGGACAAATGACAAGGATTATAGCTACTCGGCCGCAAGAGTCGGGGCTGAAGAGTATTTTAAGGGAAATTTCGAAATATTGACAAGAGTTAAGGGAAAGGTTGATCCAGGAAACCTCTACAAAAATTAACTATTTGTGAATAAAATTTTATGTTATGGAACACAAAGCATCCCAGTCCCAGTATAGGATAAGAGTCTGTTTCATTTGGAAATGCAAAAATATTCATAGAAACCCTTTGCAATTCATTTTACAAGAGATATAATCAAATATAATGGTTTCCGAGTATCAATATTACATTTATATTCAGGTATACCACTTTCTCTGAGATTTGAACACAATTAATGTCTATCTGACATTATATGCACAACTCCCTAGCCAGAGCGTACGTGCATCGAAATGTACATTAATATTAAAAATTCCACACTCAATTTGATTTTCATTTCAAATGGTTAATTTGAGTCTAATGTTGAACATGTTTATAGTTTAACATGTATTCTACTTTTGCATGATGTATACTTGCTTTAATGCAATTTATAGGATTCAAAATATTTCTCATAGTTTACATTGTCTTGCCTCAAGCATATTTTATAACCGGAATACTTTGTTCATTTCTAAAGTAGTTTTCAGGGTCAATCCTAGTCTTCACTTGTACTAATTTCTCGAAATTCCCCCTAAAATACTTGTTCCCCCAAATCTTTGCTTTCGAACAATTGAAATCATATTTCTTGTTCTTCCCTATATCAAGATCTCTATAATTGAAGTAAGCAGCCCTGGGAGAATGGGATACAAATGGAGTCATGTATTCATATAGATCTCTAATCCATTCTACGTGCCTTTGGCTTTCCCTAATCCCATCCTTTTGCCATTTCACTATATACTGTATGTTGTATAAATTCCCTTTTCTATGAGGAAATGGAAGTTCATATTCTGGTATTTCATCCATTCTTGCACCAAATGGATCCAACAGCATAAATGCTGATTCTACTCTTGAAAATTTTTCCCATATTTCATCAAATGTAGTTTCCGGGATTGGATTTTGAACAAAATCGGACTTTCCCTTGAAATTACTCTTGTCAAGTGTCGTTCTATCCAATAGAACATTTAAATGTTCTCGGTCTTTGAATCCTGCGAAGTAGAGGACGGATTGAATCCAATTCATTTCAATGCAGTCTTCTGGCTTTAAGTCCAATTCAGGGAAAGCATTAGACAATAATGGGATAAGTTTCTCTGCTTCTCCAAGAAATAATGAGTTGAAGGATGCTTTAACCGTCTTTGTTCCATTCACTTTGGAATTTTGTAAAATGACTCTTATGAATAGATCTTCCGAAAGTTTATCTGCAATATATTGCCATCTGTTGACAAGTTTTTGAGCTTCTTTCCCGAACTTGCCAACGGTAAAAACAGTCACTTTGGATGGAACTTCAACCAACTTGATTTTCCAAGAAGTTATGATTCCGAAGCTGGATCCTCCTCCACCTCGGATGGCCCAAAAAACGTCCTCCCCCATTGCCTTTCTGTCGAGGATTTTTCCATTTACGTCGATTAAGGTAGCATCGACAATATTATCTGCGGCAAGTCCAAATTTTCTAACTAAGGTACCTAATCCTCCTCCACTAAGGTGCCCTCCAACCCCCACACTCGGATAAAGCCCGGCCGGAAATCCACGAACGGGTGATTTACCAGCTATTTTATGGTACAATTCTCCAAGAGTAGCACCGGTCTGAACCCACGCGGTTTGAAGTCCCGAATCAATGTCAATCGATCGATAATTGACTAAATCAATGACGATAAACGGGGTTTTACAACGATAAGATAGACCTTCATAGTCATGTCCTCCACTTACAACTCTTATTTGCAAGCCATTTGCCTTGCTACAAACAACAGCTGCTTGAATTTCGCTTTCATTTGTTGGAGCAACCATGAACAAAGGTTTTTGACTTCTCGAATTCACCCATCTTGGATTCTGTTGAACAGATTGTAGAAGAGATGAATATATAGGGGACTCTGTTGAGTATATGTATTGTTTTGTACAATTATTTGCAGCAGAATGACTTGACATACATTCAAGAAAACCATTGATATTTGCACAGAAGCAAATAGGCCATGATATTGAAAGAAATATGCAACATATTGTCAAAAAATGCATATTGTTCTTGATGTCTTGTTGAAGCCATGAATTATGGTATATAAGCCATTTGTGAATGTAAGTTCGAAATTAAGTTATTAAATTCCATAATAAATGTTTTGGAAGTGATGGTTGTTTAAATTTCATCATAAATGCTTGGAACCATGAATGCAAGTAATCTTAATCAATAACTGTCACTAAGTTTTAGTTTCTTGGAGTTAATTAATAGTCATTAATTAATGCTATTCATCAGTTAATATTTTCTGTAAGATAAATTATTTTCCCTTTTTGTGTTAGTTTTTACACAGAGTCAAAAAGAGAAGATTGTGAGCAAATCGATTGGTCGATGGTCCGAGTCTATATATTCAAGATGATCCAATCCTCTTTCAAAATCAAGAATTGGACCAAAAGTTGAAACTTGAAAGCAATAGATAGAATCAATACTGTAGTATTTGACCTTTGAACTTGTGATGGCTTTCATTTGGCCTCTATTGCGGCAGCCTCGGGTTTTATCATCAATACTGTATAATTTTAATAGGTAGAATCAATACTGTACTATTTGAGAAATTTGTGTTGATTTTTGATTTGGCAGGAGAGCATAATTTCCTTAGTTTTGAGAATTTTACTATACTACTATCTAATTGTTTCTACAAAACATGACATTGGTTTCTTTGGACATTGAAGCCAGTCCGTTTGTTTGACTTTAAGAATTATGAGACCAATTAATGAACTCGGAATTTATGGTTTCTTTTTCATTAACAGAATGTTATTGTCTCCAATTTCGTATTTCCTTTATTATGCATTAAAAAATGCTCCATCTTATAGATTAATTTGCTTCGTCCATAAGCATAAACATGTAAAGTATGAAAGAAAGTATTGATTATTGAAGCATGTACCTTTGCAATTAGGCTTAGGTACTGCATTTTGTTCAGCTTTCCGTGTTATTTATGTTCACAAGTCCTTAATGCTACAAGAATTTAAGACGGTCCCAAGAGTGCTTACCTATTAAAGTTTTTTTAGTCTTCAAATTTTTAATAACTTTTAAAGTCATTTATAAAGGTCATCAATGTACTAACTTTTAAGTAGAACGTATTAAAATAGAATTTCAAAATTTACATCCAAATCTTTAAATCACAGTAGCACAAGTCCCAAACATCTCAAAGTTATGCAGGGAAAGGAAATTTTGAAGCTTTCAGCCCAAAAATCTGTTAGTTGACCAAAAGTCAACGTTTGACAATAATTTAACCAATTTCAAAAATGGCAAAATAATTTTTTATTCTGTAATTAATTAATAGAAATTTGCATTGAAGGTTCCAAACCTTATTAAATATGCATAAAAAAGTTCTCAAACAATTTTCGTCCAAAAATCTTTCAGTTGACCAGAAGTATTCATCTTTTGCAATTCCCTCCTGCAACCATTTAATGTAGGTTTTGATTAGAATTTATTTATCTTTATTTATTTTTTTCCAGTTATTTAAATGTTGTTGTCAATAAAGAAATGGAGCTGATGGGATGGGGAAGAAAGGTCGGCGAAGTTGGGAAAAATGAGGAGGATGAGGCAATGAATGATGTTGTCGTGGGATATATAAAAAGTGCAAATAAGTGGGAAACACTCGATTTTCAATTTTTCCTTATAAAAATATTCATTGTCACCAATATCCTTAACAATGAATGTATTTCTACAAGATATAATTATTGTTAATTAATATTATTGCTTTCCAAAAAGTAAGTCAATTTATTTTCACTAAACACAAATATTACTAATTATTAATATTCAATTAACAAAAACATTATTATTTACAATTTCAAAAAATTATATTAAGACTACATGTATAATTAACTTGAAGGCATAAATTATTACTTTGATTAATATTAATATTTACAATAAGAAAATAATAAAATTAAGTATACAATTAATTTTTTTAAACACTAATATTACATAATAAAAAACATGTTGGATTTTACTTATGACATGGATAACTCTAATTTCCGAAAATTTTATTGAAAAGAAACCCCGATCAACAATTTAAAAAAAAAAAAATCAATTAGTTTACATTTATTCGTTTTGTTAGGGTGAAAAGTAATTTTTTAATAATCCATCAATTTCTTGATCATCAATAAGCTACGAGATGAAAAGTTATTTTCCAATAACCATCAATTCTTTTATCATCTAATCATTCTACAGTTTCACTTTATTCTCCCCTCTCTAAATTCACACTAAGAATCTATAAATTGGTCGATTAATTTCTGCACTTTTTAGTATTTATTTTTTTCTTTATTTCAATACTTCTTTGTTTGGATCTCATATTGCCTATTTGATTTACGATTTTATTTTATTTGGTAATTACTATTATTTGTTTGGGGGTTTTCTTTTGAATATTTTTGTTGTTTATGGTTGATATGAAAGAGAATATGTGATTTAAGTGTTGTTGCATGTTTTGAGTTTTTCTTTGGATGGATATATGTTTTATTGGAGAGTGTTGGAAAGCTGGAGCGGAATTACCCAAAAATAAAAAATTTCTTTAATTCAATAAACAAGATCGTCTAGATGTTCATGTTTATGATACAACAAGAATAAAGGATTCTAGTTTTTTGGATCACGAGTTTTCAATCCTTTAATTCCAAAAACTCGATGCTCCAAACTTCCAAGTCTTTTATAATATTCTCTGAAGTCGAGATTACGCCGATAGGTGGGCACATTCTTTTGATTAAATCAAGCAACTAATTTTTGGACTGGATAATAAATAAATAAATTCTCACTTTTTCCCTTTCTCCAATTTGAACACAATGAAATTATGCATTATGACTGTTTTAGAATTTATATGTCCATGTAGTCCCTATTTATAGAGACAAAGATATTCCAATCAATGTACAATAAGAATTCCACATTCAAATATGAGTTTTCATTAAAATCCAAGTAGGAGTTTTAATTAAAGTCCACATCCAATTAGTTTATATTTAATTACTTGTGGAGTTCTAGAATTTCTATTACATTTATAATTAAGTTTACAACTTTCATGATAACTATGATTAAGTAAAAAACTTTATTATAATTACAATTAAGCTGAAAACTTCTATTATAATTTTAATGCCCACTGATTGTGGAGGAAGGATCAATGACTAAGTAACGAGCAAAAAAGGTCAAGTCATGGGATTACTTGTTTAAGTTAGGATGGATGAAATATCGACCACAACAAGTAAAAAGAAAAGTTCCATATTGGGCATAGAAGAGGGAACAAGATGGATCGACTTGGCTTAAGAAACACACGAGTGAGGTAAAAAGAGTAATTATGCGACCACATAGTATACCCAGACAAAATAGTAACTATGTTTTTTACAATGAATAAAATGATATTTAGACTATTAATTTCGTTTTTAATTAGGTTTTTATGAGTTTCCTATAAATATGACTCATTTTATTCATTGTAAAAAAACACACAATTTGAGAGATATTATAACGAGGTATATTGCTTTCAACTCGTTGTTCATCGAATTAATTCCGAATTTATCAAGAATTAAATTCTTGTGGCATTCAATAATTCAAGTAAGATTCATAAATTTTGTGACCACAGGGTCAAGATATTGTTTGCGATTGTTGAATTTTTTGGTTCAACAATTAATCGGGTTGAACTTTTCAAACGTTGATTCTTAGCTTTCTTTGGTTTGATCTAATCTATCGTGGGTTTCGTAACTTCAATTCCTTCGTAAGTTCGCATGAGTTGGTATCAGAGCTTATACACAAAAAATCAAGGTTATATCGTTTATTTGTTTTGTTTGAATCTTTATTTTCGTTCTTCGTGTTTTTCATATTTTGAGTTATTCAATCCAATTAAATTATAAAAAAAATTCAAAACTTATTTGTGCGCTAAATTAGTGCCCAAATCAATTCATTTTAATTTTTTTTAGGTTCTTTGTTGAATTCTCGCACTCCAAAAGTGTCCAATTCGAATTCAAGAAACACTTTCTTGAATTTAACATTGGCGTTTTCATTCAAAGTTCAAATTCCTCTTTCTTGAATCATTCTAGAGTCAATCTGCTTACTCAATTATTTGTTTGAACTCCACAAGGGTTGATTTTTTTTTTTTATTGAGATCGAATTAGCTTTTTGAAGCACTTGTAAGGAAGTATTGAGTAGAAAAAGGTAGAGAGGTGAGACTAGTAGAGGAAAAAAGTTAGGTTGAGTGATACACAAGTGTACACATGTGGGGCAAATATTATGCTAGATTTAGGGTGTTTTAATGAGACAAATCTACTTCAAGTGGGAAGAATGGTCAAGTCATCATGATGTGCTAGATGATACAACGATTTGAAATATTGTTTAGGGATATGCTAGATACGATGGATAAGCCAGAGGCGTGGATGGAGAGGCAAGACACATTAGTTACTAATTTACGTAGGGAACAACCTATAGAAGTTCATAAGACAAGAGGCAAGGTAGACGGGAGTCTAGAGCTGATTTGTGGTGAAAATGAAGTGGATAATGGAATTGATGATGATGATGATGATGATGATGATGATGATGATGGTGGTGGTGATGATGATGATGATGATAATGACGATGATGTATGAGTGGAGGCTGAAATAGGAAGAATGAGGAATAGAGAAGATATGCATGATAGGAAAAAATATTGTCAAAAAGTGCATATTGTTTTTTCTGTCTTGTTGAAGCCGTGAATTTTGGTAAATAAGCCCTTTGTGAACGTCAATTCCAAATCAAGTTATTAAATTTTATCATAAATGTTTGGAAAATGATTGTTGTACACCATGCTGTAAGGCATGGTGTACAGTCCCCTCACATGTGAGGGAACCTCACCATGAATGCAAGTAATCTTAATCAATACATGTTACTAAGTTTTATCTGCACTCGATATTCAATTCAATTTTCATTTCAAAGGGTTAATTTGAGTCTAATGGTGAACGTGTTTGTAGTTTAACAAGTATTCTAATTTTGCATGGCGTCTACTTGCTTTAATGAAATTTATTGGATTCAAAATATTTCTCAGTATACATTGTTTTGCCTCAAGCATATTTTATAATCGGAATACTTTGTTCATTTATGAAGTAGTTTTCAAGGTCAATCCTAGTCTTCATTTGCACTAATTTCTGAAAAATTCCCTTGAAATACTTGTTCCCCCAAATCTTTGCTTTCGAGCAGTTGGAATCATATTTCCCGTTTTTCCCTACATCAAGATCTCTATAATTTAAGTAAGCAACCCTGAGAGAATGGGATACAAATGGAGTCATGTATTCGTATAGATCTCTAATCCATTATACGTGCCTTTGACTTCCCGTAATCCCATCTTTCTGCCATTTCACTATGTACTATATATTTTATAAATTTCCGTTTCTATAAGCAAATGAAATTTCATATTCTGGTATTTCAACCATTCCAGCACCAAATGGATCCAATAGCATAAATGTTGATTGTACCCTTGAAAATTTTTCCCAATTTCGTCAAATGCAGTTTCTGAGATTGGATTTTGAACAAAATCGGACTTCCCCTTGAAATTACTCTTGTCAAGTGTTGTTTTGTCCAATAAAACATTTAAATGTTCTCGATCTTTAAATCCTGCGAGGTAGAGGACGGATTGAATCCAATTCATTTCAAGGTGGTCTTCTGGTTTTAAGTCCAATTCAGGGAAAGCATTAGACAATAATGGGATAAGTTTTTCTGCTTTACCAAGAAATAATGAGTTGAAAGATGCTTTAACTGTCTTTGTTCCATTCATTTTGGAATTTTGTAAAATGACTCTTATGAATAGTTCTTTCGAAAGTTTATCTGCAATATATTGCCATTTGTTGACAAGTTTTTGAGCTTCTTTCCCGAACTTGCCAATGGTAAAAACAATTACTTTGGATGGAACTTCTACCAACTTGATTTTCCAAGAAGTTATGATTCCGAAGCTACCCCCTCGGATGGCCCAAAAATGTCCTCCCCCATTGCCTTTCTGTAGAGGATTTTCCCATTTACGTTAATTGAGGTAGCATCAACAATATTATTTGCGGCAAGTCCAAATTTTCTATCTAAGGTACCTAAGCGTCCTCCACTAAGGTGCCCTCCAATCCCCACACTCGGATAAAGCACGGCCGAAAACCCACGAACTGGTGATTTATCAGCTATTTTATGGTACAATTCTCCAAGAGTAGCACCGGTTTGAACCCACGCGGTTTGAAGTCCCGAATCAATGTCAATCGATCGATAATGAAATAAATCAATGAGGATAAACGGGGTTTTACAATGAAAAGATAGGCCTTCATAGTCATGTCCTCCACTTACAAATCTTATTTGCAAGCCATTTGCCATGTTACAAACAACAGCTGGTTGAATTTCGCTTTCATTTGTTGGAGCAACCATAAAGAAAGGTTTTCGACTTCTCGATTTCACCTATCTTGGATTCTATTGAACAAATTGTAGAAAAGATGAATATATAGGGGAATCTGTTGAGTATATGTATTGTTTTGTCCAAGTATTTGCAGCAAAATGACTTGACATGCATTCAAGAAAATCATTGATATTTGCACAGAAGCAAATAGGCCATGATATTGAAAGAAGTATGCAAAATATTGTCAAAAAATGCATATTGTTCTTTCTGTCTTGTTGAAGCCATGAATTCTGGTAAATAAGCCATTTGTGAATGTCAGTTCCAAATCAAGTTATTAAATTCCATCATAAATGTTTGGGAAATAATGATTGTACGCCATGAATGCAAGTAATTTTAATCAATAACTGTTACTAAGTTTTAGTTTCTTGGAGTTAATTAATGCTGTTCACCCGAATTTGATTATAGTTATTTTGAATAAAATCCATATGTGGCCATAGTTATTTTGAATTTGTGACCAAATTCTAATTAAACATGACAAAATCCAGAATATTGAAATTACAATAGATCACATACATACACGAAATTAGAAGATCAAAATTAGTTTTAGGAATAGCAATGTTTCTCTTGTCTGCAACTGAGAATTAAAGTTTGAAAAAAAAAAAAAAAAAAACACAATACTGCACATGACAAATTCTAACGTTGAAATCAATGTTGTCGAACCGATGATGGGCATTGAAATATAATACATACTCACCAAGTTTGTTAACAAGTGTTCTATAGTATATATGAATTTTCCCCGAACACGACTTTCCTATTCATTTCTGCGTGCCTTTTCTCATGGACTGTGCAATACTAAGATTGGACCATGCCCGTCGGCAGTACCCTTATTTTTGGAAATCCTTCCTTAGCGCGAATGGGGATATGGTCCTAGTTGGGTTCAAGAAGTGTTTCCTATCAGTGAAGAATCTGATATGCTCGAGATATTTATGTCATTGTATTTAAGTTAACTATAATAATCAATAAAATTAACATTTTAATATTGTTGCTCTCCAAATTATTGATCCATTAGAACCACATTAGATTCAAAGTTCCATTTCTCTCTTTCATTGCTCGAGGCTAAAAATGTGTACAATGTGATGACCTTTTTAGGTATTCTAGTTCTAAGAAAATTGAAGGTTGAAAAATATCCCCAAAAATTGTATGAGAACTCAAGAAGCTAGGTATTCAATTGCATATATCTTCTCATAAATAATTGAAGCTAGGTTATGAAACAATTGAAATATAGGTCCAAGTGGAATGCCTAAAAGGCCTCACTTCTCATAAACGTCTTGTCATAGAAGTCGATGCTCATAATAAAGCTGCAATGAAAGGAACAAGGTAGGATTGGAGAACTTGGTCATTAAAACTAATTGATTAACAAGGCTCCAAGGGTCTTAGCAGGATGAGGACCAACATGACCTGGGAAAGCACTCGATTCATGTTTTATTTGACAAGAAAATTTTCAGAATAACATAAGCTTCACAGAAAACTAAGATTGTACGACGTCTATGACAATTTTCAAGAATGTGACAGTTTACCAGATGTGTCCTAGGCTCCACTTATGTTCCATTCTAGGTAAGGACATCTTTTTAGCCTACTAAAATTGTTCATCAATCACGTGACAACTGTAGTTAACTTGACTTCATGTGAAATATGACACTCCTAACTCTCATGGTCGAGCTCACTAATTGACTCCTGTTTTTCCCACTTTTTTCTTGCAATTCTCGTTCGGTAGAGATGATCAATGTAATCCTAGGTAAAATAAAATCATGCCAAGCTGTGGCCAGTGGTAATAAATCCAATCGCAGTCATGAGCTAGGAGTGATGTTGTAGTGCAACTTCATATGTTCAATAAAGAAAAGAGGATGTTTTTCTTGTTGGGTGTTACGTTGGCAGGCTTTTTTATTTTTTATTTTTTTGGGGTTTTGCCAATTATCAATGAAAAAAATGATGTTTTTATAAAGAATCTGTGAAAGAAACCCTTTATGTGCAGCATAGTTCCTCTTCTCTTATTGTAGTTAGAGATAACGTCACTAAAACTAGAGAGGAGAAATGGGTTCCTTGCTATAATCTCCTCCATTCTATTGCTTGCCATTTTTTGTGCTTCCTGCAGTGCTCATGAGAAAGCCTTTCTTAAGTGCTTTACAAAAAGGCGGTAGGCAATGCCAAAATGATATTTATGCCCTGAATTTGCAGAGATATTCATCTCTCGTGGAATTATCCCAGAAGAATCCCCAATGGCTAAACTCTACGTAGCAGCTGCCTCTTTTCATCGTTACTCCCCCAAGAAGAAAATGAAATCAGGAATGTAATTGTATGCAGCAAAAAAGTAGGCTTAGAAATCCGGGTGAAGAGTGGTGGCCATGATTATGAAGGCCTCTCCTTCCGGACCCAGAATAGGGACCCGTTTGTTATGATTGATCTACGCAATCTAATGCCGCTGAGATCAATCTGGAGGAAGAGAGTATATGGATTCAGACAGGGGTCATGTTGGGAGTGTGAAGATGGGTTGCTACATTTTTTATGGCCCAAATGACTTCTGGTCAAGTAAAATAAGATAAGCCAATTTACTGGGTCCAATTATATGTTTTGCCAATAGTTGGATGATTCTGGAAATTGGATGAAAACGTGTTTTTTTATATATATAAACATTATAAACACGCCTTCACCGGATGCTTGACACTTAAAATATTTCAAATCGTTGGATGCATGATATGGGCTCATCTCATATGAAAGGAGGCACCTGTGCTTCTTGGGTTGAATGAATACAAGCTATTCATCTTTTTCTCTGTCTTAGTGAAATCCTCTCTGTAATTTTTTGGCCATCAACTGGATGATTGTCGAGCGATTTCTTTGTGAGATTGTTGTTTAGAGAGATTTGTAAAGCAATACATATTCTTGTGAGTGATTGTTGATAGGAGAGGTATAATCGAGATAAAGGGTTTCATTTGAATCCCTTGTTGCAAATTTTGTATCGAACTTGTTCTTGCCCGATTTTGGAACTTTATAGTGGATTTGAGCAAAATCCTTAGGAATGCTCGACGTGGGATTAGGCGTTAGAAGCGATCGCTGAACCTCCGAGGCCTTTGGCCTAAAAATCTTGTGTTCTTGTTGTTTTTAAACCTTTTTTTATGGCTTTTCACAAAACAAACTCAAACAATCTTTTAATCTGTTTATCTGGGACCAACAGGAAGGGTCGTATTACACAATAGCCCTGAATAGCAATGTTCATGCTTTTCCAGGAGGATTGCACCCGGGCGTTGGCTCTGGTTGGCATATTAGTGGTGGAGGATCTGGAACCCTATTAAGGAAATATGGCCTTCCTGCTGATGATGTTTCGGATAATCGCATTATGGACGTGTATGGCAGAATCCCGGGCAGAAAAGCAATGGGTGAAGATTTTTCTGGGCACTTAGGGGAGGTGGAGGAGCAATTTTTGGCGTGATTCTTGCTTGGAAATTCAAGATGGTTCGAGTCCCAGAACATATAACTTCCTTCTCTTTCTTGCAAGAGACTTTTATCTTTTCCAAAGGTGGCAAAATAGTGCGCATCAATAAACCAATGATTTATTCATGAGAGTCATGATCCAAAATTTAGGCACAAATGTCCCAGGAGACGAAAGGGTCGTTCAGGTGACTTTTAATGGACAATATATTGGAACCCTGATGAACTAGTTCCATTGTTGAATCAGAGCTTCCCCGAGTTTGGTTTCACGGCTAAAGATTGCTTCAAAGTCTTTGATTTCGGAAATAACAGTGATTGCCTCAACAAGCCATGCATAAAGAATGAATACATACAAGTGCCTTGGATTTGATCAGTATTTTATTTTTCAGGAAAGAATATGACAGGTCCTTGGAGATTTTGTTGAACCCGAAAAATAACCTAGTCCAATACAGCAAGGGAAAATCTGTTTATGAGAAGACTCCTATTCTAAATAAGGGATGGGAAATTGTACGGAAATTGTTCTTGGAAGAACAAATGCCAATGATGATACAGGATCCTTCTGGTGGAAGAATGAGCAAAATTGTAGAAGACGAGAGTCCATTTCCTCACAGAAAGGGCAATCTGTTCAACATCCAATATCTAAATTACTGGTCATAACTCCAAAACCGAAGCCAACAGAAAATTGAGGTGGATTCAAAATCTACACAAGCAAATCGAGCCATTTGTAACCAACACTCACAAGAACTGGATATATTAATTACAAAGATCTTGATTAGGGGACAAATGACAAGGATTATAGCTACTCGGCCGCAAAAGTCGGGGCTGAAGAGTATTTTAAGGGAAATTTCGAAATATTGGCAAGAGTTAAGGGAAAGGTTGATCCAGGAAACCTCTTCAAAAATTAACGATTTGTGAATAAAATTTTATGTTATTGTGGAACACAACGCATCCCAGTCCTAGTATAGGATAAGAGTGTTTCATTTGGAAATGCAAAAATATTCATAGAAACCCTTTGCAATTCATTTTACAAGAGATATAATCAAATATAATGGTTTCAGAGCATCAATATTACATTTATATTCAGGTATACCACTTTCTCTGAGATTTGAACACAATTAATGTCTATCTGACATTATATGCACAACTCCCTAGCTAGAGCGTTCGTGCATCAAAATGTACACTAATACTAAAAATTCCGCACTCAATTTGATTTTCATTTCAAAGGGTTAATTTGAGTCTAATGTTGAACATGTTTATAGTTTAACATGTATTCTACTTTTGCATGATGTATACTTGCTTTAATGCAATTTATAAGATTCAGAATATTTCCCATAGTTTACATTGTCTTGCCTCAAGCATATTTTATAACCGGAATACTTTGTTCATTTCTAAAGTAGTTTTCAGGGTCAATCCTAGTCTTCACTTGTACTAATTTCTCGAAATTCCCCTTGAAATACTTGTTCCCCCAAATCTTTGCTTTCGAACAATTGGAATCATATTTCTTGTTCTTCCCTATATCAAGATCTCTATAATTGAAGTAAGCAGCCCTGGGAGAATGGGATACAAATGGAGTCATGTATTCATATAGATCTCTAATCCATTCTACGTGCCTTTGGCTTTCCCTAATCCCATCCTTTTGCCATTTCACTATATACTGTATGTTGTATAAATTCCCTTTTCTATGAGGAAATGGAAGTTCATATTCTGGTATTTCATCCATTCTTGCACCAAATGGATCCAACAGCATAAATGCTGATTCTACTCTTGAAAATTTTTCCCATATTTCATCAAATGTAGTTTCCGGGATTGGATTTTGAACAAAATCGGACTTTCCCTTGAAATTACTCTTGTCAAGTGTCGTTCTATCCAATAGAACATTTAAATGTTCTCGGTCTTTGAATCCTGCGAAGTAGAGGACGGATTGAATCCAATTCATTTCAATGCAGTCTTCTGGCTTTAAGTCCAATTCAGGGAAAGCATTAGACAATAATGGGATAAGTTTCTCTGCTTCTCCAAGAAATAATGAGTTGAAGGATGCTTTAACCGTCTTTGTTCCATTCACTTTGGAATTTTGTAAAATGACTCTTATGAATAGATCTTCCGAAAGTTTATCTGCAATATATTGCCATCTGTTGACAAGTTTTTGAGCTTCTTTCCCGAACTTGCCAACGGTAAAAACAGTCACTTTGGATGGAACTTCAACCAACTTGATTTTCCAAGAAGTTATGATTCCGAAGCTGGATCCTCCTCCACCTCGGATGGCCCAAAAAACGTCCTCCCCCATTGCCTTTCTGTCGAGGATTTTTCCATTTACGTCGATTAAGGTAGCATCGACAATATTATCTGCGGCAAGTCCAAATTTTCTAACTAAGGTACCTAATCCTCCTCCACTAAGGTGCCCTCCAACCCCCACACTCGGATAAAGCCCGGCCGGAAATCCACGAACGGGTGATTTACCAAACTATTTTATGGTACAATTCTCCAAGAGTAGCACCGGTCTGAACCCACGCGGTTTGAAGTCCCGAATCAATGTCAATCGATCGATAATTGACTAAATCAATGACGATAAACGGGGTTTTACAACGATAAGATAGACCTTCATAGTCATGTCCTCCACTTACAACTCTTATTTGCAAGCCATTTGCCTTGCTACAAACAACAGCTGCTTGAATTTCGCTTTCATTTGTTGGAGCAACCATGAACAAAGGTTTTTGACTTCTCGAATTCACCCATCTTGGATTCTCATGAATGAGCAGTTGTAGAAGAGATGAATATATAGGGGACTCTGTTGAGTATATGTATTGTTTTGTACAATTATTTGCAGCAGAATGACTTGACATACATTCAAGAAAACCATTGATATTTGCACATAAGCAAATAGGCCATGATATTGAAAGAAATATGCAAAATATTGTCAAAAAATGCATATTGTTCTTGATGTCTTGTTGAAGCCATGAATTATGGTATATAAGCCATTTGTGAATGTAAGTTCGAAATTAAGTTATTAAATTCCATAATAAATGTTTTGGAAGTGATGGTTGTTTAAATTTCATCATAAATGCTTGGAACCATGAATGCAAGTAATCTTAATCAATAACTGTCACTAAGTTTTAGTTTCTTGGAGTTAATTAATAGTCATTAATTAATGCTATTCATCAGTTAATATTTTCTGTAGGATAAATCATTTTCCCTTTTCGTGTTAGTTTTTACACAGAGTCAAAAAGAGAAGATTGTGAGCAAATCGATTGGTCGATGGTCCGAGCCTATATATTCAAGATGATCCAATACTCTTCCAAAATCAAGAATTGGACCAAAAGTTGAAACTTGAAAGCAATAGATAGAATCAATACTGTAGTATTTGACCTTTGAACTTGTAATGGCTTTCATTTGGCCTCTATTGCCGCAGCCTCGTGTTTTAGCATCAATACTGTACAATTTTAATAGGTAGAATCAATACTGTACTATTTGAGAAATGTGTGTTGATTTTTGATTTGGCAGGAGAGAACATAATTTTCTTTGTTTTGAGAATTGTACTATACTACTATCTAATTGTTTCTACAAAACATGACATCGGTTTCTTTGGACATTGAAGCCAGTCCGTTTGTTTGACTTTAAGAATTATGAGACCAATTAATGAACTCGGAATTTATGGTTTCTTTTTCATTAACAGAATGTTATTGTCTCCAATTTCGTATTTCCTTTATTATGCATTAAAAAATGCTCCATCTTATAGATTAATTTGCTTCGCCCATAAGCATAAACTTGTAAAGTATGAAAGAAAGTATTGATTATTGAAGCATGTACCTTTGCAATTAGGCTTAGGTACTGCATTTTGTTCAGCTTTCCGTGTTATTTATGTTCACAAGTCCTTAATGCTACAAGAATTTAAGATGGTCCCAAGAGTGCTTACCTGTTAAAGTTTTGGAGTATTCAAATTGTTGATAACTTTTAAAGTCATTTATAATGGTCATCAATGTACTAACTTTTAAGAAGAACGTATTAAAATAGAATTTCAAAATTTACATCCAAATCTTTAAATCACAGTAGCAAAAGTCCCAAACATCTCAATGTTATGCAGGGAAAGGAAATTTAGATGCTTTCCACCCAAAAATCCGCTAGTTGACCAAAGTCAATATTTGATAATAATTTAATCAATTTTTAAAATGGCAAAATAATTTTTTAATCTGTAATTAATTAATAGAAATTTGCATCAAATGTTCCAAACCTTTATTAAATATGCATCAAAAAGTTCTCAAACGATTTTTGTCCAGAAATATTCATCTTTTCCAATTCACCCTGCCACCATTTAATGTAGGTTTTGATTAGAATTGATTTATCTTTATTTATTTGTTTCCAGTTATTTAAATGTTCTTGTAAATAAGGAAATGTAGTTGATGGGATGGGGAAGAAAGGTCGGCAGAGTTGGGGAAAATGAAGAGGAGGAGGCAATGAATGATGTTGTCCTGAGATACATAGAAAGTGCAAATAAGTGGGAAACATTTGATTTTAAATTTATCCTTATAAAAATATTTATTGTCGCTAATATCCTTAACAATGAATGTATTTCTACAAGATATAATTATTATTAATTAATATTATTGCTTTTCAAAAAGTAAGTCAATTTATTTTCACTAAACAAAAATATTACTAATTATTAATATTCAATTAACAAAAACATTATTATTTACAATTTCAAAAAATTATATTAAGACTACATGTATAATTAACTTGAAGGCATAAATTATTACTTTGATTAATATTAATATTTACAATAAAAAAATAATCAAATTGAATATACAATTAATTTTTTTAAAACCTAATATTACATATTAAAAAACATGCTGGATTTTTCTTATGACATGGATAGCTCCAATTTTCGAAAATTCTATTGAAAATAAAACCCGATCAACAATTTAAAAAAATAAATCAATTAGTTTACATTCATTCGTTTAGTTAGTATGAAAAGTAATTTTTTAATAACCTATCAATTTTTTGATCATCAATAAGTTACGAGATGAAAAGTTATTTTTCAATAACCATCAATTCTTTTATCATCTAATCATTTTGCAGTTTCACTTTATTCTCCCCTCTCTAAATCCACACTGAGAATCTATAAATTGGTCGATTAATTTCTGCACTTTTAGTATTTATTTTTTTTCTTTATTTCATTACTTCTTTGTTTGGATCTCATATTGCCTATTTGATTTATGATTTTATTTTATTTGATAATTACTATTATTTGTTTGGGGGTTTTCTTTTGAATATTTTTGTTGTTTATGGTTGATATGAAAGAGAATATGTGATTTAAGTGTTGTTGCATGTTTTGAGTTTTTCTGTGAATGGATATACGTTTTATTGGATAGTGTTGGAAAGTGAGAGCAGAATTACCCAAAAATAAAAAATTTCTTTAATTCAATAAACAATATCATCTAAATGTTCACGTGTATATTACATCAAGAATAAAGGATTCTAGTCTTTTGGATCACGAGTTTTCAATCTTTTAATTCCAAGAACTGGATGCTCCAAACTTCCAAGTCTTTTATAGTATTTTCTAACACTACACCAAAAAAGGGCATTTGCAACATATAAAAGGCAACATTCGGTTGTTAAATGTTGCAAAATGGGTCTATCGCAACATTTGAACAAGCGAATGTTGCCGTTTGTTGACATCATTGAGCTTTGGCAACATTTTTTAAATGGATGTTGCAAATGTCGCCTTTCGCAACGTTTATTGAATGTTACGAAAATTTCTATTTTTTGCAACGTTTATTCAACGTTGCTGAAACTCGTATAATATAGCCTTTTGTAGCGTTTAATAAACGTTGCAAAAATAACTTTTTGCAACGTTTATTAAACGCTGCAAAAAGTTTGTTTTTCGCAACGTCCAATAAACGTTGCCAAAGAGTTTCCATTTTTCCAAATGACAATTATCACTCAAATTGGGAGACCCAACAAAAAATAGGAAAACCTAGATAGACTTCGCGCCCGTCTCTCTCGTCTTCTCTTCTTCACTCCCGCCGTCTCCTGTCAGTTTCTCTCAACGACGATCTTCCTTTTCCGGTTGCTGGTCATTGGACGCCCACACTCGAGTGCTACAGTCAGTATATTTCCTTATTTTCTATTGCTATTTCTTCTTGTTTTCTTCACTATGTGTTTGATAATAACCCTTAGAGTGTTTATTGTGTTCTTTGCTGGGAGAACACGTTGGTACATTTGATTTCTGGTGGTTTAATGGGTTTTCATTATTCGCTTGTTATGCAATACGAATGGCGGCCAGGGGCAAGACACTCGGATCTGGGTCAGCGAAGAAAGCCCAATCAAGGAGCAGCAAGGCGAGGCTCCAGTTTCCCTTTATATGGGTGTAATCTAAAAATTTTCATCTTAATTTGGCATCTTCAATGCTCATCCATACTTGTTTAGTTTTGCAATTATATAAATTTGATTTTCAGTTGCTAGCCATTCTGGTGCTATCCGATTATGTGCCTGGAGGTAAAGTTTCAGCTATGGAAGAAGCATTTAATCGAAATTTACTCGGATCTTTTCTTCTGGTGAGACAAAGTTTCCTTAATCTCATTGACCGTCGATATCTTGTTCTGGTTCACTCAAGAGTCTTACTCTATCTGCAGGCCAACATCCTCACAGGACTGGTGAATTTGTCTATTGATACCTTGTTTGTTCCACCAATCTATGCTCTAGCAATCTTGTTTGCTTATGGATTCATTTTATCTTTTGCTGTTGGATTTGCAGATTTTCTTGGCATTAAGTTGGAAGTTTTGGTATCCTAGCATAGGCTTATCATTTATTTAGGCATTGTAAAGCAGATCTTTTTTAAACCCTTCAGGAGAGATTTGTGATAGATATGGTCACAATGTATAAAGCACGTGTTCGATATGCAATAAAGAAAATTTTCAGGGTAGAAATTAATTGGGTATGCTTTAGAAACCTTTATGGGGTTTATGTTAATTTCAGAGATCCCTTCTCTTGTTTTAAAAATTTCAGAAATTTCCTATAAATACATGTCAAAGCTACGTTATATTTACATGTCCTATACCAATTACTTTACAATTTTCTCTTACAAGTAGAACCCATGATAGTATTTTTCACATCAGGCCCTTCCCTGTCCAAACCACCAGCAGTAATCCCATTTTCCTTGCAGTCATTATAGGTAAAAGTTGAAGAAACAATAGAGCGTTGTTTGTCATCATCAGTAGATATAGCAGAAGACGGATTTTCCTTCTCTACAGCCCTTCTACTTGTATCCACTACTTGTCTACTTTAGATTCTTGGAGTTGCTCATGAACATCATCTGTATCAGCAGAAACAGGCAATGATGGTGCTGTTGAAGATTCTTTAATGCTAGGTGGCACTGATCTAGTCTGATCCTTCTTCAAGTTTCCACTTTTGGAAAGGCTTTTAACCCTGTTGTTTAATAGTCATTTATCATTTTCTTTATAATGTTTCTGGTTTAATTATGATGGTTGGGTTGGTATTCTGAATGGCAGGCAAAGAGGAGAAAACTCTATATGGGATATAGTGTGGTGGTGAAGTTGTTCTTCGCTTTGCTAGCTGGGATTGGTGAGTTCCAACAACTCTAAAAAAATTTACTTGTATGTTTACTTGTAAGTAAATAAAGAATTATTTTGTTGATTGAAGCTGGAAATAAGTATCTTCTGGTCGAAATGAGTAGGATGAAAATAAGCTGACAATTTTTCAAGATAGGTCAAACTAGGACGAAAATGGAAAAATGAACATCAAGCGCAATCAATGAAACAAGCAACTTATCACTAGATATATGCTTAAACTTTCTCATAAGTTAAAATTTTAAGCTGAATCCAACAGTTTGCTAATTAATGTCAACTAGCATCCACCTTATTTATCCTAGTTACGGGTTAAGTTTTTAAATTTAAAAGCTCTCTTGTTTTCTTAATTAGGCTTCCCATTCTATTATTTCTTAAATTTAAAAACTCTATATGTTTGCTTATTGTTTCCAATATCTAAGAAACTAATATTTATTTATTGCTTGCATGTAGTATTCAAGTTTGATCCCCCAAACGACACCACATTTCCTCACAGTGTATATCTCTTCGAATTTGGAGTTTCCAAAACTGTGATTTGAGAAGAGCAAAGAAGATTGCACAAGACACACAAGGAGGAGGAAAAGATTTTGAGTTTGTGCTTAAGAGATGGCAGCCTTATAATTTTGCTTGTGGTGAACGCAACGGCTTTCATTGCAAAACTGGGATGATGAAATTTGCCGTTTCGCCTTTCTTCCGTTAGTATTGATTCAAAAATTTATAATGATAGGTTGTGTTGTATCACATTCGAATTTTGTATTGATTCAAAAATTTATAATGAAATTATCAATTTTTATGCAATTTCAAAATGTGTTCACAAAGTGTTATTTTTAATTTTCTGGATCAATTACATAACTGTAAAAAAAAAAAAAAAATTGGTCTACGGTAACGTTGAAAAAACGTTGCGAAAGAGTCTTTCGCAACGTTTAAAAAATGTTGCCGTAGGCACTTTCGCAACGTTTAAAAAACGTTGCTAAAGACTCTTTCGCAACGTTTTTTAAACGTTGCCGTATCCCTTCCCTCTTTGGTAACACTGCACTTTGCAACATATGATAAAACGTTGCAAAAGGCCTTTTGCAGCGTTTTTTAGCCGCTACAAAAGGCCTTTTTTGGTGTAGTGTAAAGTCGAGATTACGCGAAATTATGCATGATGATTGTTCTAGAATTTATATGTCCATCTAGTCCCTATTTATAGGGATAAAGATATTCCAATCCATGTACAATAAGAATTCCACATTCAAATAGGAGTTTTAATTAAAATCCAAATAGGAGTTTTAATTAAAGTCCACATCCATTTAGTTTATGTTGACCTCAGAAAACGAACTCAACAGATGCTGGACCCACTCATGCATACATAAGCCATATCCAGCACGTTAAGACGGATCTACGATCGAGATCACTCCAAAGATTGGACGTGGGAGCAGATCAACAACATGAGTTGTTTCCCTTCGGACTCCGGCGAGATTTATGGAACAAGATTATTTTTATGATCAACCGATGAAAGCAGTATTTGTAATTGTAATGAATTGATAAGAGAATAAGAAACGATGTTTGAGTATTGGAATTTCATTAGCCCTCAGTTGTTACATGGTGGGGATATTTATTGTGTTACAAATGGAATGGTGATCTTTGGATCAATTTACACGTGGCCTTATCTCCTCGGCCAAAGCATCGAGTCCTATCCATCATGTTGACTTAACTAGCTTTACAATTAAATGCTGACAAGACAAAACACAGACACATATTTTACTAATGTCACATCATTCATTTAAATAAAGATCTTCATCATGAACAAATCTTTGCATGTGGACTATCACGGCTGGGGGTGGAGCCTCGGATCCGCTAGGTCTCGAAGGCATGCCACCTCGGATTATCAATGAGCCTCTGATTTCGTCCAGGGCTTCGAAATGTCCACCTCAGATTGAGTTGAATCGGGTCCCTTATCCTACTTTTGATGGCCATGTGGAGGTCTTTAATGCCCATGTGGCAGTCCCTAGTAACACTCGTAACAATAGTCCCCAAATTCCATGTGTGATTATTCATGTCATGCGTGGATTTAGTAAAATTTTGAAATTTGGACTTCACCATATTAGTCCTCTAAGTCCATGGGTGATTATTTATATCAGACATGGAATTTGAAAAAGTGAAATAAACCCTGCTTACAGAGGCGAGTTCAGAGTTGAACTGGCTGAGACTGAAATTCTTGATGAAGTAGAGGCGAGTTCAGAGTTGAACTGGTCGACGCTGAAATTCTTTATGAAGCAGAGGCGAGTTCAGAGTTGAACTCGTTGAAATTGAAATTCTTGATGAAGCTAAAATTCTTTATAAAGCGTCTCAACGCTGAAGTGATGAAGCTCAATGCTGAGATGGAGTTGTAAAATCATTAATGTTGGTATTGGTGCACGTGATTTGACGGTTTCGCCTATTTTCAAGGTGGGGTAGCTGTATCTAGACAACTTCTGATACACGTACCGCCATTGCATTAAATGTGAAATGATGTCCAATTATGGGCATGTGTAATTCGTGAGGAATGCTTACGCGTCATGGCCAATGCGTGAGGCCTACGAATAAATCTGAAGTGTTCATAGCATAATTATGTGGCTTGGATTGAATATAGGTTTGGACGCTTCTGATGAAATGATCCTTGATCCAATGGCTAGGATTCAGTCCTTTGTACGTAGAAAAACAAAAATTTTGCCATTTGAAAACTTTAGTTTTGCAAAACATCCTTCGCATTCTCTCAAGTATTCTGTCAAGTCTCCAGCGATCAATCTCCGGCGAATCCTTTGAACTTTCATTATAGGTATTTTCCTAGGTTTGGAGAGGAATCAGTTTCTGGGAGGTCAGAAGAGTGGTATAGTATGACCGAGGAGCCTACAGATTATGAGGCTGATTGGGGTGCTACTAAAATCCCATCCTCCATAACTTCTTCAAAATGAGCAGAACTTAGGGAAACATATTGCATACCCAATTACGTAGAATTACTAGTTCCTGAGGCCCATGAACGAGCCTGTTTTTCGAGGCTTGGGTGTGTGGCCATTAGTGAATTTCTGCTAAAGGCAGGAGTGCGTCTGCCTCTACACCCCTTCTTTAGGGTGGTGTTAAGGAATTTCATGTTGTCTCCCACTCAAGTTTTATCAAATAGGTGGAGCTAGTTAGTTGGGGCCTGCTTCCTTTGGAAAGAGGTCTCTTTAGGAGAGGACATCCCCTACATGTTTTTCAAACAATTTTTCAGAGTCGGGTTGTTGTGAAGGATGACTCTAAGGGGTGGTACTATATCACCTCTTGGGAGGCTCATGCCCCTTTCGTAGTGGGGCTCCCATATTCCATAAAGGCATGGAAGGAGTCCTGGTTCTAGGTCAGAGGCAAGTGGTAGATAGTCGAGGGGGACGTCGTTCCAGTCTGTACTGTGCAGACCCAGTACTACGAAACGTGTGAGTATCCCAAGTTTGTTTACAGATTCTAGTTCTAGATACGAAGTACATGAGGCTGAGTGAGACGTGATCGAAGATATTTACAAAAGGTCTCCGAAGCTCAGAAGCTTCGCCCAGCTGATTGACCACAGCCGTTATTTCTTGGAGTTTGGACTGATGGCCTCCAAAGGTAAAAGGTCCCTTTACCCTACAAGTTTATATTCATCAAGTTTGCAATTTCTAACTTTTGCCTTGACTTTTGTAGACAAGTTTGTTAAAAAGAAGTACCCAACCCTAACATGGCCACTATTCTCAAGGACACTGCCATCACTGGTACAAAGTCTCTGAAGCCTTCTTCCTTCGGGGCGAAGCAAGTGAGATCAAGGCTGGAACGCCTCAGTAACAGCCAAAATGAGAAAGGGTGAGGAGGCCTCCGAAAAGGCACCCATGGTTGCCGAAAAAGGCAAAGGGAAAATGGAGGAGCTTCAGAAAAAGAGGAAACTTTCTCATACAAGTGGGGCTTCAGCCAATTTTGGGACCACCGTGGCCCATTCTGAAATAGGGGTGACCCACCAGCTAAAACTTCTTTAATCTTCCATCAAAGCTGCCACGGTGGAACAATCTCCGAGCTCCAATGAGGGGGCCAATAAAGAAACATCTTCAGTTTCTGAGGCGCCCAAGAAGGGACAAGTGGAGATGACTTCAGGGAAGTCTGGGAATTTTTTTGCTGGGAGAGAAGACAAGATTGCCCCAACCGTACTGGAGATGTTACCGCTTGAGGTCCAGAAGTGTCAGAAAATTTTAACAAATTCTGGACTGAGAGGTGTCAGAATTATGTGGCCACCTGCGATGCAGTAGATCTCACTACGACTTTGGTGAGCCAAATGGGGAGGGCTTTTAGAGTAGCCTTGGAATGTCAGGAAGTTTTATCCGACATTCAAAGGAGGAATCTAGCCTCCTATGAAAAATTGGAGTCTGCTGAGGCAAAAATACAAAGAAGAAGGCAAAGGTTGATGAATTGAGGGCCAAGAAAATAGAAGATGAGACCAAGATAGCCTCTGCCTTCGTAAAAATTGAGGCCCTCAAGAAGAAGGTGTATGAATCTCAGTGTGAGATAGCTTCCATCGCAAAAAAGGCGGAAACTTCTGATGCCCACCAAAGATTGACTGCTGAAGCTTTGGAGAAAACGAAGTTGGAGCTTGCTGACTATAAAAATGGGAGCCAGTTCATGGAGGATCGAATTCGATGATATGTCAGGAGGTAAAGATCCTCGAAGATGAGGTTCAACAGGCTGGTGAAGTGGAGGTGAAGAACTATATAGCCAACTTTCACATGACTGAGGAGTACCAACGCTTCACCATTTATTGGAGGAGATATGCATACAATGAAACGATAGACAGGGTCAAGGCACTCTACGCTGAATGAAATTTCTTTATTTCCCATTGTGCACAACTTCGTAATTTTGAATTAAAGTAACTAGACTTCCATTAAATAATAGCTATGTTGAACTGCTTTGACAAACTACAGTCTAAACTTCGGCTGAATTGAGCTTAATTAATCGAACTGAAACTGGTACTAGCTCACTGAATTGATTTTCCTTTAATTACCTAAGCTCGAACAAATCAATGTCTAATTTGGCTTTGAGCTTCTCCCTTGACGTTCAGCCTCGTCAAAGGGAGGCTTGTGTTGTACGTCTCAGAGTTCAAATGAAGCTGTCCCTTTAGGGACTGGATCCTCTCCTTCGAAGCACCAACGCTTCCTTACATGGTGGATGATTAATCAGCAAAGGCTTCTCCCTTGACGTTCAGCCTCGTTAAAGGGAGGCATGTGTTGTACGTATCAGAGTTTGCATAACCTGACGTGTGTGTGTGAAAACTCATGTTAGCATATCAATATTGTGAATGGTTAAGCACTTGTCCTAAAGTAGTCAAATATATCATTACCTCACTCGAGAGATACAGACACCCCCAAACTTATGATTTTCACTCATTTTTCCAGGGGTGCATTCCAGGTTCAACTTTTCAATTTTATTTCTTACCCTCTCATAGTTTGTATAGACTTTACTCCTACAAGTTCACATTTCAACAAGTCGAGATTCTTCTATATTTCTGATTGCTTAAACCTTTAAGATTAGACTAAGTTACTGCTTCTCATCAAAGGTGTAGTTTTGTCAACTGGAAGCCTGGTGCATAATCAATGTATTGAGTGTATGTTTTTTTTTTCTCTTTCATGTTTTTCCATTTTTTTTATTTGAATATATTTTCATTTCCTCTCTATATAACCCATGTAGTGAGTTTTAGGCCGATGACTCCCAAGTCAGATGACTATAGGGCATCAGGTTTTAAATCACCCTCACAGGCTTCATCACCCGAGTTATATAGACTCGAAAGATGCTTCAATGTACTCAAAGATTAGTACAATGCCCATGTTCTTTTAGATATTCAGCTTCTAAACTAACTTCTAACTTAAAACTTTCACCTAGTTTTCATCTTATCAGGTTTTAGACAATCCAAACAAAATTTTCATTCATGGAATCCTTTCTCATCTCAATGTTCACTTGTAACAGTTAAATCATCTCCAAACTAACCTATAGTTGAATTATGGAATAATATACTAGAGGGTATTTGGGTGAAATTATTATGTTCAACTATCCTATACATAATGAACTGCATCACTAACTCAATATGCCAAACATAAGTAACGTGCATAGAAAATGTCAAGTTTTACATAAACAGGACTAAACTACTCCAATAATGCACTATTTCATCATTCACAGCTAATAGTTATCGCAATGATCACATAATAACTGGCACAATTATTAAACAAATTCTCAGAAATTTTGAAACTTCATAATATTACTTATACAAATTCACAACAAAATCCAACAGAATCCTCTCCCCAACTAAATTTTGCATTGTCCTCATTGCATAAACATGAAAGACAAATTAAGGGAATGACAGATATCACATAATAATGTAGTGAATCAACATAAAGTGTAAGAGCCAAAAACACTCAATGAAATGTTAAAGCAAAAAAAATGACAAAATTAACTAGAATAAAAATGCAAAAGCAAAAGGCAGAAGTAAAAGACCGAAACTCCCCTTGGGTTGCCTCCCAAGCAGCGCCATTGATTATTGTCTTTGGCTCGACCCAACATTTTTTCTCTAGCCTGGATCTAGTAAGTGTGGTTTCAATCTTCTTTGCAATGCACTAAACCCCTTGGATATAAGCACTAGTAATGGTCCTCTGCTTCCATCAAATACATGCGTGGGATAATTAAAATCAGGAGTAGGGACCTGAAAGACAAAAGGTAAAGTTCTTTCATTAGAAACTGTCAATGTAAATTAAGAACTATTACCGACTTTTGATCATCTATCTCAAGATGTTTATTGATGATGAAGTCTACTCCATCCGGTTCTAAAATTTCCTGTGCTGGTCCAAGGAACATACTAACAGCAACCTCTTGAGTGAGTGCATCAATCATGTGTGTTTGATGACATTCGTCATCTTCTTCTAGCTGCATAGTGACATGAAAAATATTGACGTCTAAAGTCGTATTACCAAATGAAAGTGACAAGAGACCATTCCTACAATTAATCAGAGCATTAGCAATAGCAATGAAATGTCTACCAAGAATGATAGGAATTTTGGAGTCAACATTTACATCATCTTTTACATCCAACACCAAAAAATCCACGGGGTAGTAAAATTTAGTAATTTGAATCAAGACATCCTCAACTACTTCCCTATGTATAAAAGTGGACCTATCAGCTAATCGCAAAGCCACAAATGTAGGCTTCATCTCACCCAAACCTAATGACATGTAAATAGAATAAGGCATGAGGTTGACACTAGCCCCTAAATCTGCAAGAGCTTGTCCAAACTTATGACCCCCAATGATACAAGACACAGTAGGACAACCAGGGTCCTTATACTTAGGTCGGACTCTTTATTCAATCACTGTACTCACTTGCTCAGTCAAGAAATCGATTTTCTTGACATTGTATTTCCTTTTGATAGTGCATAAATCCTTAAGGACTTTAGCATATGTGGAAATGTGTGAAATTACATGCAAAAAGGGAAAATTGATTTTTCCCTGCTTTAGATGCTCTAAGACTTCACTATGTTGACCACCATATTTTGATGTGGATTTAAGAGCTAGTGGGAAAGGTGCTCTCACTGGATTTAACATTACTTCTTCCCTGAGGCTACTCTCTTTAGGCTCACTAGACTCTTTTTCAATTTCCATAGGTCTAGAGGTTGGTTCTACGACTTTCCCTAACCTAGTGGTTATGGCATTTACCTCCCTAAGATTGTTTACATTAGATCATGAGGTTTGTGCCATGTATTGCCCCGTAGGATTAGGTTGAGGTTGAGCTGAAAATTTCCCACGTTCCTCTACAGCTAAGGCATTAGTTAGTTTGGAGATATTTTCTTGATTTCCTTATGATCCTCGACAATTTAGGTAATCATAGTCTCAACTTTTTGATTTGTTTTCCCCTGTGCCTCCATGAAAGCATGTAAGGTATCTTCTGAGGAATTCCTAGATGACGTGGGTTGGTATGAGGGTGCATTGTAAGCTCTATTCGTTTGTGCGGGTTGCTGGTTTTCAGCTTTCCAGCTAAAATTCGGATGATTTCACCACCCTTAGTTGTAGCTTTCAGAGAAAGGAGCATAGGGTTTGTTATACGTACCTAAGGCATTGTAATGTTCTTCATAAACCCCCTTATCTCAGCGAAAGTAGAACACTCTTACGTTGGATAACCAATTCCACCACACACATCACAAGGTCCAGAAGACTCAACACCAGCAATAGTAGATGTAGGATTTGAACTCTTAGTGCGTAGGCTTTTAATTTCTCTAGTCAGAGCTTCTACTTTAGCTTTAAGATTGTCTTCTTCTCTAAGATGATAAACGCCTGCACTAAAAGGGTTTCCAATGGCTCGGGACCTATTAGTGCTATCAGTGGCTCTAGGGCCAATCCAAGTGTGAGCTTTTTCTACTAGTTCATCTAAATATTCTATAGCCTCATCATGATCTTTTTGTAAAAATTCACTATTACACATCATCTCTATAAATTAACGCTCCCTAGATGTTAACCCTTCATAAAAATAGCTCAATATCGCCAACTCTTATAACTATGATGGAGGCAAAGAGCTTGGAGTTCTTTATACCTTTCCCACGCTTGATATAAGTTTCACTCTCATTTTGGATAAAATATGAGATTTTCTCTTTGAACGTAATAGTCTTGTAGTGTAGAAAGTATTTGCTAAAGAATACTTGGGTCATTTCAGCTAAGTTCCAATCGAATGTGGTCTCAATGAATACAACCAGCTTTTAGCCCTTTCTTTAAGAAAAAATGGGAAGAATTTAAGCCTATTTGCATCCATTGTACCATGTTGATTGTGGAAGGTTGCTACAACCTCCTCGAATTCCCTAACATGCACATACTGGTTTTCCTTCTCAAGTCCATGAAAGTTAGGAAGAAGTTGAATCATTCCAGGTTTAAAATCTACACGTGACATGTTGGGTGGAAACATAATACATGAAGGTGTAGATGTAGATGTACGCGTGGGGTGCAGATAATCATGCAAAGTTCTATTTAGTACATCATGCTTATTGCCAGACATTGTGTTATGTGATGAAGTGTCAGTTTTAACAGATATATAATCAAAAGCAGTGTTCAAAAGATATTTAAACTCTGTGTCTGGTCTGTTTGTAGATCGTTCTCGTTCTCTTCGATACCTGCTCATAGAAAAAGTAAAAGAAAATAAAGTGAAAATACAAAAATACAAAAAAGAAAATCAAACTAACTAAAAACAAAATAAAAGAAACGATGTCACCATTTTGTAGTTGATCCTTGCATATTTTGTACCATCTCCTCGGCAACGGCTCCAACTTTTTATTATTTTTAAAGAATAACGCGGTAGTTGTAGTGCAGATTGGGGTGTCGTATCCACAGGGAGATGGAAAAATATTTAAAGGATCCAAAAGGAATGAATTCTTCCTCTTAAATTTGTAGTAAACTCAATGTTGAAGTAACAAAGTTAAAATCAATAATTTGAGGTATTGAAGCGTCGAATTCCCTCAACTGGATCGGATCATTCACATCAATTATTTAATTTTATAACTCAACGAGAGGCTTTCGTCCCAACACTCTAATCAGAAGATATATCATTACAAATCAATTTAATTCAATTGTAACTTTAAAATCTATACTTCCTATAACGCATTCGCACAATTTTACTGAAATCAGATTCAAAGATCGACCATATAGTTCAGGCATAAAGCAGTAATTAAGTCACACTATTAAATAATTGAGATTACAATTCAACAATTAGTTCAATTCGTCGATAGAAAAAGCCTGACTGAATCTATGATTAATTTAGTAAAAGTTAAATAAAACTAAACACAGGTTCAAGAAATTGAAACTCAACAAATAATTCGATTAAACAATGGAAAAAGTATAACTGAATCCATGAAAAATCTAATAAGAATTAAACCAATTTCAATGTAAATTTATAAGAATGAAAGTCTAAATTCTAGAATTATTTAACCTGAAAAGAGCAGTTACATGAATAAATTGATGCGAAATCACCGAATCCAATGAGTTTCTTCCTTGCTTCACCTAGGGTTTAGGTTCCATATGAGTTTTTTGAACCAAAAGTGATGAAAGAATAGTATAGTATCCCCATCCTCCCGAATGGAATGTTTTTGGGGTCTTTTTCTAGGCTTCTCGTAGCCCAAAACATAAAAAGAACCATAATTTACGCGGTACGGCGCAGGGGCCTGTTTTGGGCGCAGGGGTGACTCTAGTTTCGGGTGAAAAAATCAATTCTGAAGCTTCCAGTGGTACGGGGCGCCCCACAATGGGGAGGGGCGCCTCTATCCCCAGTAAGCAGTTGTATATGTCTTCAGTATTTTCATCCTAAGATCCTCTCCTAGTGTCTGATTGAGGTGATTCAAGATGAGTTGGAAATCTAACTCAAAAGGGTACAACTTTTATTTAGATAACGTCTTCAAATTAGATCATCTACAAGATGAGGCTGAAAATCGGTACAAAACTTTTCAGCTCGAAAGTTGATATATGATAATGTTTTGGCTATATTTCATCCCTTTGACTCATTTCTTCATCCAATTTACCTCTAGCACTCTCAAATCTTCATCACATGGTTAGAAACAAGTTTAGAGTATTTGGACTTGATAAGTGTGTTTTTACATACTTATTTTACTGTCAAAACATGAGCAATTGTTGATTAAAATGTTCGAATATAGCTTAATTCTATGCAATTTATGTTTTGTAGGACAAAGTGATGAATGTAGCGAAATTGAGGTGAACCAAGTGAAAAAGGACCAAACTGGAAGAAAGTGAAAGTTCAGGGACTTTTTGGGCAGCCAAACACTTGATTCTTTCATCAATTTTCTCTCAAGAAACTCCATGAAAGGCTAAAAACCTTGGTGAAGCGAAGAAGGAACTCACTCGGCCTGGGGAATTCATGTTGCTTATTCAAGATATTTGGTATTTATGGTTATGTCCAATGAGTTCGGTGCACTACAAGGAAACCTGGGATCGCCCTTACTTGATGCAGGTTAAGGAGGAAACATTGGGTCGAGCCAAAGACAATAAACAAAGGCGCTGTTTGGGAGGCAACCCAAGGGGAGTTCATTCTTTTTTTCTGCCTTTTACTTTTGCATCTTTATTTTAGTTAATTTTGTCATTTTCTTTGTTTTACCATTCCATTGAGTGCTTTCGGCTCTTAAATTTATGTTGATTCACTGCATTATTATGTGATATTTATCGTTCCCTTCATTTGTCTTTCATGTTTATGCATTGAGGACAATGCAAAATTTAGTTGGGGGGAGGATTCTGTTGGATTTTGTTGTGAATTTGCATAAGTAATATCATGAAGTTTCAAAATTATTGAGAATTTGTTTAACAAATGTGCTGGTTATTATGTGACTATTGGAATAGGTGTCAGTTATGAGTGATGAAAATGGTGTGTTATCGGATTAGACTATACTTGTTTATGTACAACTTGACATTTTCTATGCACGACACTTATGTTAGCATTTTGAATTAGTGATGCGGTTCAATATGTAGAGGATAGTGGAACTTAGTGATACAACCAATTAACCTCTAATGTTGTATTCCATAAATCCAAATATAGGCTAGTTTGGAAATGGTTGAACTGTTACAGGGAAACACTGAGATGAATAGGGATTCCATGCGTGAAAATCTTGTGTGGATTGTCTGAAACCTATTGAGATGAAAACGAGGTGAAAGTTTTAAGTTAGAGGCTTGTTTTAGAAGCTGGATGTCTGAAAGAAGGGGGCATTGCACTAACCTTTGTATACATAAAAGCATCTTTTCGAGCCTGTATAACTCGGGTGATTAAGCCTGTGAAGGTGATTTAAAACCTGGTGCCCTATGGTCATCTGACTTGGGAGTTATCGGCCTAAAGCTCGCTACATGGGTTATACAGAAAGCAAATGACAAGATACTAAAAAAAAAAAAAAAAAGTTATGAAAAAAAAAAAAATTCCATTCAAATACATTGATTATGCCCCAGGCATCCCGGTGACAAAACTTTACCTTTGATGAGAAGCAAGCAACTTAGTCTAGTCTCAATGGTAGAAGCAATCAAAAATATAGGAGAATCTCGATTTGTTGAAGTGCAAACTTGTAAGAGTAAAGTCTATCCAAACTATGAGAGAGTAAGGAATAGAATTGAAAAGTTGAACCTAAGATGCACCCAGGGAAAAATGAGTGAAAATCATAAGTTTGGGGGTGTGTGAATCTCTCGAGCGAGGAAATGATATATTGGACTACTTTGGGACAAATCTTGAACCAATCACAAATCTTAAGATGTTGACATGAGTTTTCACGCACACGTGTCAGGTTATGCATGCTTGAGGTAGGGCGGATTTAATTTTTACACCGTTGTAATTATTCACTTGTTTGATTACCGAATTCCAAACCTGAGACACGGCATATTGTTAAACCATGTTGTTTCTAGAGTTGAGTTATGTTGTTGTTTGAGGACAAACAATAGTTCAAGTTTGGGGGAGTTTGATAAGTGTGTTTTTACATACTTATTTTACTGTCAAAACATGAGCAATTGTTGATTAAAATGTTCGAATATAGCTTAATTCTATGCATTTTATGTTTTGTAGGACAAAGTGATGAATGTAGCGAAATTGAGGTGAACCAAGCGAAAAAGGACCAAACTGGAAGAAAGTGAAAGTTCGGGGACTTTTTGGGCAGCCAAACACTTGATTCTTTCATCAATTTTCTCTCAAGAAACTCCATGGAAGGCTAAAAACCTTGGTGAAGCGAAGAAGGAACTCACTCGGCCTGGGGAATTCATGTTGTTCATTCAAGATATTTGGTATTTATGTTGTTAAACACTTCTAGATCTAGGTTTTCATCTTATTGAATTGATTGTGAAATTGGTTTAACATGTGTTAAGTTTTTCATAGAATCAATCTCGTTTTTCCTATCGAATAATTAAACCATGTGTTGAATTTCAATTCCAATAAATTTATCGGTATGGTTATGCATTATCTTATGAATATTTGTGGAATTAGTTTAACATGTATCAGGTTTTCATAGAATTAATCACGTTCTTTCTATTGAATAATCAAGCTATGTGTTGAATTTATATTCCATTTAATTTATTGGCGTGATCACTTACTGTCCTATGCTGTGAGTATATGATCGATTTGTGAATTGGTTTCAATAAATAATTGCGTGAATTGTGAAGGGAATTTAGTATCTAGAAGTACACCTGCGAATTACATTGGTTTTAATTGCTAAATTTTCCAATTAAATCTGGGACAAAAGTCTCTAATTGTGTAATCAATTTGAATAGACAATATCGAATGACCTGATCCGAGTGAGGGAGTTCCGAGCTTCACTACTTTAAACTACTGAATTTTATCCCATAATTTTGATATTGATTCACTTGATCAACAACCGAAACTCCTACCAACTTAAGAGGACAAATCACCCACTTTCTTGATCCTTTGACACATTTTCCATCTCCCTGTGGATACGACACCCCAAAACTATACTACGACACCGCGTAACACTTTGGGCGTAATCAGGACTTTAGTCCCTGAACTTTCTCTTTCTTCTATTTTGGTCCTTTTCCACTTGTTTCTCCTTATTTTCGCTACATTCATCACTTGTCCTACAAAACATAAATTACATAGAATTAAGCTATATTCCAACATATTAATCAACAGTTTTTTATGTTTTAACAGTAAGATAAGTGTGTAAAAATGCACTTATCAGAGTTCAAACGAGGCTGTCCTTGTAGGGACTGGATCCTCTCCTCCGAAGCGCCCATCCGTCCTTGCACCGTGGATGGTTCATCCATGCAAAGGTTTTTCCCTTGACGTTCAGCCTCATCAAAGGGAGGCATATGCTGTACACCTCGGAGTTCAAACGAGGCTATCCCTGTAGGGACTGGATCCTCTCCTCCGAAGCGCTCACGCTTCTTTGTATGGTGGATGGTTCATCCATGCAAAGGCTTATCCCTTGACGTTCAGCCTTGTCAAAGGGAGGCATGTGATGTATGCCTCGGAGTTCAAACATGGTTGTCCCTTTAGGACTGGATCCTCTCCTCTGAAGCGCCAATGACAAATTTTTCTTAAACACATATTTTATTTATGTACAAAGGATGGGAAAGACTTCCAGGAGTGGGATACATTCATTGATAATACATTCGTAAATGCTCGATATTCCATGGATGGGATTGGACCTTTCCATCCATATCTTTAATCCAGTATATACTAGGTTGGATCTTTTTTTCAATACGGTAGGGTCCCTCCCAATTTGGACTCAGGGTGCCTACTTCTAGTTCTTTAGAAGACAAAAACACTCTCCGAAGCACTTGTTCGTTTACTTGGAACGACCTCTTCTTCACCTTAGCATTATAGTACCGAGTCATCTTCCTTTGGTAGGCTGCCAGCCTTGCCTGAGAATCATCCCTCTTTTTTCCAGGAAATCAAGTTCGCATCTTTTGAGTTCATCATTTGATATCTCATTGAAGCTCAATCTTCGAAGGGAAGATAATCCTACGTCTACAGAGCTTATTGCCTCAACACCATAGGTCTTTGAGAAATGGATCTCACCAGTTGGGATCCTACTTGTAATTCGAATTGCCCATAGCACTTGGGAAAATTCATCCACCCAGGTCCCTTTGGTTGTGTTAAACTTCCTTTTCAGAGTGTGCTTTATGGTTTTGTTCACAGCCTTGACTTATCCATTAGCCTGGGGACGATGAGGAGTAGAGAAATGCTTCATAATTCCTAGATCTTCACAAAGATCTCTCACCTTTTTGTTGTCAAACTACTTCCCATTGTTCGAGACGATTGAGTGGGGAATACCAAACCTGCATATTATGTTCTTCCACAAGAACTTGGAAGTGTTTGCTTCAGTGATCTTTGCTAGGGGTTCGGCCTCTACCCACTTTGTAAAGAATCAATTGCCACAATGTCAAAACTAGCATTCCCTCTGCCTCTAGGTAAAGGGCCAATGAGGTCCACCCCCTCATTTGTTGAAAGGCCAAGGACTGAATACTGGAGTTAACTCTTGGGAAGGTTGCATTTGGACATGGGGAAAATGTTGACATTTATCACATTTTCGAGCAAATTGGATAGCATCCTTTTTCATGGTAGGCCAATAGTATCCTCATCTCAATACTTTCTTTGCCAAGGCAAGTCCTCCCTAGTGATTGCCACAAACACCTTCATGGACTTCTCAGAGTACATAATTGGCTTTCTTTCCTCCTATACATCGAAGAAGAGGCGAAGAAAATCCACATTTATAAAGAATATTATCGACTAGTATAAAATGAGTAGATCTCCTTTTTAGCTTGTAGGCATCTTCTTTACTTTATGGCAGAACTTGGTCCTTGAGGTAGGCTATAAGAGGTTGCATCCAAGTTGGGGTTCCCTCCACCCACATCACCACCTCTACCGAGGTAGATGGCTTCAAGAGGTGCTCGATTGGCACTACGTCAACAATTCAGAATCCTTGCTACTGGCCAGCTTGGATAAAGCATCAGCGTGGGCATTTTTTAGGCGTGGGATCTGGTTTAATTCAAATTTCTCGAAACAAGGGAGTAAACTCATTACCAATTTAAGGTAGGAGGCCATGACCTTATTCCTGGCTACGAAGTTGCCATTCACCTGGCCCATAATAAGTTGGGAGTCACTGCTGATGTGAAGCCTCTTTATTTGCATTTCTTTGGCCAACCTCAGGCCAGCGCGGAGGGCCTCATATTCTGCTGCATTGTTTGTGTTTTTAAATCCGAACCGCACAGCACTATTCACCTTGTGACCTTTAGGGCTTACGAGTACTACGCCCGTGCCTGAGCTGTTTCTCCAGCCGAACTGTCCACAAACTAGATCCATGTAAGAGACTCAGCGGGCTCCATAGCCTCATCCACTTCAGGTACATTGGTGAACTCTGCCACAAAATCCATTAGAGTTTGGCCTTTGATGGCGGTTCTAGCCTTGAAAGGACCTCAAATTCACTCAATTCCACTGCCCATTTCAGTAGCCTGCCTGAGGCGTCGGGTTTTTGCAATACTTACCTGAGAGGGAAGTTTGTCAACACATGGATGGTGTGGGCTTGGAAATAGGGCCTCAACTTATGGAATGCAATTATTAATGCCAGGGCCAACTTCTCCATATCCGGATAATGTGTCTTGGGGGTAGCAATGACTTGCTAATGTAGTAAACTGGCAGCCGGGTCAGACTTTCTTCCCTTATAAGTACAACATTTATGGCATCAAGGGAAATGACCATGTAAAGTTGTAGAACTTCCCTAAGCTTGGGTTTCGATAGGAAGGGGGCTTGTCCTAGGTGCTTTTTCAGCCCCTGGAATGCCTCTTCACACTCATCAGTCCATTGGAACTTTTGACCTCCTTTTAACACCTTAAAGAATAGGAGGCAATTGTCTGTGGCTTTCAATATCAAGCGACTCACAGCGGCCACCCAACTAGTCAAACTCTGAACTTCCTTCGGTTTCTGAGGGGACCTCATCTCACTCAATGCCTATATCTTTTTGGGCTTTTCTTTTATGCCCCGTTGGTTGACCATATACCCTAGAAACTTTCCTGAAGTAACTCCAAATGTGCACTTGAGGGGATTCAACTTCATGCGGTATTTTTGCAAGATTTCAAAGGCTCCACTAAGGTAAGTTATGTAATCACCAACCTTCAAACTTTTGACAAGCATGTCATCCATGTAGACCTCCATAGTGTTACCAAGTAGGTCAGCAAACATCCTATTTACGAGCCTCTGTAAAGTCTCTCCAGCATACTTTAGTCCAAAGGACATCATTTTATAGCAATAGAGTCATCGGTTTGTGATAAATGAAGTGTGTTCCTCATCATCCGGGTACATAGGAATTTGGTTTTAGCCGGAATAAGCATCCATGATGCTTAGATACTCATGTCCCGCGGTAGAGTCCACTAATTAATCAATTTTTGAGAATGGGAAACTATCTTTTGGACATGCTTTGTTAAGGTCAAAAAATTTAATGTATACCCTCCACTTCCAGTTATGTTTCTTCACTAGGACCGGATTGGAGATCCACTTCGGGTAGAGGGCCTCCCTGATGAAGCCATTGCTGATTAGTCTCAATATCTCTTCCTTTAAGGCCTCATACCTTTTCAGGTTTAAAGCTCATCTCTTTTGTCTATGCGGGGCAGCTTTAGGATCAACTTTTAAGTGGCGGCAACTGACCCCGGGGTCGATACTCACCATATCCTCATACCTCCAAGCAAAGACGTCATGGTTCTTATACAGAAATTCCTTGAGTTCCTCCTTAAACCTTGGGGCTAGGCTCTGGCCGACTTGCAACAATTTAGTGGGATCCGTTGGGTCGATAGGGAAACTTTTTAGTTCCTCTATGGGGGCTGCCTGGGAGTCGGTCTCAATGACGCTGGGTCAAGTTCATCAAGTGCTGGCATCTCAGGGTCTATAACATCGATCACCATGTTCATGTCCATGGGCTCGGTTTTTCTTACAGAATTAAGGTAAAATTCCTGAGCCCCTCTTTAATCTCCTCTCACCGTTGCCACTCCTTGATCGGTTAGAAATTTTATTCACAGGTGGTGAATGGAGGTGACAGCTCCCAGATCCTTTAATGCGGGCCTCCCAACACTCTGTGATAGGCAGACCTACTATCAACGATCAAGAATTCCCTGAAGTTCAACGTTGATAAGGGCGACTCTCCCATTTCCACAGCAAGTGTGATTTTGCCTCTGGGGATTATGCTAGCCCCCTGAAATGGTAGAGATGGGTATTGATGGGCGTCAGTTCATGGTGTAGGATCATTTTATTAAAGGTAGATCCAAAAAGAATATTAATCGTGCTGCCGTTATCCACCAGCATCCGCTTCAGCCTATTTCGAGCCACAACGGCCCTTACAACTAGGGCATCACAATAGGGGTAATGGACACTCTCTGAATCTTCTTGAGCGAGCATGATAGGTGGTGATTCACCTTTGGCAGCTGTTATCCACTATATAGCTGGTCAATGGGAGACCATTTGCTTCCCGGGCATAATTTCTTTGGGAATTCCTTGTATCCCCACCAACGTAAGGACCTCCGAAAATGGTATTAATTTCATGGATGGGCACTTTCCTCGCCTGGCCTATCCTTTGGCTTGGAGTTATCCCAGTTTTCATTTCTGTAACTCAAACCTCTAGGGTGTTGGGCAATATCCCTACAATCGGCCATGTTGTGCTTGTAAGAGTGATGATAAGTGCAATATTCTTGGGGGTTCGGTCTAGTTCTGGATCCCAAGCCTCTCCCTCGGCCTCGTCCCTTTCGGGTGGCCTGTTGTGTAGACCAAGTGCTTGGCCAGAGCTGGGGAAAATTTCATTGTCGTGTTGATCCCGCTGGTGGTCCATTAAATGAGAGGTAGGTCCTCTCCCACGCTGCCTCTGTTGAGGCTGGAGACCTCTACTTGCCCTGTTCTGGTGATCAATCAACTCTTCGTTGATAATTTCTCGCCTCATCATTTCCAACAGGGCATCATAGGTCTTGGGATCCTGATTTTGTACATCTCTCCAAACTAATATGTTCATATTTAGGCCTCCTCTTAGAGCTAACAAAGCTTCACAATTAGTAACTTGAACACAATATGTCATTTTGTCTGTGAAACGAGACAAAAAGTTCTTCAAAGTCTCATCAGGCTGCTGTCTCATATCCTGAAGGTGTTGGATGGGGGTCTCTCCTTCTTTGCTCACTGCAAATCTCTTTAAAAAGGTAGTTTTAAACTCTAGCCAACTCTTGATGCTCCCAGGCGGTAATCTGCTGTACCAAATCTTAGCTACTCCACTAAGAGTTAGGTGTAAAGCTCTGCATTTCACAGAAAGGGTGGCACCTCTCAAGCTCATGTTTGTTTTGTAGCTATTCAGATGCTTAGCTGGGTCGCATCTCTCATCATACTTTGGTATCTTGGGTATCACATAGTGGGTTGACACCTAAGCATTCTTCAATTCTTACGAAAGAAGGGCAGGTTGTCATCATCATCATCCAAGTCACAAGATCTCTGAAGGCCATTTGAATCATAGTTTGCATTTGCCTCATACCTTGGTGGTGGTGCAGAAAGTCCTGCCTAATTTCCTGCCTTCTCTTTCTTCATTCGATGTTCAGGCCGAGGTGGCATAGTATGGGGGATATATTCTTGCCTTTCCTCTGGTTGCCAAGTCTCAGGAGGTGAGGGTTGGGGTTTGTTCCGAGGCATTGGTATTTCATGTCACTGCCTATGCCGAGATTCTGCTGGGCTTAGTCGGTCAAAGACGCTTGTTTGCCTCAGAGGCCTAGATTTTGTATCATATTTTGGGGGGAAGTTATCTTCCATGTTGAACGGGGCCTCAGAGGGTCGGCTAGAGGCATAATTTGAAGATACATCAACTCCCACTTCCCTCTCAACATGGATAATTCCTCTACGATACCTGGGAGAACAAACTCTTTGGCTTTACACCTTTTCTTCCTATTGGTATTGTTCCTGGGGGGATTGGATGACCTCTATGCCTTGTATTTGCATTAGTAACTCCTCCATGGCTAAGTTTTGATGGGTAATGTTTCTCATATTGGCTGACATGGTTGCCATCTCTCTGGTAAGCATGGCCGCCATTCTTCTTCCTCCTCGCCTATGGTGGTGGTGGGGACGATGTCGTCCTGTGGGGGCAGCTGTACCTGAGCTTCATCGTCACCACTCTCCCTCACACGTCTAGGGAGGTATATTCCTCCGAACTCATCACTTCCAAGTCTGAAATTAAGATATTTTTCAACTCTGGGGGCTTCTTCTTGTTCGTTTCCAGGAACAAATCCTTTTCCAAGGGGGATGCCCCAAAAAATCTTTTCAAAAAGCTTTTTTCCACAGGGTTGTTTGTGGTTATAGTGTGGTTTCCCACAGACGGCGCCAATCTATTGACCTCAGAAAATTAACTCAATAGATGACGGACCCACTCATGCATATGTAAGCCATATCCAGCACGTTAAGACCGATCTACGGTCAAGATCACTCCAAAGATTAGACGTGGGAGCAACTCAACAACATGAGTCGTTTCCGTTCGGACTCCGGCGAGATTTACGGAAAAAGATTGTTTTTATGATCAATCGATGAAAGCGGTATTTGTAATTTTAAAGATTTGATAAGAGAATAAGAAACGCTATTTGAGTATTTAGAATTTCATTAGCCCTCAGTTGTTACATGGTGGGAATATTTACAGTGTTACAAATGGAATGGTGATCCTTGGAACAATTAACACGTGGCCTCATCTCCTCGGCCAAAGCATCAAGTCCTAGCCATCATGTTGACTTAATTAGCTTTACAAAGCATTAAATGTTGACAAGACAAAACACATACACACTTTTTACTAATATCACATTGAGTTGAATCGGTCCCCTATCCTACTTTTGATGGCCACGTGGACGTCTTTGATGCCCATGTGGCAGTCCCTAGTAACACTCGTAATAGTTTATATTTAATTACATGTGTAGTTCTAGAATTTCTATTACAATTATAATTAACTTTACAACTTTCATAATAATTATAATTAAGTAAAAAAAAACTTTATTACAATTACAATTAAGCTGAAAACTTCCATTATAATTGTAATGTCCAAATATTTTATAGAGCTACCACAGGAACCTGATCGGACATATATTATTCAAGCTCCAGTAATTAAATAATGTCTAGTCAACCCCCCCCCCCCCCCCCAAAAAAAAAATCTAATTATTAGTCTTTGTTTTTGTTTTCACTAAAGGCAAAATATTGAACTCTTTGAATATATAAGATCACAAAAACTGATAAATTTGTAATACTTTCTTTATATGTATTTTATTCCCGTTTTAGATTCAATAATTAGGTACGAGTATAAATGACCATTCCGCCCCTTTAATTATTCTCACTAATTTAAGTGTCATTTTATTCAATAGACCTATGAACAAATCACAGATGTCGAAGTTTAGCCATCACTAAACACTGATATCAGATTTTAACCGTTCAACAGAAAACACTTAAGTAATAACTCTACCCATTTTTCAGGGTGGTAGTTCTCAACACGAATTCATGTTTTTTACTTTGCTCATTATCAAATTTTCAACTCACCAAAATATTTGATCAATCAAATTGATTTCACCCATTGGTGAATCAACGACTGAAAGTTTTAAAAATACTCAAAACATGAAAAACAAACGCTTAAATAAAATTTTAAAAATTCAAAAAATAAAATTGATAGAGTCCAAAAATATATAAAATTAAGAATTTAAAAAAATTCTAAAAAAATTAAGAAAATTTAAAATAGTTCAAGCTCTCGAAGATTGTTTACGTAAAATTTATACAAAAAAAAAGTATGTAAGAAACACAAATAAAAATATATTTAGTCCACGTCATTAATTTTTATTGTCTATGTTTTGAACTCAATTTATTATTTATTTTTATTTTACTTTTGTCGTAAAAAAATATTGTAATATTTAACAACTTTATATATATATATATATATATATATATATATATATATATATATATATATATATATATATATATATATATATATATAATAATAATATTTTTAGTGAATAATCAAATTTCATGAAATAAAATGTTATAAAACAATTTTGCAAAATTTCAAATCAGGCGTATTTTCTTATTTTCTGTTTTGAGAAATAATTGACACTCAAAACAGAAAATTAAACTCAAAATTCAAAAATTGACAACTAAACAAAAATCATATGGGCCCTAAATTTTTTTTTTTTTTGTGACACAAACGTTCAGAAGATTAGCATTAGCTAAATATTATTTATCCTTTTGCATTTAGAATCCAATAATCATAAAATACAAAGTTCATTGTAACTTCTTTAATAACACAAGATTAATCAATATTAGTAAAACAAGATTTTGAAAAAATATTGATTACATAATCTGATTCACTTTGCGTCATTACATTCATTATTTCTTAACTCTCATTTTTTCATTCCAAACTTTTTTGCTGTGGAAGCAATAGTTGAATACTCCGTTCATTCCCGACGAGGACCATGGTACGAAAGCTAGCAAGGCCCATTGATTGTGGAGGAAGGATCAATAACTAAGTAACGAGCAAAAAAGGTCAAGTCATGAGATTACTTGTTTAAGTTACGATGGATGAAATATCGACCACAACAAGTAAAAGGAAAAGTTCCATATTGGCATAGAAGAGGGAATAATATGGATAAACTTGGTTTAAGAAACACACGAGAGAGCTAAAAAGAGTAATTATGCGACCACATAGTACACCCAGACAAAATAGTAACTATATTTTTTACAATGAATAAAATGATATTTAGACTATTAATTTCATTTTTAATTAGGTTTTTATGGGTTCCCTATAAATATGACTCATTTTATTCATTGTATAAAACACACAATTTGAGAGATATTAAAACGTGGTAGATTGCTTTCAACTCGTTGTTCATCGAATTAATTCCGAATTTATCAAGAATTAAATTCTTGTGGCATTCAACAATTCAAGTAAGGTTCATAAATTTTGTGACCACAGAGTCAAGATATTGTTTGCAATTGTCTGGATTTTTTGGTTCAACAATTTATCGGGTCAAACTTTTCAAACATTGATTTTTAGCTTTATTGGGTTCGATCTAATCTATGGTGGGTTTCGTAACTTCAATTAAGGAATTAGAGCTTATACTCAAAAAATCAAGGTTATCTCATTTATTTCTTTTGTTTGTTTTGTTTGAATCTTTATTTTCGTTCTTCGTGTTTTTCATATTTTGAGTCATTCAATCCAATTAAAATATAAAAAAATTTCAAAAGTTGTTTGTGCGCTAAATTAGTGCCCAAATTAATTCATTTTTAATTTTTTGAGTTCTTTGTTGAATTCTCGTGCTCCAAAAGTGTCCAATTCGAATTCACGAAACATTTTCTTGAATTTATCGTTGGCGTTTTCATTCAAAGTTCAAATTCCTCTTTCTTGAATCATTTTAAAGTCAATCTCCTTACTCAATTCTTTGTTTGAACACCACAAGGGTTGATTTTTTTTTATTGAGATCGAATTAGTTTTTTGAAGCACTTGCAAGGAAGTATTGAGTGGAAAAAGGGTAGAGAGGTGAGACTAGTAGAGGAAAAAAGTCAGATTGAGTGATACAGGAGTGTACACACGTCAGGCAAATATTATTCTAGATTTAGGATGTTTTACAGAGACATTTCTACTTTAAGTGGGAAGAATGATCAAGTCATCATGATAGGCTAGATGATATGACGATTTGAAAGGTTGTTTGGGGGCTAAGCAAGAGGCGTGGATGGAGAGGCAAGACACATTAGTTACTAATTTACGTATGGAACAACCTATAGAAGTTCATAACATAAGAGACAAGGTAGACAGGAGCCTATAGCGGATTTGGTGATGAAAATGAAGTGGGTAATGGAATTGATGATGATGATGATAATGTATCAGTGGATGCTGAAATAGGAAGAAGGGGGAATAAAGAAGATATGCATGATAGGAAAATATTGTCAAAACATGTATATTGTTCTGTCTGTCTTGTTGAAGCCATGAATTCAGGTAAATAAGCCCTTTGTGAATGTCAGATCCAAATTATGTTATTAAATTCCATCATAAATGTTTGGAAAATGATGGTTGTACACCATGCCTTACAGCATGGTGTACAATACCCTCAGTAAGGAGGCCCCACCATGAATGCAAGTAATCTTAATCAATAACTGCTACTAAGTTTTAGTTTCTTGGAGTTATTAAATAGTCATTAATTAATGCTTGTAAGATAAATTGTTTTCCCTTTTCATGAAAGTTTTTACACCGAGTCGAAAAGAAAAGATTATGAGCAAATCGATTGGTCGATGGTTCGAGCCTATATATTCAAGATGATCCAATCCTCTTCCTAAATCAAGAATTGGACCAAAAGTTGAAACTTGAATGCAATGGGTAGAGCATACGTGCATCAAAATGTACACTAATATTAAAAATTCTGCACTCGAGATTCAGTTCGATTTTCATTTTAAAGGGTTAATTTGAGTCTAATGGTGAACCTGTTTATGATTTAACATGTATTCTAATTTTGCATGATGTCTACTTGCTTTAATGAAATTTATAGGATTCAAAATATTTCTCATAATGTACATTGTCTTGCCTCAAGCATATTTTATAACCAGAATACTTTTTTCATTTCTAAAGTAGTTTTCAAGCTCAATCCTAGTCTTGACTTGCATTAATTTCTCACAATTTCCCTTGAAATACTTGTTCCCCCAAATCTTTGCTTTCTAGAAGTTGGAATCATATTTCTTGTTTTTCTCCATATTAAAATCTCTATAATTGAAGTAAGCAGCCTTAGGAGAATGGGATACAAATGGATTCATGTATTCGTATAAATCTATAATCTATTCTACGTGCCTTTAGCTTTCCCCAATCCCATCTTTTTGTCATTTCACTATATACTGTATGTTGTATAAATTCCCTTTTCTATGAGAAAATGAAAGTTCATAATCTGGTATTTAATCCATTCTTGCACCAAATGGATCCAACAGCATAAATGCTGATTCTACTCATGAAAATTTTTCCCATATTTCACCAAATACAGTTTTCGAGATTAGATTTTGAACAAAATCGAACTTCCCCTTGAAATTACTCTTGTCAAGTGTCGTTCTATCCAACAGAACATTTAAATGTTCTCGATCTTTGAATCCTGCGAAGTAAAGGACAGATTGAATCTAATTCATATCAATGCAGTCTTCTGGTTTTAAGTCCAATTCGGAGAAAGCATTAGACAATAATGGGATAAGTTTCACTACTTCTCCAAGAAATAATGAGCTGAAGGATGCTTTAACAGTCTTTGTTCCATTTGCTTTGGAATTTTGTAAAATGACTCTTATGAATAGATCTTCTGAAAGTTTATCTATAGTATATTGCCATCTGTTAACAAGTTTTTGAGCTTCTTTCCCAAACTTTCCAATGCTAAAAATGGTCACTTTGGATGGAACTTCAACCAACTAGATTTTCTAAGAAGTTATGATTTCGAAGCTGGATCTTCCGTCCCATCGGATGGCTAAAAAACGTCATTCCCCATTGCCTTTCTGTCGAGAATTTTCCCATTTACGTCAATTAAGGTAGCATCCAAAATATTATATGCAGCAAGTCCAAAATTTCTAAATAAGGTACCTAATCCTCCTCCACTAAGGTGTCCTCCAACCCCCACACTCGGAGAAAGCTCGGTCATAAACCCATGAACTGGTGATTTACCAGCTATTTTATGGTGCAATTCTCCAAGAGTAGCACCGGTCTAAACCCACGCGGTTTGAAGTCCCGAATCAATGTCAATCGATCGATAATTGACTAAATCAATGACGATAAACGGGGTTCTACAACAATAAGATAGGCCTTCATAATCATGTCCTCCACTTACAACTCTTATTTGCAAGCCATTTGTCTTGCTATAAACAACAGTTGCTTGAATTTCCCTTCTATTTGTTGGAGCAACCATAAACAAAGGTTTTCGACTTCTCGAATTCACACATCTTTGATTCTGTTGAATAGATTGTAGAAGAGATGAATATATAGGGGAATCTATTGAGTATATGTATTGTTTTGTACAAGTGTTTGACATGCATTCAAAAAAACCATTGATATTTGCACAGAAGCAAACATGCCATGATATTGAAATATGTATGCAAAATTTTGTCAAAAAATGCATATTGTTCGTTCTGTCTTGTTGAAACCATGAATTCTGGTAAATAAGCCCTTTCGTGAATGTTGGTTCCAAATCAAGTTATTAAATTCCCATCATAAATGATTGAGAAATGATGTTTGTACACCATGCCTTACATCATGGAGTATAGCCCCCTCTCACATGTGAGGAGTCCCCACCATGAATGCAAGTAATCTTAATCAATAACTGTTACTAAGCTTTAGTTTCTTGGAGTTAATTAATAGTCATTAATTAATGCTTGTAAGATAAATTGTTTTCCATTTTCATGTTAGTTTGTACACAGAGTCAAAAAGAGAAGATTGTGAGCAAATCGATTAGTCGATGGTCCGAGCCTATATATTCAAGATGATCCAATCCTCTTCCTAAATCAAGAACTGGACCAAAAGTTGAAACTTGAAAGTAATAGGTAGAGCATACTTGCATCAAAATGTACACTAATATTAAAAATTATGCACTCGAGATTTAATTCAATTTTCATTTCAAAGTGTTAAATTGTGTCTAATGGTGAACCTGTTTATAGTTTAACATGTATTCTAATTTTGCATGATGTCTACTTGCTTTGATTAAATTTATAGGATTCAAAATATTTCTCAAGCATATTTTATAACCGGAATACTTTGTTCATTTCTGATGTAGTTTTCAGGGTCAATCCTAGTCTTCACTTGCACTAATTTCTCGAAATTTCCCTTGAAATCCTTGGAATCGTGTTTCTTGTTCTTCCCTATATCAATATCTCTATAATTGAAGTAAGCAGCCCAGGGAAAATGGGATACAAATGAAGTCATGTATTCGTATAGTTCTCTAATCCATTCTATGTGCTTTTGGCTTTCCCTATCCAATCTTTTTGCCATTTAACTATGTACTGTATGATGTATAAATTCCCTTTTCTATGATGAAATGGAATTTTATATTCTGGTATTTCATCCATTCTTACACCAAATGGATCCAACAGCATAAAAGCTGATTCTACTCTTGAAAATTTTTCCTATATTTCATCAAATGCAGTTTCAGGGATTGGATATTGAACAAAATCTAACTTTCCCTTGAAATTACTCTTGTCAAGTGTTGTTCTATGCAACATAACATTTAAATGTTCTCGGTCTTCGAATCATGCAAAGTAGAGGACAGATTGAATCCAATTCATTTCAATCCAATCTTCTGGTTTTAAGTCCAAATCGGGAAAGCATTAGACAATGACGGGATAAGTTTCTATGCTTCTCCAAGAATTAATGAGTTGAAGGATGCTTTAACTATCTTTCTTCCATTCACTTTGAAATTTTGTAAAATGACTCTTATGAATAGATCTTCTGAAAGTTTATCTACGATATAATGCCATCTGTTCGTAGGTTTTTTTAGCTTCTTTCCCGAATTTGCCAATGGTAAAAACGGTCACTTTGGATGGAACTTCAACCAACTTGATTTTTGAAGAAGTTATGATTCCGAAGTTGGATCATCCGCCCCCATCGGATGGCCAAAAAAAAGTCCTTCCCCGCTGCCTTTCTGTCAAGGATTTTTCCATTTACGTCAATTAAGGTAGCATCAACAATATTATCTACAGCAAGTCCAAATTTTCTAACTAAGGTACTTAATCCTCCTCCACTAAGGTGCCCTCCAATCCCTACACTCGGATAAAGCCCAACAGAAAACCCACAAACAAGTGATTTACCAACTATTTTATGGTACAATTCTCCAAGAGTACCACGGGTCTAAACCCACACGGTTTGAAGTCCCGAATCATTGTCAATCGATCGATAATTGACTAAATCAATTACGATAAATGGGGTTTTGCAACGATAAGATAGGCCTTCATAGTTACGTCCTCTACTTACAACTCTTATTTCCAAGCCATTTGCCTTGCTACAAATAACAGCTGCTTAAATTTCGCTTTCATCTTTTGGAGCAACCATAAACAAAGGTTTTCAACTTCTCGTACTCACCCATCTTGGATTCTGTTAAACAGATTGTAAAGATATGAATATATAGGGGAATCTGTTGAGTATATGTATTGTTTTGTATAAGTATTCGCAGCAAAATGAATTGACATGCATTCAAGAAAACCATTGATATTTGTACAGAAGCAAATAGGTCATGCTATTGAAATAAGTATACAAAATATTGTCAAAAAAATCATATAGTTCTTTATGTCTTGTTGAATCCATGAATTCTAGTAAATAAGCCCTTTGTGAATGTCAGTTCCAAATCAAGTAATTAAATTCTATCAGAAATGTTTGGAAAATGATGGTTGTACACCATGCCTCACAGCATGGTGTACAGTCCCCTCACATTTGAAGGGGCCCCACCATAAATGCAAGTAACCTTAATCAATAACTGTTACTAAGTTTTAGTGTCATTAATTAATGCTGTTAGATAAATTTTTTTCCCTTTTCATGTTAGTTTTTACATCGAGTCAAAAAGAAAAGATTGTGAGCAAATCGATTGGTCGATGGTCCAAGCCCATATATTCACGATGATCCAATCCTCTTCCTAAATCAAGAATTGGACCAAAAGTTGACACTTGAAAGCAATAGGTAGAGCATATGTGCATCAAAATGTACACTAATACTAAAAATTATGCAGTTGAGATTCAATTCAATCTTCATTTCAAAGCAGTAATTTGAGTATAGTTTAACATGTATTCTAATTTTTCATGATGTCTACTTTCTTTAATGAAATTTATAGGATTCGGAATATTTCTCAAAGTGTACATTGTCTTGCCTCTAGCATATTTTATAACCGGAACACTTTGTTCATTTCTGAAGTAGTTTTCAGGCTCAATCCTAGTCTTCACTTGCACTAATTTCTAGATATTTTCCTTGAAAAACTTGTTCTCCCAAATCTTTACTTTCGAGAAGTTGGAATCATATTTCTTGCTCTTCCCTATATCAAGATCTCTATAACTGAAGTAAGCAGCCCTGGGAGAATGGGATACAAATGGAGTCATGTATTCGTATAGATCTCTAATCCATTCTACCTGCCTTTTGCTTTCCCTAATCCCATCTTTTTGCCATTTCATTATGTACTGTATGTAGTATAAATTCCCTTTTCTATGAGGAAGTGGAAGTTCATATTCAGGTATTTCATCCATTCTTCCACCAAATGGATCCAACAGCATAAATGCTGATTCAACTATTGAAAAATTTTCCCTTATTTAATCAAATGCAGTTTCCATGATTGGATTTTGAACAAAATCGAACTTCCCCATGAAATTACTCTTGTCAAGTGTTGTTCTATCCAACAGAACATTTAAATGTTCTCGATAGTTAAATCTTGCGAAGTAGATGAAGGATTGAATCCACTTTATTTCAATGAAGTGTTCTGGTTTGAAGTCCAATTCAGGGAAAGCACTGACAATAATTGGATAAGTTTCTATGCTTTTCCAAGAAATAATGAGTTGAAGGATGCTTTAACTGTGTTTGTTCCATTCACTTTGGAATTTTGTAAAATGACTCTTATGAATAGATCTTCCGAAAGTTTATCTGCAATATATTGCCATCTGTTGACAAGTTTTTGAGCTTCTTTCTCAAACTTGCCAATGGTAAACGCAGTCACTTTGGATGGAACTTCAACCCACTTGATTTTCCAAGAAGTTATGATTCTGAAGCTAGATCCTCCGCCCCCACGGATGGCCTAAAAAACGTCCTCCCCCATTTCTTTTCTATCAAGGATTTTCCAATTTACGTCAATTAAGGTAGCATCACCAATATTATCTGCATCAAGTCTAAATTTTCTAACTAAGGTACCTAATCCTCCTCCACTAAGGTGCCCTCCAACCCCTACACTCGGATAAAGCCCGATCGAAAGCCCATGAACTGGTGATTTACCAGCTATTTTATGGTACAATTCTCCAAGAGTAGCACTGGTCTGAACCCATGCGGTTTGAAGTCCCGAATCAGTGTCAATCGATCGATAATTGACTAAATCAATGATGATAAACGGGGTTTTACAACGATAAGATAGGCCTTCATAGTCATGACCTCCACTTACAACTCTTATTTGCATGCCATTTACCTTGCTACAAACAACAATTGCTTGAATTTCGATTTCATTTGTTGGAGCAACCACAAACAAAGGTTTTCGACTTCTCGAATTCACCCATCTTGAATTTTGTTGAACAAATTGTAGAAGAGATGAATATATAGGAGAATCTGTTGAGTATATGTATTGTTTTATACAATTATTCGTAGCATAATGACTTGACATGCATTCAATAAAACCACTGATATTTGCACAAAAGCAAATAGGCCATGATATTGAAATAAGTATGAAAAATATTGTCAAAAAAATACATATTGTTCTTTTCTGTCTTGTTGAAAACATGAATTCTGGTAAATAAGTCCTTAGTAAATTTCTATTCCAAATCAAGTTATTAAATTCCATCATAAATGTTTGGGAAATGATGGTTGTACACCATGCTGTAAAAATGATGGTTGTACAGCATGGTGTACAGCCTACCATGAACTCAAGTAATCTTAATCAATAACTGCTACTATGTTTTAGTTTCTTGGAGTTAATTAATAGTCATTAATTATTTCTTTTAAGATAATTTTTTTGGCTTTTCATGTTAGTTTTCACACCGAGTCAAAAAGAGAAGATTTTGAGAAAATCGATTGGTCGATGGTCAGAGCCTATGTATTCAAAATGATCCAATCATCTTCATAAATCATGAATTGGACCAAAAGTTGAAACTTGAAAGCAATAGGTAGAGCATATGTGTATCAAAATGTACACTAATATTAAAAACTATGCGCTCAAGATTCAATTCGATTTTCATTTGAAAGGGATAATTTGTGTCTAATAGTGAACATGTTTATAGTTTAACATGTATTCTAATTTTGCATGATGTCTACTTACTTTAATGAAATTTATAGGATTCAAAATATGTCTCATAGTGTACATTGTCTTGCCTCAAGCATATTATATAATCGGAATACTTTGTTCATTTCTGATGTAGTTTGCAGGCTCAATCCTCGTCTTCACTTGTACTAATTTCTCGAAATTTCCCTTGAAATACTTGTTCCCACAAATCTTTGCTTTCGAGCAGTTGGATTCATATTTCTTGTTCTTCCCTATATCAAGATCTCTACAATTGAAGTAAGCAGCCCTAGGAGAATGAGATACAAATGGAGTCATGTATTCATATAGATCTCTAATCTATTCTACGTACCTTTGGCTTTCCCTAATCCCATTTTTGCCATTTCACTATGTACCATATGTTGTATAAATTCTCTTTTCTATGTGGAAATGGAATTTCATATTCTGGTATTTCATCCATCCTTGCACCAAATGGATCCAACAGCATAAAAGCTGATTATACCCTCGAAAAGTTTTCCCATATTTCATCAAATGCAGTTTTCGGGATTGGATTTTGAACAAAATCGGACTTTCCCTTGAAATTACTCTTGTCAAGTGCTGTTCTATCCAACAGAATATTTAAATGTTCTCGGTCTTTGAATCCTGCAAAGTAGAGGACAGATTGAATCCAATTCATTTCAATCAAGTATTCTGGTTTTAAGTCCAATTAGGGAAGGCATTAGACAATGATGGGATAAGTTTCTATGCTTCTCCAAGAAATAATGAGTTGAAGGATGCTGTAACTGTCTTTGTTCCATTCACTTTGGAATTTTGTAAAATAACTCTTACGAATAGATCTTCTGAAAGTTTATTTGCAATATATTGTCATCTGTTGACAAGTTTTTGAGCTTCTTTCCCGAACTTGCCAATGGTAAAAACGTTCACTTTGGATGGAACTTCAACTAACTTGATATTTCAAGAAGTTATGATTCTGAAGCTGGATCCTCCGCCCCTTCGGATGGCCCAAAAAAGGTCCTTCCCCATTGCTTTTCTGTCGAGGATTTTCCCATTTACGTCAATTAAGGTAGCATCAACAATATTATCTGCAGGAAGTCCAAATCTTCTAACTAAGGTAGCTAATCCTCCTCCACTAAGGTGCCCTCCAACCCCCACACTCGGATAAAGCCTGCCGGAAACCCACGAATTGGTGATTTACCAGCTATTTTATGGTACAATTTTCAAAGAGTAGCACCGGTCTGAACCCACATGGTTTGAAGTCCCAAATCAATGTCAATCGATCGATAATTGACTAAATCAATGACGATAAACGGGGTATTACATCGATAGGCCTTCATAGTCATGTCCTCCCCTTACAACTCTTATTTGCAAGCCACTTGCCTTGCTACAAACAACAACTTCTTGAATTTCGCTTTCATTTGTTGGAGCAACAATAAACAAAGGTTTTCGACTTCTCGAATTCACCCATCTTGGATTATGTTGAAGAGATTGTACAAGAGATGAATATATAGGGGAATCTGTTGAGTATATGTATTGTTTCATACAAGTATTTGCAGCAAAATGACTTGACATGCATTCAAGAAAACCTCTGATATTTGCACAAAGCAAATATGTCATGATATTGAAAGAAGTATGCAAAATATTGTAAAAAAATGCATATTGTCATTTTTGTTTTGTTCAGGCCATGAATTCTTATAAATAAGTCCTTTGTGAATGTCAGTTCCAAATCAAGTTATTAAATTTCATCATAAATGTTTGGAAAATTATGGTTGTACACTACGCCTTACAGCATGGTGTACAGCCCCCTCACATGTGAGGGGGCCCCACCATGAATGCAAGTAATCTTATTGATTGATTACAAAGTTTTTGTTTCTTGGAATTAATTAATAGTCATTAATTAATGTTGTTCATCAGGTAATATTTTCTGTAAGATAAATTGTTTTCACTTTTCATGTTAGTTTTTACATCGAGTCAAAAGGAGAAGATTGTGAGCAAATCGGTTGGTCAAAGGTCCGAGCCTATATATTCAAGATGATCCAATCATCTTCCTAAATCAAGAATTAGACCAAAAGTTGAAACTTGAAAGCAATAGGTAGAATCAATATTGTACTATTTGACCTTTGAACTTGTGATGGTTTTCATTTGGCCTCTATTGCTGCAGCCTCGTAATTTAGCAAAATGTGACACACAAAATAAACTTATCAACTATTTAATGCACTTTAACTTCCAGTCTTACCCTAAATTAGTTCATGATATAGATGTTTACGGTTAGTTTGCGCTAGACTTGGATAGATAGGTCCAAAATTCGGTGCACCATACATACCTTTAAGGTATGTTTAGGGCTCATTTGATAGAGTTTTTGAAAATTCAAAAATTGCTTCAGAATATATTTGAATAATTTACTGTAAGTGCTTTGTTTGATTAAAAGTGTTTTTTTTTTTTTTTTTAATTTGGCCTGCTTCACATGAAATTATTCCACCAAGAACAAAAGAAAAAGATTAATCCTGACAAGTGGACAATTAAATATTCTGAGAATTACTTTATATTTGGAGAATTGTGTATGTTATGTTGTATACTAATAAATTAATAACGTGATTCGTGCAATAAAAATACATAACATAGTAATAAATTAATAATGTGATTCATGTAAAGCAAGTAAAAATAAAATTTTAGAAGAGTGTAATCAATTGGAACTTTTAAAGACATTTTGGGATTTAAAATTTTTAGAGATATTCATGTAGAATTTTGAGATTCTCCAAAAATATTGTTGTATTCAATCGAGACTTTTAAAAAGTCTTTGAAAGGTACGATGTATGTAATTAAAACCTTTTAAAAGTTTTTATAAGTTTTGGAGTATTCAAATTGTTAATAACTTTTAATGTCATTTATAAAAATCATCAACGTACTAACTTTTAAGCAGAACGTATTAGAATAAAATTTCAAAATTTGTCTCATTCATCTCAAGATTTTGGTAGAGTTTCACCAAAAAAAAAAAAAAAAAGAAATATTTGTATTTTTGTTTCTTTCAATATTTCTCTTTCTTTTTCCTTTTACGAACATTAGAGTCATGATTAAAAATTAATTTTTTTCTACTATTTTTGTTTGTGTCGATTTCTCTCTCTCTCTCTCTCGCACTCTTTTATAACTTTTTTTCTTTCTTTTTTTCATCATTTTTTATGAAAAAAATATCTATTTGTAATTAAAAATTCTAAGATTTTACATAAAAAAAAAAAAGACTGATATATATATATATATATATATATATATTATTTTGACTATTATTTTAAAGAATTAATTTTTTATTCTTTTAAGAATATTTTTTATTATAAGGGGAGGTGAAAGTGAACACATTGTTGTTCTAGACCCACATGAATTTTATTTTAAATGAGCATTTTCGAAACTCTTTTCAATTTTACAAAAGTCGAAGCCTTTTTAAGCTCCATTTTTAGCGTAGAATGTATTTTGAAATAATATATTGATGAAAATGTGTGGTTAAAAATTAAGCAAAAGTGTTGGATTTGCGTGTAATATTATTTTGTTGAATACTGTGTGGTTGAAAAGAAGATAAAGAAAAATATATTAAAAAAATGGGGATCAAATAAGGGCTATAAAAGTTTTCAGATGAAAAATCTATAGATGTCTACAAAAGACTTCCATTATTTCCATACAAATCCATAAAAATCCATGAAATCCATAGAATTCATCACTTTAAAAAAGTTCATAAAATTTTTTTATAAGTCCCAATTGAATACAATCCATCTAATTTACACTCTAAAAATTTTGATTTTGGTTTTGACGCTTTAACTTTTACCATTGTATGTATATGTGCATGTACAAACTTCAATTCATTTTCTTTACGTACTCTATAACTTACTAAATGTAATCATTATACATTAAAAATAGAGAGTGAGTTTGACTATTTAAATTTGGAGAGTCAAACTAACTCTCCATTTTAAAAAGTTAAAAAAAAAAAAAAAAAAACTCTTTTGGTGTTTACTTTTGATCATTAGCTCTTTAAAATAAAGAACATTTTGTATTTAGAGATTCTTGGAGATACTCTTATGCATTCTGTTAGTATATATGATGGGAAACAGTGGTTTGGTATATATGTTTAATTTTGGAATAATTGCAGCGGATGTCTTAATCTATTACAAATATTTACATCCAAATCTTAAAATAACAATAGCACAAGTCCCAAACATTTCAAAGTTATGCAGGGAAAGGAAATCCAGAAGCTTTCCGCCCAAAAATCCGTTAGTTGACCAAAAGTCAATGTTTGAGGATAATTTAACCAATTTTAAAAATGGAAAAATATTTTTCAATCTTTAATTAATTAATAGAAATTTGCATCGAAGGTTCCAAACCTTTATTAAATATGCATTAAAAAGTTCTCAAACGATTTTCGCCCAAAAATCTTTCAGTAGACCAGAAATATTCATCTTTTTCAATTTCCCCTGCCACCATTTAATGTAGGTTTTGATTAGAATTTATTTATCTTTATTTATTTATTTCCAATTCTTTAAATGTTCTTGTCAATAAAGAAATGGAGTTGATGGGATGGGGAAGAAAGGTCGACAAAGTTGGGGAAAATGAGGAGGAGGCAATGAATGATGCTGTCGTGGGATATATAAAAGGTGCAAATAAGTAGGGAACATTCGTTTTTCAATTTATCCTTATAAAAATATGCATTGTCACCAATATCCTTAACAATGAATGTATTTCTACAAGATATAATTATTATTAATTAATATTATTGCTTTTCAAAAAGTAAGTCAATTTATTTTCACTAAACACAAATATTACTAATTATTAATATTCAATTAACAAAAAAATTATTATTTACAATTTCAAAAAATTATATTAAGACTACATGTATAATTAACTTGAAGGCATAAATTATTACTCTGATTAATATTAAAATTTACAATAAAAAATTAAATATACAATTTTTTTAAAAAACCTAATATTGCATATTAAAAAACATATTGGATTTTTCTTATGACATGGATAACTCCAATTTCCGAAAATTCTATTGAAAATAAAACTCGATCAACAGTTTAAAAAAATAAAAAATAAATCAATTAGTTTACATTCATTCGTTTAGTTAGGATGAAAAGTAATTTTTTAATAACCCATCAATTTTTTTTATCATCAATAAGTTACGAGATGAAAAGTTATTTTCCAATAACCATCAATTCTTTTATCATCTAATCATTCTACAGTTTCATATCAACACTTAAATCCACACTAAGAATCTATAAATTGGTCGATTAATTTCTGCACTTTTTAGTATTTATTTTTTTCTTTATTTGAGTACTTCTTTGTTTGGTTCTCATATTGCCTATTTGATTTATGATTTTATTTTATTCGGTAATTACCAAAATTTGTTTAGGGGTTTTCTTTTGAATATTTTTACTGTTTATGGTTGATATAAAAGAGAATATGTGATTTAAGTGTTGTTGCATGTTTTGAGTTTTTCTTTGGATGGATATATGTTTTTTGGATGGTGTTGGAATGCGGGAGCAGAATTACCCAAAAATAAAAAAGTTTCTTTAATTCAATAAACAAGATCGTCTAGATGTTTACGTATATATTACATCAAGAATAATTGATTAATTCTTTAATTAATTCTGAATCACGAACTTCTAGTTTTTTGGATCAGTAGTTTTCAATCTTTTAATTCCAAGAACTTGATACTCCAAACTTCCAAGTGTTTTATAGTATTTTCTAAAGTCGAGATTACGCCGATAGGTGGGCACATTTTTTTGATTAAATCAAGCAACTAATTTTTGGACTGGATAATAATAAATAAATAAAACTTCTCACTTTTTCTCTTTCTCCAATTTGAACACAATGAAATTATGTATTATGATTGTTCTTGAATTTATATGTCCATCTAGTCATATTTATAGAGATAAAGATATTCCAATACATGTACAATAAGAATTCCACATTCAAATAGGAGTTTTAATTAAAATCCAAATATGAGTTTTAATTAAAATCCAAATAGGAGTTTTAATTAAAGTCCACATCCAATTAGTTTATATTTAATTACATGTGTAGTTCTAGAATTTCTATACAATTATAATTAAGTTTACAACTTTCATAATATATAATTAAGTAAAAACTTAATTATAATTACAATTAAGTTGAAAACTTCTATTATAATTGTAATTAAGTCCAAGTATTTTATAAAGCTACCACAGAACCTGATCGGACATATATTATTCAATCTTCAGTAATTAAATCATGTCTTGTCAACTCTAGACCGCCCAATCTAATTACTAGTCTTTGTTTTTTTTTTTTCACTAAAGGCAAAATATTGAACTCTTTGGATATATAAGATCACATAAGCTAATAAATTTGTAATACTTTTCTTTGATCTACCGTATGTATTTTATCCCCGTTCTAGATTCAATAATTAGGTACGAGCAGTGTTCTAAAAGGCGTAATGTGTGACGATGCGTGGAGGCCAAGCCCAGGGCTAGGTGAGCTTAGGCGAGGCATATGCGTAAAAAAATGTAAAAATGTGTTTTATTATTTTAATATTATTTTAATTTTTAATCATTTAAAAATAATACTTACTAAAGATTTAAAACATATTTCTATGAACTTTATACACTTTTTCAAAGTTTCCAACAAAATATAAGTTCAAATTTAAATAAAAAATAGTAAGAAATTATCTACCGTAGATAAGATTCGTTGATCACTTGACTTTTGGGTTCAAATGGTTGTTTTAATTTTAAATTATGGCAAACTGAAGAAATTAACATTTAATAATTTTTACCTTCAAAAGAATTGTAATAAAAAAAAAAGCGCGTCTAAGGGCGCATAATTGCTCCTAGGCTCGCATTAGCGGTCAACAACTGTCGTTGACCGCCAAATAAGGCACTAATCCATTAGGCTTGGCGTTTTGGCCTCGCCTCACGCCCTTTTAGAACACTGGGTACGAGCATAAATGACCGTTCCGCCCATTTAATTATTCTCACTAATTTAAGTGTCATTTTATTCAATAGACCTATGAACAAATCACAGATATCGAAGTTTAGCTATCGCTAAAAACTGATGTCAAATTTTAATTGTTCAACATAAAACATTTAAGTAATCACTCTACCCATTTTTCAGGGTGGCGGTTCTCAACACGAATTCATGTTCTTTACTTTGCTCATTTTCAAATTGTCAACTCACCAAAATATTTTATCAATCAAATTGATTTCACCCATTGGTGAATCAATGACTAAAATTTTTAAAAATGCTCAAAACATAAATAAAAAAAAAAATTCTTGAATAAAATTTTAAAAATTCAAAAAATAAAATTGATAAAGTCCAAAAAAATATAAAAGTAAGAATTTTTTAAAACAAATTCTTAAAAAATTAAGAAAAATTAAAATAGTTCAAGCTCTCGAAGATTGTTTACATAAAGTTTACACAAAAAAAAAAGTATGTAAAAAAACACAAATAAAAATATATTTAGTCCACGTCATTAATTTTTATTGTCTATATTTTGAACTCAATTTATTATTTATTTTTATTTTACTTTTATCGTAAAAAAATATTGTAAGATTTAACAACTTTATATATTGTTTAATAATATATTAACATAAAATTATAATATTTTTACTCAGTAATCAAATTTCATGAAATAAAATGTTATAAAACAAATTTTCAAAATTTCAAACCAGACGTATTTTCTAATTTTTTTTGTTTTGAGAAATAATTGACACTCAAAACAAATAATCAAACTCAAAATTCAAAAATTGAAAACTGAACAAAAAATCATATGGGCCCTAAATCTTTTTCGTATGACACAAACGTTCAGAAAATTAGCATTAGCTAAATATTATTGTGGTAATTACATAAATCCAGGTGTTTAAAGATTGATTTTTAAAAATCAAGTCTAAATTTTATTTATTCAAAAATCAGGTATTATATTAGAACCCTAATTGATAATCTAATTTCTTTCTCTACTCATTTCCCCTATCTCTCGTGCCTCCCCTCCTCTTCCCCATTCTTTTCCTCACTCCCACTCGCCATCGAAGACGACCATCCTCTACAGGAGACCATTCCCAGAGCACCTGCGCAGCCGCACTTTTCCCTTCGCGAATCACCGCGAGTTGCAGTGGTGAAATGACACCGCGAAGCAGACCATGACGAAGCAGAGCACCGACGATGAACAGTTGGGTAACACTGCACATCGGGGGTACAGAAGAGAAGGTGTGGTGGTGGTGTAAGGTAGAGACATTTTGGTGTTGGATTGTTGGTATTGGTGGCAGCAGGTGGCCATTTTATCTTTGGCTTGATTTGGTTGTGTTTGTAATTGTTGCTGATGGTTGTGGTGGTGTTGATGTTGGCGGTGCTCGCTAGGTGGTGTTGGTGTTGGTCTTGGTCTTGGTCTTGGTGGCGGCAGGTTGCGATTTTGCGTAGTGTATGTGGTGGCGGCGGTGTTGTGGTGGCAATGGCAGTGGACCTAATGTGGTGGTTGTGATTTTTGTTGGCAGCAGTGGAGGCGATGACGACGATAGGATAGGACGAAGAGTGTCTCTGACCAACTATTAGGTCGATTTGTGACCAAGTATTGGTGGTGGATCGAGATCGGGGGATGGGAGTTTGGGTGTATGTGACCAATTATTTGGTTCGCCTTCGTTCTGTTGCCCTCATTTCTCTCTCCAAAATGTTTTAACTTCTTTGTTGTCGGTAATGGTGATTTTGTGATGGTGGTTGGCAGTGGAGTGGATTTAATGGTGGCAGCTTTATTGGTGGTAGGGTTGTGGTGTGGTGGTGGAGGATTTGACATGGTATGTTGGATCTGATGGTGATAGAGGCGATAGTTGGCCTGGGCACGGTGTTGTGTGCGGTGAAGGTGTTGGATCATGATCGGAGGTGGAAATGGGGTGTTGGTTAATTTGTGGCCAACCATTTTGTTATCTATGACCTAAAAATTGTATAATCTGTGATCGTAAAAAAATCGGTGACCAACTAATTTGGAAATTTGTGACTGTGTGACATATAAATTTTGAAATCTGTGACCTACAATTTTTTTTATATATGACCATTAAAAAATCTGTGACCAACTAATTTGAAAATGTGTGACCTGCAAATAAACTGTGATCGAAAATTATTTTTTAACTAATTAATTAGATATTTGTGACCAAATTGCATACATTAACAATTGTCGGAATTGGAGCAGTCGCCAAAATTAAGCGGGGCCAGAACGGTCACCGAAATAGTCGTCGGTCGCCAAAATAGTCTCCGGAGCAGTAGGGGTGGTGGAGGTGGAGGTGGAGGTGGTGTTGGTGTTGGTTAATTATATTATATTACAAGTAAATATTTAATTAATAAATAAATACCTGATTTTTGAAAGTTTAAAACTTAACACCCGATTTTTGCAATTGTCAAAGTTAATACCTGATTTATGAACTCTTCCCAAATAATATTTATCCTTTTCCATTTAGAATCCGTTAATCATAAAATACAAAGTTCATTGTAAGTACTTTAATAGCATAAGATTAATCAATACTAGTAAAACAAGATTTTGAAAAAATATTGATTACAGAATCTAATTCACTTTGCGTCTTTTACATTCATTATTTCTTAACTTTCATTTTTTCATTCCAAACTTTTTTGCTGTGGAAGCAATAGTGGAATACTCCGTTCATTCACTACAACAAAAATGACCTACGGCAACGCGCGAAAAACGTTGCCATAGACTTTTGGCAACGTTCGTGTGCACGTTGTGGGTTTCGATGTCGCCGTAGAGTGCCAACTTTTGGCAACGTGCATTGCACGTTGCCAAAAGTGTCTACGGAAACGTGCAATGCACGTTGCCGAAAGTGTCTACGGCAACGTGCGTTGCTCGTTGCTGTAGACACTTTCGGCAACGTGCATTGCACGTTGCTGTAGACACTTTTGGCAACGTGCAATGCACGTTGCCGTAGGTCATTTTACATCTTTTTTTTTTTTAATTCTTTTATTTGCATAATGATTTACATAAATCAACCACAAAACTAAATGAAGAAAACAATATCAAGTAAATCCAATAAGCATCATTAACTAAACTCCAAAATGTAACAATATCCATACAAAACTCAGATAAAAAATTTTGAAACTTCTAAAAATCCAATACATTTGGAAAAATGATTTCCTTGAGATTCTTTTCAGTATCTTTCTGAGCTTTCATTGCTGCTTTCTCTGCCAACTTCCATTCAATGTAATTTTTCTTAGCTCTCTCTTCCTCTCTCCTTATCTCCATCATCTATAGTGATTGCCTGTGACAATATGCAAATATTTTTCAATGTCATCAACATGGCTCCAGCTACTGTCACTATAGTTCCCACAACCTTTGCTTGGCATCTAACCTTCTTAATGTCCACCTTCTCCATCCTACAGAGCACAACACAGTTATTAAGAATGAAAAAGAAGTCGAGTATACAAAAATATGAATGTACGAGAGATATGTACTGCATAGGACTGCCATAACAAATGTCATAGGCTGGGAGCATGTTACTCATGGCACACGAGAAAGTAGGGAAGTAAATTTTAGCCCATAGTAAAAGTTTTGATCAATCAGTGCGTAAAACACAATTGTAAAAGATGAGAAGATTAGCATTTTAGTTCTCAAACAATTTAAATGCAAAAAATCTATTGGTTTTTGCCGTGGTATATATATATAAGAACACTCACCCAAGAAGTCCCAGCGCAAAAAGCTGCATGAAAATTGGAAATGTAATCTTTGGCCTCACTTTCCTGTGAAGAAAAACATATCCCAAGAATTAGTATTTAAAAAAATCTCGAAGAAAACAAGAACACCATGTCTCGTAGACGAGTATTGAGTATCAAACAGGCCGTAAAATTTTCCATGTGCACCTTTCGAGGATGAGAGCGAAGGGAGCAATAACAGCAGTGGCGAAGGCATGCCTATAGACAACAAGCACATAGTGGCTCATTCCTCTATTGAGTGATACTTTGGTAATGATGTTCATACCAGCATAGCCAAATTGTAATGAAATCATGGCTATTTAAGGCTTAGCCTTTTCAAGAAAATTTCCAAGGCATCCTTTTCCTTCCATTTTTCTCACCAGTATTTAATTTAACAACTAGTTTTGAGAATGCTAATGCTGAATAGTGTTATAGAAAGAGAGAGGGACAGAGGAAAACACTTCAAAGAGTTTGTGTTTGTCCTAGGGAATGGATGTGAAGCAATTAGTGTATTTATAAGTGTGAACAATACAAATCATAAGCAAAAATCAGACAAGGGAGAAGAAGAACCAAATGTGGAAGAAGAGAGAGCCGAGCCTTGGAGCCTCCAAAACTTAGGGCAAATAGAAAGGATACAATGAACCTATATACTACAAAACAAAGGAAATACAAATGACTAAATCTGCTCATGTCTCTAAGATACTCCCAACCCACAAATTAAACCAACCCAACAAATAAATATTCAAAATACCAAGGCCCAATAAACTGAATACCCAGCCCATTATATCAAACCAATAAACCAAATTCCACCCCCTTCAGCTCCCTTTTCATCTCAGCCAAGTCCATCGGTCTCCCCATCTCCCCTACCTTCTTCACATCCACTGCACCACCAACAGCCCTGCATATGACTGACCCTTTTCCACCACTGACATTCAGTAAATGCCCAACCATATGCAGTAAAACTCGAAATGTCCTCCTCTCATCACCTGCAACACCATCGGTTCCACCACCATTATCACCATCCTCCACCACGCACCAACAACCCAAGCATCTAGCCCTCACAGCCTGTAAAACTTCAAACGCCGGACCCGTAGCACCACCATCATCCTTCCAATCCTACCCCAGCCTGCCTACGGCAGCACCGACCTCTACAAACGACGTCAACACTGTTCCTCCTTAACCATCTACCCACACCTTAAAACAACTATGCCGCCTGTGATATCTAAAGCAAACACCGGACTCCTACCATCAGCTCTGATACCATGTGAACAATACAAATCATAAGCAAAAATCAGACAAGGGAGAAGAAGAACCAAATGTGGAAGAAGAGAGAACCGAGCCTTGTATAATTAAAATTGCATTTACAGACAATAGCTTCACTGCCGTCTGCCTTTACAGGAATGAGAAATCCCTATCAACAGCTTGACAATCACAAATTCACAATTGCCTACTCAATTCATCAAAATCCCTAAATCCCTAAAAGCCCTAATTAGAAATCACTATCAATTTCCAAAAGCCCTAAATCCTAGATTCATAATCACAATTCACACAGTCACACACAGAACAATCCTTAAATCCATAATCATTATTTCATATTGAGAGGAAAACGGAGCTTACCTCGTCAAAGGCTGACAGGATCAGTGCGTCGGCGCGAGAGTTGGAGCTTGGAACGGGTCGGACTCTCGATGCTTGGAAACGGAACATGGGTGGGAGACTGAAGACGGGAGATGGCAGGTAGGTATTATTAGGGATTACGGCTACGGGATGGATTTTTTTGGGGAGGGAAAGGAGGAGAAACGGGATTACGGGAGGCGGGAGGGGAGAAGGGAGAGAAAACTAGAAGAGAGGAGGGAGAGGGACTCACGGTTACGGGGCTGGGCTGGGTCCGATCTTTGCCGTGCCGCCGATCTTTGCCGTCCAAGCTCGAATAAACGGGGACAGAGGACGGTGAGGGAGAGAGGAAATGAGGCGAGGGAGAGTGGAGTCGGGAAAGAGGAAATGAGGTTAGAAATGAGCGAGTTTAGGGTAGGGTTTGAGTATCAATATTTTTCCTTTTATTTTTAATAAAATAAAAATAATAATAATAACAACGTGAGATGCACGTCGCTAAAAGATTAATTAATGGCAACGTGCAATGCACGTTGCCAAAACTATTAATGGCTACGTTCATTTGAACGTTGCCAAAACTATTAATAGCAACGCGCATTGCGCGTTGCCAAAACTATTAAGTTTTGGCAACGTGCAATGCGCGTTGCCATTAATTAATCTATTGCAACGCGCATTGCACGTTGCAAATTGGATCGTAAACGTTGCGAAAAAGTGTATTAGCAACATTCATTAAGAAAACGTTGCCAAAACTCAATTTTGTCAACCAATAACAACATACATTTGCTGAATGTTGCCATAGACCCCTTTTAGCAACATGCAATTGATGAATGTTGCCTTTTGCATGTTGCAAAAGGCCTTTTTTCTTGTAGTGATTCCTAACGAGGACCATGGTACAAAAGCTAGCAAGGCCCATTGATTATGAAGGATCAATGACTAAGTAACGAGCAAAAAAGGTCAAGTCATGGGATTACTTGTTTAAGTTAGATTGATGAAATACCGACCACAACAAGTAAAAGGAAAAGTTCCATATTGGGCATCGAAGAGGGAACAAGATGGATCAACTTGGTTTAAGAAACACACGAGGGAGCTAAAAAGAGTAATTATGTGACCACATAGTATACCCAGAGAAAATAGTAACTACGTTTTTTACAATGAATAAAATGCTATTTAGACTATTAATTTTTTTTAATTAGGTTTTTACAAGTTCCCTATAAATATGACTCATTTTATTCATTGTAAAAAACACACAATTTGAGAGATATTATAACGAGGTATATTGCTTTCAACTCGTTGTTCATCGAATTAATTCAAAATTTATCAAGAATTAAATTCTTGTGGCATTCAACAATTCAAGTAAGGTTCATAAATTTTGTGACCACATGGTCAAGATATTATTTGCGATTGTCTGGATTTTTTGGTTCAAAAATTTATCTGGTCGAACTTTTCAAATGTTGATTATTAGCTTTCTCAGGGTTTGATCTAATCTATCGTGGGTTTCGTAACTTCAATTCCCACATAAATTCGCATTAGTTGGTTCAGAGCTTATACTAAAAAAATCAAGGTTATATCGTTTATTTGTTTTTTTTTGTTTTGTTTGAATCTTTATTTTAGTTCTTCGTGTTTTTCATATTTTGAGTCATTCAATCCAATTAAAATATAAAAATTTTGCAAAAGTTGTTTGTGCGCTAAATTAGTGCCCAAATCAATTCATTTTCAATTTTTTGGGTTCTTTGATGAATTCTCGTGCTCCAAAAGTGTCTAATTCGAATTCAAGAAACACTTTCTTGAATCTATCATTGGCGTTTTCATTCAAAGTTCAAATTCATCTTTCTTGAATCATTCTAGAGTCAATCTCCTTACTCAATTCTTTGTTTGAACTCCACAATGGTTGATTTTTTTTATTGAGATCGAATTGGTTTTTTGAAATGCTTGTAAGGAAGCATTGAGTGGAAAAGGGTACAGAGGTGAGACTAGAAGAGGAAAAAAGTCAGATTGGGTGATACACAAGTGTACACACGTGAGGCAAATATTATTCTAGATTTAGGATGTTTTACAGAGACAATTCTACTTCAAGTGGGAAGAATGGTCAAGTCATCATGACGTGCTAGATGATAAGACGATTTGAAAGGTTGTTTGAGTATATGGGAGATAGGATGGATAAGCAAGAGGCGTGGATGGAGAGGGAAGACACATTAGTTACTAATTTACGTAGGAAACAACCTATAGAAGTTCAGAACATAAGAGGCAAGGTAGACGGGAGCCTAGAGCAGATTTGGTGGTGAAAATGAAGTGGGTAATGGAATTGTTGATGATGATGATGATGTATCAGTGGATGCTGAAATAGGAAGAATGAGGAATAGAGAAGACATGCATGATAGGAAGACAGCCAGCTAGATATCTACCAAATTCTAACCTTTCTTGGAAACCAAAGTAGGATAACAATAGAGTTGATGGGGCTATTTAAAAATGTAGAACTAAGATACAGAAGGAAAGAAAGGAAGTTGCTAGCAAAGCTACACCCAAGGCTGTTCCCCAACCTCTTAGGAACCGGGATATCAAATACTTTAAATGTTTGGGATCAAGACACATTGCTTCTCAATGTCCAAACAAAAGAGCGATGATCTTGCGAGTCAATGAAGAAGTTGTGAGTGATAGTGAGGGTGATTATAATGACATGCTGTAATTGGAAAACTCAAGTGATGGTGAAAAAGTGGAGTATGTAATATGAGCGCTTTTGATTACAAGGAGAGCTCTTAATGTTCAAATCAAAGTGGATAACTTAGTGTTATCTATTCTAAAATATTCTAGGCCTTACAAATTGTAATAGTTGAATGAATGAGAAGAGGTTAAGGTGAATATGCAAGTGTTGGTGAGTTTCTCAATTGGGAGGTCTCATGATGAAGTGATATATGGTATAGCTCCTATGCATGCCAGACATATTTTGTTGGGAAGGTTATGTCAATATGATAGGAAGGTGGTACATGATAGGTACAAAAATAAGTACATCTTTACTAAAGATGAGAAATCTATTACTCTTGCACCGTTAACACAAACACATGTTTATGAAGATCAAATCAAATTGAAAAGTGAGGAAGATAAAAGAATGAGAGAAAAAGAGAGTGAGATTGAGATTGATCTTTCATGACAAGAAAGCAAGAGAGAAAATTAAAGAAAAAGAGTCTTCTAAGAGAAGATCAAAGTCGAAAGTGAATTTCTTTGTGAAGAGGGCAGTAGTTGAGAACCAACATATGATCTTGTTGGTTTATAAGGAATTACTCCTCAACTTTGAGGAATTAAACACCCCTCCTTAGTTTGACTACTTCATTGTAGTAGGAATGCGAATACTTGTTTTCGGAGGACATGCCCAGTGGTTACCACCCATTCGAGGCATTGAGCATCCAATTGATTTTGTACCTAGAACTGTCATTCTAAATAGGCCGGCATATCGGAGTTCCCGAAGAGACCAAGGAATTTCAAAGAAAAGTAGAAGAATTGATGAGAAAAGGGTATATGAGGGAAAATATGAGTCCACGTGTCGTGCTAGTGTTATTTGTGCCAAAAAAAGATGGAACTTAACGAATATGCATAGACTGTCGGGCAATCAACAACATAACAATAAAATATTGTTACCCTATACCTATGTTAGGTAATATGTTAGATGAATTATATGGATCAAGCATGTTTAGTAAAATAGATTTAAAAGTGAATATCATCAAATTAAGATGAGAGAGGGGATGGGTAGAAAATTGCTTTTAACACTAAGTATGGTTTATATGAGTACTTGGTCATGCCTGTTGAACTTACTAATGCACCTAGCACAATCATGAGATTAATGAATCATGTCTTGCATACATTTATAGGTAAATTCGTAATAATTTACTTTGATGATATCTTGATATATAGTAAGGATATAAATGAGCATATAGGACATTTAAAATATGTTCTTGTAGTATTAAGACAAGAAAAACTTATTCTAACTTTAAAAAGTGTACATTTTGCACAGAAAAATTGTTTTCCTTGGTTATATCGTTAGTGCAAAATGTATTAAAGTGGATGAGGAAAAAATCAAAGCCATCAAGAGTGGCCAACTGATAGGCTAAGAATAACTAACCAAGAGGGGTAAATTGGTTTTTAAAAGTTTTTAGAAAAAAAAAATCTAAATTCAAGTAAGTAAAGATTAAATAGATTAGTTCAAATAATAAGTGCAAATGTGAAAACGGTAAGTAAAAGGGGGAGAGGATGCAAACGATATAATTGTGGAAGTTTGATAAAAAAAAACAATGAACTACGTCGTCTATTACTAAGCTCTCCGGCACGAGCAAGGCATTTTCACTATGTCGATTGATTTACGGTGCAATCAAACCCTTTACAACGCTTCTAATTCAAAACAAGGGGCATATATCTTTATACAATGTTGAGTATTACGGGACTTCAACACGACCCACTATTGAGCTTTACGGGACCTCAACATCAATCCTTATACAATGTTGATCTTTACGAAATTTCAACACGACCCACACTTTATCAAATTGATTTTACAATGAAATTCCCCTCTAAATAAATAATACAAATAAGTTAAGTAATAAGATATGTTGACGTATGAATAACAACGAATGATAACTCAAGTGTTAGATAAATTTTTTTTATAAATGACGGTTAAAAATATTCAACCAATCAAAGTTTTTCAATGAGAAGTGAAGAAAAGTCAAACGCAATTTAAGTTCGAAAATCTTCTCAAAATATTTATCTCTTTTAATAAATGATTATAATAAATTAAGTATTAAGAGAGAAATAAGAAACTTTGATGAATATGATGATTTTATAAGTTTAATTCAATCAATCAAAGTTTTTAATATGAAAAATTAAAAAGGTTTATGCAATGTAAATACAAAAACCTTCTTAAAAAATATAGCTATCTTTTAAGATTGATATAAATAAGTTAAGCACAAAGAAAGATGAAAACATTTGGTGAGAGAAATGATTCAAAAAGTTTGATTCAACAATCAATTTTTTTGCTATGAAGAAATAAATGAAATGAATGTAAAAATGTAAGTACAAAGAAGATTTTTTTTCACAAAAAAAAAAAAAAAAAACTCTATTTTAGTTGTTGTAATGAATTTAAGGTAAAGTGGTATTTATAGCAGTCAAACCGTCGAATTTCTGACCAACTGGACAACTCATCCGGACGTCTACATCCTGACCCGAACAACCAAACTAATCGTTATGTGTCAGAAATCAGAACGGTTAAAAAAAATGTCATTTGGGCAAATCTGACATCCACATGGTCAACCAAACGTCAACTTTTAATTATTTTTTTTTTTTATTATTGGTTTGAAAAATATAGGCTTTTGAAGGATGTTTTCACTTTATTTTTCAAGGTAAGTAACATTTTAAAAAGTTTAAATATCAAGTTGAAATACTTACTTTTTTTTAAGAATATTTTTTTATACAAGTGTTTCTATGAAATAATCTTTTCATCCATAAAATGATTTTTGAGATTTTATTGTTCATTGTTAAATATCAAAATATTAGTACTTTTATATTTGAATTAAGAAATCTAGTTTTTTTATCTTGCTTCAAAGTTTGGCTGTTAGACTTCTCGTCTTGATCTTTTTTTATGTCATCCCTCGTGCTCATGTTCTTGATCGTTCTTGGTGTTTATCTTTGAAGTTTTCATCTCAAATAATTTAACTTGAATGTTTAACTTTCACTTTGATCTTCATTTCGAGTCTAATTTATAATGTTTGATTGATTTTAACATTGGACTATCATCACTCAAAATCAATTATTAAAAACAATATTAATCTTTTTTGTTATGATCGAAACAATAAGAATGAAATCAACTATAAGTCAACACCAACACCTAAAAGGGTAACTAAGGTAAGAAACAAACAAGTCTGGACAATAATGTTTATGTCGGTTTAAGTGATTTCATTGGCTACGGTCGACAGTCAAGGATTGAAATAGGTAATTAAACCACAAGAAGGGACCCAATTTGTTATTATTCAGCCTGTATATTAATTGGTCCGTTTGAAGTAGCTTTTAATTAAGTTGCTCACAATCCATCCAACAAGTAATAGTCCAACTTTCATGTTTTACCTAGCTTTTATGGGCGTTTTGTTAAAGATTTTAGCACACTTGCCACACCACTCATAGAGATTGTAAAGAAATTGTAGGATTTTATTGGGGTGTTAAACAAGAACATGCTTTTACTACTATGAAGGATAGGTTGTGTACCACACCAGTTTTATCACTACCTAACTTTTACAATATTGTGAGATTGAATGCGATGCCTCAGGAATAGATATCAGTGTTGTTTTGATGCAGGAACGAGTGTCAATAGCTTACTTTAGTGAAAAGTTAAGTGGAACAATTCTCACCTATCATACATATGATAAGGAGTTGTATGCACATGTTCTAGCTGTGGAGACATGACAGCACTACCTATGACAAAAGGAGTTCGTGATCTACACCGATCTGAGTCCTTGAAACATTTAAAGCATCAAGGTAAACTAAACAAGAGGCATGCGAAGTGGATGGAGTTTCTCGAAACATTTTGGTATGTTATTTGGTACAACAGGGTAAAGAGAATGTAGTAGCGGATACATTGTCAAGAAAGTATGTACTTTTTACTTCTTTAGGTGCCAAATTGCTAGGATTTGAATATGTTAAGGACATGTATGCTAATGACTCGGACTTTTCTAATATATATGAATCATGTAACAAAGGTCCTATAGATAGATTATTTAGGCATGATGGATATTTATTTCGGGAGAATAAGTTATTTATACCTAGGTGTCAAGTGAGAGAATTGTTAGTATATAATGCACATAATGGAGGTTTAATGGGTCACTTTGGAATTAAGAAAACATTGGAGATGTTAAATGAACACTTCTATTGGCCTAAGATGAAAGTTGATGTTGATCGGGTTTGTAGTAGATGCATCACTTATAAAAAGGCTAAGTCTAAAAGTTTACGTCAAGGTTTGTATACGACATTACCCGTTTCTAGTAAGCTTTGAGTTTATGTGTATATGGACTTTGTGTTGGGTTTACCTAGGACTTAGAAATGAAGAGGTTTCATATTTGTGGTGGTAGATAGATTTAGTAAGATGGCACATTTTATTCAATGTCATAAAATTGATGATGCCACTAATATTCAAAATTTATTCTTTAAAGAAGTAGTGCACTTACATGGGGTACCTAGAAGTATAGTATAACATTTCTTATACTTTCAGTATTTCTGATCTTTCCTTGTTTGATGCAGGTGTAGATTCGAGGACGAATCCTTTTGAAGAGGGAAAGAATGATGAGGACCATGGTATGAAAGCTAAGAAGGACTCATTGATTGTGGAGGAAGACCAGTGAATAGGTTACGAGCAAAGAAGGCCAAAGAAGACATGTGATTACTTGTTCAAGTTACGGTGGATGAAATATCGACCATAACAAACAAAATGATAAATTTCATATTGGGCATGGAAGAGGGAACAAGATGAATTAATTTGGTTCAAGCAATGGCCAAGGGAGCTTAAAATATATTATTTGCAATTGTATTAGTTCTTTGATTCAATAAGTTATCGAGTCGAACTTTTCAAATGTTGATTCTTGAATTTCTTGGATTTGATCTAATCTGTTGTGGATTTCTAGTTTCAATTGTTACGTGAGTTTGCATCAATTCCTGAAGTAATTCTTAAGATCAAATTGAAATTTCATCTTTGCCAATTTCTTAAAATTATCTTAGAACTACATGTTACGAGTCATAAACGGAAGCGACACGTGGCACCATATTTTAGCAGTGGGACCAGCCTAATTAAATCAGGGTATATTTTCCTAGCCTCCAACGTAGATTTTGAGGCCTTGACTTGTTCCGAGGCCATTATTGTTAACTAAAGCCACGGTTCGGTGGACATGCACTATCCGAGGCCCCTTTTTTGCAGCTAGTGGAGATCCACGTGGAAAGATATAGCAATGATGAAGATCTTTATTTCAATGATTGACGTGACTTTTGTGTAAAATATATTTGTGTCTTGTCTTGTCAATGTAAGAGCATTTAATGTTTTGTAAGGTTAGGAGAGTCAACTTGATAGCTAGGATTTGATGTCTTGGCCGAGGAGATGAGGCCACGTGTAAATTGATCTAAAGGTCACCATTACGAAGTAGGTGGAAGCTGAACCCCTGGCAAAGATTACCAAGGCCAATACCTCTAAATTTTTATGGAAGAATATAATATGCCGGTTTAGCATCCCTCACTCAATTGTCTCTGATAATGGGAAGCACTTTGACAACAAAAAGGTGAGAGATTTATGTGAAGAGCTTGGGATTAAGAAGTATTTCTCTACTCCCCATCATCCCCAGGCTAATGGTCAAGTTGAAGCTGTCAACAAAACCATAAAGCACACCTTGAAGAAGAAGCTCGACACGGCCGAAGGGGCCTGGGTGGATGAATTGCCCCAGGTGCTATGGGCAATATGAACTATGAACAGAACTCCTACTTGTGAAACCCCTTTCTCCATGACATATGGTGCTAAGGCTATGAGCCCGTTGAGGTAGGATTGCCATCTCCTCGAAGATTAAGTTTCAATGAAATATCAAATGATGAGCTTAGAAGATGCGAGCTTGATTTCCTTGAAGAAAGGAGGAATGATTCCCAGCAGAAGCTAGCAGCCTTCCAAAGGAAGATGACCCGATATTATAACTCAAAAGAGAAAAAGAGGTCCTTCCGGATAAATGACCCGGTGTTCTGCAGGATTTTCCTGTCCTCAAAGGAACCAAGAATGGGCACTTTAGGACCCAACTAGGAGAGGCTACATTGTTTAGAAAAAGAAATTTGGCCTGGTACCTACTGGATCAAAGACATGGACGATAAAGTTCAACCTCATCCGTGGAATATCGAGCATCTAAGGATGTATTATCGATGAATGTAATACTTAGCTGGAAATTATTTCCCAACTTTTACAAATAAATAAAAAGAAAGTTCTTTTCCAGCCTTCACAGATAAGGAAGCGTAAGCGCTTCGGAGTAGAGGATGGAACCTTAAAAAGAAGGTCACGTCGTTCGAACTCCGAGACGTACATCACAAGCCTCCCTTCGACGAGACTGAACGCCATGGGAGAACCCTTTACTTGGATAAACCATCCACCAAATAAGGAAGCGTGGGCGCTTCGGAGGAGAGCATGGAACCTTAAAAAAAGGCCACCTCGTTCGAACTCCGAGACGTACATCACAACCCTCCCTTCGACGAGGCTGAACGTCAAGGGAGAGGCCTTTACTTGGATTAACCATCTACTAAGTAAGGAAGCGTGGGCGCTTCGAATGAGAGGATGGAACCTTAAAAAGAAGGCCACCTCGTTCGAACTCCAAGGCGTACATCACAAGCCTCCCTTCGACGACGCTGAACGTCAAGGAAAACGCCTTTACTTGGATGAATCATCCACCAAGTAAGGTAGCGTGGGCACTTCGGAAGAGAGGATGGAACCTTAAAAAGAAGGCCACCTCGTTCGAACTCCGAGGCGTACATCACAAGCCTTCCTTCGACGAGGCTGAATGTTAAGGGAAAAGCCTTTACTTGGATGAACCATCCACTAAGTAAGGAAGCGTGGGCATTTCGGAGGAGAGGATGGAACCTTAAAAGGAGGCCACCTCATTCAAACTCCGAGGCGTACATCACAAGCCTCCCTTTGACAAGGCTGAACGTCAAGGGAGAAGCCTTTACTTGGATAAACCATCACAAGCCTCCCTTTGACGAGGCTGAACGTCAAGGGAGAAGCCTTTACTTGGATAAACCATTCACCAAGTAAGGAAGCACTAGCGACGTCAGAATAAAGGCATTCGATAAACTTTAAGAGTTCAGTTAATTAAGGTAACTTTAGGATAACGACACTTTGATTATTCAAATTTCTCAATTGAAGGGATTGTTTAGTCATATTTTGCTAGATTGGTTGTTCAATCTTATCTTTAAGGGAACAGTTCATTGGTATGATTAAGTCTGGCGAACAATCCATTGGCGAAGTTTGAACACAGGAGCAAAGTTCTTCATTCATATTAAATAAAGTACAAGTTACAGAGACCACTGGCCTTACAAAATTTAAGCAGGGGAGGCCCTTTGGTTAGGGCATCATCAGATTCGAGTTCCACCACTTCGCCTTCCTCCGTCGGGGTCTGGAGAACCTCCTCTTCAATAAATTCGGCTTTTAGCTCACAAATGTCCAATCCCGGATGCACCTCCTCCAACCTCTCAAAAACTTTTTGGTATGCCACCCTGCTTCAATATATTCCGAAGCGACGATATTCCTCGGTGAGATGGAAATTGGCGATGTAGTTCTTCACCGCGATATCCCCAGCTTCAAGAACATCAGCCTCATATTTCTTCACTTCAGAGGCATACCACTTCAGTTCGTTTTCCATGAAATTATTGGCATCTGGCTACCCTTGAGTGCCAAATTCGCTTTTTCGAGGGCCTCGGCATCGACCTGTTGGTGGTTATCAGACAATTCCACCTTCTTTGTCAAAGCTGCCACCTCGCACTGAGATTCATGTACTTCTTTCTTCAAAGCCTCGATCTCAGCAAGGAGGGAATCTCGCTTGGACTCGTCAATGTCTTTCTGGATTCTTAGCTCAATATTCGCCTCTTTCTTCTGTTCAAGCTCAGCTTTGACCGTTGCCAGTTCATCCCGCGAGGCCCTGTTCCTTGATTGAATATCAGCAAGAACTGTTTGGCACTCAAGTGCCACCCCAAAGCCTTGGCAGTTTGGCTCACTAAAGTGGCCCTGAGGTCTACTGCATCGCATGTGGCAATGTAGTTCTGCCACTTCTCCGTCCAAAATTTGTTAAACCTTTCGGTGGCAGCCCTCACCTCGGGTGGAAGCATTTCAATAAGGACAGGCGCTATCTTCTCCTCCCTACCTCCCAGGAAGTTCCTAGACTTCCCTAGGGTCCTCTCCACCGGAGCTTTCTTGGTAGCCTCAGCGGCCTTCGATGTATCCTCTATGATCTTCCTTGATTGAGCTACCATTGCAGCATCAATTGAGGATTGCAGGAGCTTTGGCTGCTTAGAGGCACCCTTCTCCGTGTAGGACACCGAAGTCCCAAAATTTGAAGACCCACCACTTGGGCCCAGTTTCCTCTTTTTCTGTGGCTCCTCTGCTACGCCCTTGCCTTTGATGGCAGGTGGCTTACCTCCCTTAGCCACTTCTTTGGGGGCCTCCTCCTCGGCCTCCTTATCTTTCTTGTACTTGCTGAGGTGATCCAGTTTGGACTTTACTTGTTTGGCCCCAAAGGACCCAGGTTTCAGCGCATTCGCCCCGGCAGTGGACGTGGCCTTCATTATGTTGGCCTTATCAGGCAAGGCATAATCCTTCTTGCTGAATTTATCTGCAATCACCAGAGGAAAAGTTAAAATTATTGAATTCATATGGAAATTGGAAGCTAGAAGGCTTCGTACCTTTGGGAGCCATGAGTCTAAAATGGACGAAGTATCGATCTCTGGCTATGAGGTGGCCAAAGCTTCGGAGCTTTAGAGATCGCTTGTAAATATCTGCGATAATATCTCACTCCGCCTCAGTTAGTTCGTACAGAGTGCTGCAATCTGCGAATCAACAAATAAGGATCAGTATCGAAGGGTAATACTTAAATCAAGGGTATCTTAAGACGAGGCACTCATAGGCTTCGTAGTACTGGGTCGGCGCGGTAACGACTGGGACAGCATCTCCCTCAACCATCTGCCACCTACCCATCACCCAGAACCAGGACTCTTTCTACCCCTTTATGGAGGAGAGGAGCCCAACTACAAAGGGGACATGGGAGCCCCAAGGGGTGATGTAGTACCACCCCTTCGAGTTGTCCTTCCCTACGACCCTAGCATGGAACAAGGTTTTTAAGACATGAAGAGGCAAGTCGAGACACTTCCTTCTAAAGGAAGTAGGTCCCTACGACTTGGCTTTACCCATTTGGAAGGATTTGAGTAGGGGACAACATAAAGGTCCTCAGTATCGCCCTAAAGAAAGGGTGCAGAGGCAGACGTACACCTGCTTTAAGCAGGTACTCACTAAACGCTATACAATTTTGCCTCAAAAAATAGGCTCTTTCGTGGGAGTCGGGAAGTATGAGCTCTACGTAGTAAGGTATGCGATAAGTGTTCCTAAGTTCGGCTAGCTTGGAAGAGGTTATGTTGGATGGGATCTTGGCTGCCCCCAACCCGCCTCATAATCTATTGGCTCTTCGGACATGCTATACCACTCACCCGAAGCCCCAGATATTGACTCTTCCCCACTCCTAACTACTGTGATAGCCAAAGACGCCTCGGTAGACATTGCAAGAAAAAGAAAATTGCAGAAAAACTACGAGAATGGTGTTGAAGGTTGGAGAGAATGCTACTTAAGTGAGAATACCTAAATAAACAAAGAAGTTCATCGGAAGACTCGCCGGAAAAGATTTGATAGCAAGAAAACTTGAGAGGTTTTGAAGAGTATTTTGTGAAGATAAAGTTTGAAAATGGCAAGGTTCTAGCTTTTATACCATTAAAGGACTCAATCCTAGGATTAAATCTCAGCTGATCTGAAGCGTCCAAAAGTAAATAGATCCGAGCCACAGATTTCGAACGGTTTATATTTTCAACGCTCCAGATTAACGCGTATGTGTACCCGCACGGATTCGTGCGTGAACGTGTTCCCCAAAACCACGCGTCCTAATAATTAGCCATCATTATGTATTGAATTTAAACAGCTGTACGGTTATTGGAAGTCATTTCGATGCAGCCAACTTGCCTTGGAAACATAAGAAACCGTCATGTCACAGGCACTAATAACTATGAATGTCGCCTCGCTTCAAAGGAATTCAGCCTCGCCAGTTCGAATATGAACTCGCCTCGCTTCAAAGGAATCCAGTCTCGCCAGTTCAAATATGAACTCGCCTCGCTTCAAAGGAATTCAGCCTTGCCAGTTCGAATATGAACTCACCTCGCTTCAAAGGAATCTAGCCTCGCCAGTTCGAATATGAACTCGCCTCGCTTCAAAGGAATTCAGCATCGCCAGCTCGAATATGAACTCGCCTCACTTCAAAGGAATCCAGCCTCTCCAGTTCGAATATGAACTCGCCTCGCTTCAGCTCTAAAAGAACTTCAGTTTTAAAGGCAACTTTCTTAGCCTTACCCATCACACTTCTTGAATTCCACGCACAGTATGAATATCTCTGCCTGGACTTGAGGGACTGATGTGAAGTACAAAAAATTAAAACTTTTTCTGACTTATTGAAAGCCTACGCATGGCATAAATGACCACACATGGACTTGGGGGACTATTGTTACGAGTCATAAACGGAAGCAACACGTGGCATCATATTTTAGCAGTGGGACCAACCTAATTAAATTAGGGTATATTTTCCTAGCCTCCGACGTGGATTCCAAGGTCTTAACTTGTTCCGAGGCCATTATTGTTAACTAAAGCCACGGTTCGGTGGACATGCACTATCCGAGGCCTCTTTGTTGCAGTTAGTGGAGATCCACGTGGAAAGATATAGCAATGATGAAGATCTTTATTTCAATGATTGACGTGACTTTTGTGTAAAGTATATTTGTGTCTTGTCTTGTCTTATCTTGTCAATGTAAGAGCATTTAATGCTTTGTAAGGATAGGAGAGTCAACTTGATAGCTAGGATTTGATGTCTTGGACGAGGAGATGAGGTCACGTGTAACTTGATCCAAAGGTCACCATTTGATTTGTAACACTATAAATATCCCCACCATGTAACACAACAGGACTAATGCAAATTCTGAATAATGAAATTCTAAATACTTGGAGCCATATTATTCTCTCGTTTATCAAGCATATTTCTACTACAAATCTTGTTCTTTTTCGATTGGTTTCTTATACAATCTTGCTCTATTTATCTTGCCGGAGGCCCGAACGGAGACGTCTCGTGTCGTTGAGCTCCTCCCACGTTCAAATTCTGGAACCATCCTGACCGTCGATCGGCATTAACGTGTTGGATTAATCTTACGTGTACACGAGTGGGTCCGGCATCTGTTGGCAACATTTTTTGAGGTCAACACTATATATGACTCGAGTATCAACAGCTTGTGAGTACTTGCATATCTAGTCAAATTCTTCCCCAAATTCTAATCCTTGTAATTCAAATAAGCAGTTCTTGACTTGGGAGTGTAATCTCCCACCCAATATATTCATTTATTTCATTCCGGATTACTTCTCATCTCTTGATGCCCACTATATCTCCAAATTGTGTAGTATAATAGGTTAAACAAAGTTCCAGCTCTATGTGGAAGTGGCGTTTCGTGTTACTGAAACTTCACACAATCTTCCACCGTAAGGTGCCAAAATCATAAGTATTTGTTCGCCATCTAACTGCATACTCAGGGAGCTACTATTTTCATCCACAATTCTTTCATATCAATAACATTCTAAATCTATCCCTATTAAATTTTAAAGATTTTTAAAAAGTACTATATTCATATACATTATATTCCAACATTATCCTTATTAAATTAATTTATGTAAATACTACATATGCACAAAGTTTAACTAAAAATAAATTACTTATAAAACAGAAACAAAAGAACATATATAATGTTTTCCAACCTTTAAAAACGACCAAGGCTAATGTGTTTTGATAATTATGCAATAGATTATGTTTATAGAATGTATCAAAAACATTAGAACTTTGAGGATTAGATTAATGTTTGAATGTTGCTGCATTTTGCCTCAGGATCTTGCTATTCAAATTTCAGTTTAATTCTCACAAAATTCTCTTTAAAACAATGTCAGATTTGTTGCAATTCAATCAATTATCGTATTGTACTATAATTTCACGAATACGAATTCTACAGCTAGCACTAATTACGTTATGATAAAGAAATGTTAGCTATGAAAGGACTTCAATGATAACTCGACTTTGTAAACAAATAACAATTCTTCAGACATAGCAACACAGCATTTCAGAGAGATTGTATTCATACAAAATGGACAAAAGAAACCATGATGACTGTACGAACAAAAATGAGCCAAGTCAGCCCATGTTTGTCTCCAATTCTTTTAAAACTTTTTTCTACGTATTCATTTTCAACTACATATTGACATCATAAAATATTCTATATATAAACTCAAAACTTTTCCTGCTTTTTTAACCACATTCTCCAAAAATTCATTATTCGATTTCCACCCCACCCCCCCAAAAAAAAAAAAAAAAGCCCACCAAATAAGGTAAATATCTTCCCATTGAAGCTTTTGACAAAGTGTGATAACAGATTGTTCTGCATCAGATTTTACACTCCAAAGATGAGTAAATATCCTTTTTCTGAGACACTTCCCTTTCTAATTCGTTGCATTTCATGTAGTCGCAATGCATGACCTCTACTCCATGGAGAAAAGCTTCCTTAATCGATCCAAATCCCACGATCTTGGTAATGGACGTAGAACTTCTCCCCATTATTGTACGTGAAGTTAAACCTAGTCCATCATCTAAATGTAAAGTCTAAAAGAATATGAAAGATTCAAAAATGTTTAATGAGGATAAATATTAGTGGATGAATTTAAAAAATAGATCTTGTTTGGTTTTATTTTTGTCTGTATAAGTAAATTTACATAAGGTTGAAAATAGCGGCTCCATAAATGTATTGTAGATTGCTTTCAGTCTTTTTCTCGATACGGTTTTTGTCACAAAATTTGATTTAGCTTTGAAGAACTTTGGTTTAATTAAGATGCTTGTTCAATAAATCAGGAACAGATTCTCCCTTTTGTAGGCGTCGTGGAAATATAGTGCATATTCAATCCAGGTGAGTTCTGTGCAATCTCCGGTTCTAATTTTTGTTGTGGGAAATGTTTTTTTCATTATTGGTGCAATTAGGGATGGCAACGGGGCGGGGCGGAGGCGGGGAGGCCCTCCCCGTCCCCCGCCCCGTTAAGAAATTTCATCCCCATCCCCGCCCCATTCCCCGTTTAAGGCGGGTCGGGGCGGGGGCGGGATATTTCCCGGTTTATTCCCCGTTTAATTTTTTTTTTTTTTTTTAAGTTTTTGATAATTTTTTTTTATTGTCCATGTTCATTATATTTAGACAAATAATTTTAGTTGCTATTTTTCTATTAGAACTGATGAAAATTTTCATTTAAAATATTGAAAATTTTCATTCAAAGTATTGAATTTAAAAAAAAAAAAAAAATTTTTTTAAACGGGGCGGGGCGGGGACCCCAATACCCGTCCCCGCCTCGGGGAAAAACTCCCCGCCCCGTCCCCGCCCCGTTACCCGTTTAAGCGGGTTTTTCCCTCCCCATTCCGGGCGGGTCCCCGAGGGTATCGGGTTTGTCGGGTTTTTTTGCCATCCCTAGGTGCAATGACCAGGTTTAATAATGTATCAAATTATTTTACCGAACAATAATTATTGTAAGACAAGAAATTGAAAAAAAGAACAGAAGAACATGATGGTTTTTCGTCCTAAAGCAAGAGGTTTAAGGGAAAACTCCTAATCCCCTTGATCTTTCGTCACCCGAAGAAATGATTGCACTAGAGTAGAAATTGTATAGTCCAAGATTACAACTCTCAGATTTCAAACCCAAAATCATTTAAGATTACAAATTCCTCTCTATTATGTTACCGTTCACACAAGAACATAACACATCATATTTGCCTCAGATTTACAACATCATCACTCAAGAAGAATAGAATCTACAAGAAAGACGAAGATGAAGAATTTTCCTAGTCTCACAGGAGACGTAAGGAAAGAGATTTTAGAACCCTAGAAGGCAAATGAAGTAATGACAAATACGTGCAGCCAGATAAATATACACTTCATTCTAAAAAGTAGTCAAACAGGTGCATCAAACGGAGGTATCAAGAAGGTCATCACATCCAACGGTTTAGGAGGTGACACTTGGCAACATCTCACGTTCCCTCCCCATAATAAAAACGTGTTTCCAAAAATGTCTTATATGGAATTTGTAATTTTAATTATGAAATACGATTTCATCCAATTCAAATCAGTCGGCAATTCAATGTGAGTCAGCGATCAGACATTGTAATTCAGGAAATGTCCAAGAAACGTGTAGACACCAAAATGTACAAGCCTTGTACTTGCTGACTTTGACTTCTATTTTATCAATTTTTCAGCAAAATGGGCTAAATACGATACGAAATCAACTAATCACATGGAAGTTACTATTTAAATCAGCTATCATTGAATAGCACAACTTGACATTAACATAACCTATCAAAGGGACAAACATTTTCATAATTGAAGTACCCTTAGATTAAGTGAGTAATCAATATTCTTTTGGTGCATATGTATAGACTCTTTCGGATTAGGTACGATGTCGTTTTATCCACATTGATGCAACACAGGATTAATTATTTTATATCTCTAATTACGTCTAAGTTCAAATCTAAATCAAGTGAATGGCCCCTCCGTTCTGCTTTATGTGTTGATTGTGACACAAAAGTTAGCAGCAGATTAACAGTAGTTTCAATAATTGCTTATAAAGAAGATGGAAAGTCTAATAATATCTTTTACTTTTATTCATAAACTTTTATTTACCAAGTAACTCCAATGAAGAAAACAAGAAAAGCAAATTCGTCTTCTTCACTTCACCTTGATGGATACTTTGAATGAAACCCATCATCGCGATTAGAGAAGCCAAAAAATGAAAGGTTGGGAATAGCACAGTTGAGAAATAAATTTGTGATCACGGGCGGATCTACAGTGGAGACAATGGGGTTGGTTACCCTCGCATGCACTAAATTTGAATTTGAGATCAGATGTTGCAATAGATTTTTCAAAAAATTCAAAGAAATTCTTTATAATTTTTAATTTTGTCCCCACAATTAAAATTTCATGAAATTTGCCACAACTCTATTTTCTTGTCTCCATCCCCGCTTGTAGTGATCTAGGACCTAAGTTCAGATAAGGCAGACCGATTGTTAATTGTTGACCATTGGTCATCAACAATCAACGATCGTAATAGCGATGTCTTTTATTAATATTTAATTAAATAATATTAAAAATTATTCAATATATATGTAAATGCATTAAAACGTAAAAATTCTATACATATGAAAATATATTCAATACATCTTTTTAATTATTCTTTTTTTTTTCACTTATCCTAAAATTTCCTAAACATAAATGCCCAAATCACAAATCAAAACTCATAAATGATAAATTATAACTCATAACTCAATGACTCACACAACATATATTATTTATCCCAAATCACATATTCACAAATTCACAATTCTCATTTCAAAGTCAAATTGCCAATTAACTCATATAACATAAATCAATAATTCATAAGTTATGCAGGTCGATATGAATATAATGCTTCCAGATCAAAACAAATAAAACAATGCTCAGTAGCAACTAGCAAGAGATGAACAACGACAACTAAACGATCGAATATCTCCATTCACTTATCAATTATCATTTATCAACCTCGATGAGTCGTCCCATCCAAGTTTCGACCGTTTCGGCAGAGGCGAGGAGCCCAGCACGGCAAACTGCAACACAGGAGGTCCGAGACTCAAGTCGTCCAACACGACAAGCTGCAACAGCCAGCTGGAGGTGGAGGCATCATCTAGTGGAAGTTGGAACGTAGATGAGGGTTTGAAGAACTTTGAAACTGGCCATAAGTTTTTCCTTTCATCTATGCGTTAAATAGTTTTGGTATATATCATAAATGGATTGGATTGGCCATTGGGCCTGGTCAATTAAAAAGAAGGCCCACATGCTGTGAATAAGCCCAAACAAGAAGGCCCAACTAAAAAAGGGGGGGCAAACGTCACCAGTCGCCGGTCATCTTCTTTCTTCTATGGTTCTACCTCCACTGTTCCGGCGGAGCTCAGCACCGGCGGCCGCGCCCCCTCTTCGGGTACTGGGTCTGCCGCTACTCAATTGGGATAAAAAGCGCAAATAGCTTAAGGTTGGTACCGAAAACTCCGAATTTGTCAAATAAAATGGAAGGGTGAAAAGCAAAGATGATTACATACTTTTTATAAATAAATAAGAGGAAGAGAGATACATGTTAGACACTGACACTGCAGATTTCTATATGATTAAAAGATGCTGGAAGAAGATGAAATTCAGAGTCTTACAACAGTGAGAGTTACAAGGGACACGACAAACTTATTAGAAAACTTAAATGAAATTCTCAAAACATAATAATATACTGTCTTATTCGTTGTTACGTAGGTAGCAAGTGTTATCAGTGACTCAATCTTTTCCCCCTTTTCGTATTCTTCAAAGAGTTGGGATGCTCTGTTCATGTCTGAAGAAATTATCAGGATCAACTTTAGTCTTTATTCTTACTAGTCTGTTGAAGTTGTCCTTGAAATATCTGGTGCCCCACAAACTTGCTTGTGTACAACTTGTACCATTTTTATTCGTGCCCAAATCGAGATCCCTGTAATTAACATAGGCTTCTCTTGGTGACATGGAAGCATATGGAGCCATGTAATTGTACAGTTTCCCTATCCAGTCCATGTGCCTCGTCACGGATTCAGGTTTACCGTCGTTCCAGTTGGTAACGTATTGTATCTTAAATATGACTCCTTTTCTGTGAGGGAATGGAATTTCAGATTCTGAAATTTTACTCATCTTGCCACCATAAGGAGTCCATATCATCAATGGTGATTCTTCTTCCAGAAAACTTTTCCATAGTCCTTTAATTCCAGTCTCTGGGATTGGTTTTTTTATGAAGTCTGATTTGGCTTTGAAGTAGTTCTTGAATAAGCCCTTCCCTTGAAGCAAAACTTCAGGTGGTGTATTCGGTGGGTAATTACCAATATACATCACTGATTGGATCCAACTCATTTCAGTGCAGTCCTTTTGTGTCAATCCCAATTCGGGGAAACTTTTGCTCATTATTCGAAGCAATCTATTGGCTCTGCCAAGAAATAAACCTTGGAACGAATTTTGCACCGTCTGCTCGCCTTTTTGAGCACCATTTGCTTTTAAAATGATGACTCTGATGAACAGATCCTCATCAAGTTTATCAACAACTTGTTGCCATCTGTAGAGTATCTTTGTGGCACCTTGTTCCAAGGTTTTTGGAACAGTGAAAACAGTGACAGTTTCTGGAACAGGGACTAATCGGACTTTCCACGCGAGTATGATTCCAAAACTAGCACCACCACCACCTCTAATAGCCCAGAAAAGATCTTCTCCCATTGATTCCCTATCAAGAATTCTGCCTCTTGCATCGACTATTCGTGCATCGACAACATTGTCGGCTCCGAGGCCGTATTTCCTCATCATGGAACCATATGCTCCTCCTGTTATGTGCCCTCCAATTCCTAAGCTGGTGCAAAGTCCTGCAGGGAATCCACGAGTTTTGCTTTTCTGTGAAATTCTGTAATAAAACTCACCAAGAGTAGAACCAGCTTGCACCCACGCGCTGTTGTCCGGTATATCTACATGAACATTCCGGAGTCTCGATAGGTCTACAAGGTGAAAAGGTTGTTCCAATTGTGACATGTACGAGAGGCCTTCATAATCATGGCCTCCACTTCGGAATCTAAGCTGAATCCCGACCTGTTTTGCGCATTGAACAGCTGCCTGAACATGATTTTCAGTTAATGGGGTGAAGATCAGCTGAGGTTTCGGCACAGAAGGCGTCAAATACCTTAAATTCATCGCAGTAGATTCCAGGATGGAAGTATATGAAGCATTGCCAGGGACATAGAAAGCAGTCGAAAACGGGATAGAAAGCTCGGAATTGAGAGAAATGCACGTATAGAATTTTTCTTGAATTGATTGTGAAGTAGCAGCCCATGAATTTGATACCAGGATTAAGAATAATGTTAGAATAAGAGGATTTGAGGATCCCATAATGATAATGGTACTAAATTGATTTTTCTTTGCTTTTGTGTTGAGAAGAGTGTGGCAGTTGCAAACGAAGTTATTAAATTCCATTATAAATGTTTTTTCATTCTTTTTGCTAATTAATGCAAGTAATCTTATTCAATTACTGTTACTAGAGTTAAACTAATAGGCATTAATTAATGCTGTTCATTAGTTAATATTTTCTGTAAGATACATTGTTTTCCTTTTTCCTTTTAGTTTTTACACCGAGTCAAAAAGAGATGATTGTGAGCAAACCGATTGGTTGATGGTCCAAGTCTATATAATTGAAAAAATCCGACCCTGTTCTTAAATCAAGAATCGGACCAAAAGTTGAAACTTGAAAGCAATAGATAGAATCTATTCAACACTGTACAATTTGACCCTTGAACTTGTGATGGCTTTCATTTCGGCCTCTATTGCCTGCATCCTTGTGTTTTAGCGAACATATTTGCTACACTTACATTCTGGTTTACATTCCACCATTCTATCATACAATTCTATCATTGATTTGTCCAACACTTAAAACAATCAATGATCAGGATTTTGACACATATTGAAATGTCATTCAAGATGTACTCAAAAAATGTATGAGTAGATTAATTCTTTAGCAAAATATCACACAAAATAATCTTGCCAAATATTTAATGCACTTTAAGTTCTAGTCTTACCCTAAATTAGTTCTTGATATAGATGTTTAGTTTGGTGAGCTAGACACAGCTAGACTAAACACTAGGTGTAAAATTTGGTGCATCAAATGCAACATTGAGAGGTTAAAAAATATGAAAAAAAATTTAAATTTATATAGTGCAAAATATTTTATTGTATGAATGTAAGGTTGAAAATTAAAATGTGGGAAAAAAAAATTTTTAGATAATGATTGTCAAACAAACGCTAAGTATTGTTTCATATTTGGTAAGATTCTTTTGTCTTTTTTTAAAAAAAAAGAAAAATATTATCGTTTACATTTGTGGTGTGTGTGTGTGTGTGTGATTTGTGATTTTTTTTTTTTTTTTTTTTTTTTTTTTTTTTAGTTTTTTTCTTCTATTTTGAGCAGGTTTATCATTTATGGGTAAGTTGGAAGAAAATTTATGATTAAATATGTATTCGAGATAGTTTAAAAAGTTGCTAAAAATTGAGATTAAAGTCAACAATTAGTTTAACTATACAATTTATGTGATCCACAACTTTTATCAATTTTTCAAGCACACATTTCATCATTTTTATCAAAATATACAAAACTTTTATCAAATTTCGTCAATTGTAGTATTTGTAGTTGCATATTTGCTAATTAATTTTTTATCTCGTTATATTTATTTGTTTATATTTATGCTATATGTTTGATTGAATCTGATTTTATTTTTTGGTAATTATTTTTTTATTGGGCTTTCTCATTTTGGAAAATTTATTATTTATGGATGAGATGGAAGAAAATTCATGTTTAATCATTGCGTATGTAAAAGGAGCGCAAGAAGAAGGAAGAGAGTTTCAAATTAAATATTATGCCCTTATTTATTAAAAATTTAAATTTAAATTTAAATCAAAATCAATAATTCACATTTTATCAACTTTTATCAAAACCTACTAAAACTTTGATTTTAATCTGTTTACAGTTTTTAGTTTTGCAAAATATTGAAAATGTGTTTGATATGTTATTTCTAAAAATGAATTTTCGAAAATAAGATTAAACTTAAATATGAATTTAAAAATGAATTTTCGAAAATAAGATTAAACGTAAATATAAAATTGAAAATACATTTTTGAAGTTTTTAATGTTTTCAGTGAAAGGTATGAAACAATTCAAAACAAATGTTTAAATAAAATTTTAAAAATATAAATGTAAAGTCTAAAAAATAAAATTGATAAACTCTAAAAAAATAGAAAATTAAAAATTTTGAAAAAAAAAATTCTAAAACTCTATCAAAATAAAATTCTAAAAATATAAAATAAAATTCTGAATAAAAATAAATTATAAAAAATAGAAAAATAAAAATAGGTTGAGCTCTTAAAGTTTTTTACATAAAAATTATTAAAAAAAAATATGTAATGAACACAAATAAAAATATTCTGAGTCCACGTCATTAATTTTTATTTCCTATATTTTGAACTCAATTTATTATTATTTTTTATTTTACTTTTGCCTCTCGAAAAAAAATATTGTAAAATTGAACAACTTTAAAATGTGTATATTGCTTGATATTATACAAACATAAAATTGTAATATTATAACTAAATAATAAAATTTCATGGAATGAAACATCATAAAAGAATTTTTCAAAATTTCAAATCAGACGTATTTTCTAGTCTTCTGTTTTGAGAAAGAATTTTACAAAATAACAAATCAAACCTCCTTTTTAGCAATATTAAAATAGACCCCCAAAACAGAGATCTGAAATAACTCAAAATTGAAAACTGAACACAGATCAAACGAGCCCTAAATCTTTTTTTTTTTTTTTTAATCACACGTAAACATTCAGCGAATGAGCATTAGCTAAATGATAGTTATCCTTTTGCGTTTAGAATCCATTAATCATAAAATACGAAGTTCATTGTAACTAATTCAAGCACATGTTAGATTGTGAAAGAAGAATATGTTGTTTAAAAATAAGAAAAATTTTGAATTTACATGCAAAATATTTTATTGTGTGAATATATAATTAAAAATGAATATACAGGAAAAAAATTCAAATAATGGTCGTCAAACTGGGGCTAACCCTAGATTAATCAATAAAAACAAGATTTTGAAACATTATTGATTACAGAATCTAATTCACTTGGTAGCATTTACATTCTTTCTTAACTTTCAATTTTTTCATTCCAATTTTTTTTTTTTTTTTTTTTTTTTTCCGGCTGTGGACGCAATAGTTTAATACTCCGTTCATTCCTGAATTAATTCTCAAGTTCAAACTAAAATTTCACCTCCGCCAATTTCTTGAAATTATCTTTGAACTACATGTCAGCAGCTTGCGAGTAACTTGAATCTCCACTCAAATCCTTCCCCAAATCCGAATCCATGTTGTAACGCCTCGAATTCTAATAACCCAACGCGTTATCAAGAATTCGTTATTTAACGTTAATCTCTAAAAATACGAGATTTAAGAAAGTTTTTAAATTAGAATTTATTTACTCAAACTATATAACCATAACTTTTTTTTTTTTTTTTGAAACATATAAATTTAGAAAAAAATACGAAACAAAATAATTTGGAAGGTGTTTTTTTTTTTTAGATCGCAAGCTGAAACAGCTTTCTATAGTTACATGGTAAGTTTGAAAATTTTATTTGACCTAGCAAATCTTGACGAAAATTTATGAAATTTTACAGAAAAGTATAAAACTCATACAAGTACAACATATAAAATTCGGGATCTCGAAGACAACGTTTGAAGTACCAAATTATTTTCGAACAAGCTGGTTTGTGTTTCCTAAATTTGACTGTCACAGTTTACCAAAATTACTATAATTAATTTTATGAGACTCTGATCGACCTATTTTCATTACATATGATAGATAACTCACAAATGATTATTTTCCAATTAAAAACATACTAAAATTCCAAATATACCGACCATAGTACAATTTTAAAAAACAGTGGTAGAATGCCGGAATTTACTAAACACATGTTCAAATGTTAAAATTTTCCATCTCAAAACATGGATTTAAATTCATATAACGATCAACTTAGCGTAGGAATTTAAATTCATATAATGATCTCCGATTACTCTAAAAAATTTAAATAAGAGTGTGCATCTCAAAAAAATACTCAGTAGGCTACTCATTCCTTATGAACATAATAATCATTTAATCATGCATTCTTACATATTGTCTTCATAAATAAGCAAATCGAAGATCAAACAATTTATTTAAAGTTCTGATGAGCATATGCGACCATCAGTTAAACATATAATCTCCATGACATTGAAATTTAAGAAAAACCATTACATGCACTTCAGTGATCAAACATAATGAATAACATGTACAAATGAAAATTAAGTTCATAGAACGATCAACTTAGTATAGAGATTCTACCTTAGCTTGTGGTGATGAGGAAGTGTCTATGCTGAACTGAATTCCTTTGCAATTGAATATTAAAAATGACTAACACAAAAGAATCAGTTTTTTTTTTTAGGAAATATCCTAGCTTGAAAATCCAAGCCTTAGGATATGACTATTATTAAAATGAGATCAAATACAATGCAAGGAGGGGGACTGATGTACCTTACCTCCAACAGAATTACAAAAGCACCTACCAACTATCGAATGAATGTGCACTATACTTAGTCTATTACAAAATACAACTAGTCTCCAAATACAAAAGAAAATCAGTTAAAAGACTAGCTAGGAACTAATCTAATGGCCTCTACACCAATTCTATCAAGTCTAACAATTCCTTTTATCCTTTCCTTAAATTCTCTAGCATCAATCCATTCAAACTTCCTATTTTTATAACCTTTAGCAGCAAACCAATCCGCCGTTTGATTACCTTCCCTCCAAACATGTGTGATTTTGTATTCCATGTTATCCATATACCTTCTAATGGCTTGTAATATGTATTGGACTTCCCAAGATCCCTTATCCTGCTTAATCAAATTGAGTGCCACACGAGAGTCCGTTTCAATCCATGCTTTCTTGATTCCATGTTTTAGACAAGGCTGATCCGTTTCAATAGCTACGAGTTACGCCTCCACAATAGAACACTCTCCATAGTATTCATAGAATCCCCACATTGCATTTCCCTTATTATTCCTCAAGATCCCTCCACAAGCTTCGAGTCTACGTTTGAGCCCCGTCAGTATTCAGTTTATGCCACCCTATATCTGGTTTATTCCACTTCACTGATGTAGGTTTAAGACACTTGCTTCTTCCTTCCTGTTTGATCTTCCCTGACCTGTAAAGAGCATCAATCAGTACATTAACCTGTTTAATAATCCTATCTGCCTTGACAGGAAATCTTTTGTGCTTTGAGTTATAACTGGCAGACCAGATAAACCAGGTAATAGACAACGGAACTATAATTCGGACCTCTCCAATGCTTGTGTTCTTCTGGAGAAACCAGTGCATTAGCATCGTCCTAGGATGATCACATCTGATATGTTGGATCTTCATAGTCTTACAGAAATACCCCCAGATTTCCTTAGCAATTCGGCCTTCCACAAAGACATGCCTAATGCTTTCAGAGTCGTTGCAACATTGGCATTTGGATGCTAATTGTATACCGTATTTATGATGAATAATATCATCTACAGGTAACCAGTTGTGCCATATCCTCCACCCAAGAAAAGCAATTTTTTGGGGAATATTCTTATTCCATATATGATCATATGCCATTTGTCTAGTCTTGCTCTGCCTGAAAAGATTTATACAAGACGAAATAGTGAAAATACCTGATGTATTAAGCTTCTAGAACATCTTATCTGGGTTATTAGTGATAGGGATTTTCCTGATTTCATTCATAACCTCAGCTTGAGTAGTAATATTCAGATTAGTAATATCCCATTCATTATTATTCCTAAACTCCTTTACAAGCTTATTATACGGGATATCCTGTAATAACCTACCTTGAATATTCCCTGACTTAAGCCATGTGTCATATTGAAAGTTTACCTTGCCTTCGCCAATTCTCCAGGCAATTTTTGGTTCAACTAAACTTCTGGCTTTCAGCATCCTTTTCCACAACCAGAGTCTTGAATTCTGTAATTAACAGTGCACGCGTGACTAAATCTGCAATATTTAGCTTGCAGAACTTGACTCCATAAAGATCTTTGTTCCCTAAATTTCTACCAGAGTTTACAGTCGTAGGCGAGATTCAGATCAGCAATGGAGTTGCAACCAATACCACCTTCTGCCATTGGATAACAGACTTTATCCCATGATGTCCAGTGTATTTTTTTACTTTGACTAGAATCGCCCCAGATAAATCCATTAAATAAAATGGAGATTTTGCTAATGATGCTTTTAGGGGGATCAAGGATTTGTAAAAGATGTACAGGCATCGAACTCAGCACATGTTTAATCAGAGTTAGTCTACCTCCAGCTGATAACCATCTATGCTCCCATCCCAGTAATCGTCTTTTGATTTTGTCAATTAACTTCTCAAACAGCTCAGTCTTCTTATGTCCTTTATATAGAAGCACTCCTAGGTAAATCATAGGTAGAGGCTGAAATTGAAACCCTGTATTCTCAGCAATCACAATTTTATGATTATTCTTTTTTGTGTTAAACGAACTTTTATTGCAATTAATGGCCTATCACTAATAGAATCAGTTGGCCTCTGATATTACCGATGAATTGTTGTTAAATGGCGTGAATAGAAAGCAGTGATATACCCAGTCTTCTATAAAAAATGGAAACTAAAGTCCTACTAATCAAAAATTGTTGTCCAATTGGATTAGGACTCCTATTAATCCTTATCAACCCAACAACATAAATTAGCTTTGATTAACGTATAATAGCACCTTAATCTTATTGAAATCTTCACGTGAACTAGAATATATGATTTAAGTCAAATGGTTCCTAGAACAATTTGAAGTATATCATAAGAAACTAATTGGCTGGAAATTGGATAAAGATTGAATTCAACTAACATAATTTTATTTTTATTTGAATATATTAATAAATGGTTCCTTAGTCAAACAGTGAAACTACACGCTGGAAATGATCAAATTCAACATGCCAAAACTAGTTAATTTCTTTAATTAAAATTTGATTCCCTTTGAACTACAATAATTTAGGTCTAACTTATTCGAAATAACTTTTTCTCAAGTACAAAATTCGCCATTTAATATGAGTTTCGAAACAAGCCTAATATCGATATGAAATTTCTCGCTAGATGAATACTTAATTATTTGGCCCAAAACTAAAATTTTGACATAAAACTTATTTTTAATTTAGTCCAAAATTAAGAAAACATGTCAAGATGAAATAGATGAAAATTTATTTTATATATTCAACTAAGCAGTTCTTAGCTTTGAAATATATAATCGCCCACAATGTTATATATTCAACTAGTTCATTCCGGATTATTTCTCATCTCTTGATGCCCTTCTAAAAAAAGTGGACATGGTGTTTCATGTTCTAAAATTTCACATAATCTTCCACCATAAGGAACCAAAACCACAAGTATCGTTCTCCATCTAGCTGTATTCATGGAGTCACTATTTTCATCCACCATTCTTATATATAAATCACATTCTAAATCTATCCCTATTAAATATTTAAGATTATAAAAAAGTATTATATTCATCAACATTACATTCAAATATTATTCTTATTAAATTCATTCATTTAAATTCTATATATACACAAAATTTAACCGAAAATAAATTATTTATAAAAAAATAATTTAAAAAAAAAAATATATATATATATATATATATATATATATATATATATATATATATATATATATATATATATATATATATAACATTTTTCAACCTTCAAAAACAACCAAGCCTACAATGTCATGATATTATCCAACAGATCTATGTTAATAGAATGTATCAAGAACATTAAAACTTTGAGGACTAGATTCATGTTGAATGTTGCTGCATTTTGCCTCAAGATCTTGCTAGGCAAATTTCAGTTTAATTCTCACAAAATTCTCTTTAAAACAATGTTAGATGTATTGCAGTCCAATCTGTTAGGTTCAATATTGTAATTGACAATTCTGTGAACAAAAAAAAGACTTAATTGAACATGTGCAAAAGTTAAGGAGTGAAATGCAATTTTGTATAGATGAGTTAAATTAAGGTTAAAGGTTGAAAACAAGGAAAACGCGGAGCTGGAATTTCGCTAGACTGTCGCTAAGACTTGGCTCGAGCATCAAAAACAGAAACTGTGTTGCCCGCCTTTCACCTCGTTGTTGCTCGAGCGATAGCACCCTTACTCAACGACATAGTTATGCGGGCAGACCTAATTCGTGATTTTAAAGAGTTTTACACGGCCCATAACACCTAAGCGTCCCCAACTATAAATACAGAAGTTTGGGACAAATTTTGTGTGGTTGCTTAATTGTGCTTTCATTGTATAACACATCAACGTCATATTTTGAGAGATCCAAAAGCATAATTATTTGGTGATTCATCCATATCATTCTTGAGATCCGACAATCAAGTTTTGAGAAAACATTAAGGTTCCTGAATCCAAAACACCTGACTTCCTTAACACTTTGAGGAATGTACTTTCTCAATTGGAATTGAGAAGTTTCTGGAAGTTAAGAGAGGTTGGACTACAAGCGCAGAAAGAAGAACAGGAATAGGTGATTCATGGATATCAACTTCGAAGAGACAATTGAAGAAGATCGGGAGTCTGGAATTTATAGCGAATCCTGGAACCTGCAAGAGGTAGATCGGGAGATCTAGCAGGTTGACTATATAGTATCTACAGTAGCAGATCGTGAGTCTGTAGGGACAGTAGATTTTGGAGATTACAGAAATTACAACAGAGGGAACTAGTGGAATTTGCTAGGCTAGAAATGGACTGTAATCCATATTGTCTATAGTGAAGGTAACTGGCTTAATCCCGGAGTTTTTACTCAGTCGATTTTCTATGTCATCATATCGGTGTTCATTATTTATTGTTTTTCATATTACAAACTGTGGTATTCAAACATGAGATAATTGAATTGTATGCTTAATCATCTAGAAACAATTAAAAGTGACTTGTTGCTTGTTAATTGTATTATTCTGCACGTAAGGTCAAACTTAACTAGTAAACTACGTATTTTCACAATCAATTATCGTATTGTACTACAATTTCATGAATACGAATACTAAAGCTGGCACTAATTACTTTAAGATTAAGTGTTAGATATGAAAGCACTTCAGTGATAACTCGACGCTGTAAACAATTAAAAATTCTTCAGACCTATCAATATGGCATTAATTTGATAGAGATTGTATTCATACAAACTGGACAAAAGAAACCACGATGAATATACAAACAAAAATGAGCCAATTTTGCCTATGTTTGCCTGCCATTATTTTAAAGTTCTTTTTTCTACATATTCATTTACAACCATACGTTCATAAATGAAATGTTTTATTTGTAAATCCAAAGCTTTTAGCTACTTTTTGACAACACATTTTCCAAAAATTCACAATTCGAAACAATGTTTTTCTAAAAAAATGAGCACCAAACAGGGCAAATATCTTCCCATTGAAGCTTTCGTCAAAGTGTGATAACAGGCTGTTCCGCATCAGATTTTACATCCCGAAGATGGGTAAATATCCTTCTTGTGAGACTCTTCCCTTTCCAATTCGTTGCATTTCACGTAGTCACAATGCACGACATCTACGCTATGGAGAAAAGCTTCCTCTCGAATTACTTACTTGATCCCAATCCCATGATCTTGGTAATGGACATGTGGAACTCCTCCCCATTATTGTACATGAAGTTAAACCTAGTCCATCATCTAAGCCTTGTTTGGTCTACATTATTTTTTTCATTCTTATTCTTCTACTCATTTTCAACCACACATTTTTTAATAAAATAATATTTTCAATCACATTAGTAACTTTTCCTTCTTTTTCCATCACATATTCCCCATCACATCAATATTAAAAATGCATTCTTACCTTTAAAATATGTACCTAACGAGAGCCTAACGTAAAGTCTAAAAGAAAACAAAATCTGATTTAGTTTTGAAAAACTCTCTTTTAATTAGGGATGGCAATTCAAACTCTTAAAACCGAAAACCGCAGTTAACCGAATCGAATGGGGGGAAAAAAATTGAACAGATGGTACAATGGGGCGGTTATAGTTTTGATTTTAATGAACCGCTTCATTTAGGGGCGGGTATGGTATTTAGCGATGGTGCAACGCCCCGAACCGATTACCCGTTAAAAAAAATTTAATTGGACTTTCCATCATTTTTTCCAAAATTAATTAGGCAATTTTGACAATTGGGCTTCCCAAAATTCTAGCCCAATTAACATTAAATAAACCAATAATGAATAACCTAACACTATTTATAGTTTTTAACCCAGTCCACTACCGACATAGTCCAATTTAAATATACAACCTACACGTTAAAAGTTAAAACCATGTCCTGTGACTCCTGTCGTAACCCTACAGTCTCCACTTCTCTTCCACTCAAATCCGTCGCGATGATTCTGATGTTTAGTTTTTGGAATTGTACATGTTTAAGATCTTGGAATTTGTTTAATTTAACAGTATTTCTATTGAATCTGCAATGGTTAATGAAGAAGAATTTATGAAGTTTGGTTTTCAATTAACATTAGTAGTTTAATGATTAGTTTTGGTTTTTTCTCCATTTACCCCAATTCCGGTCAATTTTGAGTTTTCATGATGCATTCGAGCTTTATTTTTCACAATTTATCATGTTTAAAATCTTGGGATACGTTTGATTTAGTAATCTTTCAGTTGAATCTGTAATGGGCATCGCATAAAGATTGATAAAGATTTGTTTATGAATAACATTGATAGCCTTATGATTAGTTTTGATTTCTCTCCAGTTTCTCCAATTTCAGATCGATTTAAGTCTTCAAGGTGATTTAGGTGTCTAGTTTTCTTTTTTTAATGGAACATGCTTGAGATCTTGGGATTTATTTGATTAAGCATACTATCTGTTGAAGTTGAACTCAAACTGCTGGATCTAAATATGTTCGATTGATGTATTTTATTTTTCAGATGTCTTGACATGTTTTTTTTTATTGACTTTTCTTCATATATATATTTTTTTAATTTGACGGTTGGAGTTTGGATTTATAAAATATAATTTATTTTCGTGGTTATTAACCGAACCGAACCGAACCGACTTTCGTGGTTATGGTGCGATTATAGTATGACCAAAAATTTGGTGGTGTGGTTATGGTTTTGGTCGAATCGACCCCGAACCAAATCGTTGCCATCCCTACTTTTAATTTAAGATGTCTGTTTTGTTGGCTATTAAAGCCATTGTGTGCAGCCATTGTTGACTTATGCTAATGAATGCAATTTTTTTCTCTTCGGTCACTTTCCCATTAAATGTTAAATTGAGAAAATTGCATTTAGTGAAGATTTCCTCAATCTGCAGTCGTAAATCAGGAGAGAAAATCGTTGACCTTTTTAAAGCAAAATTGATAGGGGGCCAGATTCACTATAAATACGGGATGAAGCTGAAGGAAGAATTGGCCCACGTTTTCCTAACATGTTTAATAAATCGGGAACAGATTCTCCCTCTTTTTTTTTGTCGTTGAAATATAGTGCACATTTAATCCAGGTGAGTTCCCTGCTATCTTCAGTTATAATTTTAGTTGTCGGAGATATTTTTTTTCATTATTGGTGTAATGACCACGTTGAATAATATATCAGATTATTTTACCAAACAATGATTATTGTAAAGCAAGAAATCGAAAAGAACAAGATGATTTTCCGCCCAAAAGCAAGAGGTTCATAGCAAAGTTCCTAATCCGCTTTTGATCTTCCGTTACCTGGTTAAATCATTGCACTAGAATAGAAATTGTATCGTGCAAGATTAGAACTCTCATAAATCAAAACCAAAATCATTATGAAGAAGAAGAATAATAATTTTCCTAGTCTAACAAGAAACAAAAGGAAAGAGATTTCAAAACCCCAGAAGGCAGATGAAGTAATGACCAATACGTGCAGCCAAACGAATATACACTTTCATTCTAAAAAGCAATCAAACAGGTGCGTCGAACAAAAGCAACCAAAAGGTCATCACATCGAACGGTGTAAGAGGTGACACTTACATTATCTTATTGTTGGTTATTGGATTTAATCAACATAAGAAAATTATTTTGAGCACATTACAAAATGTGTCTCACTATACTTGAACCATCAAGTATACAATTTATGACGTTCTGCATGATCATAGAACTTTATATTATTCTCACAAATTAAAACACGCGAATAATTGAATATTAATTCATAATTTAGTTCATAAAATATTACTCGAAGAGCATCAAACTAACAAATGTTTTCTCTCCACTAATAAAAACGTGTTTCCGAAAATGACTTAAGATGGAATTTGCAATTTTAATTATGAAATACGATTTCATCCAATTCAAGTCAGTCAACAATTCAAAGCAAGTCAACAATCCGTCATTGTAAATTAGGAAAAGTCCAATAAACGTGTAGACACCAAAATGTACAAGCCTTGTAAGGTTTTGTTAAAAAGCAGAATTTAAGTAGATTTTGATAAAAATTATGAGTCCCACAAATTGTTCGGTTAAAATTAGTTGTTGACTTGACTTATATTTTTATCAATTTTTTTAACTAAATCAAATATAGGCTCAATAAGATAAGAAATTATCTAATTACGTAGAATATACAATTTAAATCAGATACGGTCTCACCAATGAATAGAGCAACTTGACATATAAAAGCTAACATAACCTACCAAAGGGACAAAGCATTCATAATCGAAGTACCCTTAGGTTAACTGAGTAACCATTCATCTTGAGGTGCATATGTGTATAGACTATTTCAGATTAGGTATGACTTAACCCCTCTTTGACAATCATTAATTGTGAATTATTTTTTTTTACCTATTTATTTTCAATCACACGTTCACAAAATAAAATATTTTACACATAAATTTAAAAAATTTCCCTTCATTTTAACCATAAAATCTTCTAAAAACACTATTCAAAACATTGTTATTTACAAATAAGGCCCCATTTGATAGGCGTTATTTTCCAGGGAATTAGGAAAATGTTTTTCACTTTCTACTTTTTTGACTGTTTGATAGGCAAAATTTTCCGCGAAAAATATTTTCTGGGTTTCGCCCACACGTGTGCATTTTCCGGGTGTGGGAAAAAATTTTCCAGACTAGCTGCAAAAAAAAAATAAATAAATAAATAAATAAATATATATATATATATATATATATATATATATATATATGGCAATGGAAACAAATGTCATAACTAATGGTAAAAAAATTTCACTTAATGGACAATTTTCATGTAAAATAAAGTCAAACGAACACTAAACTTTGATGAAATAAATGATTTTTTAGGAAACAATTTTTTTTCCATTTTTTTTTTTTTTACTTTTTGACAATGGAAACAAATTTTATAACTAATTGTGGAAAACATTATCATTTTTATAGACACTTTCCATGTAAAACAAAGCCAAACGAATAGAAAATTTAAAAATTTTTCGGGTGGAAAATTATACCAATCAAACACACTTAATTAATAATTCCTTGCAAAATATTTTTTAGGCAATTATTTTCCCTACAAATCATTTTATTTCCATCCATTTTCCACGATTGCAATCAAACGCACCCTAATAGATGTCAAACAAAGGCTTAACTTGTATACAGCTCGGCTCATCCTATATATGATGTCGTTTTATCCATATGGATGCAACACATAAAAAAATTACAGGATTAATTATTTTACGACTAACCTAGTTATACAAAATCGAGTTACAAAATCTTTTGACAAAATGAGTGTAACAAGATCTAGATCAATAATTTTAAAACAATTTTGTACACATAACATTGCTCATTATTTTATATCTCTAATTATGTCTATGTCCAGAATCCAAGTCAAGTGAACGGGCCCGCCTTTTTGGTTTATGCATTGATTGAAGGGTTAATTTCACAAATGGTCACTGAAGTTACATGAAAATAACAAAACGGTCACTGAAGTTTCAAAGTTTCAGAAACGGTCACTGAAGTTTGAAATTTCTTTCACAAACGGTCACTGAATTTTCAGATTTTTTGGGCAAGTTTGAGGCAATTTTTCGACAACTTCCGACCACCAAAATCATAGATTTCGGATACCGTTGGAAAGCCCACAATGTCCTCTTCAATTACCAAAAAAAATCTCCCCAAATTTCCAAGTGATTCGGCCGGAATAAACCCGCGAAGTCGGCACCCGAAAATTATGAAAATCTGCCCAGATTTTCAGATTTTTTGTGCGAGTTTGCGGCATTTTTTCGACAACTTCCGACAACCAAAATGGCCAATTTCGGATACCGTTGGAAAGCCCACAATGTCCTCTTCAATTATCAAAAAAAATCATCCCAGAAATCCAAGTGATTCGGCCGGAATAAACCCACGAAGTCAGCTACCCAAACTGGGCAGATTTTCGGACTTTCTTGGTAGCTGACTTCGTGGGTTTATTCCGGCCGAATAACTTGGAGTTTTGGGGAGATTTTTTTTGGTAATTGAAGAGGACATTGTGGGCTTTCCAACGGTATCCGAAATAGACGGTTTTGGTGGTCGGAAGGTGTCGAAAAAATGCCGCAAACTCGGCCAAAAAATCTGAAAATCTGGGCAGATTTTCATAATTTTTGGGTGCCGACTTCGCGGGTTTATTCCCGCCGAATCACTTGGAATTTTGGGGAGATTTTTTTTGGTAATTGAAGAGGACATTGTGGGCTTTCCAACGGTATCTGAAATCTATGATTTCGGTGGTCGGAAGTTGTCGAAAAATTGCCTCAAACTTGTCCAAAAAATCTAAAAATTCAGTGACCGTTTGTGAAATAAATTTCAAACTTCAGTGACCATCTCTGAAACTTTGAAACTTCAGTGACCGTTTTGTTATTTTCATGTAACTTCAGTGACCATTTGTGAAATTAACCCATTGATTGAAACACTAAGGTCCAAGAAATTTTAAAGAAAATGGGAAATCTTGTACTTTTACTCATAAACTTTTATTTTTCCAAGTCAGCACTTCAGATGACAAGAAAAGCATATTGATGGATACTTTGATTGAAAACCATCATTACGATTGAAGAAGACAAAAAATGAAAGGTAGAAAAAGCACAGTTAAGGAAAAAAGTTGGGATAAAAGTGAAAATGGTATAAGGTTGGTGACGAAAACTTGAAATTTGTCAAATAAAATGGAAGGGTGAAAAGCAAAGATGGTTACATACTTTTTATAAATAAATAAGAGGAACAGAGATACATGTTAGACACTGATACTGCAGATTTTTATATGATTAAAAGATGCTGGAAGAAGATGAAATTCAGAATTCTTACAACAGTGAGAATTACAAGGGACAAGATAAACTTATTGGAAAACTTGATGATATTGTAAAAACATAATAGTATACTACTTTATTTGTTGTTGCGTAGGTAGCAAGTCGTATCAGTTAATCAATCTTTTCCCTCTTTACGAATTCTTCAAAGAGTTGGGATGCTCTGTTCATGTCTAAAGAAATTTTCAGGATCAACTTTAGTCTTTATTCTTACTAGTCTGTCGAAATTGTCCTTGAAGTATCTGGTGCCCCACAAACTTGCTTCTGCAAAACTTGTACAGTTTTTGTTCGTGCCCAAGTCGAGATCCCTGTAATTAACATAGGCTTCTCTTGGTGACATGGAAGCATATGGAGTCATGTAATCGTACAGTTTCCCTATCCACTCCATGTGTCTCGTCACGGATTCCGGTTTATCGTCGTTCCAGTTGGTAACGTATTGTATCTTAAATATGACACCTTTTCTGTGAGGGAATGGAATTTCAGATTCTGGAATGTTACTCATCTTGCCACCATATGGAGTCCATATCATCATTGGTGATTCTTCTTCTAGAAAACTTTTCCATAGTCCTTCAATTCCAGTCTCTGGGATTGGTTCTTTTATGAAGTCTGATTTGGCTTTGAAGTAGTTCTTGAATAAGGCCTTCCCTTGAAGCAAAACTTCAGGTGGTGTATTCGGTGGGTAATTACCAATATACACCACTGATTGGATCCAGCTCATTTCAGTGCAGTCCTTTTGAGTCAATCCCAATTCGGGGAAACTTTCGCTCATTATTCGAAGCAATCTATCAGCTCTGCCAAGAAATAAACCTTGGAACGAATTTTGCACCGTCTGCTGGCCTTTTTGAGCACCATCTGCTTTTAAAATGATGACTCTGATGAACAGATCCTCATCAAGTTTATCAACAACTTGTTGCCATCTGTAGAGTATCTTTGTGGCACCTTGTTCCAAGGTTTTTGGAACCGTGAAAACCGTGACAGTTTCTGGAACAGGGACTAATTGGACTTTCCACGCTAGTATGATTCCAAAACTAGCTCCACCACCACCTCTAATTGCCCAGAAAAGATCTTCTCCCATTGATTCCCTATCAAGAATTCTGCCACTTGCATCCACTATTCGTGCATCGATAACATTGTCAGCTCCGAGGCCGTATTTCCTCATCATGGAACCATATGCTCCTCCTGTTATGTGCCCTCCAATTCCTAAGCTGGTGCAAAGTCCTGCAGGGAATCCGTGAGTTTTGCTTTTCTGTGAAATTCTGTAATAAAACTCACCAATAGTAGCACCAGCTTGCACCCACGCGCTGTTGTCTGGTATATCTACTTGGACACTCCGGAGTCTCGCTAGGTCTACAAGGAGAAAAGGTTGTTCCAATTGTGACATGTACGAGAGGCCTTCATAATCATGGCCTCCGCTTCGGAATCTTAGCTGAATTCCAACTTGTTTTGCGCATTGAACAGCGGCCTCAACATGATTTTCAGTTAACGGGGTGAAGATCAGCTGAGGTTTCGGCACAGAAGGCACCAAATACCTTAAATTCATCGCTGTAGATTTCAGGACGGAACTATATGAAGCACTACCAGGGGCATAGAAAGCTGTCGAAAACGGGATAGGAAGCTCGGAATTGAGAGAAATGCACGTATAGAATTTTTCTTGAATTGATTGTGAAGTAGCAGCCCATGAATTTGATACTACAATTAAGAATACGGTTAGAATAAGAGAATTTGAGGATCCCATAATGGTAATGATACTAAATTAATTGATTTTTCTTTGCTTTTGTGTTGAGAAGTTTGTGACAGGGAGTCCTTTTTAAGGATTTTTGTGGTCTCTTGCTGACTCTATGTATGACCTAATGCCAACGTAATGTTGATGGAAGATTTGTTAGGCACCTCGTCATGATGAGGTCGAGAAAATGTGCTTTAAGAAGTTCCGAGTTTCTTCCATTTTTGACTCCAAAAAATTTCGATTTATACACACATTTCTTACCTTCCCACTTATATTTGTGCATAGTACCCCTTTTGGTGGCGAAAATTGTATGTTTCACCAAATCTTCATAGACTTCTCGAAGTTGAAATTGGAGACTGGATTTCGAGAAGAAATATCATCTAATGTAAACGCAATGAAATTCGGTAACAAACAAAGTAAATAATTTTTTTATTTTTCAGTAATTCAACGTCAACGTGAAATTTAAAATCACTTATTGTTACACGTCTTCACGAAAAGGAGTACAAAAATTCTCTCTCGCCTCTCGAACATCTAAACCCGGTCCTGCAACCTTGAAATGTATAGAACATGTAACACATCCCTTACCATGCTTCTATATTAAAACAAATTCATAGTCAAATCGATAAGTGAATAGCATAATTTAACTTCTGAGTGAGGGTTTACCAATAAAGCTCGAAGGTTCCACACACAAAAAAAAAAAAAAAAGAATAGTATAATTTAACTCCCGAAAATACAAATCCCAAAAAGAACGACAAGACTAACATAACTTCTAGACTCAGTAAACAAAACGTCGAACTTTTCTATACCCTTCTTAAAAAAGCGCAAAAGATGTCGATAATACTCAACCAACAACCCACTCAAACCCCCAAAAGAAACGCAAGACCAACGTAACTTTGGCATGTGCTTTTACTCGTTTCTGCATACCACGTCAATAATGTACAGCGATCAACAAATTCAACTTTCGAGGCTGAATTTTTAAACCAATAAGCTGAATGGTCAATTTCATAGAGTCAAAAGTTTCTTGCGGAGATTGTGGAAGTGATGACTCGATCGGTAGAGCTATTTTCTTTGTTATTATTGAGCTTTGGAATTTAATTTAAATTTCAATTAGTTCAAATTTTTATATGTTATATATTTATTTCATCTGTGTTCGGTGGCAGCTCCTTGAGACATTTCAGTTTCAGATCTTTTTATTGAGTTTTGGATTTCATTTTAAAATGTCATTTTTATTAAGAATAGTATCACAAGCCTTTATATGTTGTCTTTATTCTAGGGTTGAGTATTTATCCGAATTCAAATAGGAACCCGAGGTTCCAGTCTAGTTTCAATAAAAAATTATGAACCAAAATTGAGAACCAATTCAGATGATTTTTTTAGTTATTGAATTTGGAACCGTGGGTACCCAATTCTAAAATCGAATTTATCTTTGTTTTAAGTTTTTCATTTTTACAATTTATTCACTTTGATCCAATGACTCAACCCAACAAATAGCAAGTTTGCAAACCTCAGCAAGTATCAAGTTGCAAGATGCAAATCATAAGTACCATAATCAATCAGATCATTCATTTGAATAATTGAACCATACCATTCTTCTTTCCAATCGCACTTTGATAAGTGTATTTTGTACACTTATTTAGGCCATTAAATTAGAATATTTATTAGTGATTTTGATTAATTATATCTTAATTTTGTGTTAATTGTGTTTGTTAGGTTAAACTCAATGCAAATTGGTGGATCGTGAAGAAATGAATGAAAAACGTGCGAAAAGTAAATGCAAAGTTTGGGGACCAAAGTGTAATAACCAATAGTTGATTCGGAACACAAAACGACGATTGAAGATCATATAGGATCAATTGGATACAATGGAGGTCAAATAAGTGAAATAGTGGAAGTATATTCACAAATCAATTTTCAGTCGAATAAGTTATGCTCCAGTTTTTTAGCCTCAACTTTAGACTCATTTTTTGGATAGAAAACGTTTGAATTGGAAATTATGTATTTCTAGAAGAATTGTATCTCTTTGAATTGTTTTTCCAACTCATTTTGAATCAGCTCAATCGAATACTTGTGGAAAAAGTTACGAAAAGTTGTGATCAAAATACCGAATGCTGTTCAGAGACAAACCTGCGTGTGTGCAGACAAATTCTCTTGTGCGCGCACGTGTATGAATTTTATTTACCGAACCTAAAACCAATGAACGGCACGCGCGCAAGGAAATATACAGCACAGACGCACAAACATTTTTCACATACGAATCTTTAGTTTCCTTTCGCGATTTAAACTCTTTTGGAAATCAAATTGGACTAGATTTTAACCTATTTTTTTGCTTATAAATGGAGAACGAGGAATACACGTAGAAAAACCCCTCTTACCTCTTCATACACCATAATTTCATCAAATGCATCAAGAATAAGAGGTCAATTGCTATATTTTGAGAGAGCATATCAAATCCTAGCAAGGAATTGAAGGTCAATTACATCAAGATTTTGAAGAATTCAACTTTGAGCTTGAAAATCAACGTCTTTTGATTTCTTTCATGATCTGGGTGATATTTTTCTAGTATTTTTCTTGTAATTTATTTATATACGTGTTAGGCTATATCTGCCTTTGTATTGGATGAAAATGAACTCTACTATTTATTTGTTTTAATACAAGACTAGTAGTTTAGTTTATTTCTTGCGTTTCTTGATTAATTTTGTATACCTATTGTATTATTTAATTGATTGACCACCAATTAGATAATTAGTTGCTTATTGTAGTATTGTGAGACTCACAATAAGTTTAGAACGCGGCAAAATTAACATATGTGTAATAGATGTTAGGAATAACATTTATCACATATGCAATCATATAGATAATCTAAATTTTAATGCATTCTAAACATTCGAATTCGGATTAGGAATAGATTCTGGTTATGATAAGAATAGATTTAATTTGTCTTAGAAAAGAGAATTAATTAAAATAAAATTATCGATTATCAAGAACGCATGAACGAAATTAAATTAAAAATCAAAAATTGAAATAGATAACAATAGGTGGATTCGAGATCCAATACAATCATTCATAAATTGATAAAACCCACATTTTTACCGCTTTATTAGATAATTTAGCATAAAATCAAAGCAAACTCTCTATTTTCTCTACACAATTCAAATTCCTTACATAACTAGTAAACTTGAATTGATTTTATTCCCTGTGCAGGGGACGATACTCTCAACTCATCAATTCTATTACTTGTTAATGATCTCGTACGCTTGCGTATTTTGCATGAACACACTTTACAAACCGCACATTCTTGAGGTGCCGCCCCAACCAAAATTGAATGGTATTATGCTAGATATTGAATGATATTTGATTGCATATTTGCAGTGGATTAAAAGTGTTGAAATATATGATTGGTCGTTTATTTTATTTATTCTATTTTTCTAAATATTGGGGAAAGAATTTGTATTATCAGTTTATGATTTTTTAAAGAAATGTTATGGGTAGATGGAATCGAGTAGAATTCGAACCCGAATTGGAACCAGATTCTAATTTGTGTTCAATTCTATAAATTGTGTCGACCAGAGTGGTTCCATTTATGAAATACATGAATTATAATGAATGGTTTCGATTATTAAAATACCTGAACCGACACGACCAGCAAGAAAGGCATAGGGCACTGTCTCGAAGAGGGCTCATTGTCCACACCTATTTTATTTGACATGAATTTATCACTACATGATGGTAGCTCGTTTGACAACATAATTTTTAAAATTCAATTGTTTATCCTTATGTGGATCAATTTATTTGTTTAAATTTAATGGACTCTCGTAAAATATTAAGATTATGGTATTCGATCAACTTAACCTTATAGATTGATGTGTTTTTATACCTAACCATGTGAGATTTCACCTTTCAATCATATAATAACATAAACAAATAATTTTTGCCAATGTTACTTGATATTACAACACGAAGTCACAAACGATATAATAAAAAAACTTAAAGCAAAAACTGGATATGCCTCAAGGCCTAAAGAATATTGTGCATGGGCCATACAAATTTACCATCAAAAGGATCTTTCCACAAATATCTCCGTAGATTAAGGTTCAATCTGAATTTTCAGTTCAATCATGCAAAGAAATGGCAATTATATAACGTTATACATATTTTAATGCATATTACGCTTATGATACTTTCAGACAGGTTGAAGAAGATAATCTTGGCTTAGAAACATCATCCACTCAAATTTGCTTTACAGCAAGGATTTCTATCTTTCGATTTTTAGTTTCTTGCGTAGTGATAATATAGTTCAAGAATTGTCGACTTATGCTCCGTTGAAAAAAATATAAGGAGGTTGAATGAAGAAATGAAGTGTATGAAGCCCCGTCTCACAAAATCATAGACCATTATTTTGAATAAATAATGAGTTTTTAGATAAAAAAATATTCATAATAATCACCGCAAACTAATTTTTCCACGTTAAAGTGAATAAATATAGTGATAATTGGATTCTTTGTTATTTAGGATGAGTTGCGAGTTTTTAGATACTAACAACTCATATTAGTTACTATGTACTTATTTATCTGCATAAAAGTGAATAAAGATAGTGATAATTGAATTCTTTATTAAGAAAAAATCATTATGCTATACTATGTGGATGGATTATAAAAATATAGAATTCAATTTATTATTAAGTTGTGAACTCTAATTATTTTTGATGAGGTCGTCCTAAGGATTGGAAGGGGGCAGGAGGGCGTGGGGGATGGAGCACCCCGAACCAAAATTTCATTAACGACTGTTTAAGAATTTGTATTTTTGTAAAATTCCATTAAGGAATTCGAGTCCTTGTAAAATTTGATCTTGCCCTTATTTATCTTATAAGTAGGGAGCAATCCTTAGGTTTTATAATTATAGGTTTGCGATTTTCATTTGTAAATATATTTTCATCATAGTGAATTACTACAGCAGCAGAAAAGAACGTAGTCTCACATTGCGCGAACCTCTATAAATCTTACGTATTCTTGAATGACTATTTTTATTTATTCAAATTGATCACTCTAGGTAGAATACAATTAGAGTTTATAATTTTCAACATATCCAGTTAGAACATTGGAAGCCCCATTATCTTGTTAGTTGACATTAATTGCAAGCCACTTTTTTTGTAACTCGACTTTATCTTGTAAAAATTTTAAGTGCAGTTTAATTTGTGGTTAATATCGCTATATAACATTTGAGAAATATTCAAAGTAACAAAATGGAAATGTTTATGTTCGTGGCTCCCTATGTATATGAAACATAATCATGAACGCGTGATATTAATATAATTGTACCCTTAATTCTACGAAGAATTTATTAATCTTAATTTAGTAAAATAAATATAAATAATAAAAACAAAGTGTTATACCAAAAGAGGCACGCTACACCTTGGAGGCCACATGATGCAAGACATGTATGTATCACCTCGAAGAGTTACATGAAGCGGAAGCAACTGCTACAACCTCGCAAACACAATAAAATCGTAACGCTCCAAATATGAGGATTTGGATTTGCTACAAAAACATGTTTCTTAGGTTTTCGAAATTTGGGGTAAATTAAGCCCTCGTTTGACAACTGTTATTTTGAAAAAAAAAAAAAAGGTTTTGAAGGGTTTTTCTAGAATAGTGATTGGTTAAAAATAGAGTCGGGCCTAAGGTGATGCCCAAGAAACCGCCGCCTCAAGCCCAGCTACGTAGGGAGCCCAAAAAAAATTGTTTGTATTTTTTTTTAAATCCACTTTTTAGCCCAAATTAAAGAACAAAGGCTCACATGCGTATTGTATTCTTCTTAAGGGTTGTGCTACATGTACCGAGGGGGAGGGGGATTACCAAATGGTGTTCCCCCTCTCACATCGGGGGGTGGGGCCTCAGCTCGGCATTTTTTAATGCGGGCGGGGCCCGCAAATCATGTGAGAGGGGGGACACAATTCGGTAGCCCCCTCTCGGTACAAATATCATTTCTCTTCTCAATTCTAATCCCCTCTAGCTAAAAACCTAGAAAAACACTTTATTGTTGAGAATTAAAACATTCTTCAGCACGATCTCCCTCTCAGAAAATTTTTCATCAAAAAATTGGTATGATTTCTAATTTCGGTTAAATTTCAATAACCATGTTTCATATTTTAATTTTTTATTTGTTCATTGCAGAACTCAAGCTTTAAAACATATGCATTGACAAATCAGCAAGTCATATGGCAAGAATCAGATGAACTTTTGTTTATAATTTCTGTATTTTATATTTTTATGAAAAATTTGACCAATTATTCCATGTATTTTGAGGGCTTTGTAAAGAAATTCATACGATGGTGAAATGCTGTAATGTCTTCCATTGTAATTTTTCTAGTTTCATGAAATCGAGTTCCATACAAATAAGAATTTGCGAGAAAAATAAAAGCTATCTTATTATCTGTGTGTCGGTGACCGATAAAATTCGAGCTTGAATTCAAATCCAAATTGTATTTTAATAATGCCCCGATTGATATGTATTCAAGGTATAACATGTTGGCCAAAGCATGAGAAGTGCTAAATGGAGAGTTTGTTAGGTTTATATTTTGTATTGGTGATGCTGTGAACAAATTGACCAACTTGAAAAGTTATAAAAGTTTAAGGACTAAATTGTAAAGTTTCATAGTTGGTTGATTAGGATTATGGTTTGGAGTTATGTGTTTGGAACAAGAAGAATTCATGATGGATTTTCGCTAGCTGCTTGCTAGAGTGTTGCTCGAGCGACCGAAGCAGAAAGTTCCTCGCTCGATATTCGCCCCCTGTCGCTTGAGCGACAGACCCTTCGTTCGAGCGAAGAAGTCCTCTCGCTCGAGCGACATATTTAACTGGAAAACCTAATTTTCCTTTTCCGAGACTTTAAGCCGGTCCATACAACCTAATTCGTCCAACCTATATATTGAAGGCGCCGTATTTTCTGTATGAGAGATTGACCAACATATTATTCAAAAAGAATACATCCTACATAAGATTAAAGTTCAATCCTTCATTGTTTATGAGCCTCTTTCATTGAAAACATCAAAACTATCAAATCAAACACTGAGTTTGTTTCTTCTTTTGGATTTGCTGTAAGATTGTGTCGTCAACTGTGCTGCATTAAAGATCAATGAAGAGTTTGAAGAACGAGGAGTTCTTGGGAAAGATCTACAGGAGATAAACTGCGTAGAGAGTCCGGATTGGAGTTCGTGTGCTCATTCCAGGAGGACTGATTTACAAAGAAGAGCCATGATTGATGTTGGTGTGCACATTTCATGAGGGCTGCTTCATACTTCAGACAGGAGATCAGAAAACTTGTGTTGTCAACTTTACTGATAGTCTGTAAGTTTTATTGACATTTTATAGTGGATCTTTGACTGGCAAAGTGCCCGGAGTTTTTCCCACGTTGAGTTTCTCCGTGAACAATTCTAGTGTTGTTTACTACTTTATTTACTGCTTTCCGATTACTGCGGTATTTCAAGATAGGTTAACTTGAATTGTTTGACATATCACCTAGACATAATTAACTTGTGACTTGTTGAATGTTAATTAAATTTTAATTCCGCATTTACACCTAATCGCCCCCATCTTGGTGTAGTAGGGTTGAATTTTGCGTTTCTCAATTGGTATCAGAGACTAATATCATGTCTTGACTCTTATTTTGATTGTCTAGATCAGTTGTTCGTTATTTGTGCTACCATATTTTGATGGCAGTAATTATGCCTACTGGAAGGTTAGAATGAGAGCTTTCCTGAAGGCTTTGGATGAACGTCTTTGGATTTCTGTACAAAATAGGTGGACTCCACCTTCAACTAATCTGATGGTGTAGTCACACTCACTGACATTTCTTTATAGACTAAAACTAGGATGAGTGTAGCTAGAATAGTAAAGGTTTACATGCTTTGTTTATGGTGGTGTCTCCTGATGAGTTTAGGAGAGTGTTTATGTGTGAGTCTGCTAAGGAGGTTTAGGATATTTTGGAAACTATCCATGAGGGCACTAAGATTGTGAAAAACTCAAAATTACAGATGTTGACTTCTAGGTTTGAAGAATTTAGGATGAATGATGATGAGTGGTTTGATGAGTTCTATGCTAAACTGAACGATATTGTGAACTCTAGCTTCAATTTAGGCGAACGGATCACAGAGTCAAAAATCGCTCTTAAAGTTCTTAGATCCCTACCTGAGAGGTTTAGACCTAAGGTAACTGCTATTAAAGAAAGTAAGGACCTTGACGCCCTTAAAATAGAAGAAACCATTGGTTCACTCTAAACCTATGAATTGACCTTAGTACAGCCCAAGAAACAGAAGTCCATTGCTTTGAACACCCGTAGGGAAAAAAATTCTGAGTCTAGTGATGTAGAGTCCCTTAAAGGAGAAGAGATAGCCTATTTCGTAAAGAAGTTTAAGAAGGCCTTGAGAGATAGACCTAAACCACAACCTAGATAGAGGAGTCCTCCTAGAAGATTTCATAAGGAAAAGCGTGATAAAAGTGGTGGTAAAGGGACTAATGGTGACCTCCGGGTGGTTAGATGTCATGAGTGCCGGGTTTGGGCACTATAGGAATGAATGTCCTAATCTTAAGAAGAGTTCGACAAAGGATGGAGGTAGAGCCTATGTTGCTGCATTGTCTGATGACTTTAGTGAGAGTGAACCTAGTGTGCTGTCTAAGTGTGAGAAAGTAGGGAAGTACATGGCATTTGTGTCTCGAGTGGATAGTAAATCTGATATGGCTAGTGAAAACACTGAGGTTGAGATCGGTGATGAGGCCTTGGATGATGAGGATAATCTTCAAGTTGTATAACGGGAGTTGTACGAGGAGAGTCTTAAGATTAAGAAACTGAACCATGCTCTACTTAAGAAGCTTGACTCATTAGAGCGTGAAAAAGAGATACTTGCTAGTGAGCTTAAGGAGTCGACTAGTTTCCTGAGTGAGTTGAGATGTATCAATGAGAGGTTAGAAGGGATGGTTAAGACCCTCACAAGTGATCTAGAAAAATCAAATTCTCAACTTGAAGCTTTCTCAAGTGGGACTAAGAAGCATGATAGTCTTTTAGGTATGAATAAGGTTGTTGGTGATAGACGAGGTCTAGGTTATGTTAAGAACAACTTCAATTCTGCTAGTACCTCTAAGACTTCTTTTGTTCCTGCTTCTACTCAGTCACACATTGCTAGAAATCTTGATCTGAGAGTTGAGCGTGTCGTAAGACAGAGAATCCCTAGGGCTCGTAAGAACACTACACCTCAACTTCGTTCTCAACAATCGTATGTGTCTGAGCCTAGATTTGTACCTACTTGCCATCGCCGTGGTGTATTGGGTCACATTAGGTCAACATGTCCTATACATGTGTGCATGGAGAGAAATCAGGATATCCCCAGTCAGGTCAATTATCTTTCCAGTCAAGTTCTTCAGCTGACTGAGTTGATCTCTCAATTGACTAGGGCTACTTCCACGGCTAGGAAGGCATGGGTCAAGAAAGTTGATCTCGACCGTATGGCAGCTGTTGGTGCTTATGCACCACACTAATCCCATGCGCGGGCATCTACATGCATTGTCAATCACACTTGTACACATTGCATTCATGAGACACTTTCCATGCGTTTAACTCTTTTGTGATTTGTTTTATTGTCTTTGCTTTTAGTATTTGCTGCCTACATTTCGTTTGTTTTGTCTTTGTTTGCTTATGTGGGTATTTCATTAAAAAAAACATTTTGAACAAAAAAAAGAATTATGTGTATCTTCCTTGCTTAGGTTGTTTTTGTGGACTACTGCATCATGTATATAATACTTGACAATGTAGTTAAGTATGAATTTGCATTTATCTTATGAATAGTCCGCATTCTATCACATGATTGCTATTTTCTCTGGAGTATTTAGTATATGTCCAATCATGTATTCCTTGCACTGCACACACTATGATCATGTAAATAGGATTTGACCGCATGTGTGAGACTTGGGATGACTGTCACTTGTTGATAGGGTGACTCTGAACATGAATTGACTTATTATGTTATACCTAAGCTCATGCTTATACCCCCTATTGATTAAACATGATATATGCTCTATATCTTAATGCTACTTTTCGAAGCCTACTTGACTTGAGTTATTAAGCCTGTGGGGTTTCTCATAACCTGGTGCCTATGGTCATCTGACTTGGGTTAACCGGCCTAAAGCTCATTACAGGGGTCATGTTAGTCACTTAATGGAAAGCAACCTGCACTTAAGATGGATCAAATATATGAGCATTCCTATTTAAAGTGTGATATACGAAAAATTCTTGTGCTGTAAGTCTGGGGGAGAAAAGAATTATTTTGAAGAAAGCTTTTTAAATAGGTCCTAACGTGCTTAAAAGTTTGACTTTCATAAGTAGGGAATAGACCTATTGACAGTGATTTTTGGCATGTCCCTTCTCACAAAATTAAGGTTTGTAGTCTGATTTACTTGGAATTGTGACACATTACACACATAAGTCACATATACAACTTACTCCAATTAAACTTGATCTATATGTGTGGGGTAGCACTTATATCCTTAAATATAGCATATTTGTATCCAACTACATTCTCTAGTTGACAAACATGTTGAAGTGCATGCCATATGTTTAAAAAAAATCAAGTGGTACTAAAACTGAAAGTTTTGAAAAATGTGCTATTTTTGTTGATTTCAGAAAACTGTACTTAAGATTGAATTTTTCAAATTACAGGTGCTATTTTTGACATTTGAGCTTTCCCTCGATTGTTGCTCGAGCGAGCCTTTCAGAAAGGTCTCGCTCGATCCTCGCTCGAGCGAAGGTCACGTATAAGGCGCGATTACAGCCTCATTTTTACTTATTTTTTCAAAATTTTCTCTCAAATTCCGTTATACCCGGTGTCAAATCTTTGCATAAACACTTTTTTAGTAACTTGGGCATCTTGTTTGGACCCACTAACATCAATTTCGTCATCAAATTCATCAAATTCGAAGGTAACTCGCGAAAACCCTTGTTTTGGCTATTTTGGGGATTTCGTGTTTTTCTTGGTTATTTGCTAAAATTGGTTACTTACATTCACATGTTTTGAGTTTGTTCATGATTTGAGATTGCTATTGCATCAATGTGCTACAACTTTGACACGTTTTTGATGATTTTTGAACATTTCTTGAGGGTTCTTCCTTTGAGCTTGGTATTTTTTGGCTTATTTTGGTTCATTCTAATGGAGTATGAGATAGAATTAGATGATGGAGTGCTTGTTTAAGTTTATTGCATGATGAGGTGGTCATGGGGGTGTTGGAATGTGCTTGGAAAACGATGGTTCTATGTTGCCCTCACAGTTTCCGTTAAAATGTTTCATTGAAGAGTTCGTGTATTTTCGAGCATCTATTTGCACACACGAGTCATATTCCATACTATGAACATCTCTATGCACTCACATATCATTTTGGAGTCCATTTGGCTTAAGTTTTGACTTAGTGACAGGACACTGCAGCCATTGCACCTTCGTCCTGCAGTCACTGCACCTTCGTCTTGCAGTCACTGTACCTTCGTCTTGCAGTCACTGTACTATGTTCATGCACTGCATACTTTAACACATTTGCATTATTTTATGCATGTGACGTATGTTTGCATAGTTTTGCATGCTTTGTGGACTTTGTGCATCGTTTTGCCTATTTGCATCCCTGTTACATCATTTCACGTATTTTCATGCATTTGACTGTGCGGCTGCTCGTGTGGTCTACATTCTCTTTGTAGCATTTCTTGACATGTTTGTTCTGCAATCATGTTCCAAATGCCATTGAAGAGAGCCATGACCACCACTCAGCAGCCCTGTGGATCTTCTTCGTACAGCCGGACGAAGTTCATCTCTTCTACTGCCCATGAGGTCTTTACCTCTCAATTTTCACATCGCCCTGTCCTCGTAGAGCGTGAGGTTATTTTAAGTGATCTATCCCCTGACATTGCTGCCATTTTTGTTTCTCAGGGTTGGGATTCTCGGTTGACTGGGTTGGTTCCCCCTCCTAGTCTTTTAGTTCAGGAGTTCTTCGCGAACATTCACGAGGTTTGCAATGCTTCTTTTAGAGTCTATCTTAGAGGTCATACTCTTAGGCTCTCTCTTGATGTCTTAGCCGAGTGTCTTCATATTCCTCGAGTTTTTCACCCGATTTTTCCTTACCTTTCAGTTGAGACTGGTCCTTCCGACTCTTTCGTTTATTCTACTCTTTTTGATACATCACTGGAAGGGGGTTCAACTACGGTTCGTACTGGATCGTTTCCGATCGAGGGATAGGTTCTGTTGCGCATTGTGTGCACGAACATGTGGCCGGTCGTACACACTTCTTCTTTACCCTCTGATAAGGCTGGATTTCTTTATGCACTGATTTATGGTGACTCGATTGACCTTTCGACCTTTTTGTGCCAGCATATTCTTCACACTTTCCGAGTACCTGGTCGTAGGATAGGTCTACCTTATGCTTGTCTTATTCATAGATTAGTCACTGCCCTTGGTGTTGTCTTTCTTGAGGGTCTTTTTTGTCGGTTGGGACGATCGATTGGTCTTGTTACTGTTTCGTAGAGTCGATCTCATGCTTCGTCCTCTTCTGCTCATGTTGAGCCTACTGATCTAATAGTACTAGTAGATCCCATCGATTATCTTCTTTCTGCTAACCCCCCCTCCATTCCGCCATCTGAGGCTTCTTCCACTTCTGGCGTCCCTCCTTCTACGTCGTCTTCTGTCCCTCTTGCCTCTTTTGCTGTTGATCCCATGGCCGCCTTGATGGCCCAGATGTCTACTATGATCAACCAGCAGACTCGGCTACTTACAGAGGTGACTCAGACGAGGGCAGAGGTCACTGCACTGCGTGGCGAGGTTATTGATGTTCAACGACGGCTGCGCTGGATGCCAGAGCACTGGGAGTATGAGAGTGATGAGACTGATGATTCGGATGGAGATGATGCTCCTACCTCGTAGATAGGGATACTGCTAGAGTTGATTTTGATATATGTGTTGATAGCAGTTAGGCTGATTCTTATTATCGTATAAACTTTTTTGTAGCCATTTTTCAGTTATTGGAATTTTTTTGTTACCATTTGTTGTGTGCTTTTACTCCATTTCTTCGGCATTTGTGACAAAAAGTGGGAGGATTTTCATATTAAGGGAGAGATATATACACATTTCATGTCTAGAGCAGCTTGTTACACATTGATACTGATCATATGTCTTTGAGGGGTCGTTGGGGTGAGACATAGATACTGTTTAGACACTTTATGCTTTTCATTTGATTTGATCTTTTGCATATGTCTTGTGGGGTCGTTGGGGAGAGACATAGATACATGTTCTACTGCTCTAACACTTAAGAGCTTGCAGTAGTGGCATTACATTTACTTTGCACATCATGCACTAAGGAGGAGCATGCGCATTGCAACTATGTTGCATTTCATGCATAACTGGTTGAGTTTTTCTTAATGTTTTGTGGTATTAATGTGGTTTTGGTGTCTTGGTTTACATTAATACTGCATCTCAAACTAGTTTTCTTATTTCACTGACTATGCTTCTAAGTACCTTATTGTTTATTTCCTGTATCACGTGCTTTTACACTGGTATGTGAGTTTTTGATTTCAGGATACAGGATTGACAAAGTAGAAGTTGTATTCGGTTGGTTTTGTTGGACTTGAGTAGATTGGATATGTTGTTATTTTGTATTGTGTTTTGTCACAGAATGCCAAATGGAAAGTTTGTTAGGTTTATATTTTGTATTGGTGATTCTGTGAACAAATTGACCAACTTAAACAGTTATAAAAGTTTAGGGACTAAATTGTAAAGTTTCATAATTGGTAGATTAGGATTAGGGTTTGGAGTTATGTATTTGGAATAAGAAGAATTCATGCCGGATTTTCGTTAGCTGATCGCTGGAGTGTTGCTCAAGCGACTGAAGCAGAAAGGTCCTCGCTCCATATTCACCCCCTGTCGCTTGAGCGATAGACCCTTCGCTCAAGCGAAGAAGCCCTCTCGCTCGAGCGACGTATTTAACTGGAAAACCTAATTTTCCTTTTCCGAGACTTTAAGTCGATCCATACAACCTAATTCTTCCAACCTATATATTGAAGGCACCATATTTTCTGTATGAGAGATTGAACAACATATTATTCAAGAAGAATACATCCTACATAAGATTAAAGTTCAATCCTTCATTGTTTATAAGCCTCTTTCATTGAAAACACCAAAACTATCAAATCAAACACTGAGTTTGTTTCTTCGCTTGGATCTGCTGCAAGATTATGTCGTCAACTGTGCTGCATTAAAGATCAATGAAGAGTTTGAAGAACGAGAAGTTCTTGGAAAAGATTTACAAGAGATAAATTGCATAGAGAGTCGGGATTGGTGTTCGTGTGCTCATTCCAGGAGGACTGATTTACAAAGAAGAGCCATGATTGGTGTTGGTGTGCACATTCCAAGAGGGTTGCTTCATACTTCAGAATGAGATCAGAAAGCTTGTGTTGTCAACTTTGCTGGTAGTCTGTAAGTTTTATTGACATTTTATAGTAGATCTTTGACTAGGAAAGTACCCGGAGTTTTTCCCACGTTGAGTTTCTCCGTGAACAATTCTACTGTTGTTTACTGCTTTATTTACTGCTTTAGGATTACTGCGGTATTTAAAGATAGGTTAACTTGTGACTTGTTGCATATTAATTAAATTTTAATTCCGCATTTACACCTAATCACCCTCTTTCTAGGTATAGTAGGGTCGAATCATGCGTTTCTCAGAAATACCTCAGAGAGACCTGTTTACTTTGAATAGTATGATCTTATGTTATAGCTCAAATAAATATTTTGAAGAGGCATTGAACATTTTGAATATTTCATTTTATTTTTTTTTTATTATTGATTTTAAGTTAAGAAACTTAGTTTTGTAATACTCTTATAAATGAAAAAAATGATTGCTTGCTATGATTTAGTATCCCAAATTCTAAAATTCACCTCAAGTTTGTCGAAACACAAGTACGTCCCTGGTTAAAAAGTAAGAAAAAAATTTAAATTTACGTGCAGATATTTTATTGTATAAATATGGAGTTGAAAATGAGCATGTAGAAAAAATAGTTTTCAAATGATGGTTGTCAAACATGGGCTAATTTTTTTCCTTATTTCCTTTTCATTTCATAGATTATCCTAAAGTTTTATTACAAGTTCTAACAACTAATGAAAACAAATGATTTAAGTTAGTTAACTTTGATTTTTTGAATAAGCAAAACTAAAATGGAGGTTAACGTATGGGAACAGAGATCAACCCTGGGACGCGTTACTCAACGATCAAGCTTAGTTTAACCATTTTCGGGTTCAGAATTCTGTGAAACTTTTACTGTATTTCCTAAAGTCATTCAAGTAGAGCATAGTTAAATTTCAAAATCTTCTAACATCATTTAGACACTCAAATGAACACCCAAACACATGCCAAAAGTCGTTGCTGTATACACTGAACACAACACATAGAAAATGGCATAACTTATCCTACTGACTATCAAATGACTTGATTTCAAAGCCAATGGATAAGAACTCGTAGGGTTTTGAAACCCCACTAGTTTGATTCAAAAACATGTAGAATTCAATTCGGGTGGCAATTTGAAAATCAGATAGAAAGTTGAAATTTCTACTTTACATTTTTACATGTCCAATTCCACACATCCAATCCCATTTTCATTTCAAAAGTTATGTTCATGTCATACTAACATAATTTAATGAACATCAAATTATAAAATTATATGAAAATCTTATTTTATGTCGAACCAAAATACGAGATCCAACACAAATAATCTTGTAAATCCATTACCCTAGTCTTAACATTAAAAATATATGAAAATAAATTTCAACACATGAGAACCTTGGTTTTTAATTTGATTTCTATCCCCTTAGCTGCTCCACAATCCATGCAATCTCCATTCATCCACGATTCCTTCTCAAAGTGAAAATTTATAAAGTAGGAGCGAGCATAAAATCTAGTAAAAAATTTCATAGGTGCATTTCCATTTGAACAAATACACATATTTACAGGTAAGACATAAAAAAACTTCATATCATAAGACATTTTCACGTAGTTAGATTACCAGTGACATACTTGATCTCGAAGAATTCATTGGGATTGTAGAAGACGATTATAACCATAAGCTTAAACTTTTACGGTTCATAGCTTGCAATTACATTTATACACATAAAATATACATGACATTCAGAAATCATTTGTCTTAAATAATCAAACTTGTAGTAATACTTCTTGTAAATAATCTAAAACTATCACAAATTGGAGAGGAAGAAAAGTGAAATTCGGATTTGAGGAGAAGTGAGGTAAAAAAAAAAAGTAATATTCCTCGTCTTATAACCTCAATTTTTGATGAAAAATTAAATGAGAGAGTTATAATAAACTTTTTAAAATTAAGCTTTAAAGTGGAAATTTAAGAGTTTTAAGCCCAGAAATAATTCTTATAAATTTTCTTTTTTAATAGCATCTACATGGTAAAAAAATGGAGGAAAATGAATGGTTTATGTAACTTATAACCTATCTCCATGAATATCCAATAACAGGAAACTTATTCCCTCCAATTAAATTGATATAATTGTGCTTTAACATGGAAATGAGGAGTTTTTAACTTCAATTTTTTTTATATATAAAAATATTTTATAAAAAATCTGCATGGTGATTCGAACATGGGTTGTCTATGTGAAATACCAATATACCATGTAGATGAGTATTGTCACAACCCAATTATTCATTAAATCTTTGCACTCAAATTCATTTAAATTTAATGTCTTAAATCTTTGAGCTTTTAAATAGCTTATGTCTCGAGTTTTCATTATCTTAAATAGGTTGAGCTTCCAATTCTCATTTCTTAAATGGGCCACACCAACCGAATTAAAAATATAAAATTCGGGACTTTACAACAATAATTGCATAATCTCAATAAGTGTCGATAAAAATTAAAAAACATTTCAGACAAAAAGGAAAGACAACCTCCGAACAAGAAAACGAGGGAACTAATGATTGCACCAATGGTGGCAAAGAACACGAGAACTAATGATTGCACGGAGCGAAGCTTGTCTCTCCACTTACAACACCACCACCCTCATAATCTGATCATAGCCTTTGACAAGACAGGCTAGGTTCAGAGATAAGTCCTAGGTACGTGCAATGAACCGCCATTTGGACCCCAGGTTCCCGTAGTACGTCGAGATAGCCTCCCAGACACAGAGGTCGGCAAGACTCTTCTAAGCACGATATACTCTAGGTAGGAAGCTTGCAATTATACCTACATAATGGACACCGTTAGTGCACTTTCCCTATTAGTGCACTACAAACATCACCTCCACCTATTAAAGCAACCCGCACCATCTGAAAATCACGATCCCAAAGAAGAGTATTGTAGAACGAATGACTAAAGCAGATCGGAGAAGGAGCCTTAACTACAAAAAATGGTTCATTTCCCTCCTAAGAAAGGCATGAAAAAATGAAGAGAATTTACACATTCCACATATACTCAGTTATTACCAGTTGTACTCCGATCTAGTCAAATATAGAAAAGAATTCTCAATTTACCAAATAAAATTTTTAGATGATTAAAGACTGTCACATAATTTTTTTACCATCGACAGTTTGAAGGAGGGTCTCTACCTTAGTAGTCAATTGAGAAAATTCCATGCAAAATTACCTCTTTTCAGTCCTAAGTACATTATTTCATTCTTTATCATTTTTTCTTTTCGCAACAAAATGCAACAAAGTTGAGGTTCAAAGAGATGAAGTAACATAAGGACAAGGAGCAACATGTAGAAATCTCACCTAGTTTTTGAAGACATTATGTGGGTGAGACTTCAACACGAACAAATAATTGCATTTATAAAAGCTCTACATAAACTATCTAATACCTCGCATCGTATAGAATAAAACCAAACTATGACTACTTGAGCCATTGAGATGGAGATAGAATCTCCAACTCTTTACCAAGAAGACTGCCCACCCGTAAGAAGGAATATGTAATTCCCAAAAAATGACCCCTTGCAAAGCCCACGACAACACACATTGGGAATTTTTTGTATATGGTTCATGTAATGATATACGACTTGGAGTTAGAATGGTACTAGTTAGCCAAAATCTCATCACTTTTTTATGCACTAAGCTTCAACTTTAAAGCTTCTCACAATGAGGTAGACTAAGAGGCCCTAATAACTGGACTCGCAATTCCTATCAACGGACTCATTAAGCTTAAAATAATAACATGAGCATAATGGCTAAGAAAATGAAAATGAAGAAAATTATCGCATATCTACTCCTTCATTGTCAATCAAGTAAATGGGTGTTACCATGTGAATAAAGGATGACCTCATACCTTTAGATAGTTCATAAAGAGTTCGAGGAATTCGTAGATGTAAAGGTCAAGCAAATAAATAGGTCTCAAAACATTCAAGTAGATGCCTTGGTAAGGTTGGCCACTAGCGATGGTCGGAAGAACTATAGAGTATCCCACTAGGTAGAATCAAACAACTTGTAATAGAGCATTGTGAAAGAATATCAATTGTTATAGACCTGAAACCCACATGGATGGACAACATTGTCTAACTTTTAAGGCATGGTAGGGAACCACTCGATGTCGTTGTGGAATAATAGTTGCTAGGTGTACCATTGATGACAAAGTCTTGTATAAGAGAGGCTATGGAACTCAATCTTTCAATACTAGACAAAGATGATGCCTATTGTGGGATTCGAACCATGGGCTCGAATGGTTGTGCTACCAGAGTTTATACAAAGGCGTGTTTCTGTTGAATACGTTTTAACTTATTGCCATTCATTGTGATGATGACATGTGGAATAATTCTCACCGTTGGCTGAATATTCTGGAAGGCCCTTTATCTGCCTTGGACATTTCATTTGGACGATTGAGAAACACACTACTCTGTCTTCTGTTTTGAGATAAACACTTAGGGTTTTCTTCTTCCTGATCTCTCTGCTCAAATCTCTAATTTGAGGTTGTAATCTTGAGGGTTTTACTCTCTGATTGTGAATATCTCTGTGAACTAAGGTTCTACTGTGAGTTGTGTATTAGAGTTGTTCTGTGGAGTTTCTTGGTGATTCGTCCTGGATTTGTTGATGTGCTTGAGAGATAAGTGTTCTGGTTTTATCTCTTTGTATTGATTGAACAATTTGTAACATTCGTTAACAATTTGGGGATGTATAGTACAACTAAGCATTATCTAACTTGTTGGATGCTCAACGGGGGATGTAGGCATTTCATGTGGTCGTCGAACCTCCAGGGCTTAGGCCGAAACTATTCTTGTGTTGATTCTTTAATTTCTGCACTTTATATTTTCTGTTCTTTAGTTTAAAATCGTGTGTCCTGGCCTTATAGTGGTATCAGAGCCTTGACTAAAGAACGTGATACCTGGATCTTGGAGGAAGGTCATAGATCTGGTCCAGATTTAAAATTTTTTGGAACTGGTAGATTGGAAAATATTCGAGTTCTTTAAACTCGCTTGTTGAGATCTTTTTAATTTCTGTAAATTTATTTTTTTTAAGAAATTAGGGTTCCTTGTTTTTCCATTGATTTACTATACACTTTAACCCCCTTGAGATTAATCTTTATCCAAAAGCTCCTGTGAGACCTTGGGAATCTGAGATAAATCAAGAACGGGTGTGTACCTGGAGGATCTTGTAGGAGGAACTGTTGGAACATAGTTGTTTGATCTCTATTACTGTGTTTTCATTGAGTTCTTGATCTTTATGATCCTGTGAGTGCATAATATTTTCAAAATCTTGATTGTCACTACGTGATAAACTATGATATTGTATAACATATTTGTGCTCTCATTACTGTTTCCCTGCGAACCTGTGAAAATTGTTTTTCTTATTTGTGATCCTTGTTTCTGTTTAACATGGCTTCTCCTAAATTTGAAGTAATTCAATTTGATGGTAAGATTGATTTCAATATGTGGAGTCAAAAAATGAAAGCTATCTTGATGCAAATGAAATATGCAAATGCTGTAACTGATAATTGGCCTACTGAATTACCTCTTCCTAAAAGAACTGAACTTGATGAAATTGCGTGGAGTACTATCTTCTTATACTTGTCTGAAAATGTGATAAGAAGTATTGGTGAGACTAAGACTGCCTCTGAATTATGGACCAAACTGCACGCTAAGTATGTGACTAAGACCACTCCAACTAAATGCATCTTGCTAAAACAATTTTTCTCTTTCAAAATGGATCCCTCAGTTAATTTGGATGAAAACTTAAACAGATTTACAAAACTTACCCAAGACTTGGCCAACTGTGATGAAAATTTTTCAAAAGATTAGATGGTTGTAGTTTTGTTAAACTCCATTAGTAACAGATATAAGGACATCAAGGTTATTCTAGAGTATGGTAGGAAAGACCTCACCACAGACATTATAATAGATGCTTTAAGGAATAAGACTCTAGAGATAAAATCTGAATCTGGAAACATTCACATTGGAGATGGTTTATGGGTAAAAGGAAAAAGTTTTGGAAAATCTAATTATCATCCTAAACCTTTTACTAGAAATAAAAATAGATTTAATGATAAGCATAAGTCCAAGACTAATGCTAAAAGTAAGAGGTGTTACTACTGTGGGAAGTTGGGACAATTTGCAAAAGATTGTTTTAAAAAGAAAAATGATTTGAAAGATAAGAAGCTTGAGGATAGAAGTAATGCTTTAGTGTATCATAAAGCTAAAGTTGAAACTGAAAATGGCTTAGCCCTTGTTAATGTGGAAAGAAAACTGAGTGATGAATGAATCTTAGACTCATGCTATTCTTTTCACATGTGCCCAAACAAAAACTATTTTCTGGATCTTGTTTAGACCACAGGGGGGCATGTCATTATGGGAAATGACATCACTTGTAAAGTAAAAGGAATAGGTACTATAAAATTGTTGCTAAAAAATGGTAATGTACTATTTCTTAAGAGGAATCTTGTGTCCTTATGTATGTTAGATGACATGGAGTTTAACATAAATATGGGTCAATGACATATTAAAATTCTTAGGGGCAGTGATTTAATCATAAGTTCCCCTAAGAGACATGGCCTTTATTTCTTAAAAGCAAAACCTTTACTTGGCTTGACTGCTTCTGCCATATTTGAAAACTTTACATTTGCAAAACTGTGGCATGACAGACTTGGTCATATTGGTAAGAAAAGTCTGAATTATTTGCAATCAAAAGGAGTCTTTGGAAAGTTGAATCATGGTGATTTTGGATCGTGTGAACAATGTGTTATATGTAAACAAGTCAAGTTACCTTTCCCCACTGGAACCCATAAATCAAAACAAATTTTAGAATATCTGCATGCTGATCTATGGGGGCCTGCACCTGTATGCACTTTGTCTGGTTACAGATATTTCTTGTTGATTGTTGATGATTTTTCAAGAAAAATTTGGGTTTTCTTGCTAAAAAGCAAAGATGAAACATTTTCTGTCTTTAAGGATTGGAAAACTCAAGTTGAAAATCAAACTGATCTCAAAATAAAAACCTTAAGGACAGACAATGGTTTGGAATTCTGTTGTTTATACCCCTCAACAAAATGGAATTGCTGAGAGAATGAATATGAACCTATTAAATAAAGTTAGATGCATGTTACTTAGTTCCGGCCTGCCTAAACTGTTTTGGGGCGAGGCTGTTAAAACTGCTGCATTTCTTATTAATAGATGTCATACCAAAGCCTTGAATTTTGATATACCTGAATCTGTTTGGTATAAAAATCCTGTGAATTATTCTTATCTGAAAATATTTGGTTGTGCTGTTTATGCTCATCAAAATGTTGGTAAACTTGAACCTCGAGCACTCAAATATATTTTCTTGGGATATGATGAAAATGTAAAAGGGTATAGACTTTGGGTTCACTCTCAGAAAGGGTATAGATTCATTATCAGAAAGGATGTTGTCTTTAATGAAACTATTATGCTATGTTCAGAGGGAAAGGAAAGTGCTTTGACTGATAAGGATATTCTTTTTGAGGTGGAGTCTTCTCACATTGAGCAAGATACTCCTGCACCTATAGTAGATGAGACTTGTACTGGTAATGACAATCCCATTCTGGAAACTGAAGTTGATCAAGTGGTTGATGAATCTGATTTGCCTTATTCTCCCCCTTTGCCTCTTGATGAGTATCAAATTACTAGAGATAGAGAGAGGAGACATGTTAGACCATCTACTAGGTTTGACAATGATGATTTTGTTTCTTTGTTCACTTACCAAGAGCAATTAGAAAATGAACCAAACTCTTATGAGGATGCCATTAAGTGTAAGGAGAAAGAGAAATGGGTAGAGGCTATGGAAGATGAGATGTCTTCAATTCTTAAAAATAATACTTGGGATCTTGTTGACAGACCCAAAGATCATAAATTGATAGATTGTAAGTGGATCTATAAAGTAAAGCAACGAGAAGGTGATAGTAAAAATGTTAGATACAAAGTTAGGTTGGTTGCAAAAGGTTTTGCCCAAAGGGAGGGTGTTGATTACACTGAAATTTTTTCTCATGTAGCTAAGTATACTACTATCAAATGCCTACTTGCTTTTGTTGCTCAATTTAAATGGGAACTTGATCACTTCAAAACTGCTTTTTTGTATGGTGAATTTGATGAAGTTATCCATATGAAACAACCTGTTGGTTTTGAAAGGAGAAACCTTGAAAATACTGTATGCCTGCTGAAAAGATCACTATATGGGTTAAAATAAGCCCCTAGACAGTGGTATAAGCATTTTAACACTTTTATTTTGAAACTTGGCTTCAAAAGGAGTCTATATGACACATGTCTGTACTGCAAAGGTAATGGAGGTAAAAATTCTTCATATTTAGTGCTTTATGTGGATGATGTGTTGCTTGAAAGTTGTGACAAATATGAGATTGAAAACATTAAATCAAAGTTGAAATCTGAATTTGACATGAAAGATCTTGGTTCTGCTAAAAAAATACTAGGAATACAGATTTGGAGAGATAAAGATAAAAATATGTTATTTTTGAACCAACATGACTATGTGATTAAAATTTTGAAGAAATTCAATATGTATGATTGTAAACATGCTACTTTACCGCTTGCTAATCATTTTCAATTGTCTTCTGAATGCTGCCCTAAATCTGAAAGTGAATATGCTAGAATGTCAAAAGTGCCTTATGCAAATGTGAATGGATCTGTTATGTACTTAATGATTTGCACCAGACCTGGCTTAGCTTTTAGTGTAAGTATTTTAAGTAGGTTTATGGGTAATCCTGGTGAAGAACATTGTAATACTCTAAAATGGCTACTAAGATATCTGAAAGGAACTGTTAATTTGGGCCTTGTGTTTTAATCAGATAAAAATGGTGTAATTTTAAGAGGATATACATATTCTGATTTTGCTGGTGATAGGTATAATAGAAGATCTACCTCATCTTATTTTTATACCCTATGTGGTACTGTTATTAGCTAGAAGTCTCAACTTCAGAATGTAGTTGCTCTGTCCTCTATTGAAGCTGAGTACATAGCTGCTACTGATGCTATAAAATAGGGTCTGTGGTTAAATGGTTTACTGTCTGAACTGAGATTTATTGATAATCATGCTATCTTGTTTTCTGACAATCAAAGTGCTATACATCTTAGCAAAAATCCTATGTTTCATGATCGTACTAAACATATTGATATCAAATATCATTTTATAATAGATGTGACTTCAAAAGGAATTATCAAAATTGGTAAAATTGCAACTCAGTTTAATCCTTCTGATATGGGTACTAAAGTTGTACGTCTACATAAATTTGCTACCTGCTTGAAAATATTATCGGTTGATTCTATGTGATGTGTTACGGACTACTTAGAGTATATGAAAACAAAATGGGGAATGCTCCTGGTTGCACTGATAGTCCCAAATTCTGGCAGCAAGGTAGAGATTGTAGGATTCGAAACCTGGGCTCAAATGGTTGTGCTACCAAAATTTATACAAAGGCATGTTTCTGTTGAATACGCTTTATCTTATTGCCATTCATTGTGATGATAACACGTGGAATTATCCTGACCGTTGGCTGAATATTTTGGAAGGCCCTTTATCTGCCTTGGACATTTCATTTGGACGATTGAGAAACACACTACTCTGTCTTCTGTTTTGAGAGAAACACTTAAGGGTCTTCTTCTTCGTGATCTCTCTACTCAAATCTCTGATTTGAGGCTGTAATCTTGAGGGTTTTACTCTCTGATTGTGATATTCTGTGTGAATATCTGTATGAACTAAAGTTCTACTGTGAGTTGTGTATTAGAGTCGTTATGTGGAGTTTCTTGTTGATTCGTCCTAGATCTGTTGATGTATTTGAGAGATAAGTGTTATGGTTTTATCTCTTTGTATTGATTGAACGATTTGTAACCTTCATTACCAATTTGGGGCTATATAGTGCAACTGAGCGTTATCCAACTTGTTGGATGCTCAACGGGGGATGTAGGCGTTTGATGTGGTCGCCGAACCTTCGGAGCTTAGGCCGAAACAATTCTTGTGTTGATTTTTTAATTTCTGCACTTTATATTTTCTGTTCTTTAGTTTAAAATCGTGTGTCCTGGCCTTACACCTACCACTTGTGGAATGTTAACGAAGTGATATGGTACGACTATGCTGGGGGACTCACCCTTGCCTAAAAAATTCTAATACAAGGATATCGTTACCCAACCTTAGAATAGAATGCTTTAGACTTCTTGCAAAGTATGGCAAGTGGGTTCGTCTCTATAGTTCGAGCTCCACCCAAAAAAAATGACATCATCTCTGTACCCATATCCTTTCGCTAAGTGAAGAATTGACATCATCGGCCTAACGCCTATCGGGAAGTGGAGTTAGCCCTCTAAAATATAGAATTTTTTAATAAACAAAATATTGGAACATTAATAAACTTAAATTTAAATCATGAAATCGTATTTTTTAAAAAATAATAATTACATTCTTAACTAACTAATTCAATAATAATATTTGAACAAATCAAACTAATAAATCTAAAGGCAGAAAAACTTAGGGTCCTTTTGATTGCAAAGGTGGAAAATAGGTGGAAAGAAAATGTTTTACAGGGAATTGATTTTCTTAGAAAATGTTTTACTAGGAATTGTAATTAATTGTGTTTGATTTGTATAATTTTCCATGGAAAATGTTGAAAATTTGGTGTCCATTTGACTTCGTTTTTTTTTTGAAATTTGTCCATTAAAATGATAATTTTTTCTACTATTGAATCTAAATTTGTTCTCATTGTCAAAAAAAAATTTTTGAAAAAAAAAATTTTGAAAAAAAAAAAATTTACCATACCGATTATCATTCGTTTGACTTTATTTTGCATGAAAGTTGCCGTTAAAAGTGAATTTTTTTTTTACCATTATGTCTAGAATTTGTTTTTATTGCAAAGAAAAAAAAAAAAAAACAAAAAAAAAAGGTGGAAAATGTTTTCCCACCTATTAGGTGAAAAAACATTTTCTACCATTTGTGCATCAAAGGGTTGTACCTAGAAAAAGGGAGGAAAACATTTTCCGTGGAAAATTTCGCACTTCAAACGGTCAAAAAAGTGAAAGTAGGAAAATATTTTTCTACTTCCCTAGAAAACTCCGCCAATCAAACGGAGTCTTAGTGTTTTTCGTATGTCAAAATCCCTTGACAGTCCGCTGCACTATTCGTCACAGTTACAATCGGTCCGAACTAACCTGAAAAATTATAGTAAGAGTGAGTATTTAAAAATATCCAGTAAGATACGTGCAATTTCCATACGCAATTATATAACAATAATATAGACAATTCATACCACATTTCTCTTTATGGAGTATAACGGTGACCAAACGAGATACCCATCGTTTCTCATTTTGAATTTTCCGAATGATTTCACATTTCATTAAGTCGACCTGAAGGTCCACTGGCACTTTATGTATAAATTATTGAACATAAAAGTATATGGAAACATCAACTTGCACAAATGTATATTACCCTGCTATTGACAAAAATGTATTGCACTTTTTGACTTTCAACACATTTTTTCTTTCTTTCACGTGAAGGTAGTCACCCACTCTTCTTCTCTCTCTCCTTTACTCTCTCTTCTTGTTTTTTGTGTGAAAAATACAATGACTATACCTGGGTATATATAGGGTAAAAATAATTGAATCCTAGTGTACCTAGGATTGAAGAAACGTATCCCAAACAATAAATATTGGATAACAATGACTTGAAAATTTTATCCCAAAATTCCATGTAAATGAACATTTACTTCTTCCATATCTCATCAACACGTGTCAACTAAACATACAGTTTTAACCAATTTCATACACGTGGCAGCATCTTGTTTTCACTCAAATATCATGAGGAGTTTTAATATGTAGATAAAGTACACTATCAAGTCAAACTTATCAAAATAACTAATGGTTTTTATCACGTTATCGACGACTACCGGTAATATTCACTATGAATAGTATTATTCTTTTTTAAGGCGATTAAGCTAGTGGACCACATTCAAGTACTCAGGTTCACCCGCTCCTGAATTAGGGAAACAATGATGTTGTAAACTCAACTAAAGGATCATCTATTGAAAGAACAATTTGATGGTGATCCTCTTAAGAAAAGCGTGATGAACATGGCCGCCAATATGAGGCAATTAGCTGAAGAGAAAACAATTATGCAAAATATCGTATAAAATCTAAAGAACTGGCGTACCCCATTCGAGGGAAGGCATGGACGAAGCCAAGATAACTTTTGGTAATTAGAGTTAGAGGATGACAACCAGGAACGCCAAGCTGCTTCTACTCTCATGGTGAACAATAAATGCTCTCAGTCATGAAGTCACCTCCTAGACCCTCCAAATGAACCCATAATTACATTTTCATCATCTATCTAACGTGTAATTAAATAGATTAACCGATTATTGCATAAAAATATAGATAAATTAAAGGATGACAAAATATTACTTGATAAATTTGTAATGCTACCTTTACATTTTATTTCACGTTATCAAATGTATAGCGACAACTTGGTCTTTCATTTGGCATTTGAAACATATTAAACAACGGGTAAGAACTGCACCGTGATTATGATTATTCACAATCCAATATGCTAAATCTTAAAATAAAATGTAAGATTTGAAATGTAATCACAATATTAGAAACAACTTCATAATAGAGGAATCATAGAGTATAAGAAATTTCAGAGAGTGATTTTGATGAAATATTTTGAAATGAAAGTAAAGTTTTAATAGAAGGAAAATATTTGAAACCTAAAAGAGAGAAAATTTAAAAGTAGAAATTACAGCCAACCATATATTTTAAGTTCAAACTTCAAAAATCAAGTTTAAGGCTTTTTTATACAAAAAAGAGTTGATAATGCATTTTTAAATATTTAATAATATTATTATAAAATTAAATTAATCTACATACCCCACCTACGCCATTTACCTAGCCCAATTTCACTCCTAGACCCTAAATTATTTCCCTCCCTATTCTCTCTATCTTCGCTCTACACAACCTACCCTTCTCTATATTCTAGTAGCCTCTATTCAGGCAGCGCTGTGTCAACTAGATCTACCTATCCTACCATCTTTTCTATTCGAGCGGCCTTATATCTACTTCTATTCCGACAACACTGCATCTGTGATATCTACACACAAGGCCGGCCCAGAGGCGAGGCGGATGAGGCCCGCGCCTTAGGCCCAAAACAGGAGGGGGCCTCATTTTTTGGTCTACAATTTTATTTTTATTTTTTTGGGTCTGGCCCAAAATCGGATGGCCTAAATTGTGGTCCATTTTTTTTAAAATAGTAAACGAATGAAGTGGCTCAGTATCTATCTCATTCGACCTTCCCTTTCTACAGATTAACTACAATACTACCATCTACCCCAACCGTCGCGCCGCGCCGACACCGTCTCTGATCTCGTCTCTCCACTTTCCTTCCCTTTAATTTCCTCCGGTACTGTGTGCCTGCAGTGACCATCGACTGTGAAGTCTGTGATTGATGAATGATGAGTCTGATCCGAATATCCGAATTCGAATCAATTCTGATTTCTGAGCAATTACCAGAAATTTTATGCTCTTTAATTGTATTTTTTGTAGCAAAATTCATGAAAGGTAATTTATAAGTAAAAAATGAGTTGATTTTTTTTATTTTTATTTTTTTCCCAAGTATTCATTCGGCCTTTATTGAATAAAGTTGAACGTATGTTTGTTTTTGTCCTTTTTTTTCTTCGGTGGGGAAGGATGAGATGGGATGGGTGTAGGGGCTTTGGATTTTGAGGATGTAGACTTAAAAAGTGATTTATACTTGAAAATAATGAGCTTCAAGGTTGAAAATCGAAATTGCCTCTATAAAGGATAAAATCCGCAGTTAAGTTGTGGACTTGTAACAACAAGTTCTATAGCTTAACTTTGAAAAATTGGTTGAAAAAATGTTGGAATTGAGCTTCATGGTTGAATAAATAGCTTAACTCATAACAACAGGTTCCACATAGGTACATAATGATGGTTTGATTGGTATATCAGTTCAAATTGTAACCAAATGATGAAACTTGAGTAAATTAGAATTGAGCATTTTCATATAGTGATTTATAGATCCCTTTCATACAGTGATTTGAAAAGGGTATATTTAATAGCTTAAGACTTTGTATTGGTGTTGTGGTTAATGTGAAATTTTGTTTTCATGCTTATGAGATGTGACGGTGGGATTTTGAAGGGTGTGATTCCATAATTTTCGTCGAAATTCTACTTCTCAAGTAAGCAATGACTTACCCTAACTTAATATTGAATATATTGAAAATGTATGAAGCCTTGTCGGCTTACATAATTGTGGCATGGCCGGCTTATATGAATGATTAATGTTTTTACCTCTAAAACAGTAAGGCGAATAGTATTTAACTGATTGTTTGAACTCTTGTCGGTTTTGTTACTTTATAATATAAATCTTTTGTTCTTTATATTTATTTGTTGTTCTACTGTTCAATTTTAAGTTAGCAATATGTTGCATAATAAACTGTTGAATTTTGCATTTAAATTGATTTTGGAAGGCCCAATTTTCGGAGTTCGCCTCAAGCCCCGAAAATCACAGGACCGGCCCTGTCTACACATCCCACTTTCTATAATCACAACGTCTCATGCGCAGCGACATCTCGCTACAAGGCGTCGCTGAAGCCATGTGTAGCAAAGTATCGCTGTGAGGCACGATTGTAGTAGCGACGATGATCTACCTACTGCATCGAACGCTATGCAGCGGCTCTGATTTTAGATTTAGTTTTGACGTGGTTGTGCAGTGATTTTGTTACTGATGTTTGTAGTTGGTGGTGTTGATGGTCGCGGTGCTAGTGAGGTGATGGTGATGTTGGCTGTGGTTATAATCTTGGATCTAGTTTTGGGCTATAGTTCAGGATATGGATCAAGCTGAGTAAGAAAGAGAGAAGGTGAAAGTGGTAACGGCGTTGGTGGCACTTGGTCCAGTAGTGGTTCAGGCTATGGCAGTGGCTTGGATACATGAGGGGTGGTGAGAACAAATCTATCAGTGACTTAGGCTATGACAGTGGTTTTGGGGTGAGTTTTGTTGGTGGTCTTTGCAATTGGTGTTGGTTGTGGTAGTGGTGGTTGTAACACCCCGAAAATTTTAGAATAAAATTATTTGTTTTATAAATTTCATTTTATGATTTTTGAAAGTTGAGGGAATAAAATAAAGTATATTTTAAATTATTATGTTTTAAATGGGCCAAATATTTAACTTTTTATAGAGTGACCAAAAGTATATCAACATTGGACTCATTTTGTAGCTCGCATTAAATAAAGTAGATTAGGCTCAAGAAAATGTAAGTTCGAATAAGTTAAGCCCAAGTTATTTCAATTTAAATAAACGTATTTAATATGTATTTTTTTATTACTTAATAATGGTCCTTTTAGGATAATTACCAAAAGAATATAGAGCCTGTTTGGTACAGATTTTCATTTTCTACAGTAAATCAATTCTCATTTTCAACCACACATTCTTCAATTAAATAATATTTTCCATCACATCAATACTTTTTTCTTCTCTTTCAACCACACATTTCCGATCATATCACTATTCAAAAATCAATTCTTCCTCCAAAAATCCCTACCAAACACACTCATAATATTTTATTTCCTAATCATATTTATCAAATATTTTGAAAAGATTTAATCGTATTCAAATTCTTCTTCTTCCAACTTGTCACCTGTTACACGTGTAATATAATTTTTCAAATAGTTTTATATTATAACAAATTCTTATCACATTAGATAGACACAATTTTTATCACAGTTATACTATGACTCAACTACTGTTTTTCCCCTATAAATAGTGTGCCCATATTTCACAATTCACCACACAGAATTTTACACAGCAGTTTTCATATAGAAAGCAACTGTAAATTCTAAGTATATTTTTATATCAAAAGCTCATTTCATCAATCGAGGTAGGATATTACGTGCAAGTGGTTATGTCTATGCAATGTTTTAATTATTTTTACATGATTTATTTCACGAAATGCTAATAGACCTGCGGGTCTTGATGAAATGAAATGTAATGTGAGATCTCCTTTGATCTCCGATTGTTCTTGATGAAATGATGGTATGGAATGTTATAGATTTATATTTAAAGAATTATTATATTGTTTAGACGCACGTATCCTATTGAGTTTAAAATACTCATTCCCTCAGAATTTTAACTTTTCAGGTTAGATCGATTCAACGTGGATGGTGGCTGAATGGTGCGCAGATTGCCAAATAAAATATTTTCAAGGGAACCAATAGTAATTTTTCCTTATATTTAGATATTAGTATTTCTTAGTTTCTATTTGACGCTTTAAGTTTTGATTTAATGTTTTGGATTGATTAAATTTAACGTTATGAAATTTTGAGTTTTATTAAAATTTATTTAATATTTTCCGCTTTATATGTGATTATAAAATGATATTGATAACACCTCAATATTTAAATCAATAAAATTTGGGGCGGTAGAGTTTGGTATCAGAGCAAATGTTTAATTTCCTATAGACCCATATGCATTTCTTTTCCATAACATGCGTTTTGAAAGAAAAAAAAAAAGGGTTGAACAGTGACATGCGTCACTGTTCACGTGAACAGTGCAGATGTCACTGTTCACATGAACATTGATGCGTGTCACTGTTCGCGTGAACAGTGAACAATTAAAAAAAATTTCTTTGTTTTTACATCGAAAATAAAAAGGGGGTGTTTTATAGAAAACAATCAAGAAAATATATGTTTAATTATTTGTTCATTTTGGTTGTAAAAGATAAATTGTGAATAATAGTAGTTGGAATTTAAATTGTTATGATATAATGCTTATAGTTTAAGATTTACATGTGATAATTATTTTTATGTTTAGTTTTAGCTCTTGGTGATGTTTTAAAAAAAAAAATTTATTTTAAGGGATGTCATGTTCGATCTATTGTCATAGTTTTGTTGATTTGCATAATTGCAAAATTAAAAGGCTTTGTCAAAAAGATTTAAACTGTCTAGGAAGAGTTTGGGATTTAAGCGATCCGTTGTGACCCCCCTCCTCATCTGGATACCTTTTGATTGCGCGTTATTCAAGTTGATGAGATGAAACACAATACTTCAAACCTTACATACAATATATATTTTTTCAAAAAAAAAAAAAAAAAGATATTCTTTTTGAAATTTCTATTTTGAGAAAATCATATTTTTGGAAGTTACAAAAAAAAAAAAAAAAAAAACGGGGGCAATATTTAAAAAAAAATTGTAGTAGTTGATGTAAAATTTTAACCGTTGGCATGTGACGCTCACCATTCAACCACTCTCCAATTGATCCCTAGGTATAAAAAAAATGTCATTTTTTTTAGAAGAAATGTCATTCTTTTAGCATGATTATAAATTTTCTTACTTTATGTTATGTACTATTATGAGTATATCAAAGTAGAATATTTAAAACTTTTTAAGTAGTTGATGTAATTTCGAGGACGAAATTTTTTTTAAGTAGGGGAGATTATAATACCCCGAAAATTTTAGAATAAAATTATTTGTTTTATAAATTTCATTTTATGATTTTTGAAAGTTGAGGGACTAAAATAAAGTATATTTTAAATTATTATGTTTTAAATGGGCCAAATATTTAACTTTTTATAGAGTGACCAAAAGTATATCAATATTGAGCTCATTTTGTAGCTCGCATTAAATAACGTAGATTGTGCTCAAGAAAATGTAAGTTTGAATAAATTCATCCCAAGTTATTTCAATTTAAATAAACATATTTAATATGTATTTTTTTATTACTTAATAATGGTCCTTTTAGGATAATTACCAAAAGAATATAATATTTTATTTCCTAATCATATTTATCAAATATTTTGAAAAGATTTAATCGTATTCAAATTCTTCTTCTTCCAACTTATCACATGTTACACGTGTAATAGAATTTTTCAAATAGTTTTGTATTATAATAAATTCTTATCACATTAGATAGACACAATTTTTATCACAGTTATACTATGATTCAACTACTGTTTTTTCCCTATAAATAGTATGCCCATATTTCACAATTGACCACACAGAATTTTACACAGCAGTTTTCATATAGAAAGCAACTGTAAATTCTAAGTATATTTTTTTTATCAAAATCTCATTTCATCAATCGAGGTAGGATATTACGTGCAAGTGGTTATGTCTATATAATGTTTTAATTATTTTTACATGATTTATTTCACGAAATGCTAATAGACCTACGGGTCTTGATGTAATGAAATGTAATGTGAGATCTCTTTCGGGTTTTCTCAAAATGCTAGAGCTTTCGATTGATCTCCGATTGTTCTTGATGAATTGATGGTATGGAATATTATAGATTTGTATTTAACGAATTATTATATTGTTTAAACGCACATATCCTACTAAGTTTAAAATACTCATTCCCTCAAAATTTTAACTTTTCAGGTTAGATCGAATCAACGTGGATGGTGAGTGAATGATGCGTAGATTGCCAAATAAAATATTTTCAAGAGAACCAACAGTAATTTTTCCTTATGTTTAGATATTAGTATTTCTTAGTTTCTATTTGACGCTTTAAGTTTTGATTTAATGTTTTGGATTTATTAAATTCAACCTTATGAAAATTTGAGTTTTATTAAAGTTTATTTAATATTTCCGCTTTATATGTGATCATGAAATGATGTTGGTAACACCTTAATATTTAAATCAATAAAATTTGGGGCGTTACAGTTTGGTATCAGAGCAAAGGTTTAATTTCCTGTAGACCCATATGCATTTTTTTCCATAACATGCGTTTTGAAAGAAAAAAAAAAGGTTTGAACAGTGATACTGTTCACGATGAACAGTGACATGCGTCACTGTTCACGTGAACAGTGCAGATCTCACTGTTCACATGAACATTGATGCGTGTCACTGTTCGCGTGAACAGTGAACATTTAAAAAAAAAAATTTTTTTTTTTACATCGAAAATAAAATGGGGGTGTTTTATAGAAAACAATCAAGAAAATATATGTTTAATTATTTGTTCATTTTGGTTGTAAAAGATAAATTGTGAATAATAGTAGTTGGAATTTAAATTGTTCTGATATAATGCTTATAGTTTAAGATTTACATGTGATAATTTTTTTTATGTTTAGCTTTAGCTCTTGGTGATGTTTTTTAAAAAAAAAAAAAATCATTTTAAGGGATGTCATGTTCGATCTATTGTCATAGTTTTGTTGATTTGCATAATTGCAAAATTAAAAGACTTTGTCAAAAAGACTTAAACTGTCTAGGAAGAGCTTGGGATTTAAGCGGTCCGTTGTGACCCCCCTCCTCATTTGGAAGTCTTTTGATTACGCGTCATTCAAGTTGATGAGATGAAACACAATATTTCAAACCTTACACACAATATATTTTTTAAAAAAAAAAAAAGATATTCTTTTTGAAATTTCTATTTTGAGAAAATCATATTTTTGGAAGTTACAAAAAAAAAGGGGGCAGTATTTAAAAAAAATTGTTGTAGTTGATGTAAAATTTTAATTGTTGGCATGTGACGCTCACCATTCGACCACTCTCCAATTGATCCCAAGGTATGAAAAGAAATGTCATTTTTTTTGTGAATAAATGTCATTCTTTTAGCATGATTATGAGCTTTCTAACTTTATGTTATGTACTATTATGAGTATGTCAAACACGAGTATTTAAAACTTTTCAAATAGTTGAAGTGATTTCGAGGACGAAATTTTTTTTAAGAAGGGGAGATTGTAACACCCAGAAAATTTTATAATAAAATTATTTGTTTTATAAATTTGATTTTATGATTTTTGAAAGTTGAGGGACTAAAATAAAGTATATTTTCAATTATTATGTTTTAAATGGGCCAAATATTTAACTTTTTATAGAGCGACCAAAAGTATATCAACTTTGGGCTCATTTTGTAGCACGCATTAAATAACGTAGATTAGGCTCAAGAAAATGTAAGTTCGAATAAGTTACGCCCAAGTTATTTCAATTTAAATAAACGTATTTAATATGTATTTTTTTATTACTTAATAATAGTCCTTTTAGAATAATTACCAAAAGAATGTAATATTTTATTTCCTAATCATATTTATCAAATATTTTGAAAAGATTTAATCGTATTCAAATTCTTCTTCTTCCAACTTATCACCTGTTACACGTGTAATATATTTTTTCAAATAGTTTTATATTATAACAAATTCTTATCACATTAGATAGACACAATTTTTATCACAATTATACTATGATTCAATTACTGTTTTCACCTATAAATAGTGTGCCCATATTTCCCAATTCACCACACAGAATTTTACACAGCAGTCTTCATATAGAAAGCAACTGTAAATTCTAAGTATATTTTTATATCAAAAGCTTGTTTCATCAATCGAGTTAGGATATTACGTGCAAGTGGTTATTTCTATGCAATGTTTTAATTATTTGTACATGATTTATTTCACGAAATGCTAATAGACCTACGGGTCTTGATGAAATGAAATGTAATGTGAGATCTCCTTCGCGTTTTCTCAAAATGCTAGAGCTTTCGATTGATCTCCGATTGGTCTTGATGAAATGATGGTATTGAATATTATAGACTTATGTTTAAAGAATTATTATATTGTTTAGACGCACGTATCCTACTGAGATTAAAATACTCATTCCCTCAGAATTTTAACTTTTCAAGTTATATCGATTCAACGTGGATGGTGGCTGAATGGTGCGCAGATTGCCAAATAAAATATTTTCAAGGGAACCAACAATAATTTTTCCTTATGTTTAGATATTAGTATTTCTTAGTTTCTATTTGACGCTTTAAGTTTTGATTTAATGTTTTTGATTGATAAAATTTAACGTTATGAAAATATGAGTTTTATTAAAGTTTATTTAATATTTTTCGCTGTATATATGATTATGAAATGATATTGGTAATACCTCAATATTTAAATCAATAAAATTTGGGGCATTACAGTTTGGTATCAGAGCAAATGTTTAATTTCCTGTGGACCCATATGCATTTTTTTTCCATAACATGCGTTTTGAAAGAAAAAAAAGGGTTGAACAGTGGTACTGTTCACGATGAACAGTGACGTGCAGATGTCACTGTTCACATGAACATTGATGCGTGTCACTGTTCGCGTGAATAGTGAACAATTAAAAAAAATTCTTTTTTTTTTACATCGAAAATAAAATGGGGGTGTTTTATAGAAAACAATCAAGAAAATATATGTTTAATTATTTGTTCCTTTTGGTTGTAAAAGATAAATTGTGAATAATAGTAGTTGGAATTTAAATTGTTATGATATAATGCTTATAGTTTAAGATTTACATGTGATAATTATTTTTATGTTTAGCTTTAGCTCTTGGTGATGTTTTAAAAAAAAAATCATTTTAAGGGATGTCATGTTCGATCTATTGTCATAGTTTTGTTGATTTGCATAATTGCAAAATTTAAAGCTTTGTCAGAAACACTTAAACTGTCTAGGAAGAGCTTGAAATTCAAGCGGTCCGTTGTGACCCCCCCCCCCCCTCCCCATCTGGAAGCCTTTTGATTGCGCGTTATTTAAGTTGATGAGATGAAACACAATATTTCAAACCTTACATACAATATACTTTTTTTTCAAAAAAAAAAAAGATATTCTTTTTTAAATTTCTATTTTGAGAAAATCATATTTTTGGAAGTTACAAAAAAAAAGGGCAGTATTTAAAAAAAAATTGTAGTACTTGATGTAAAATTTTAGTCGTTGGCATGTGACGCTCACCGTTCGACCACTCTCCAATTGATCCCAAGGTATGAAAAGAAATGTCATTTTTTTTAGAAGAAATGTCATTCTTTTAGCATGATTATGAGTTTTCTTACTTTATGTTATGTACTATTATGAGTATGTCAAAGTCGAGTATTTAAAACTTTTCAAGTAGTTGATGTAATTTCGAGGATGAAATTTTTTTAATTATGGGAGATTGTAACACCCCGAAAATTTTAGAATAAAATTATTTGTTTTATAAATTTCATTTTATGATTTTTGAAAGTTGAGGGTCTAAAATAAAGTATATTTTAAATTACTATGTTTTAAATGGGCCAAATATTTAACATTTTATAGAGTGACCAAAAGTATATTAACATTGGGCTCATTTTGTAGCTCGCATTAAATAACGTAGATTGGGCTCAAGAAAATGTAAGTTCGAATAAGTTGAGCTCAAGTTATTTCAATTTAAATAAACGTATTTAATATGTATTTTTTTATTACTTAATAATGGTCATTTTAGGATAATTACCAAAAGAATCTAATATTTTATTTCCTAATCATATTTATCAAATATTTCGAAAAGATTTAATCGTATTCAAATTCTTCTTCTTCCAACTTATCACGTGTTACACGTGTAATATAATTTTTCAAATACTTTTATATTATAACAAATTCTTATCACATTAGATAGACACAATTTTTATCACAGTTATACTATGACTCAACTACTGCTTTTCCCATATAAATAGTGTGCCCATATTTCACAATTCACCGCACAGAATTTTACACATCAGTTTTCATATAGAAAGCAACTGTAAATTTTAAGTATATTTTTATATCAAAAGCTCGTTTCATCAATCGAGGTAGGATATTACGTGCAAGTGGTTATGTCTATGCAATGTTTTAATTATTTTTGCATGATTTATTTCACGAAATGCTAATAGACCTACGGGTATTGATGAAATGAAATATAATGTGAGATCTCCTTCGCGTTTTCTCAAAATGCTAGAGTTTTCGATTGATCCCCGATTGATCTTGATGAAATGATGGTATGGAATGTTATAGATTTATGTTTAAAGAATTATTAAATTGTTTAGACGCACGTATCCTACTGAGTTTAAAATACTCATTCCCTCAGAATTTTATCTTCTCCGGTTAGATCGATTCAACGTGGATGATGGCTGAATGGTGCGCAGATTGCCAAATAAAATATTTTCAAGGGAACCAACAGTAATTTTTCCTTATATTTAAATATTAGTATTTCTTAGTTTCTATTTGACGCTTTAAGTTTTGATTTAATGTTTTGGATTGATTAAATTTAACGTTATGAAAATTTGAGTTTTATTAAAGTTTATTTAATATTTTCCGCTTTATGTATGATTATGAAATAATATTGGTAACACCTCAATATTTAAATCAATAAAATTTGGGGCGTTACAGTTTGATAACAGAGCAAATGTTTAATTTCCTGTAGACCCATGAGCATTTCTTTTCCATAACATGCTTTTTGAAAGAAAAAAAAAGGGTTGAATAGTGATACTGTTCACGATGAACAGTGACACTGTTCACGTGAACAATGCAGATGTCACTGTTCACATGAACAGTGACGCGTGTCACTGTTCGCGAAAATTTTTTTTTTTTGTTTTTTACATAGAGAATAAAAAGGGGGTGTTTTATAGAAAACAATCAAGAAAATATATGTTTAATTATTTGTTCCTTATGGTTGTAAAAGATAAATTGTGAATAATAGTAGTTGGAATTTAAATTGTTATGATATAATGCTTATAGTTTAAGATTTACATGTGATAATTATTTTTATGTTTAGCTTTAGCTCTTGGTGATGTTTAAAAAAAAAATTTTATTTTAAGGGATGTCATGTTCGATCTATTGTCATAGCTTTGTTGATTTGCATAATTGCAAAATTAAAAGGCTTTGTCAAAAAAGATTTAAACTGTCTAGGAACAGTTTGGGATTTAAGCGATCCGTTGTGACCCCCCTCCTCATCTGGATACCTTTTGATTGCGCGTTATTCAAGTTGATGAGATGAAACACAATATTTCAAACCTTACATACAATATATTTTTTTTCAAAAAAAAAAAAAAGATATTCTTTTTGAAATTTCTATTTTGAGAAAATCGTATTTTTGGAAGTTAGAAAAAAAGGGGGGGTAGTATTTAAAAAAAAATTGTAGTAGTTGATGTAAAATTTTAGTCGTTGGCATGTGACGCTCACCATTCGACCACTCTCTAATTGATCCAAAAGTATGAAAAGAAATGTCATTTTTTTTGTGAAGAAATGTCATTCTTTTAGCATGATTATGAGTTTTCGTACTTTATGTTATGTACTATTATGAGTATGTCAAAGTCGAGTATTTAAAACTTTTCAAGTAGTTGATGTAATTTCGAGGACGAAATTTTTTTAAAGTATGGGAGATTGTAACACCCCGAAAATTTTAGAATAAAATTATTTGTTTTATAAATTTCATTTTATGATTTTTGAAAGTTGAGGGACTAAAATAAAGTATATTTTAAATTATTATGCTTTAAATGGGCCAAATATTTATCTTTTTATAGAGTGACCAAAAGTATATCAACATTAGGCTCATTTTGTAACTCGCATTAAATAACGTAGATTGGACTCAAGAAAATGTAAGAGTTAAACCCAAGTTATTTCAATTTAAATAAACGTATTTAATATGTATTTTTTTATTATTTAATAATGGTCCTTTTAGGATAATTACCAAAAGAATCTAATATTTTATTTTCTAATCATATTTATCAAATATTTTGAAAAGATTTAATCGTATTCAAATTCTTCTTCTTCCAACTTATCACCTGTTACACGTGTAATATAATTTTTCAAATATTTTTATATTATAACAAATTCTTATCACATTAGATAGACACAATTTTTATCACAGTTATACTATGACTCAACTACTGTTTTTTCCCTATAAATAGTGTGCCCATATTTCACAATTCACCACACAGAATTTTACACAGCAGTTTTCATATAGAAAGCAACTGTAAATTCTAAATATATTTTTATATCAAAAGCTCGTTTCATCAATCGAGGTAGAATATTACGTGCAAGTGGTTATGTCTATGCAATGTTTTAATTATTTTTACATGATTTATTTCACGAAATGCTAATAGACCTACGGGTTTTGATGAAATGAAATGTAATGTGAGATCTCCTTCGGGTTTTCTCAAAATGCTAGAGCTTTCGATTGATCTTCGATTGTTCTTGATGAAATGATGGTATTGAATGTTATAGATTTATGTTTAAAGAATTATTATATTGTTTAGACGCACGTATCCTACTGAGTTTAAAATACTCATACCCTCAGAATTTTAACTTTTCAGGTTAGATCGATTCAACGTGGATGGTGGCTGAATGGTGCGCAGATTGCCAAATAAAATATTTTCAAGGGAACCAACAGTATTTTTTCCTCATAATTAGATGTTAGTATTTCTTAGATTCTATTTGATGCTTTAACTTTTGATTTAATGGTTTGGATTGATTAAATTTAACGTTATGAAAATTTGAGTTTTATTAAAGTTTATTTAATATTTTCCGCTTTATATATGATTATGAAATGATATTGGTAACACCTCAATATTTAAATCAATAAAATTTGGGGCATTACAGTGGTGGTGGTGTTGATTGTGGTTATCGGGTGGTTGTGGTTGTGGTTGTGATTAGCGTAGGGTAGGGTAGGGTAGGGTGGGTTGGGTGGGATGGGAAGAATGTTTGTAACCAGTTATTTAGTTGATTGTAACCAATAAATTGGTTAATGTGTGACCAGTAAATAACATGTGATCGATGAAATAAATAATTTGTAATTAATAAATAATATGTGAGATAAAAATATAAGATTCTTATTAAATTTGTAATCGTGAATCACAATTTGTCAAGTTGTGATTAATTAATTTAATAATCTGTGATCGAGAAATAATTTGTGATCAATTAATTTGATAATTTGTTATCGCTAAATAAATTGTAACCTATAAAATTTGTGATTTGTTATTGAAAAATAATTTGTGATTTATTAATTTGATAATTTATGAATGATAAATAAATTGTAACCTATAAAATTTGTGATTTGTGACTGATAAATAACACATTACCTATAAATTTGATAAATAGTGATCGATAAAGAACTTGTAACTCGTAAAATTTGTGATCGAGAAGTAAGTTGTGACTATTAAAATACTGATCAATTAATTGATAATTTCTGGCTGAAAAATAAGTGTGACCTATAAAAAAATTTATTTGTGTCTGTGACGTCTATAATTATAATCAATACATAACTATAACCATAAATTACATAATATTGTGACCTTAATTTATTTAATTAATAATTTTTTAATTTAATTACTTAATAGATAAAAAATAATTAAGACATGATTTTTGAAATAATAAATTAATTTCTTAATTTTGAAATTGTATTTTGCAACCATCTCATATATATAATGTTGGGAAAATCAGGCTCAATGATTAATACCCTATTAACTAATTAAAACATTTAAGAACTTAGTTAATACTTTACAAAATCCCCCAAATCCCTAAACCACGTACAATCTATAGTCTCCGATAATTCTCAAATTTATATCTATTTAACGGAAATTACAAAATTTTTAGGTTGAATCTTTACTTTCCTTGGTTGGCATTCCACTTTGCGGGTCGTTTGGAGCTTGATGTCTTTTGAAGGTAAGATTTATGGAATCTTTTCTATTGCAATTTGCAGTTTTTTGTGAAGTTTCGAAGAGTTTGGATATTGTTTGTGAGTTTGAATTTTGATTCAAATATATCACGACATTACTCCATTAGACAAAAATTTGAAATCTCGATTGCATTTTTTCCTCGTATAACGAGATGTTATAGATTCCTAAATCTTGTATTACTGTTTTCGATTTCGTTTTTCCAAATTGTATTTTCTTAATTGGATCACTAACTGATCAATTAAATTTAAGTTAGCATTTAATTATGATAAATGCAGTTTATATCAATTCGATTCGATTTGTTTTTAATATTTTTTTTTTTGCCACAGGTTAATTGCTTTCTTTTCTTGATTTTACAGCCCATATGTTTAACTTTACTCCTGTGAATTTGGAAGATGATTATGTATAATTATTGCTCATTCACGTTGATTTATCTGTAAATATTTCAATTTGTTGGAGAGTTTGTATAGAAATAGGGGTTTCGGATGTTATTGTTTGTCCCACATAGGATAGGAATAGAAAGAAAAACTTGTTTATAAGTGTGAAAGTTATATCCTTAATAAATTGGATAAAAGACCACTTAAATGGGCTTTGGGCCTGACCCATATGATTTGGGCTTGATTGGGCTCCTTGATAGGCTATATAAATATATATATTATGTAGTCAAAAGATGGGCCTTGGGGGTCTTGGGTCTTGTGATGTCTAAATTTCAGTTTTAGCATTTATAATTTTCTTTTTCGATTTTGTTCGGTTTTGTCTGAATGGATGTGTCTGATCAACACAACTGTTTTACCATAACCGACACAAAGGATAAGGATCTTCGTTTTCTATATATTTATAGAGAAAACGTCTGTTTCTTTTTACTGAAAAAATCCTGCATTTTAATCCTTCATAAATTTTGTTTGAGAGAAGAAAACACTGAGTATAATCGCCAGAACCAAGAATTGAGTACTCGTTTCTTGGGTATAGATTGTTGAATTCTGGTGGCAGACGTTCATCGAACTACAAGCACAGGAGTAGGGACGAATTTCTGCTATAGGACATAGCATTGTGCTAGCCTCAATCTGAAATTCAAGTCAGTATCGTTTATGTTAATTTTGTTGTCGATCTATATATTGCAGTGATATTATTCTGTTTTGTAAGTTCGTTGCGTTATTAGTTCTGTCTAGTTCTTTATTGTTTCCAACAATCTATAGCAGAAACATTTTTTTCGTGTTTATTTTGTTAGTTTAATTTTCCAGTATGGAACAATCTGGGACTGGCGTGAAACTGAAACCCCATGTTGAGAAATCAGACAAGCTCAAAGGATTAGACTTCAAACGATGGCAACAGAAGATGTTGTTTTATTTAACAACGTTGAATCTCGCTCATGTTGTCAAGGAAGAATGTCCTAAAGTAGAAGGAGAAAATGTTTCTGCAGAACAACTCAGTGCAGTCGATGCTTGGAAACACAGTGAGTTTTTATGCAGAAATTATATTCTGAACAGCCTTGATGATACACTATATGATGTGTACAGATCTTATAAAACTGCAAAGGAACTCTGGGATTCGCTAGAGAACAAATATAAGATCGAAGATGCTGGATCAAAGAAATTCATCATTGGAAAATTCCTAAAGTACCAAATGGTGGATTCAAAGGCTGTTGTCAATCAAGTTGAAGAATTGCAAATTATTATCCATGAACATATTGCAGAAGGAATGGACCTACCAACAGCATTGTCTGTCAAATCTGTAATAGAGAAATTACCTCCATCATGGAATGATTTCAAGATTCATTTAAAGCACAAGAAGACTGATATGTCTATGGAGGATCTGGTTCTCAAACTAAGGGTTCAAGAAGATCACCGAAAAAGTGAAGGGTTGATTGTTTCAGTGTTCGAAGCCAAAGCCAATGTCAATGAGGGTGGAAAATCATCCAAGCCTAAGCCTAAATTTCAGAAGAATAAAAGGTTCAATAACAAAGGCAAAGGTCCAAGTGTTTTTGCTCCAAAAGGAAAGAATTTCAAGGCAATTAAGGGTGCTTGCTGGGTATGTGGAAAAACGGGACATAAAGCACAAAATTGCCACCACAAGAAATCAAATCCTGGGACTAACAACAACAACAACAATCAGGCTAATGTGGCTGAAGAATTTGTTGGTGTTATATCTGAAGTTAATATGATGATTGATAGCAATGATTGGTGGGTGGATACCGATGCAACAAGGCACATTTGTGGAAACAGAAATATGTTTAACACCTACACTCTTAATAATGGCGAAGAAAAGATGTTTATGGGCAATTCATCTACTGCAAATGTCGCTGGAAAAGGAAAAGTGGTTCTGAAATTAACTTCTGGAAAAGAACTTACTCTTATGGATGTATTACATGTTCCTACTATTACTAAAAACCTTGTTTCTGGTCCCGTTCTAAGCAAGAAGGGATTTAAACTTGTATTTGAATCCGACAAGTTTGTTCTCACTAAAGGGGGAACATTTGTAGGAAATGGCTACTTGGCTGAAGGGCTCTTTAAACTCAATGTACTTGAGAATGATGTTATTAATAATATAAATAAGGCTTCCATCTACTTGATTGAATCTTCTACACTATGGCATGCTAGATTAGGATACGTTAATTTTAAGTCTTTGCATAGAATAGTTAATCTTGGTTTGTTGCCTAGTTGTACTATGGATAACATGCATAAATGTGAAACGTGTATTGAGTCAAAATTTGCTAGTAAGTCATATAAATCTGTTGTCACTAGATCAAACGAATTATTGGGATTAATTCATACAGATTTGGGTGATTTAAAATCAACACCAACTCGTGGAGGAAAGAATTATTATATTACTTTTATAGATGATAGCAGCAGATATTGTTATGTATACTTATTGCACTCTAAAGATGAAGCTTTGAATATGTTTAAGACATATAAAGCAGAAGTGGAAATCAGTTAGATAAGAAGATCAAAATACTGCGTTCGAATAGAGGAGGAGAATATGAATCAAATGCATTCGCAGAATTTTGTACTTCTCATGGAATAGTACATCAAACGACAGCTCCTTATACTCCTCAACAAAACGGGGTGGCTGAACGTAAAAATAGAACTTTGAAAAACATGGTGAATTCCATGCTTAAGAGTTCTGGTTTACCACCTAATATGTGGGGTGAAGCTATACTAACTGCAAATACCATCTTAAATCAAATCCCACCAAAGAAAAGTGATCAGTCTCCATATGAAAAATGGAACAAGAAGTTACCAAGTTACAAAATCATGAAAGTGTGGGGTTGCTTAGCAAAGGTTCATGTTCCTTTACCTAAGAGAGTAAAACTTGGTCCTAAAACTATTGATTGTGCATTTATTGGATATGCCAATAATAGTGCAGCTTATCGATTTCTAGTTATTAAATCTGGAATTTCGAAAATTCAATCAAATACCATTATTGAGTCTAATGAGGCTGAATGGTTTGAGCATATTTTCTCATATAAAGAAAGACTTGATCAAAATAAAAGAAAGATACATGACTTAAGTCATGAAAGTGATGATGTGCCATCATCTGTTGTTCGAGAAAAAGACTTTGAGTCAAATAGAGACACATCGTTGCAAAGGGAAGAAATGGAACCTAAAAGGGGAAAACGAATCAAAGTTGCAAAAGACTTTGGACCTGATCACTACACCTTTCTTACTGAAGATGAGCCACAAACATATAAAGAGGCTATAACTTCATCTGAATCGATATATTGGGAAGAAGCAATAAATAATGAAGTTGAATCTATTTTACAAAATAATACATGGGAATTGGTATACTTACCACCGGGATGTAAACCGATTGGTTATAAATGGATTTTCAAAAAGAAATTGAAGCCAGATGGTACTATTGATAAATATAAAGCTCGATTGGTAGCAAAAAGTTATCGTAAAAAACAAGGGTTGGATTTCTTTGATACATACTCACTAGTAACTAGGATTATGTCTATAAGGATGTTAATTGCTATTGCAGCTATTTACAAATGGATGTAAAAACCGCATTCCTTAATGGTGAGTTAGATGAAGAAATCTATATGGAACAACCTAAAGGTTTTATGGTGAAAGGGAAAGAGAAGAAAGTGTGTAAACTTGTAAAGTCCTTATATGGACTTAACCAAGCACCTAAGCAATGGCATGAAAAATTCGATAATACAATGATATCACATGGATTTCGGATCAATGAATGTGATAAATATGTTTACATCAAAAAGTTTGACAATGGTTCTTATGTAATTGTATGTTTATATGTTGATGATATGCTCATCATAGGACCAAACTTAGATGTCATAAACTCCACAAAGAGGATATTGAATTCGACCTTTGATATGAAAGACATGGGAAAAGCAGATGTTATCTTAGGAATTCGAATTCAAAGAAGTAATGATGGATATATACTTAGCCAATCACATTACTTGGAAACAATACTTAAAAGGTTTGGACACTTTGATAGCAAACCATCTAGTACTCCATTTGAACCTAAGAGTTTCTTGAAGAAAAATGTTGGAGATAGTGTATCTCAACTAGAATATGCATGGATCATTGGTACACTATAGTACATTACAAATTGTACTAGACCGGATATCGCTTATTCTGAGAATAGATTAGCAAGATATACAAGCAATCCTTCAAAGGCTCATTGGGAAGCTCTGATTAGAGTATTGAGATATTTAAGATATACAATGAACAATGGATTGCATTATACAAGATATCCTCCAGTTTTAGAAGGATATAGTGATGCAAATTGGATTTCAAATGATACGGAAAAAGCTACAAGTGGTTATGTTTTTATACTTGGAGGGGCTGCAGTATCATGGAAATCACAAAAGCAAACGTGTATATCACGTTCTACAATGGAATCAGAGTTCATAGCCTTAGATAAAACAATCGAAGAAGCGGAATGGCTTAAAAACTTCTTAGAAGATATTCCGTTATGGCCTCAACCTATGACAGTCATATGTGTACATTGTGATTGCATGGCAGCTATTGGTAGAGCAAAAAGTCATATATATAATGGTAAGTCAAGGCATATAAGGCGTCGACATAACACTATAAAACATATGCTCACAAGTGGTATTATTTCCATTGATTATGTGAAATCAAAGGAGAATATTGCAGATCAACTTACAAAGGGTATACCAAAGGAGCAAGTGTTATATCTATCGAGGGGAATGGGCTTACAGCCAATGCAATGAGGAGTAACTTGGCGGAAACCAAACCTAGCAATTTTGGTTATCCAATTCTAGATTCAAAAAGGAAAACTAGTTGAGTGAAACTCGAAAGAATAGAGCATACAATATTGTTCATTCCTATAATAAGAACCGTATGCTACCTGTGATGATAAGGGTGAATGATTAATCAATCTTAATGACACAAAGTATACATTAAAAGAATATTGTAGGGTGTTCATAATCATCGTGTCACCTATATAGGAGTAATGTGGGGTCGCATTCATGAGAATGACATGGCTAAATTCTCTAAAGCTTCTATGAATTCAGGACTGTTCATGACCAAAATGAACGCAACCGTATGATTTGAAAGGTGTGAAGATTTGATATGTGTGATACTTGTTGTCTTGGTTTACTAAACATGGTGAACAGTTCAATGTCTCCTATACACACTGATTCACTAGTAACTCCGATAAGTATTCACTAAGGAAGGTTCAAGTCCAAAAGACACCTATCCTGATGCAAATCGAATCTAGTTTTTCTCCAGGCCATCCAAACCCTGGTAACTGACGCTATTTGCTATACAAATGTGGGGTATTGTTGGAGAGTTTGTATAGAAATAGGGGTTTTGGATGTTGTTGTTTGTCCCACATAGGATAGGAATAGAAAGAAAAACTTGTTTATAAGTGTGAAAGTTATATCCTTAATAAATTGGATAAAAGACCACTCAAATGGGCTTTGGGCCTGACCCATATGATTTGGGCTTGATTGGGCTCCTTGATAGGCTATATAAATATATATATATTATATAGTCAAAAGATGGGCCTTGGGAGTCTTGGGTCTTGTGATGTCTAAATTTCAGTTTTAGCACTTATAATTTTCTTTTTCGGTTTTGTTCGGTTTTGTCTGAATGGATGTGTCTGATCAACACAACTATTTTACCATAACCGACACAAAGGATAAGGATCTTCGTTTTCTATATATCTGTAGAGAAAACGTCTGTTTCTTTTTACTGAAAAAATCCTGCATTTTAATCCTTCATAAATTTTGTTTGAGAGAAGAAAACACTGAGTATAATCACCAGAACCAAGAATCGAGTGCTCATTTCTTGGGTATAGATTGTTGAATCCTGGTGGCAGACGCTCATCGAACTACAAGCACGGGAGTAGGGGCGAATTTCTGCTATAGGACATAGCATTGTGCTAGCCTCAATCTGAAATTCAACTCATTATCGTTTATGTTAATTTTGTTGTCGATCTATATATTGCAGTGATATTATTCTGTTTTGTAAGTTCGTTGCGTTATTAGTTCTATCTAGTTCTTTATTGTTTCCAACACAATTATGTCACCAGTTACATTGTGGGTATATGCTGCAAATTGATATACCATTGTTCAATGTGCAAACAAAAGTTCAACCTTGTTAGTCATAAGGTTGTTGTCACATAGAAGATTTGTGAAATTTTATTTAGTCCATGTCTTGCATATGGATTTTGTAGAAACTAATTAACGTAGAGAGAGAGAGAGAGACGTGGTTTTGGTTTCAGTTATAACATCCAACGTCCTATCAAAAGATCTGTTCATCAATTGTAGCTTTAGTTAGAGGTCTTTCTTTATCCTTAACTCTTGCTTCAACCATATTGGTCTACCAAGTTTTTCTTTGGCGTTATATGGTGGTTTTTGTGCAGGGGCAACCTCCCAACACACTCATCTAAACAATTTGCTGAGTCCAAGAAAAACAAAGAAGTCGTGAAGCATGAAAATGCTTTAAAATCTGATGATGCAAAATTGAAAGCTGTAGAATCTTTGGGAGTGGTGGACAGTTTAATGAGTTTAAATTGACTGTCAGAAGATATCAAGGCAAAAGATAGAAGTTTGGTTTCTTATTTTCGAAGCATGTCTTTTAATTCCATTTTTTTTCCTTGTAAGTTTGATGTTTAAAGGCACAATCATTAAGTCAAGTCAATTCTGTTCTGAAGTTTTTCTTTGTATTGATTTTTAAGTGTTAAAAAATGGGGATTCATGTGATGATTAAAACAATGTTTGAATTCGTATATTTAAATTTTCAAAAACACACACATATACATCTAGTTAATTGTTCCAATAAGATATTGTGATTTTTTCAAAGAAAATTGATGAATGTTACTTTTTCATAGAAAAGTGACAAAATGTCAATTTTTCACATTCTCATCCTTGTAAATATTTTGGATACATCAATTGAATTGATTCAAAAAAATATGAATTGAATGCAAGATTAGGACAAGGTTTAAATCCCTATGTTTAAATTTCCAAAATACACTCATAGGCATCTAGTCAATTGCTCCAATGAGACACTACGACTTTTTTAGAGAAAAGTGATAGAATTTCATAGAAAAGTAATAAAGTGACACTTTTTACATTCTCATTCTTACAAACACATTGGATACATCAATTAAATTGATTCAAATAAATATAAATTGAATGTAAGATTAAAACAATGTTTGAATTCATATATTTAAATTTTCAAAAAGACACAAGTATGCATCTAGTTAATTGTTTCGGTGAGGTACTTCGACTTTTCAAAGAAAAGTGAGAAAATGTCACTTTTTCACATTCTCATTCTCGTAAACACCTTGGATGCAGAATTGTTTCAATGAAAATGAATTGAATGCAAGATTAAGACAATGTTTGAATTCGTATATTTCAATTTCCAAAAACACACACGTATGCATCTATTTAATTGCTCTAATGAGATACTGTGACTTTTTCAGAGAAAAGTGATGGATGTCACATTTTCACATTCTTATGTTCTCACACCTTGAATGTATCAATCAAATTAATATAAAGAAGTATGAATTGAATACAAGATTAAAATAAGGTTTGAATTTGTATACTTAAATTTTCAAAAACACACTCATATGTATTTAGTTGATTTCTCCAACGAGACACTGTCTCTTTTTCAAAGAAAAGTGATAGAATGTCACTTTTTCGCATTCTCATTTTCGCAAACACCTTGGATGCATCAATTGAATTGATTCAAATAAATATGAATTGAATGTAAGATTAAAACAAAGTACGAATTGAATGCAAGATTAAAACAATATTTGAATTTGTATACTTAAATTTCCAAAAATACACTTATATGCATCTAGTTAATTGTTCCAATAAGACACTGTTACTTTTTCAGAGAAATGTGAGAGAATGTCACTTTTTCATATTCTCATTACAACAAGCACCTTGAATGCATCAATTGAATTGAATCAAAGAATTATAAATTGAATGCAAGACTAAAACAAGGTTTGAATTCGTATATTTAAATTTTCAAAAACACACACTTATATATCTAGTTAATTGCTCTAATAAGATACTGCGACCTTTTCAGGAAAAGTGGCAAAATATTACTTTTCACATTCTCAGTTTTGTAAACACCTTGAATGCATCAACTGAATCCAAGAACAGTAGCCCCAACCCACAGGCCACTGTTTCTAGTATCTCTTTCTTAATTGTATACTCCACTACCTTCAAACACCCGAGCTATAACAACCTTTGAACAACAACAAGCACAAAGAAAAATTCAAGCGATAGTAAATAGTTTTCTTGATTTGTTTTGGTACATCAATAAAAAAAAAATGTAGAATTGTTATGTCTTAGTTATTGTTGTTTTCTCTTGATAGTTACAATCCCAACAAAAAAAATAAAAATCATAGCAAAATAGAATCCAGTTCCCATTCACAACAAACTATTATAATGTAAATCTTGTTGGGGAACTAATTGAACCATCTTAAAATGATAGAATTGAGAAACTAATTAAACAAAAAAACAAAACAAAACATAAAAAATCTGTAATTTTTGTTCGGATTTGGGGAAGAAAACTTTGAAAAATAGGTAATTGAAGCAGTCTTGATCTTTTGTGTTTTATTTGTGGTGATTCTTAAGACTCGCTCGTTTGGGAGAGTCCATGGGCCAGCCCATAGGGCCAGTTTAAAGGCCATGGACCTAGAACCTTAGTCTTGATTCAGTTCGCCAAACTAAATCGAGTTTGGCTCGGCTCTTGGTTAGTTAATATATTGAAATTGGCCTGTGCTCATTGTTCCATCTACCTCATTACATCTAATATGAAAATAAATTAAAATTTAATAGTAACTGATAACTATTATATTTTAAGATAAATTAAAGGCCTTTTGGGAGTTTTGGGGTACTATCTACGATGCTTTTTAAAGTATTGATTTTGAGCATTTATGATGGTCTGATTTTTTATGATTGTTAGTAATGATTTTTAAAATAATTTAATCCATGTTTAAGAGTTTATTATATAATAGTTTTGATTTTTTTTAAAAGAATAAAATTAAATATATGCAGTATACTCATGTATAAAAAAGGTAAATATGTTTAAAGAATATAAAGTAAATGTGTATGTTAATCCTTACAATTCAATATGAATTTATATAGTTTACCTAACTATTGTCAATTTTATATATCGTAAGCGTACGGATCATAACAATTAATAAAGCAGACCTAAGAATCTGGATATCGTTCTCACGAGAACTATTATCTAACCGTTGGTTCAATTATTCATAATTTTAATTTGATTGAAAATAAATGGAAGTTGTTATTTTTTGTTTTGTGATTTTTTGTTTTAATAAATTCAACAATAAAAGTTGATTTTTTTAATATGATGGTTTAAGTGTTAGGATTTACGAGTTCACCATATTTATTCTCTTAATCTCAATCACCAAGTTTTATACAGTTGATTATGTTTACCCAATCAAATTCGTCTAACATATACCTCTCTCGAATTCAAATTGATTATATTTAACTAAGGCAATTACATATCTCTATGTTAATTCGGATACACATCAGTTAAACGTATTAAATCTATAAAAATTCATATAACGACCACATTGACTAGAAAATGTATTTCTACACTTTCATATTAGTTTTCGATTTTTACTACGTGATCTAAACAAATAATCCACATCTCTATGTAATTATCGCTCATAAAATCAATGAGTTAGTGGCAAATTAATCCAAGCGTTAAGACTAGAAGTAAAAACAATTTACAAAATCAATTTGAGATTTAAAACTTTTTTTAATTAAAATTAAGGTTCAAAATTAGGTTACAACCATTCATCCTAACTAAATACTCAATTCCCCATCATGAGGGATGAATAAAATAAGAAGGAAATAAAGTACATTAACTGGTGAAGGAAAAATGGAAAAAAGATTAATACTTTCCACCAAGATTCCGCATTCTTCTTGTAAAATCTTAATACTCTAGTTTTCTTGATTGATTTCTTTTTTTTTTCCCCTCTTTTTGGGCTTGTATAATATATGTACAATAAATTTCCCAAGCCTCGGCTTGAATATATGTGTCTAACGAAATCCTACGAGCATCCTTTAATTGTTGGACTAAGGTCTGTAATTATAAAACATTTAGATAAAATTCTTGTTTAACTTGATTTCCACCTAGGAGATTGAGAAATAAAAGGAAAAAAATTCTCTTTTCCAATTGAACTCATTTTTTCGTGTGATTTTAGTCCTTCATCTTCTAATATTTACAATTAAATCCTCTTCTTTTCAAGATCATTAATAATTGATACGAAACAAGTTTCCAAAGTTTGCAATTTAGTTCTCAAACTTTTCAATTGTCGAATTTAACTCCTGAAACTTATGAACTTTTACTGAATGCTCAATTAATACTTCTAATTGATCTTTTGCAATCCGATTAAACTTCAATTACAACAAATCAACTCCAAGTTAGATTTTCCTACGATTAACATAATTTACACAAATTAAGTAGACATTTGCTTAATTTATATATAAATAAATAAGAATAAAAGCTCGAATAAGCGCATAAAATGTACTTATCACTAATCATTTTCTATTATGAACTAAGTTTTGAACTAATTTTTGTTGCTTTAAATAAGTTCTTGTCACTACACCAAAAAACACCATTTGCAACACATAAAAGGCAACATTCAGTAGTTAAATGTTGCTAAAAGGGTCTATCGCAACATTCAAATAGGTAAATGTTGCCATTGCTTAACAAAATTGAGTTTTGACAACATTTTTTAAGTGAATGTTGCTAATATTGCCTTTTTGCAACGTTTTTTCAGTGTTGCGATTTTTATTTTTTTTTGCAACGTTTTTTAAACGTTGCGGAAAACAAAACTTTTAGCAACGTTTTTTAAACGTTGCGAAAAACATCTTTCGCAACGTTTAAGAAAAAAAAAATTGCAAAAAACGTTGCGAAAGACGATTTTCGCAATTTTTTTTTCTTATCATTTGGCGACGTAAACGTTGCAAAAAATAGTATACCAATTTAAATCAAAATCAAACCCTAACTTTTCCTCCATAACTTTTTCTTCCTAGTCTTCGCCTCTCCCCTGATCTTTACCATCTCCACCACCTCTCCTCTCTTCTTCCCCCGATCTCTATCATCTCCACCACAATTACAGATTCTCGGAATCTACAAAACCCTAGGTATAAATTGCCATCTATTGCTATCCGAGTATATTAAAGCCGAAGCTCAAGTCTTCATCATCTCTTACTTCGAGCTCGCCGTCTTCGCACTTTAAATTATCAGGTGGATTTCTCCCCTATGAATTTTCCCATTTATCTTTAATTGTACGCACACATATTGGTTTTTAAATTTTAAATTTTTTTGTATCTATATTTCTGGCATTTTCCACATACAGATTGGGAATTAGATTTACTATATTAAATGTTTGGGTTCGTGGATTAATTTTTTACATTTTTTCTTGAATATAAATGAAGGTTATCGTGGATTAATTTTTTACATTTTTCTTGAATATAAATGAAGGTTATTGCGCCTTACTTGTTGGCCTGTTTGGGTGGCAACACCTCCCCCTCCGCAGATGACTTATAGGATATCATTGCCTCAGGTTCTCCTCTCTACACATTTAATGCTTTGTCTGTGACGATTGTATTCTAAGCAGTTTCTTGAAATTTTGTATGCTTTTTGTTAGTGTAATTTTATTCTTTCACTATAAATCTGGTGAAATGATGCTAGATTGCGCAAATTTAGTACATCTTGCTGTCTATTTATGTGATGGATACTGGGAATTTGATTACATTGCTTATGTCTCTTAATTATAGTTATTGGCTTATTTCCAGTGTTTTAACTTTAGAATTTGTGTATGTTAATTTTCTTTGAAAGTTTGGCAACATGGAATTGGTGACAGTGTTAAAGATTCCAATGTGAATTATTGTCCACTCAATTTGAAGAATCTGAATTTTGAATTGATGTTGGCTTGGCCAAGGATAAATGGCAATTAGAGATTCCTTGTTTAAGACTAGGTGGTCGTGGTGGAGGTTTTAGAGGTCGAGGTGGTGGTGGTGGTGGGCATTCAGACAGGGGAGGGAGAGGTATAGTTTCAATGGGTGATTCGAGAGGTTCAGGTAGGGGAGGGGGAGGTATTTATATAAACACATTACATATTTGCTAAAATGTGTATTATTTCTGATGGAGGCTAGGAAAATTATTGTTTGTGAATTTAGGTGTCGAGAGAAGCAGAGGAAAGAATCTACCCGACTTCATAGGAAAATTATTGTTTGTAAAGCCCCCCCCCCCCCCCCCCCAATTAATTTCTAGCAATACTGTATTTTGGGTTATCTTTTGGGTTTGATATCTGGGGTTTTGGGTTTCAGAAGAAGAAAGAGGGAAAAAGAAATTATTTTTTGATAAACTTGTGTAAATTCTTGAACTCTGGAAACGATTTCGTAGTAAAGGTTTGATCTTGAGGGTATTCTTGTTGTTGTCTTTGGTCATTTGTTTATGGAATTTTATGGTTGTTGAGTACATGTTATTTATCCTAAGTTGTGGAGTTATTAATAAAGAATTTTGGTTTTTCATATTTGGGATTTATAGATTCAATACACCTGCAGGAAAAAGAGTGGAATTCTGTACCGTGATTTTTAGTTGAAGATTCTTTCATAGTTTGACAATAGGGATGGAAACCTTTGGCAAAATAAGGATGGAAACCCTGTGGTGAATCTAACGCTACCATCAGTAAGTAATGCGTAATCAGTTCAAAAATGAATTGTTGACCTGTTTGCCTTATTTCATATAATGGTGTGGTTTTTGAACTAATGGTATTACTTCGTTGCAAAGCCATGTGGGTAATATGTTTGAAGCTCTAAGGTTATGATGAATGTGGTATATGTTGTTTAAATTTTGACCAGCCATGCATCTCATTTGGAAGTAAGGTGTGCTGGTGCTAATGGACTAGGCTTAATTGTAGGCTTAATCATGTATCTTTATGTTTAGTTGTAGGAGAGAAATGTGTATATATATCTGTCCCTTAATAATGATTGAGGTGTCGAAATGAAATGCAGACTTTCTACATGGCGCTAATTTGTTTTCCAGCCTAAATTTCTGGAATTTTTAGTCATCTTACAGACCATTTTATGCCTTAAGTCTTCTATTTTTTAGTCTTCTTACAGACCATTTTAGCAAACAGTTATTTTCTCCATTTTATACCACATTTCCGGCCAATTCAGCCTTTGCTCTAGTCGGTTTCAGCCTATTTCCAAGCAAGTCCAGCACATTTCAGGCAAGTTCAGTCCACAGTCTAGTTCAGATGTTTAGAAGGCTGGTTCAAATCTGCATAGATAGTGAAGAAATGTGTGGCCTGAGTGAAAGTTTAAGGACATTTACATATTGATATTGTAATTGCAGTTGGTTGCTGCTGTTATATTGTCTTAATCATTAGAGTTGTGTTTGGGTAGTTGAAAATCTCCATTTGTCAGTTGTCAAATTGAACAAACTCGTGGACTGCACACTTGATATAATAGACTGGAAAACTATTATTCTTTGTTTCCTTCTCTCTATTTTTTCCATGGACTGGGAAACTATTTTTCCACATAAATCCACTTATCAACAGCAAGCACATTGAGTAATTAGTCTGGGAGTTGCAATGTCTTTTTAGTCCTTAATCTGCAGCATACAATACATTTTGGCTACCCCCAATGCATTTTACAGGTCTCTCTCTCTTTGGTATCCATGGTCTGTTCTGATGTTACAAGGGACTGCACAAGTTGCAATGAAATTACCATTTAATGATAACTGAATGTCATGTTGTCCTTTCATTTTCTTAGCCTCAGGAATATTTGTAATAGTATAAATGCTTGCTTGGCTAATCAATCTGGAAGAAGCTTATAGTTTGCTGCTTCCCTTCATGAACAAGAAAAGAAAGTTACCTAGCAAAATGAATTGCTTGATGGCTGACTTTTTAGTTTAAGGTTTACCATTACTTGATGGGTGAGTATTGGCTTGCTTTTGGAATGGAAGAAGTTTCACTGTTGTTTGAAAAAGATTGCTCCGTTAATTTCTCTCTCTCATTTTATTTGCAGTAACTTGGTCTTTTATTGTCTTTCTCAACCCATAACTGAGTAGAATTTTTTATTGTGCGTGTGTTTGTAAACAGGAGTATATCTTATTTTGCAATGGTAGAGCCCTTTTGTTAGAGTTTCAAGTGGTTCCCAATAGAGTTATGTGGTATTGCTGTAATGATGCTTCAATGGGGGACGGTTTGGATGATCTGAAATTTGTCACTAAGTACCTGGTTCCAGCATTTGGGATGATATTTTATGTCTCTACTTCTTCCTGCAATCTAGTTAGTGGAATGATGGATGAAACAATTGTATTGTTTATCTTACTCTTTTTTCGATAGGTTGTGTTGTATCACATTCGAATTTTATATTGATTCAAAAATTTATAATAAAATTATCAATTTTTATGCAATTCCAAAATGGTTTCACAAAGTGTTATTTTTAATTTTCTAGATCAATTACCATAAAAAAAAAGGTCTACGGCAACGTTTTTTAAATGTTGCGAAAGAATATACGGCAACGTTTAAAAAACGTTGCGAAAGGTCTATGACAACGTTTTTTAAACGTTGTACTCTTTCGCAACGTTTAAAAAACGTTGCCGTAGACCTTTCGCAACGTTTTTTAAACGTTGCCGTATCCCTTCCCTCTTTCGCAACACTACACTTTGCAACATATGAAAAAACGTTGCAAAAGGCCTTTTGCAGCGTTTTTTGGCCGCTGCAAAAGGCCTTTTTTGGTGTAGTGTGCTTTCAATCGTTTTCTATTGGATTATAAGATGAAGAAAAAAGAATATAATCGTAAAGCTAATCTCTATGAGTATGTACATTTAAGCTCTTTCTGCTAAATGTTTTTTAGTAGATGACATCCAAAATTTTAAATTGGTAAATTTTTCAATTTATAATTTCTTGTATGAATTTTTTTACTAATATAAGTGATATTTTATTTATAATTAATTTTTATAGATAAATCAAATAACTTGAAAGTCAAATATTTATTTATAATTAAATTTTTAGGCTATAGGTAAATATTTTACTTATAAGTAAATTTTCTGTATTTATAAGTAGTTTTTTATGCATTAGCGAACTATTTACTTTTAAGTAATTTTTATATTTTATTAGTGAATTATTTTCTTGTTAGTAGTATTTTTTTTTTAAATTTATAATAACTTTCTTTACATAAAAGCGAATATTAAGTGTTTTTTTACTTATAAACAATTTTTAGTTATTGATGCTACCAAAAGTTTGTACCTAGAATGATTCGAATCGGATGGTTGAACTTCGTATGCCGCGATCTTTAATACCTGAAACAAAGGCGTCGAGAGATGTCCTTGTCGCCCCTCCGATGCTTAAGTCAAAAAAAGGAATCACAAAGTATGGTATGCTGGAATATATTTGAATGACGTACCTGAGTAATTAGGCTAGGTTATGTACTTATAGTGTTGGAGATTGAGTCCTAAATGGACTCAACCAACTGTGGTATCTGTCTTTGTCGTAGAAGGTGTTTGGGTTACAATTGGATTTGTAATAAGTCGGGGGTTTACATTTAGGTACGATTAGTACCCCTAGAAAACGTGCGATAATGCCAAGAAGATGGGCGAGTCAACACCACACCCGACCTCAACACAAGGCCCGACCTCAAGATAAGCCCAATTAAGTTGGGCCAAGGTCGAGCCCCATAGCTCGACCTCAATACGAAACCGGACCTCAATCTGAGCCCAATTAGGTTGGGCCAAGGTCGAGCCCAATAACTATTGTGCGTATCAGAGGCCCCCATGCATCTAGGTCGCAACTGAAAGTCTTGAATCAGAGATGCGAGCTAGTATGCACTGACGTAAGTAGCACGAGATCGAACTTATGACCCATGAGTGTGTGACAGCTGCATCGACACGTGTCGGATGCCTATAAGCAAGACATGATCGATGTTGGATGCTTGACACGTGGAATAGATCAACGGCCAGGATTTGAAAGACCTTTGACCTTCTTCTGACCCCTATAAATACCCCATTTTTCACCCTCATTTTTCACTTTTTCACTCTCAAGTCTCAGTGAAAACAGTTCGAGTTTGGGGCCTAGAATGTCTTGTGAATGACCACTTTAAGAGGTAAGTGTTCGAGCTCTTAAGTTATTTATTTTAAGTGGTATAAAATGTTGAGTAGTAGCAATAAGGGGTCGAGTAATAGTAGTGATCGATCCTCTGGAAGTTCAACCACTAGGACCCCCGAGAAAGATGTTACGTCTATTATTCCTATAGCAGTACCCATTGACTCATACCCTGAGCCCAAAACTAGCCTCACCTATTCTAGGGGTGCGATGAAGTATAAGGAACATGTGGTCGTAAAGGTTGCAAGAGAGTTCGGAGTTATGCCCCTGTGTGATATTAGGAACCCCGAGCCCAACGAGACAATATTAGATGCTCGAGGGGGTGAGATGACCTTTTTTAGGGATAGCGGGCTTAGGTGGCCCCTATACCCGTTCTTCATCAACTTCCTGACCTCCTTTCTAATATGCCCAGGTCAGCTGGCCTCGAATGGATGGAGGCTCTTAGTCTATTTTTTTCATTCTGTGTCGATGCCTCGAGGTGGAGCCTAGGGTCGACCTTTTAAGAATGGTTTTTGATTTGAAATTTTCCCTGGGGTACAACTGCTTTGTTTACCTATCGACGAAGGAAGGTTTAGGACACCTAACACACCGAGCTTTAACCGAGGTTGGAAAGAGCATTTCTCTTTGTGAAGCCTCAGAACCCAGACCACCCAGTCACCCTGATGTGGGAAATCCCTGACAAAGATAGGTTTAACGAGGGTCAGCCCTATTTCGAGGCCCTGGAAAGAGATAGGTTGAGGCTAGTGAATCACGACCCCCTTGCTGCAAAAGTTGATTATTTGTTCGAGGACGGCACCCTCGACATCGCCAACATAAGGGGAATCGAGGGTACGTGCCTGAACTTCTATTGTTTAATCTATTACTTCTCGAACTAAGATCGGGCTAATGCCTTGGTTATTTTTGTTTTGCAGATTTGGAAATGTCTTTCGATCCCTCCAAACTTTTGGCTAACGTGCATCATAAGGGGAAAGGCTCGAAGCTTAAAGCGTCGACCCGTCAAAAGGGAAAAAGCGAGCCCAAGATGGAGCCCCAACCAAGGTCCCCAGTGGAATTGGGTAGACCTCGAGGAGTGCAGCTCCCCTCTTATAGCAATCTCCTCGAACACGTGCCTCAACTCCTCAATCAATGCTGGAGATTGTCGACTTGGAGGATGAGGTGCCCTTTCCAAGATCGATGTTGCAAGAGCACGCGTTATCTCCTCTTATCTTGAATTTGGTAAACAAGTATCGGGACGAGGTCGAGTTGGTGAAGGTGTGAGGGCCCTCGAGCTCATGACCTTAAATGTATGATTCACTTCTCGATCTTACTAGTCGTACTTCTCGATTATCACCCTGACGTTAACTGCCCATTACCTTAGACCTTGAGCATGGCTCGGGGCTTGGCGATAAAGAGCTTGGGAGCCTCCAGCAAGCTGATCGAGCTCGAGGAGATGAACAAGCATAAAGAAAAGAGGATTCGGGAGCTCGAGGTTGAGCGTGACCTCGCACGTATCGAAACGAGGAAGGGTCGGGACAAGATCGGGAAGGCGAAGGACGAGGCTAAGGAAGTCAAACTTGAGCTCCTCCATGTGAAGAAGAAGTTCGATGAGGAACTTGCTAGTGCCCGAACTCAGGCCATTGCTAATTTTAAGAATTCTGAAGAGGTCGGGACACTTCTAGGGCAGTACTGTTTGGGTTCGTATCATTATGGCATGAGATTAGCTTGATCCTTTTAGAGAATCAAATTGCCAGATGAATTGAGGTCTATCATTGAGGACTCGAAGAAGGTGAATGAGCTTTCCAGTGAGCTCGAGCTCAATGAGTCGGAGGCAGAAGACAATGCCGAGGATGATGCAGGGACTCCTACCCAGGATAATCCAGATGACCCGGCAGACCTAGACTAGGGCCCCACCCCGAACTTAGTCTTTTGTATTTTTGGAAAAAAATGTAACAAGTACATTGCCTGATCTAGGCCTTTATTAATTTATGCTCGATGTTTCTGCCCTTTGCGTTTTTTTTTATTATCATCGATGTTGTGAATTTGATTAGAACTAGCTCGAGTATCCTAACAAAATTCAATTTAGACTAGTTCGAGTCGCGTTTCTCTTCGAGTCGGGAAACTTGGCATATTGGCCAAGAAGCTTGAGTACTGGTAATGAGCTCGAGTGTACTGCCGTAATAAGCTCGACCTTGTTAATTTTGGCCAAGTAATTCAAGGCTTGTTGCCATCATGAGCTCAAGCGTGTCAGTTGGCCAATTTTTTGCCAAGCAGGAGTCATGTTACTGTCATGAGCTCGAGCGTGTCACTTGGCTGATTTTTTGCCAAGTAGCTCGAGCCATGTGGCTGTAACAAGCTCGATATATGTTGCTTGGCTGATATTTTGTGAAGCAGCTCGAGCCATGTGGCTATAATGAGCTTGAGATGTGTTACTTGGCTGAATTTTTGCCAAGTAGCTCAAGTCATGTTGCTGTAATGAGCTCGAGGCGTCTTACTTGGCTGATTTTTTGCAAAGAAGCTCAGTCACATTGCTATAATGACTCAAGACGTGTTACTTGGCTGATTTTTTGCCAAGCAGCTCGAGTCATGTGGCTGTAATGAGCTCAAGGCGTGTTACTTAGCTGATTTTTTGCCAAGTAGCTCGAGTCATGTGACTGTAATGAGCTCAAGGCGTGTTACTTGGCTAATTTTTTGCCAAGCAGCTCGAGCTATGTGGATGTAATGAGCTCGAGACGTGTTACTTGGCTGATTTTTTGCCAAGTAGCTCGAGTCATGTGGCTGTAATGAGCTCGAAACGTGTTACTTGGCTGATTTTTTGCCAAACAGCTCGAGCCATGTTGCTGTAATGAGCTCGAGACATGTACTTGGCTGATTTTTTGCCAAGTAGCTCGAGCCATGTTGCTGCAACGAGCGTGTGGCTATAATGAGCTCGAGACGTGTTACTTGGCTGATTTTTTGCCATGTAGCTCAAGTCATGTTGCTATCATGAGCTCGAGCGTGTTACTTAGCTGATTTTTTGCCAAGTAGCTCCAGCCATGTTGCTGTCATGAGCTCGAGGCGTGTTACTTGGCTGATTTTTTGTCAAGCACCTCGAGTCATGTTGCTATCATGAGCTCGAGACGTGTTATTTGGCTGATTTTTTGTTAAGTAGGTTGAGTCATGTTCATTACAGGCTCGATTTCGACCTAGATCTGATGGCAGAACGGGTAATTTTGTAGTTTTCACAGGTCGAGGTCGAGCCTAGTCTTTCCCATGTCGATGTTCTCGGTACAATTTCTTGTCGTAATACTTAAGTGTATTAAAATAACGAACGTTACATGGCATATAGACCATAATTGAATAAGTAAACTATTTAAGGGCATGCAAACTCAAACAAGAACCGAAAGATAAAAACAAAAACTAAGCGCGAACTGAAAATACCCCAGACCCTAGGTACTGGGCTGCCCAATCAATTACTTGTAATAAATTTTTAAGTTGTCAGCGTTCCATGGCCTCGAAAGTGGTCTTCCTGATGTATCCTTCAAGGTGTATGCCCCGCCCTTCAATTTTTGAATAACCTCGAAAGGCCCTTCCCTCACAGTCCTAGCTTCATGGGAGGATGTCCAGCAGTCACTGCTCTCCTTAGGACCAAATCACCAACTCTGAACCTTCTTGTCTTAACCTTAGTGTTCAAATGCCTTGTTGTTTTGCTTTGATAACTTGCGGCCCTCATCGAGACTTGTTCTCGTACTTTCTCCAACAGATCAAGGTGCTTGGTAGTTTGTCCCCCAACGCTGGGCTCAATCATCCTGTGTGTTGGGAGACCAACCTCGACTGGTATCATGGCTTTCGTGCCAAAAGTTAACGTGAAAGGAGTCTCGTCAGTTGTTGTCTTATGAGAGCACCTGTATGTCCAAAGTATGGCTGGCAGCTCTTCGGGCCAACTCCCCTTAGCATCACCAATCCTTGTTCGAACGTCTTGTAGTATAATTAGGTTAGTTACTTCTTCGAGAACGTTACTCTGAGGGTGTGATACCGATGGCAGGCGATGGTCAATCTCGAGGTTCAAACAAAAGTTTCTGAATTGTGAATTATCAAATTGCCTCCCGTTGTCCGTTATCAGTACCTTCGGTATCCCGAACCTACACACAATGGACTTCCATATAAATGATCTGATCTTTGGTTCTGAGATTGTTACCAAGGACTCAGCTTTTACCCACTTAGAGAAGTACTCCACCAATACGGCAACGAATTTCACTTAACCATTTGCCAAAGGAAAAGGTCTAAGGATGTCCATTCCCCATTGCTCAAAAGGGGCATCATAAGGGATAGAAGTTAGTTCTTCGGGGGGAGTGTGTATTGTATTGTCAAACCTCTAGCGTTTGTCACACTTCTTTACATAGTTCGACGTATCCTTGTTCATACTTGACCAATAATATCCACATCTGATGAGCTTGTAAGTGAGCACACGAGCTCCTTGATGATTTCCACAAATACCTTTGTAAACTTCTGTTAAGGCGTGGAGGGACTCGGAGGGCTTGAGATATCTGAGGTAGGGTAGAGTAAAGCTCTTGCGGAATAAGATACCTCCAATAATGCAATATCTTAAAGCCCTGGTCTTGATGCTTCTTGCTTCCCGAGGGTCAGATGGAAGGCTCTTGACAGTTAAGTATTCCAATATTGGATCCATCCAAGATGTCTCATGATCTATGTCCATGACGCTTGGCTTCTGATTTATGCTAGGCTTTGTCACCATCTTGATGTGCACTATTCGGTCTAGTCTATCTATCCCCTTGAACATAAGTCTAGATAGTGCATCGCCTTTCGCATTACCAGTCCTAGCGATCTTGATGATCTTACAGCTCTTGAATCATCTCCGGATGTCATGCATATTTAGACAATAGAGGCTCATCTTTTCATCTTTTCTCTCGAAAGTACCCTCAATTTGGCCAACCACAAGCTGTGAGTCGATAAAATCTTTGATATGTCGGAGTTCAAGGTTGTACGCTAGTTCTAGAGCTAGGATGACAGCCTCATACTCTGCTTCATTGTTCATGGCTTCAAATTCAAACCTGAACGTGCATTGGATCTCGATAGTCTTGTTAGGGTTAGTGACGATGACCCCTGGACCTGATCCCGAACTATTCGATGCTCCATCTACGAAGATTTCCCAAATTTCCAAGGTTTTGGTCGGGCCAGTGTCCTGTGGCCATCGAGACCTCGGGGTAAGTTCTGCAATGAAGTTAGCTAAGGCCTGCGCCGCAATAGTGGGTCGTGGTTTGAACTCTATATCAAACTCGCCTAGTTCAATCGCCCATTTCAATAGTCTTCTCGAGACATTTGGTTTCCGAAGTATGTGTCTGAGTGGTTGATCGGTGAGCACAACGATTGGGTGGGATTGAAAATATTGACGTAGCTTCATGGCAACTATAACGAACGCAAATGCAAGCTATTCAGCTAATGTGTATCGAGTCTCTACGTCGAGAAGCACTTTACTTACGTCGTAAATAGGTCATTGGATCTTTCCCACTTCCTTCACCGACACTCCACTTACCGCGTTTTCAGAAACGGCCAAGTATAATAACATTGTATCTCCCGCTTCTGGCTTGGTGAGGATTGGGGGTGTTGATAGTGTTTGCTTCAGCTCTTGAAAGGCAATATTACATTCCTCATTCCAATCAAAGTTCAGGTTGTCCCTTAGGATTTTGAAAAAGGGGAGGCACATGTCTACTGTTCGAGATATAAACCTATTCAAGGCTACAACCCGACCTGCCAACTTCTAAATGTCCTTCTTGCATGTCGGTGCTTCCATAGATATTATGGCTTGGATCTTGTCTGGATTGGCCTCTATTCTTCTATGTGTGATCATGAAACCCAAAACATTGCCGGAGGCCACTCCAAATGCACACTTTGTAGGGTTCAGCTTCATCTTGTACTTCCGTAGCATAGCAAAAACCTCTTCAAGGTCCGAGATATGGCCATCGGCTTGCTTGATCTTGACGACCATGTTGTCCACATATGCCTCCATGTTCTTACCTATCAAGTGAGCAAAGACCTTATTGATAAGTCTTTGATATGTATCTCCGGCGTTCTTCAACCTAAACGGCATAACCTTGTAGCAGTAAATGACTGAGTCTGCCATAAATGAGGTCTTCTCCTGATCTTCTTGTGACATAAGAATTTGATGGTACCCCGAGAATGCATCTAGAAAACTGTATAATTTATGGCCTGATGTGCTGTCCACAAGACTATCAATTCGAGGTAGATGATAGCTATTCTTAGGGCATGCTTTGTTCAGATCCGTAAAGTCAATGCAGACTCTCCACTTCCCATTAGCTTTCTTTACAAGAACAATGTTGGCAAGCCATCGGGATACTGGACTTCTCGAATGAACTTTGTACTGATGAGCTTGGAAATTTCTTCTCGTATGACTTCCCGTCGTTCAGGTGCAAAATGTCTTCTTCTCTGCTTTACTGGTTTTGCACCTAGTGTTATGTTAAGTCTATTCACCGCAACCTCGGGGTCTATCCCATGTATATCTTCGACGTTCCAAGCGAATACATCCATGTTGTGGGTTAGGCAGCTAACAAGTTGGGCCATGGTTGTAGTATCAAGATCCCAACCGACGGTGACTTTTCTTCCAGGCTCGAGCTCGACCTCCTCCATCTCTTCCAACGGGGCAAGCCTCCCATAATGCTTAAGGTCAGGCTCAACCTCAGAGATTTACATGACGTCAGCCTTGATCTCCCCAAACACTGGTAACATAGCACTCTTTGGCTACTGTTTGACTTCCTTGGACTACCCCGACCCCATTACTGGTAGGAAACTTCACTGCTAGGTGAAAAGTTGAGACAATTGCCTTGATTTTATTCAGTAGGGGCCTTCCAAGTATGGTACTGTAGGCCATAGGAGTACGAACTACTTGAAATGTCATGATATGCGTAACTTGATTCCCTTTTGATCCCAAGCTCAGAGGTAACCCAAAAATGCCTTCCGAAATGACGACACCACCTTCAAAATTCTGAAGGGGGGTTTTTACCGGCTTGAGCTACTCAAATGATATACCCATCTGAACGAAAGCCTCATGTGACAGTACATTTCAGTTGCGCTTCCATTATCCACCAAAATTCTCCTTACCTCAAAATTAGCAACGATTGCCGATATGACCAAGGCATCATCATGAGGAAAAGATACGCCCTCTAAATCCTTTGACCCCGAAGGTGATGTCTCCCACATCATCGAGATCCAAGCTTGAGACCGGGTGATATTGCATGGCGTACTGCTTACGCCCACTATTGGAGTCCCCTCCTGAGGCCGTTCTATCTTCAGGAGCTTTACCCCTATTTTGGTTGTTCCGTTGGCGCTTGTCTTGACTGACGTATGTGCCCAGGAAACCCATCTTGATGAGAGCCTCGATTTCACGCTTCAGAGCGAAGCATCCTTTGGTTGTGTGTTCATGATCTCTATGAAAGTCATAGTACTTACTTTTGTCACCTGCCTCAGGTAGAGCCCGTAGTCTCGAAGGCCACTTCAACTCTTTCAGGTCTTTGATTTCCATCAAAATGTTAGACCTCGTTGTGTTCAAGCGAGTGAAAGGTATTGGAGGAGGGTCTTGCCTTGGTTTGTTCCGGAAGGGATCTGGGCGCTGGTTGGGCTCATGTGGCCTCTTTAGGTCGGGCTTCTTTAATGGCAGGGCATTCCTTCTCGGAAACATGGTCTCCTCCATGTTGATGTATTTCTCGGCTCGGGTCAGTAGGTCGGTTATCGACTTTGGAGGGGTCTTTGATAGAGACATCTTAAATGCTTCACATCTTACGACATATGTTAGGGCAGATACTGTAGCTGTGATATGTAGATCGGGGATCATAAGTCTTTCCTTATTAAACTTTGCCATGAAATTTCGAAGTATCTCGCTGGGTCCTTGCCGCATCTGCATGAGTGACGCGGCTGTCTTCCTGATGCACTTACTACTTGAGAAGAACGAAAAAGAAGATATAGAGTTAGGCTGCGTGGAGAACCAGTCTCGGGCTGCGTTGGTAAGTGTCTGAGGAAAGGCCTTGCACATTACAGCATCGGGTGCGACCTACAAGTTCATGATATCCGTATATATGTTGAGATGGTTGATAGGGTCAGTCACCTCATCATACTCCTTCACCCGAGGGTACTTAAATCGATCTGGTAGGGAGTATGACAATACTTCAGGGGTAAACGGTGTGTTAGGGGTGAATCATGCAGCTTCCTGAGACTTCTGGAGCATCCCAGGAGTGATTCCCTCTTAGATGATCAACACAAGATCAGCCGAGTCCATAGTAATTGATATAGAACCCATGGGAGTATGTTGTGCATCCGAGGCTCCGACTTCCCCATGGCTTAGTCCGGGGGCTCGATAATTAGCCATAAGACTACTGTACAGGGACGGCGCTAGGTGTGTATCTCTCTAATGTAATAGTTGAGTAAGCATGGCTACCTGCTGTCAGAGTTCTTCCAATGATCCGGGAGCGACTGTTGCCGACGAGTGTGGTGGTTCTCCTGATGATATCTCCTGGGGACCTGGATGGTCTCCGGCGGGGGGTTGGTTAGGAGTGGATGAGCTTACTGGAAGATGTCATGAACGGGTGTTAACCATGGCTTCTGGTAGTGCTTCCCACAGATGGCACCAATGATGCTACAAAAAGTTTGTACCTAGAATGATTCGAATCGGATGGTTGAACTCCGTATGCTGCGATCTTCAATGCCTAAAACAAAGGCGTTGAGAGGTGTCCTCGTCGCTCCTTCGATGCTTAAGTCAGAAAAAGGAATCACAAAGTATGGTATGCTGGAATATATTTGAATGTCGTACCTGAGTAATGAGGCTAGGTTATGTACTTATAGTGTTGGAGATTGAGTCCTAAAAGGACTCAACCAACTGTGGTATCTGTCTTTGTCGTAGAAGTTGTTTGTGTTACAATTGGATTTGTAATAAGTTGGGGGTTTACATTTAGGTAAGATTAGTACCCCTAGGAAACGTGCGATAACGCCAAGAAGATGGGCGAGTCAACACCGCACCCGACCTCAACACAAGGCCCGACCTCAAGATAAGCCCAATTAAGTTGGGCTAAGGTCGAGCCCCATAGCTCGACCTCAAGACGAAACCCGACCTCAATCTGAGCCCAATTAGGTTGCGCCAAGGTCGAGCCCAATAAATATTGTGCGTATCAGTTATAATTTTTTTTCTTTAGTAAATTTTTGTTATTGTTTTTTTATGTATATTTGAGTTTTTGTCTTTTAAGTGATTATTTACTTAAAATACTTCTTAAGAGATAACATTAATCAATTTCAATAAAATATGTAAGTTGAAAATAATTGCTTTAGAGGTTAAAATTAGAAGAAAATTTGAAAAACAATCAAAAAGATATTCATTTGGTAGGTTAAGAAATACAATCAAAACTAATTTTGGTAATATTCAATTTCCAAAAAATTGACAAGAAGTGGTCATTTCAATTTCACATAATCAGTGTCACCAAAAATAGTCAAAATTAGTGAAAAATTGCAAAGCCCTAAAGTTGAATATTTTTTATTTATTGCACCATAATTTAATTGTAATGAACGTGTTTAATCTTTATTCATTATTGTATTTAGGGAAAATTGCAGCAACGATCCCAAACTTTTGAATTTTTTGCACATTTTATCTTAATCTTCAATTTGTTCCCCCAGCTGCCCCAAACCTTTGGAAAATTGCAACTGGAATCTAAAATGATGGGAACTGTGAGTTCCACTGTTAGTTGGTCGAAAAATGGAAAAATTGAATATTTTGACCAATTTTAACAAGGGTATTTTCATCAATTACATATTATTATTTAAATTAAAACCCAAAAAAAAAAAAAAAAATGCCCCACCGTCACCCCAAAACCCTTCATCTTCTTCAACACCTCCACCCTCATCCCCTGCCAAAATCTCATTCATTACCGACCACCATCAGAGCGGCACCAGTGTTTGACCTTCACATCTTCTAGCATTGGTAATCAATAAAGATATTTGTACAAAGTTGAGTTATAAAAGTTGGGTTACAAAATGTGTTGGCAAAACACAGACCGTTTATTTCAAATGATTTAAAAATCTGTTTTTAAAATGATTGGTATAGATGTTATTTTATCAACCAACTTTGTATATGTAGCATAACTCAATTGGTAATAGTTTCCTTTGCGACCTCATTTATCTTCAACACATCCATACCGTCAACATGAAAATCCAGCCTAGGCATTCCAAAATGCTAGACCCAAATTTGGGGATCAGAAGTGGCCCTCAAATGGGACATTCCAATTGCCCACAAATTGTTCTCAACACCGAACACGATGGACAACTTCCACAGTGCAGCCATGTTCAAGCACTCGAAGAACTGACCATTGTTGCAAGTTCCATCTTTTACGCTTATGTTCCTTGCTGCTCAGCTTCTAGTTGTACACATTATTAGAATCTGCTGATGATGCTGTTACTCATACAAGTTGCGGAAGCAGGAAGATTGTAGAGAGCATCAATCCGTTAGAAGATTTTTCTAATTTGTTTTTTGTGCTAAGCAGTAAATTGTATCTGTTACTTTGACCTAGTTGTTAGGGAGGATTCTAGAGATATTTTTTGTATATAATCTTTTTTCCTCTGTAATTAGCTCAACTTTCAGGCATTCAATTCAATGAAGAAAAAGTTTATCTCCATGCCTTGATTCACACGTTTCTTCTCTGCTCTTTCTTTTCTTTTTTCTTTTTTTTTTTTTGTTTTAATTTTGGATTTTAATTTAATTAGTTTTAATTATCAATATGTAATTGATGAAAATGCCCTTGTTTAAATTGGTCAAAATATTCATTTTTTCCATTTTTCAAGTCAACTAACGGTGAAACTCACAGTTTCCGTTATTTTGGATACCAAGTGCTAATTTTTCAAAGGTTTAAAAATGCTTGTAACACAAACTAAACGTTAAGGTAAAGTTTGAAAAAATTGAACGATTTTGGACCCCTGCTATAATTTTTCCTTGTATTTTATGTAGGAATCTCAACGAGTCAATTGGGCCGAGTCAGTTAACGAACCAAAAATTGAGGCTCGAGTGAGGCCCGAACAAAAAAAGTTCGGGCTTTTTGACCCGAGCCGACCCAAATTTTTTTTTTAAAAAAAATAAAAATTGGTTGCAAGGCAAGCAACCACTTATGACCCAAGCTATTTTGGCCTACCGTGGGGTTGGCCACTGTGGCTCGATGAGCCACATAGGTTGGCTTTGGCCCAGTTCATCGCCCAAGTCGACTTGAGCTTTTCGCAGGCCGACGAGCCAAATTGACATCCTATATTTATGTCATCAAATGTTTTCACCCTTATTATTTTCCTTATACTTCAATTAGTTGATACATGTTGTGACAGTTTTATGATTTTTTTTTTTTTTTTGAAATAAATCCATCATCTATAACAAGGATATTCTAATTAAAGGTAGTTGATACATGTTGTGACAATTTTATGATTTTTTAAAATAAATCCATAGTCAACAACAAGATATTCTAATTAAATGTAATTAACACATAACGTATTTGTCTTTCAATGTTATTGTAAGAAACGTCATTACCTTTCATTTTTTGGTATTTTCACATTTTATTTCGCAAAACGGCAAAAGGTTCTTTTCAAATATTTTATCAATTAAAAGTTGCGAAATGACGAATATACCCTTTTATTTAAATAAAAGAAAAAGAAAGAACCAATTGCAACATAGTCCCAAATTTTTTAAAGAAGTGGAAACAAGTTTTCAAATAAATTATTAAAAAGGTAATTAGCACATAACGACTGTACATTTTACTATTATTGTGAAAAACGTCCATACCTTTTAACTTCTTGACATTTTCACCCTTAATTAAATATTTAATTATGCAAATCATCATTTATATCTCTTTCCATCCATGTTTTCAATAAAAAGGTATCGAATGACGAATATACCCTCCAATTTAAATTAAAAAATAAAGAACTAATTGAAATCATAGTTCTAAATTATTTTTAAAAAAGTGCAAACAATTCCCAAATAAATTATTAAAAAATAAAAAAAATAAAAATTTAAACAAGTCCCAAATAAATTATTAAAAAATAGAAATTTTTTAAAAAAATTATTTTTTATTTAAATGGGGGGTATATTCATCATTTCAAAGCTTTTTAATTGGATGAAAATAGATAGAAATGATGATTTGCACAATAAAAAATGTAACTAAGGGTTAAAATGCCAAAAAAAAATGAAATTTATGAATGTTTTTCACAATAATAGTGAAAGATGTAGACATTACATCCTAATTACCCTTTTAATAATTCATTTGGGACTCGTTTGCACTTTTAAAAAAAATTGAGACTATGATTGCAATTAATTCTTTATTTTTCTTTTTGTTTTATTTAAATAAAAGGGCATATTAATCATTTCATAATTTTTAATTGAAAAATGAATAAAAATAACCTGTTGTGCAATGAAATGTGGAAATAAGGATGAAAATGTAAAAAAAAATGAAAGATAATGACGTTTTCCACAATAGTTGTAAAAGATAAGGACGTTACATACCAATTAGCCTTTTAATTAAAGGGATAAAAAAGACGTTGAGAATATAATGCAATAATAAGTAGAGGTTGAAGTTGGGTTGAATTCACTAATAGCCACTCAATTTTATATTTAGTGTTACCCTAGCTAACCAATTTGATTTTGTTTTACCGTCCAACTTTATATTTAGTGTCATCATAATCTTCTAATTTGATTTTATTTCACTGTGGTTACATAATTTCATATAACATTTCAATATAATCACAAATTTTCATATAATATTTCACCCATGGTCACCCAAACTTTTTTTCACTAATTTTAAAAGTGATAGAAACGATAACTTTGTGTTATGGGTTATGGGTTGTTTGAGCCCCCATTTTTTCCAAAAAAAATACAATTTGATATAATGTTGCGACGGAGAATGTGTCGACAAATGAGAAAAAAGTGCAACTTGTGATCATCCCTGTTACAAATAACAGATTCTGATGGGAATATAATCATCCATTCACAAATTTTCTCAAAATCATTGTAACTTGTAATAATTACTTTGCCAGATTCTCAAAATCATTGCTTTTTGGAACTTCAATCAATTGTAGCATTCGCATAGGCTTTCGGATTTGCGAATAAATTCGAATAACGTTCAGTACTGAAATTGGAAAACCATTTCCAACTTCAATCAATTAGTGCATGCAGCGGATGGTGCAATTATGTTGATACGGGTTTTGATCTAATTGCGGTGGTGGAGGGTTGATATCATGGACGGAAGGTTGCCGGCAGAGGTGGAGGTCTGTATAATTATTATTCTGCAATTTTACTACTTCGCCCATTACTTCCTCTTTTTCATTCATGTTATTCTCTTCTTTTTCGATTTAACGTTATTTTGTTTGCAATTTTTGATTTGGGCTTCACTGTTCACGATTTTTTTATTTTTATTTTTTTTGTATCCGATTCTCCATTATGTTATTTGCACAGAAGGTTAAATTAGATTACTAGGAGACGGCGTAATGTAAAATCAGTTTTATTGTGTATTAAACAATCAAGTGCTTTATTGAGTAATTAGAATCGTGGTATACCAAATGAGCAGCAAGAGAACTACAAAAATGAAAAATATTTTGCTAGGCTAAATGTGAGTAACTAATTTTTCTTAGTGAAGTTTTATGTTGAAAGCAGTTAAATAAATAGTAATTTACTTTCTTCCACCAGGGGACGGCAAAGGAGGAATACTCTGTTCTTTCCTGAAGAAATTTTCTGGGTCAATCATGGTCTCAGCTTTCACGAGTCTGGCAAAAATTACGTTTGAAGAACTTGAACCCATAAATTGCTTCATTGCAAGTGTTTTTACCGTTGTCGGTAGTGCCAATGGCAAGGTTCATGTAACTGAGAAACGCTTCTCCAGGGTTCTTTGACACTAAAGGAGTCATGTAACTATGAAGTGTTCTTGTCTGCTCCACACAGTTCTTATCTGATGCAGCATCATCTTGATCCCAGTTCATGAAATACTGTAATTTGAAGATGTTCCCAGCAGGTAGGGAAATGGCATTGCTGACTTTCGGATTTCATCCATTTTTCCACTACAGGCATTGAAAAACATCCCGGTTTTTCCTAACTTGATTATTTTCTTCCACAATCCATCCTTTGGGATCGGAGTTTTCAGGTAATCTGATTTTCTCTATAAGAAGTTCGGTGAACCACCTTTTCTGTAAAGTAATATGTTTTCTAATGTACCGTTATCAAATTTTACCCGGAATAGGGCGGTTTGAATCTATCTTGTTAAGTTTAAAAATTGTAATTGGTAATTTCCTAAGTCAAAATCATATATTAGTTGAATTGTATTAGGAATTAATCGAATTGTAATCAAAGTCAAAATAGGTTTAGTAAAGTCCAAGTGATTGTAAAAATAGTTTGGGGTTGATAGAGTCCAAAAAGAAATCCAAGAAGAAGATCAAAATTCGGACTCGAAAAAGTTGATATCAAGAAGGATGCTTTTTGGCTAGCCTATCTTCCAGCCGACTCCCGAGTGGCAATAGCAGAACCTTTGCTGCCCACCTAGCGCTAGACTAGCACTCGAGCGACAGGTGCGCCGCTCGCATAGACGTCCAGCAATCCTATTTTGTTTCAAACACTTGATTTTAAACCCTTTTTCATCCCAAACACTATCCCTTATTTATATCCAACCTCATGAACGTCCCAAAATGTGTTGAATCATATTTTTCCATATAAATCATTCATTTGAAGATCCAAAACACTTTAATTGATTCCAAGATTAAATCACCATATTTTTTGAGTTATAAATTCATACAAACTTTGATTTGTTGATGGAGCTATAAACCTTCATATTAAACCACGAATCAAAACACACAAGATCTTCGATCAAACACCGAACATACCTTTACTAATTGGTCTTCAGAGTTGTTGGAGTTTTTGGAAGAGGCACTTGAAGTTCCAGCACTGAAGAACTAGGTTCGTTCTTGGAGGTCCACATGAGATAAACGATACCAAGTATCGGGAGCTGATGTGAGGAGCAAGCAGTCTTGGAGGGCCAAAGCGATTACATGAAGAATATCATAAAGGACTAAGGGTTAGTCACATCTGGACTATACTGTAAGTCTCATCGTTTATAATGTATTGTTGATTGGCAAAGTGTTAGGAGTTTTTAATTCTTTGCGAAGAATTTTCTCCATGATTATATCGGTGTTATTTACTACTTTCTATTTACAAACTGTTATATTCAAAGTTAGGATAAATTGACTTGGTTAACCTCATCATCTAGAAACAATGAATTAGTGGCTTATTGCTTTTAATTGTGTAATTCTGCATGTTGGGTCTAAATAAAACATTAATTTGAAACTTTCGCATCTCATTTCCATGCAATCTTGTTTTGTAAATCCCAGTTTTGGAAATTCGGTTTTCGTTACAAACAGTAAACTGTTAGAATCACCTAGAAATAACCCAATAAATGTTGCTTCCACATTATCCTTATTCTTTACAGTAGTTGGTAGCAGTTTTATGAAGAGATTGTTTTCAATCTTGTTTGCAACAAACTGCCAGAGATGGATAGATCGGACGCATTATTTTCTAAGGTTTTTATAACCTGGAAAACTGTCACAACAGGGGGTACGTGGACTAGTTTGAGTTTTTATTCCAATATGACCCCAAAACTAGCACCCTAACCCTCTCTGATTCCCAGAAAAGGTCCTTTCCCATCGCCTTCTTATCCAAAACTTTACATTTTCAACAATTTTTGCAAAAATCGCAATATGCCATAGCCACCCCCCCTTATGTGCCCACCAATACCCATAGTTGGACAGATCCCTGCTAGAAATCCTTTGACTTTGCTCTTTTGCTAAATTCTGTAACAAAGTTCACCAACCGTTGCCCCCAGATTGTACCCAGGCAGATTCATTCTTGTTGTAAATATCGATATAACTGAGATTGAACATGTCAAAATGATAAATGGAATGTTAGACTCGCAGTCATGACCACCACTATGGATTTTGAGTTGCAATCCTATGTTTTTTGCACTAATTATGGTTGTTTGGACATCAGATTCTTTCATAGGGGTGACAACCAGCAAAGGTTTTCTTGTTTTGGAAGTGTTGAAATGGCGATTTCTGATATAATCGTGTAAAATGGTTGTATATGATGCATTATAAGGGCTGTATATTATCTAAGAGAATTCATCTTTTGAATTTGTCTTGCTTGCTAAGCAATGGACAAAGTTGTCATAAACTGAATATGTGGCTGCAGTTGAGAAGGAAAAGAGAATGTATAAAAGCGACAGAAACAGCAACATTTACACAGGCATGAAAGGATTAAATGATCAAAAAGTGTTTCTCATATTTCAGATTGTGTTGGAAACAATGTTCGTTCAATGCCTTATATACACATTACAGACAAGGTGTTTGCTTTCTTTAAATTGACAAACTGGGTATTATTACCCCAGTAGGGTAAATTAAGAGGCTACCATATTGTATTGGAATTTTTTGTTGAAAAAAGAAACAGATTGCAGATTAAAAAAGTAAAACGGGATTTTGGTGATTCATAATCTATTCTGGTCAAACAGACAAGCAGCAGGGTTAAATCTTGCTTAATAATTAAAATTATAAATATGATTTTGGTATTCCATTCTTTATGTGGACGAACGCTATCATCTAGTGTAATCAATAAACTTTCATGAATAGGCATGGAAAATATTGAGATTTTATTATGAATTTATGATTCTGGTGATGTTTGAACAAGACAATAATCTAATTTAGTCAACTAGAATTCTCAGAGAGTTTGATTTATTCTAGTGAATGAACATTCTCCTAATAATGGTATTTCTTAATATTCTGCACCATATGACGAGGAAGACTTTTAAGCATTATCATCTTCATAAGTGAGTAGAATAAAGGTTCTATATGATTGCATCAATAAGTGAGTAGAATGAATAATTAGCTTAATGAAGAAGTGAATTTACCTTTTATTAATGCCTTCTTGTGTTGGAGTAATTGGTTTCTAATTGTGAATCTCACAGAATGTTAGCATGGTTCGAGGAATAAAGGTCGTCTTGATTACTTTAACCATGAAATTGTCAAGTTAGTTCCATTTCATTATCTTCTAACATATGACGTCGTTTTTTTTCTCCAAACAGTTGAACAAAGTCTAAGGTCTGAAAAACATTTTTGCTTGATTTCTGATTTAGTATATTTTCAAAGGGAGCCAAGTTTCAACCTATGTGAGCATGTTTGTTACAATGACTTTTGAGATAAACATACAAGTCAAATAGGTTGAAACAGACAGGATACAAATAATCATTTATTCAACTTATTTGTAATAACACATTTTTTAAAGCAAATTCATCAACAATTGTTTGTAATGTCATAAATGTTCTTAATGTGGCACTGCAAAGAATAGGCAACGATAAAAGTTACACAAAGAGTTATCGTGGCTGACTGACATTGTGGGTGGGATGGTTGGCGGCAGATGTGGAGGTCTGTATAATTCTTATTCTTGCAGTTGTAAGTCTTTACTTTATTATCTTTTTCCATTAATGTAAATTCTGTTCTTTTTCAATATCATGTTAATCTGATTTCCTGATTGCAATTTATCGTAATATTTTATTTGGGCTTCACTGGACATGAATTTTTGATATTAGATTCTCCATTCTGTTGTTTTCTACAGAAGGTTAACTTATTAATGTAGGAGTATCTTTATTTCAATTCACTTTTGAAATACCAAACTTTGTTTGACATTAGTCCCCTGGCCGGTAAAAGATGTGAAGTTAGTTTTTAGTAATTGACAATCAAGTGTTCTATTGACTAATTAGAAACATGGTGCACAAATGAGCAACAAGAGAAAAGAAATTTGAAAAATCTTTTGCTTTATTAAAGAACCTGTAGCAAACTTCTATTAGTGAAGCTTCATGCTGATAGTTCTTCGAAAATCTTATTCTAATATGTGAAATATCTAATTATAATTTACATTCTTCCACCACGGGAAGGCAAAGGAGGAATGCTTTGTTCGTTCCTGAAGAAATTTTCTGGGTCTATCATGGTCTTAACTTTCACCAATCTGTCAAAATTACCTTTGAAGAACTTGACCCCATAAACCTTAGCTTCATTGTAAGTGTTTTTACCATTGTCAGTAGTTCCAATATCAAGGTCCCTGTAATTAAGAAATGCTTCTCTAGGGTTCTTCGAGACAAAAGGAGTCATGTAACTATAAAGTGTTCTTGTGTTCTCCACGTACTTCTTATCTGATGCAGCATCATCTTCATTCCAGTTCGCGAAATACTGTATTTTGAAGATGTTCCCTGCACGGTGGGGAAATGGTGTTGCTGACTCTGGAATTTCATCCATTTTCCCACCGTAGGCATTGAAAACCATCCCTGCTTTTCCTAACTCAATTATTTTCTTCCATAATCCCTCCAATCCTTCCTTGGGGATCGGAGCTTTGAGATAATCTGATTTTCTCTTGAAGAAGTTCGGTGGACCACCTTTTCTGTCAAGTAATACGTTTTCTGATGTACCGTTGTCAAAATTTCCCCAGAATAGGACGGATTGAATCCAGCTCATTTCCTTGAAATCTTGTTGTGTCAATCCCAGTTCAGGAAATCCAGTTTTCATTACAGAGAGTAAACTGTTAGAATCACCAAGAAATAACCCAATAAACGTTGCTCTAACAGTATCCTTATTCTTTATAGTGGTTGGTTGCAGAAGAAGCCTTATGAAGAGATTGTTGTCAATCTTGTTTGCAACAAACTGCCAACGATAGATAAGATCTGACACATTATCTTCTAAGGTTTTGATAACCCGAAAAACTGTCACAACAGGAGGTACAGGGACTAGTTTGAGTTTGTAAGCCAAAACGATCCCAAAACTAGCACCACCACCCCCTCTGATTGCCCAGAAAAGGTCCTCTCCCATTGCTTTCCTGTCTAAAATTCTACCTTTTACATCAACAATTTGTGCATCAATCACATTATCAACACTGAGGCCATATTTACGTAATAAGTTGCCATAGCCTCCCCCACTTATGTGCCCTCCAATACCCATAGTTGGACAGATCCCTGCCGGGAATCCATGGACTTTGCTCTTTTTCCAAATATTATATATAAGTTCACCAACTATTGCCCCGGATTGTACCCAGGCAGTTTCATCCTTGATGTCGACATCGATAGACCTGAGATTGAACATGTCAAGAATGATAAACGGAACATTAGACACATAAGAGAGACCTTCAAAATCATGACCACCACTACGGATTTTGAGTTGGACTCCTATCTGTTTTGCACAAATTATGGTAGTTTGGACATCAGATGCATTCAAAGCAGTGACAATCAACAAAGGTTTTCTGGTTGTGGAAGTGTTGAAACGGCTGTTTCTGACATAGTCTTGTAAAATGTGTGTAAAGGAAGAATTATTAGGGCTGTAGATTATCTTAGAGAGATGATCTTTCGTGCTCGTCTTGCTTGATAAGCACTGGACGAAGTTTTCGTAAACTGGATCGGCGGCTGCAGTTGAGAAGGAAAAGAGTGTGCACAAAAGCGATGCAAACAGAAGCATTGACACAGGCGTGAAAGGATTAGAAGATTGAAAACTGTTTCTCATTTCTTGGTTTTTGTTTAGTATTTGCATTACAATACTCCTTAAATACACATTTAAAGAAAATATTTCTCTTTGTGGGCTAATTAAATCAAGAAGATATTACATTTACTTGCCCTGAGTTATCAAAATAGGTGTTGTATTACAAATATTTGGGTAGAATGAGTGAATATTATGGCAAATTTTTGGGAATTGACACAATAAAATGTTCGTAATCCATTCTTTATCTATTGAATATAAACATAATCTATTGTAATCAAACACAATCAGGTTCTGTATGTGGAGGAATACCATAATCTTGTAAATACATGGCAAAATATTGAGATTTTATTATGACCATATGATTCTAATGCTCAATTTTGGGTCTGTTTGGGATGCTGTTGTGAATATACATTCTTTATGTTATGAATAACATAATCTTGAATAGTAAAGTAGTTTTCCAAAGAGTTTGATTAATTCTAGAGGTACATTCTTAATACTCTGAATTAAGGAGGATTAAATTTTCTTGTCTTCATACCGTAACTGTTGAGAATAAAAATGATGCCTTATCCTTGGGAAATTTTCTTATTTTCGATATGATTAATGAATCACTGAAAGAATGTGTGAATTAGCTAAACGAAGAAGTGAATTTTGTGGTGGGGTAATTGGTTTCTAATTGTGTAGTTTCAACACTAGGTGATTCCAACTGATGCCGTGGATCTCACTGAATGTTCAGATGGCTCGAGGAATAAAGGTCGATTTCTTGATTACTTGAACTGGAAATTCATTTTCATTATTCTCAAATTTACTTCTTTTTGTTTCTCTCTCCATATAGGTGAACAAAGTCTTAATGGCTGGAAAGTATTTTCTCCAAAATTAGCCAAGTGTCAACCTATGTTAGCATGTTTGGAACAATAATAAGTCGAGTCAAATGTACCCAAACGTATAGGTTAATAGAGAAGGATAATAGCGTAATCTAGTATAGTCAAGTAGGACTCACAAAGAGTTGGACTAAGATGTGTAATCCACCTAGATTTTAATGGATTTTAAAAATTAATTAAAATTTAGGTGTTCTAACTCGTATTTTAGTACATTTCGACTAAATTTATGTGTCACCAGCTCAGATATGAATAGATTTCATTAAAAATTAGATATCTCTTCATGGATTTCTAAAGATTTCATTGATTGGAAGGATTCGAATAGGTTTTCATTAATTTTAATTCTAAAAATATACTTGTTGGAGATCTTATAAATTCTAGCTGACCTATCAAATTTCAATGGATTTCGAACCCATAAATATAAAGTATGATTATTTTTTAAAAAATAAATAAATAGTAATAAAATATTTAATTTGAAATTTCCATTCTTTAGAGAGAGAGAGAGATTGTAGAAATGGATTTTTGTTTTTATTAGAATTTGGAATCGAACGTTATTTCTGAGTACTAAGAATTTAAAAAATTAATTTGTTCATTCTGTTTTTAAAACTCTATTCACCAATTAGACTTTTCTTTAATTATAAATTATTTGTGCATATTTTGTACATAATCCTCGGCACTATCATGAAATAATGATTTTTATTTTAGATTGAAATGATTTTCAATTTGTTTTAATTTTTAGATTGATGAATTAATTATTTACTATGAATAATTTGTAATGTAGAATTCTATTAAAATCTTATGAAATTAATTAATATTTGCTAATATAAAATTTTATAGAAATTATGTGAATTCAGTTGAAATTCATGAAATCTATAAGAATTCATAAATCTTAAGAAATTCATTAGGAATTGGGGTAGTGTATACTCACCTAATTGGGTGAATTATGGAAGAGTATAAATTTTCTCATTTTCATATTATGGTAATTGTTGAAAACAAGTTCTTTTCTTATCCTCATGGAGATTTACCTAATATAGATATGATTGCATGAATAAGTTGAATGAGATAATTATGTAAATAAGTAGGTGGGTTTACCCATTATTAATGCCTTTTTTGTGGTGGAATAATTGGTTTCTTATTGTTGAATATCAATACTTGAGTTAATCTTCTCGACAAGGTTAGACTGAAATACAAGTTTTGATATGGTATCAGATTTCCTTAAATTGAAATGAATCTTACGAGACATGCTAGGGGATAAATACCCCGATGAAGATTCATTGAATTTGTTTGCAATGTCATAGTTATTAACGTGGTAGGCAACTAGAGAAAAGCTACAGAGAGTTTGAAATGCTCTCTCCTTCATTTATTTACTTTATAACCTTTTGTATATAAATTAAATGCAGACAGCAAAATGGATAATGAGGTACAACAAGAAGCAAGACTCCTTAAATCTATGCAAGTGATACATAATGAGGTACGACCAACAAATAATCGAGGTGTGTATGTATACGAGTCGTGTGTATATGGTGCACGCCCTGTGCAACCCGCTAGGAATGTACTTAGTATGCGTTGAACGTTAAAGAAGAGTAATAGAGCTAGCAATCAAGCATTGACTCATGACCAATAACATGAGTGGTGCTCTAATCGCTCTATTTTCTGACTTTTCTCCCACGAAAGGGCAACACTGGAATACTTTGTTCGTTCCTAAAGAGATTTTCAGGGTCGACCGTGGTCTTAATTTTCACCAATCTGTTGAAATTGTCCTTGAAATACTTCACTCCATAAACCTTCCCTTGGTCATAACTGTCTTTACCATTATCAGTAGTACCTATGTCCAAGTCCCTGTAATTGAGATATGCTTCTCTTGGATTCTTTGATACCAATGGAGCCATGTAACTGTAAAGTTCTCGTATCTGTTGTATGTAATTCTGGTCTGCTTCTTCTCCTTCAACGTCCCAGTTAACGGAATATTGAATCTTGAAAATATTCCCGGCCCGGTGAGGGAATGGAGTTTCAGACTCCGGAATTTCACTCATTCGTCCACCGTAGGAATTGAAAACCATCCCGACTTTTCCTACTTCGACCATTTTTTTGAACAATGATTCCAGGTCACTCTTGGAAATCGGTTTTTTAACGTAATCCGATTTCCTCTTCAAGAAGTTTACAGAATCGGGGGTTCGACTCAGTAAAACTTCTGGCTTTGTAGTGTTGTCGAAATTGCCCCAGAAGAGAACTGAGTAAATCCAAGACATTTCCTTGCAATCGGCCTTCTTTAATCCCAATAGGGGGAATTCAGAATCTGTTATAGACATTAGTCTTTTGGCATCGCCTAGAAACAAGCCAATAAATGTTGCTCGAACAGACCTGATTTTGTTCCTTGTAATAGGTTGTAACAGAACCCTTATGAACAAATCATTGTCGATTTTGTCTACAATAGTTTGGTATTGATAAACCGCTTCAGTTGCATTCTGGTTCATCATCTTCTCAATTCGAAAAACTGTAACAACTTCTGGTACAGGGACCAGCTTGATTTTGTAAGCCAAAATCACACCGAAACTAGCACCATCACCACCTCTAATAGCCCAAAAAAGATCCTCTCCCATTGACTCCCTATCCAAAACTCTGCCCGTGGCATCGACAATCTTAGCATCGATCACATGATCGACTGTCAGGCCGTGTTTACGCAACATATTGCCATAACCCGCGCCACTCAGGTGGCCGCCTACGCCTACGGTGGGGCAAACCCCGCCAGGGAATCCATGGACATTACTCTTTTCCCAAATTCTGTAATAGAGTTCCCCAAGCATAGCGCCGGATCCAACCCAGGCAGTCTCGGTCGCCATGTCGACTTCTATCGACCGGAAATTGAACATGTCAAGAATGATAAACTCGACATTAGAAACATACGAAATGCCCTCATAATCATGTCCGCCACTGCGGATTTTGAGTTGAATTCCTAGTTTTTTAGCACACAGAACAGTTGCGCTAACATGGGATTCCTCGAGAGGGGTGACGATTATGCTTGGTTTAGGAGTTGTTGAAACGTTGAAGCGGCGGTTTCTAATGTAGGATTCAAGAACCGATGTGAAAGAGGGGTTAGTTGGATTGTACACAATTCTTGAAATTTGGTCGTTTGGGACATTTTTTTGTGCTAAACATTGAACAAATTTGTCGTAAAGAGAATCTGATTGTGCAGAAGAAAATGAATTGAAAGAAGAAAGGAAAAGCAGAAGTAGAATCATCATGGCAAATTATTTGTTTCTGTGAGAAGGAATAGGGTATGAAGGTTACTTATATATATAATATATGTGGGGAGGTATGATTATACAGACGTGGGTGTATATGCACCAATTGTGGGGAGGTACCTTACGCACTAATCAAGATGCAGAAAATTGAAAAGCTGTGAAGTTTCCTTTATTCAGAGTTGGTGGGGACATCGTTCTTTTTCATATGGAATAGTCTACGCAAATACTAATACTAGAAGCCGGCATATTTTGGAAATAGCATCCGAGGTCCTCCATCTTTGATACTTAATTGAAATTTAGCCTCATCATTTCATAAAACTCATTTTGAAATATATATTTAATGGGATTCATAACTTTTATTAATTTTTTAATCATATTGTTCACCAAATTTTATCAAAATTTAATAAAAATTCAAATTTTAGTGTTAGTAAAATAAAATATTTCAGAAAAAATGCTCCTTTATGAAGATTGAGGTAACAAGTGCAATAATTGTCAGAAGTTGGGGACCTCATCTATTTTAGAAAACTATTGGATGTCTAGACGGCATATTTTGGGCAACCGTAGTTTGTCAGGTTACACTTGACAATTTTTCATCAGAAGCTGAAAAAAAAGAACTTTGCTATGTGTACAGCCTTGGTACACAGCAATTTACACAGCCTATGTGGGCCCCACCCCATGTGTGTGGGCTGTGTAATTCACTGTACAAAAAGGCTGTACAAACAGCCTTTTTCGAAAAAAAAAAGGGCGAGACCTCTGTAAGAAAAAAACCCAATCAGGGACTGCCATGTCAACCTCTGTAACTGCCTCCTGGCAGTTTCCCTGTACAAGGGGTTCCTTCCTATTTTGGGAAATAACGGCCACTATCTTCAACATTTTACTTTTTGTACTTTTCAATTCCCATCCCCAGTATTTGCACCACATTTTTTGTACTTTAATTATATTGTTACCCCTACTCTTTATTCATTGTTACATTTCTGTTCTTAATTTTTTTTATCACATTCCTATCATTACTCTTTCATTATTCTTTTCATACAAAAAAATTGTTATCGTGCTTTAAGATGATGAAGTATTTAATCATAATTTTGATTTTTTTGCTTATTAAATACACGAGTAAGCCTCTGTTTGATATCCATTCTTTTTTTCATTCTCATTCTTCTACTAATTTTCAACCACACATTCATCAATAAAATAATATTTTCCATCACATCAATAACTTTTCCTTCATTTTCAACCACAACAAAGGTGTGATTTGACACAAAGAATGCATTTTTTTCTAGAATAATGGTTACCAAACGGTGCCTAAATAAATCTTTTTACTCCCTCTTAAGGAAACTTTTGACAAAAAATGTTATTAGGGACAAAGTATACTGCTTAATGAAAGACTCATGATAAGAATACAATAAAAAAAAGTCAGGGATATAAGTGTGACAATAAATAAAGGTTATGATCATTTTCTGCAATTAAAACGTGTTGTAGAAGTAAGAAAATTCGATGTTAATATGAGGCCCTGTTTGATAGCCTAGGAAATGGGTGGAAAAAGAAAATATTTTCCAACTTTCCATGTTTAGTAGTGTTCGATGACCATAATTTGGCATAGAAAATTTCACTTTTATTTTCCCTCTACGCGCCTTCTTCCGTGCGTGGCAGGAAATGATTTTTCCACCTTTTAGGTGGGAAAATGAATTCTGGGTTTTGTCTTTCCTTTTTTTTTTTTTTTTCTTCAATAGAAACAAATTTCATAACCAAGTATTAAAAAAAAAAAAAAAATCACTTTCATGGACAATTTTGACGCAAACGATGGTTAAACGAACACTAAATTTTGATTAAAAATGATTTTTTAGGAAACATTTTTTTTTTCTTTTTTTTTTTTATTTGTACTTTTTGGCAATGGAAACAAATTTTATAACCAATTGTGGAAAAAATTATCACTTTAATGGACAATTTTCATGTAAAACAAAGTCAAACGAACACAAAATTTAAAATTTTTTCGGGTGGAAAATTATATTAGTCAAACACACTTAATTAATAATTCTCTCCAAAACATTTTTTAGACAATTATTTTTCCTGAAATTCATTTTCTTTCCACCCATTTTCCACTCTTGCAATCAAACGAACCCTTAGTATTTTAAAAATCGGACCGGCTTGATGGGTTCAATCGGGAATTGAGACCAAAACATGTCCGATTAAGCTTATAATATTTTTAATTAAAAACCCATTAAACCGGCCGATTTTTTGAAAACCCATGACCCATATCCGATTTAACCGGTCCAACGTACGTAAATGCATATTTTTTAAAAAATTTTAAATATAGATTTTTAATTTTTATATTTTTAAATTTTAAAAAAATATCGATTCGATCCCGATTCAACCTTTTGACCCTTGACTGTTTCTCTTTTCCTGGTCAATGGTCGAGTCGATTTTTAAACATTGGTTAATATATTCAGCCGCATTTGAACCAAGAACCTTTCCTTTTAATATCAATTTTACCCCTATCTTTAATGATTGCTTTCACATAGATAAAAATAAATTTTGACTTAATTATAAGTAATTATAATTTTTAACGAACTTGATCTAAGAATAAAAGATCTCGTCACATGAAAGGATCTCATTCGGCAGTCAATAAAATCTCATCCTATGATGATTTCTTTTTGTTTAAACATCATTTTAATTTTTCAACACGTTTTCACTCACACGTACAAATCATAGTTGGAAGGAAACAAATGAAGGAGACACCAAACCATCAAATTGGTGCAAGTCAATTTAACCCTTCATTTTCATTTCTCATATAAATTGATTAAGGTTATTTGTGTCATTTGCGCTATATTTTTTTAATACAACAAATTATTATTATTATTATGTGCATTTATAATAATAATAATGTAAAGAATAATAGTTAATGAATTTAATATTTTTGTTAATTTAACATAATTATTTATTTAATAATTTATGTAGTTGTAAAATAAATAAATAATTAATTATCGAGAGAAGACTATTCCTTGTACGAAGCTTCTTTATCGACGCTGTCTGACTTGTGTAATACGGAGACTAAAGCATCTCCGGCCATTCCCACACAGAATGCACATGCAATGTCAAAAGCTATAGACAAGTGGAAAAGGACTCTTGAAACTATTCAATACGTGGGACCCACTGGGTAGATTTTTTAATTTAATTTTATGGCTACAAATGATTTTAATTATGGACATGATAGTGGACATTTCTCTCTTTTTTTTTAAAAAAAAATTTGGTCTTTATTTTCTTGTTAATCCCAACTCTAAACCTCGACGCACCTTTGATGTATCAATTATGAGTTATGCTACACTTATCGAATTTTTTTACCAAATCTTTTACACTCCACTCACATTAGGAGGTGAAGACCACAAACCAGAATTTTTAATTACATGTGGGGGCCGCGCTTTTTGTGAGAGGGGGAAAACCATTAGGTAACCCCCCGGCACACTAGATTAATTCATCAATTATTGTCCCCATGAGAAACGTTGGGCGTAGGAGTACTTATCTTCAATTTGGTGTAATCAAGTGATCTAATTTTAACTTTTTCATGAATTTGATCACTTTATTCTAAACAGCATAATACGCTAGCCTAAACGTTAAAATCGACTGATAATTTATGTTTAAATTGTGATTTTAGTTTATAAGCTTTTTGATTTTATTTTTTTTTTTTAATCTTTTTTAAGTTACGTGAACATACACGTCAATCATATTTTAATTTTAACATTTAGGTTAGTATTTTACATGTTAAATTAACAGGACAGTTACAATATCGAAATTTTGTAAGCAAAACGAAATTAGGAGACTTAAATTGAAGATGAGTGAGTCAAATGCAACACTTAAATTCTCGTAGTGCATTCCTACTTTTAACAAAGAAAAGAGATGTATCGATGGAAAAGTAAAGGACCACATGCACTAGCGAATTTTGAAAGGAAGAGTTGAAGGTTGACCTGATGAATGGTCGATCTGTTTAACAAAACAATTCTAATTAGACTTTTCCTTTTGCCTTTTTATGATAATAAGGTGTAGAGTCTTCTATTTGACTTGGTCTCTCATATCCATGGATTTTTTTTATTTTTATTTACTTTGAAAATGTCAATGAACTTCATTGAGATTTTAAATGGTTTTGACATATTGAACACAGGTTGAGTTGGGCACATGGGTTAGTGTTAATTGTCAAAGTTGGACAAACACCACTAGTTTTGAAACATAGCTTTAGTCATGTTTCACAATCATACTTTTCAAACATTTTTTTCTATATACTCATTTTTAACCACACATTCAAACAGTAAAATATTCTGTACGCAAATTCAAAATTTTTTCCTACTTTTTAAACGCACATTCTCTTAAAAATCACTATTTTTGAAAAGTATGATTGTCAAACAGGGGCTTAGTATTTGACCGATAACTACAAGGATTGTTCTTATAAAGTATATTGAGTATTACAATTCTATATCATAAAATGTTGACTTTATTAAGGTATATTGAGTAATTCAAAATCTCACATGTTTGCTTAAAGTTTTTATCTTAAATGACAGAGGATTTTATACTTACAATACCTCCACTCGATGAGTGAATATCAATCTTGAATTTAATTGCTCTTTTGAACTTTAGCTGGAAAGTTTATTTGTTTGAGCCCGTTAAAAATTTAGTGTCTGTTTGTCAACCATTATTGAGAAGAAAATGGTGTAATGAATAGTATTTTTCGGAAAATGTGTGGTTAAAATTGGAATAAATTTTATCGGATTATGTGTAGAATATTTTATTATTTGAATGTGTGGTAGAAATTGATTCCTATAGAAAATAATTTTTGGAAAAATGGTAGACAAACAAGGCTTAATATTATGTTGAACTACTTAATTTGATAAATAGAGACGATTCAAACAATTTGTGCACATTTTCAAGATAAAGTTAAAACCGATCAAATACTTCTCTACCAATAATGATTTTTTATTTTTATTTTTTTCACAAACACTTAACCTATATTGAGCTTTAGGTAAAATATATTTTTCTTTCATTTTGAGATGCAAAATTGTTCACTAAATCTCCATAGTCAAGTTTATCATGGCCCATGTTTGTTAAAGCTTATAAGTGATTATCAGTGATAGCTTTCAGGAATGATTGGTGAAAAAGTAAGTAAAAAATTTGAATCCTAGTAAATGAGTTGACAATTATAGAGTTTGATTAAATTATTATAATCAATCATAAGTGTAGTTGATTTTATATTTATATTCTGCAAGTATAGAATCGTGACAAGTAAGTGGACATAGATTCCAAGCTATCATTTCTACGAGAACAACGATGGTTTAATTATGTCTAACTTAAATTCCATAGAAAAAAAACTAATTTTAGTTTTTATCATAAATATTACAAATCTACAAAAATGATTAAAAAGTCCACAAGTAGATAGTTTGGGATTTTATATGATGATTATAGTGTTAGCATTCCCTAGTTCACTATAGCTATTCTATTAGTCTCAATTACCAATTTTTAATAATAATTAATTACATATACCCGTTCGAATTCTTCTAAATTAATTGATTTACATCTCTCGAGTTTAAATCAATCCCACCCAATTAAGTCAATTCACCATATCTTTGTGTAAATCCTAATAAATCTTAATCAGGAGCATTCAATAACCAAAAAGTTTAATTAATTACCGAGACAAATCATAAAAGTGTGTCTCTATCTTTTTTATCCAAATTGTAAGTTTTTACTACATGGTATAAACAAATAATTCACCTCTCGACATAATTATCGTTCACAAATCAATGAATTAATGAACAAGTAATTCAAAATATTGAAAAAATAAGTAAAAACAACTCACAAGCACCAATTAAAAATCAAAAATTTTAAATTAAATTAAGGTTCATAAAATAGGCTATGTTCGTTTGTCACAATTACTCATTTAGTTATATATCATGGGAGAAAAAAATACAAGAAAAGATTGAAGTACATCATCGAACTTGAAGGAAAAGAGGAAAAGTTGACGATCTTGCTCTAATTTTTTTTTTCTCAAAGTCAAGCTCATTTTCTATGATCTAACCATTTTTTTTATGAGCTAAAACAATGTCCATTTTAAAGGGGTGACAGAATTTTGCGTGCTGTGCTTCAAAAAAGAGTCCAAACAAATCAAGAAAACTTATATAAAATGGCGGTTTACAAAAATACCCTTAAAATCGGGGATCTTTTGAAAAATAATATGAAAAGTGTTTTTGAAGTAAAAAATACTGAGTAAAGTTAAGTAAAATTTTTAAATTTAAAAGTGATATAGTTTTTAATTAAAAGTTAAGTATGTCACTTGCTCTATTATGGAAGCTTAATCAACATTAAACACAATACAAAATAAATCGATATCTAGAAGAAAATTTTATAAGCAAATTGAAAGCTTAGCCAAAAATGTATTTTCTATTAGAAATTGATTGTGTGATATTGAATTAAAATGTGGGACAACATGCTATGTCACTTTTTAATGAATTAAGCTTAGCCAAAAATTTATTTGTCTTTGCGTATGATTTAAGGTTCTGGAATTTGAACGTGAATTAGTATGTCACTTTTTTTTTTCAAAGAAAGTCGCATATTATCTCATTTGAGTTATTTTTGGATTAATTAAAAAGACGCATATAAGATCTTTCTAAAAATTTAAATATGAATATGAACTCAAATTTTGCTTTACATTAAAGAATGACATAATATAACACATACTAGTCCGCAGTATCATCACTTTTGGAGAAGCCCATGAGTGACCTTGGGTATTGAAGTAGAACGGGTCGAGTCTCACAATCCCAATTAGGTTTGATAAACACTACAACAAAAATAACTTTTTGCAACACTAAAAATGTAACATTCATTAATTGAGTGTCGCTAAAAGAGTTTATCGCAATATTTGAATAAGTGAATGTTGCTATTAGTTAAAATAATTGAGTTTTTACAATATTTTTTAAATACATGTTGCTAATGTCACATTTTGCAACGTTCCTTGAATGTTACGAAAAATTTCATTTTTTGCAACATTTTTTGAACATTGTTAAAATTTGGCTCTATAGTAACGTTCAGTACATATTGCTGAAACTCTTAATACATAGTTTTTTGCAACGTTTACTGACTGTTGCAAAAAAAAAAAAAATTTAATAATAATAATAATAATAATAATAATAATAATAATAATAATAATAATAATATCACTTTTTGCAACGTTTCATGAGTCTTGCCAAAAGTTTTATTTTTTGCAACGTTTATTGAACGTTCTTAAAATATTCTATAACAACGTCCAATGTATGTTGTTGAAACTCTTAATATATAGCATTTTGCAACATTAATTGATTGTTGCAAAAAATTTCACTTTTTACAACATTTGTTAAATGTTGCGAAAAATATCACCTTCTCTAACGTTTAATGAATGCAACGAAAAATTTCTTTAAATAAATAAATCATTATTAGAAACTAATTATATGAACACTAATTCTACATCTATGCCCTAATTCTCTCCACTATCTCTAATCGATGCCGCGCGCTGTGCCATCTCACGAACAGGGATGAACACCACCAGTCACCAGTGAGCGGCGCATTCTCTCTTTTCTCTCCGACCATTGGTCACCACCACCTCAACGCGACCTTGTTCTCTTCTCTCTCCGGTGAGTGATACCTTCTCTTCACTCTTCGCGCTCACGCCGTTGCGAAGCGCCGCTCACAGCAACGAGTTATTGATAGCATCAATGTCACTCTTGATTTGCAGCACCTTTGTACCACCACCTTCGTTGCCGTCAGCCCTGCCTTCACCCACAACCACATGTGGCTCAATGGAAATGTATTTTATTAAGGGAAAATTGTAGCCACGGTATCAAAACTTTCACATTTTTGCAGACTTTACCCAAACCTTTGTTTTGTGCCACCCACGGTACCAGACCTTTAAACAATTTGCACCCAGAGTCCAAATGGACGGTTTCCATCTAGTTGACCGTTAGTTGACCAAAAAATTCAAAATTGGCCAAATTCATTAAGGACAAAATGCTAATTTTGTATTTTAAGTTTAAAATGATTATAAAGAAAAGAAAAAGAAAAGGAAAGAAATTAGAAAAAAAACTACTATTCATCTTCTTCAACCTCTCTTCCACCCACCCCTCCTCCACCAACACCCCGCCCCACTTCTTCTACACCCTACAGTCGGCGCCACCGCCGCCAACAACAAGTTCGAAAAGAAAATCCCACAACCAAGAATTGAACGATTAGCAGCATACCTTCAGTGGCCTGCTTTGTTGACAACGTTTGTCTATTTCTTTTTGTTTGAATTTCAAATTCAAAATAATTTATAAGCCATAAAAAAAGCTTTAAAAAAGTTCAGATTTTGTTTTCCTAACGTTGAAGGTTTCTTCTCAATCTTGGACAGCATGGGGGACGCAGGTGCTATCATTCTTGCCTTCCCTTATTCTCCAGACTTATCCAATGAAGCCAATCAGGTAAAGAAAAAAAGAAAATACCCAGTTTTTATTATTTCTTATTCTAAGAATCTTGAATTTTTTTACTATTCTTTTGGTTAGAATACCAGATTCTTGTGTTGGATCCAACAATATTATTAAATTTTTATTTCTAACTTTTTTGTGATTAGAATACTAGATTCTTATGTTAGATTCCATGGAGTCTAATTTCTTTCACTGCGAATCGACCTAATATTACTATGTAAAAGGTTCTTTTACGGGCCTACATCGACTACATAGCTCTAATATCGAGTGAACTGTTAATTGAAAAGAAAAACAGATGGCGGTGACAGAGATGGCGACGGCGACGCCGACTGTAGGGTGTAGAAGAAGTGAGGTGGGGTGTTGGTGGAAGAAGGGTGGGGGTCCGGGCCGGGTCGGCCCGCCAACATGTGAGCCCGGTAACGGCCCGCATGAAAAAAAGCCCGCTCGCTGCGGGTTCCGGGCCGGTTACGGGTCGGCCCACAATTTTGGACTACAACCCAGGCCCGCCCGCTGACCCATCCGGGTCGAGCCCATGCGGGTCACGGGTCGCGCGGGTCGCGGTTCGTTCCGATTTTGGCCCGTATGATTGTATAAATAAAATTATAAAAATATAGAAATTTTCATATTTATAGCAAAAAATATATTTTTTTATTAAATGTAAACTAAGAATTGAACAAAATGATAAATTCATAATTATATCAAGAAATTTTTACATAGAATTCAAATTTAATGTTACATGAATTATTTATAACTTTGCAAACTTCTACAATATTATCATCTTCTAAATTTATTGGAGAGCAACTATTATTGAAAATAGGATTTTGAGAAAAAGAATCGTGAGAATCCATAATATAGTAGGATTAAAAAATTTAGTAGTGACTAGTGAGAATCGAGAAGAAAGAAATATAATCAAGATGATGATGATATTTGCAATTGAATAATTGTAATTGTAGTAAGGTAGTAACAAGTATGAACTATGAAGTATAAATGTATAATAACTAATGAGAGGGTATTGTAAAAATAATTGTAAAAATAATCTCCCCCTTTTTTTTTAATTTTTGTTTTATTTTTTTTTTCAATTTTTTTTACGGGCCGCGGGTTAACCGCGGCCCGTGGGGGTGCAACCCGCGAAGCCCGCGGGTTACACATCCTTGGCCCGTGAACCGCCCGCACGGGTCACGGGTCGGCCCGCGGTCCCGGTTTTCACGGGCCGGTTTTTACGGGTCATGGCCGGCCCGTCCGTCTTGACACCTCTAGGTGGGGTGGAAGAGAGGTTGAAGAAGATGAATAGTAATTTTTTTATTTCTTTTTATTTCCTTTTCTTTTATTTATAATCATTTTAAATGTAAAATACAAAATTACCATTTTGTCCTTAATGAATTTGGTCAATTTTGAATTTTTTGGTCAACTAACGGTCAATTGGACGGAAACCGTCCATTTGGACTCCGGGTGCGAATTGTTTAAAGGTTTGGTACCGTTGGTGGCACAAAACAAAAGTTTGGGCAAAGTCTGCAAAAATGTGAAAGGTTTGGTACCGTGGTTGCAATTTTCCCTATTATTAATTATATTCATCCATTATTTATATATTTGTTTGTTTATTAATTATGATTGTATAATTGTTCTTATTTTACCAGTATATCATCTAATTATTCCATGTGACTTCTCAATATTCCAGCCTGGTGAATCTATAAAATTAATTTATCTATGTAAAAAAATTTCAACAATTTTTAGGATTTAGGTGTTATGAAACCAACTATCGGATTGAAATGTTGAAGTTATATGGCACAATAATGAAATATTTGATCACAAGCAAAAGATTAAAAGAAGACAAGAAAATATGGTACAAGAATTATGAGATTTTATTGCACCAATATAATAAAGAAATATACAATTGATCCTAAAATTCTGGTAATATCTTTTCTCGCACTTATGAAATTGTATAAAAGAGCATAATATCTATAGGAAATATGCAGGGGACGTCCAAACCCTCATAGTAGAGTTTTTGATGAAGTAGGATGCCAAAAAATAGAGTTCAAAACGAAAAATGAGAGAAAAGCGCGGAAAACCCGAAATAGGTTAGGCGACGCCGCGGCCCCCACTTCCGGACACAGAGCATTCGGCCCCGGAATTTTTTTTCTCCATCTTGAACTTTTCTTCAAGTCTATACCAATTTCCAACTCCCAATGTGCTTTCAAAATAGAATTTCAACTTGATATAGGACTCCAATAGCATCCCAAACCGAATTCTTCTTGACGTGCATTTCAATCAGAATTCTTCAATTACTTCAACAAGGAATTTGGGTCACACCCAAATTCTAACAATCTCCACCTTGACACGAATTTCACTACAATGAACAAAGCTCCAAAATATTCTCCAATTGGAGAAGAAAATCTGTCTGCAAGGAATGAACCGACTTTTCAATAATAACCAAAACTGATTTCTCCAATCAAATACAAAATACTCAAATGATTTTAAAGAAGTCACCAAATTGGGCTGCAACACACTCCTAAGCAGAATCAAACCCAAATGCTTTTAAAGAAATCTCATTGCTAGATTGTACACATTCTACTACGCTGAAAGCATGCTCAACAAAATCAGCATCCACATACTTTTTACCACAGGGCCATTCCCTAGCAATTGAATACAATGGCACCACAGGTGATGGTGGAAAAACGGCATTATCCATATTTTTTGAATTCAACTGAACATTATTCTTCAAATCCGACCATTTACGAGCTCCTAAAGGTATCAAACTGAATGTCCACCACGGTACTGAACCTGTAATGATTGACTCTTCTGACAAAACATACATAGATCCCAAAAGAAATATGAACTATGTAAATTGACAAAATGAGTCATACGATTAAAGACAAAGTGTGGCTCAACTCGGTGGATGAATAGGCTCCGATGCTGCTTAACTCAGCTACTATCTGATAAGGAAAGAGGTGACAAAATATATGAGATTGTAACTCAGTGAGCGGATAGTTTACAAATAAGTATATTTTTCTTCAATTTATGTATATTTTCTGAAAATTCTTACTCTTTTGAAACTTTGAGTAATTCTGAAATCTGATAATACTCTTAAAAACTGAAATATTATTGCATCATAAAATCCTTTTTTCTTCATTCTAAATAACTATAAAGTATAATGAATATAATTAATCTGATATCTACGAAAATCTCTGATATATTTTGTTGTTCAATACTATAAGCTGAAGCTTTATACTGAAAACTGAATAATCTGAATTCTATAATTGGAAGTCTAATAAGTTGTAGAAATACTGAAATATCACACCAAAAAGGTACTCTGAACAACCGTACTCATGTATCGATTAGTACCGATATACATGGCAAAGCTATTCAATTATGAAATTCTGGTCATACGAGCATAGAGTTAAAATCTGGTCATACACTATGGAAACACATTCACAATAGTGCAGAGCTGGTAAAATCACCATAACTGATCATACATTATGGAAAAACATTCACACCAATGCAGATCGGGTAAAATAACCATATGAAGTCATACACCGTGGAAACACATTAACACCAGTGCAGACTGTAGTAAAATCACCTGTGTACTTTCTGGTGATTTTTTTAAAATGACTTTAGATATGCTGAAACATATATTATGAATATAATATGCTAGAGAAATAATTTAAATGAACTGAATTTAACTGTAAAAGAATTGACTATAAAATCCGTTTGATTCTGGAAATCATGCCGTCAAATCAAAAATATGAAATAATTAACTTTCTGATATGATATAAATTTAATAAATATTTATTTCTGAAAAATAAGCTTTTCGACTCACTCAGAACAAGCTACAATCTGTAACGATCGGTAACCTTTTCCAATTTCTTCGTCACCACCTGAAATACCATACAAGATAACCAATTTAACCACTATCAAAACAAGAAACCTTTAATATCTAATACTATAATACTTAAACTAAATTTCCCAATACTTGAATAACTTTCCCAAATTATTCCTTTAATCGAATTGGAACTAATTACACTTTCTAGTGTATTTATTAATAACTAATTCATCAATATAACCTTCATTCCAAGCATAAATACAACTACCCACTTCAATCTAGTGACAATTATTACACTACACCAAAAAACACCATTTGCAACATATAAAAGACAACATTCGGTAGTTAAATGTTGCTAAAAGGGTCTATCGCAACATTCTAATACGTGAATGTTGCTATTGCTTAATAAATTGAGTTTTGGCAACATTTTTTTAGTAAATGTTGCTAATGTAGCCTTTTTGCAATGTTTTCGCAGTGTTGCGAAATTTTTTACCTTTGGCAACGTTTTTTAAACGTTGCGAAAGACGCTTTTTCGCAACGTTTAAAAAACGTTGCGAAAGATACCTTTTGCAACGTTTTTAAAACGTTGTGAAAAAAACGTTATATTTTTTAGACAACGTCTACATCGACATTAAAACAAGCCCTAACTTTTGTTCCTCCGCCTCTCCTCTCTTCTTCCCCTAATCTTCCCCAGCCACTTCAAAACAAGCCCTACCTGTTCCTCCTCCTCGTCTCCGCCTCCCTCGATTAGGAGGAACTGGTCGCTGCGGAGCTTCGCAAAAACAAAGATCAACAGACTAGTGAGAGCTCCGATGACCGAGATGTTGAACATGTACTAATTTTTTAAAAGTGCAAATGAGGGTCACTATAAGAATAAGTATTTCATATGTGATTATGCGTTTGGGATTTATGGTTATTACAATTTTATGCGGAATAGGGATTCCTTTTTTGAATAGGTGATGACTTTATTTATGTTTGGTGTAGAGATGGAGAAGGGAGGGCCCATTGTTCCGGAATCTGTATGTAAGAAACAGAAGAGGAGTGAGGAATGGGCATTGGTCAAAAAGCAGGAGCTTAAGTCTGCTAAGAAGAAGAAGGCAGAGCAACGCAAGAAATTTTCCATAAGATGCCATAGACCGCCACAACAGGGCTTCTCTAAAACCCCCTATTTTCCCAGTTAAGATCCTTCAATCTCTCTATAGGCGCATTGTGCTAATTATAGATACATTGTAAGTTCTTTTCTTTTCTTTAAATTTTTGTTTATTTAGTTTTAACAGAATTGCAATTTTTTTTTCAGAGGTTTTAGGTTTATTTTGAGAAGGGGTTCTTCTCGTACTGTTAGCTCCCAGTTGTTTGTTCTTCAGTAAGTTTTTATCTTGTGTTGTAAAAGGTTGTTTTACTTATGTAATTTTGAAGTAAAGTTAGTATCTTTATCTTTGAGTATGAGGTTTGGGTTTTATTTCATGCAGGAATTTCCTTTTTCTTTTGATAAATAATGTTTTCTTTGTTGTTTCAACTGGGACAGATAAATGGCCATACAACTAGTCAAAGAATGGACTGCAATTCAGCAGTTTCCTCCAGCCACCCAGGGCAGATTGCTTGAACTGTTGGGGAAATTAAAGCAGGAGGTTCTGGTTCTCCCTCTTAAATTTAGCATATTTTCACTACATTATGCTATCTTTTTTGTCACTAAAAAATTGGGCTTGACTGGAAATAATTTCAGAAATTAGAAGCTCTATAATTTTCTGTGTGCAATTAGAAAAGAAACATATGTTTTACAATTACATCGTGTTTCTAAAGTTGCTTTTTCTTCAATGAAATACATGTGAAGTCTTGTTGATTTTGTATTGTATTGTATATAATGGGAATATGGGACTCTAATGCTGTTTATAAATAATTGTAGAATGTCAGCACGCTGACAATCCTTGTTATGGGGAAGGGTGGTGTTGGAAAATCTTCCACTAGCCTATGACATTATAATGTCCCTTCAAATTGTTTTAGTTTCACATTTCAGATACTGGGACAAGTTGTTTGATGGACATCTCATTCTGAAATTGATTTCTTTTAGAATTTGCTCATGTTAATGGGTAAATAGACTGATATTTGCTGAAATTTAATTCTAACTGCTGCAATTCTGGGTTTTCTGAAAATATTATACATAGGCAAAGTTTGTTTTATTTGAGATGCATTTTGGTTTGATGAAATGTGTGCCTTTCTTTTTTGAAATTTATTTCTCGTGGAATTTGCTCAAATTAATGGTTAAATAGACTGATATTTGCTGAAATTTAATTATAACAGCTGCAACTCTGAGTTTTTTGAAAATAGATTTTGGTTTGACGAAATGTGTGTCTTGCTTTTCTGCTTAAGCTATGAAAACTATGCCTATTAATTAGGCATTTTGCATGCTAGCACTTCAGTGATGTAAAAACTTTGTGATGTTGACCGTTATAGTTTGTTTTTCGAACAGATTTAATGGAAGGCTACAAGGCCATTGAGTTGAATGAGGATCAGATGAAGGGAGAGAGGTCACTTTGGGCACAATGTCAAGCAGTGGCCGATATGAAGTTCTCATATGTAGTATCATGCCAGTTATATGGGATTCAGAAAAGATCTGGCGATCCTCGTGCACAAGATATATTACGACTTATGACAACGTAAGAGCCTGATATTGATCATGTTGTTGTCTTATTGTTGTTATGACCTATTAATGGATTTCCTTTAATAGGTATCCATCTCTTCGAGTATCTTACATTGATGAAGTTGAAGAACCAAGCGAAGACAAGTCCAAAAAAGTTAATGATAAGGTGTACTATTCCACTCTTGTGAAGGCTGCTTTGCCGAAGTCAAAATCTTCAAAGTTAGGACAGAGTCTAGATGAGGTAAAAAAGAAATAAAATAGAAGTCAATTCCTGAAGGTGAAATAGATAAGTTACTCAGAACATAAGAAGTAATAATCTCTATACCATGGTAAAGGCACATCAGTACAGACAATGAATTGAAGAAAAGAAGGCGAATCATCAAGGAGATATTAATACACTTTCAAAATGGTGATGCTTCTAGTGCTGGAGGAGTTGCACCGGCTGCAAGGAAGAGTCAAGGAAATTTCTTTTATTTCACTTCTAGGAGAGTTACAATTTTATTTCATTTTGAAACTTTTTTTTATTTAGGCGGTGTTGTATCACATTGTAACGATCTAGTGTATGGATTCAAAAATTTATAATGAAATTATCAATTTTTATACAATTCCAAAATGTGTTCACAAAGTGTTATTTTTACTTTTGTGGGTCAATCACCCAATTATCATATCTGTAAAAAAAAAAAAAAAAGGTCTATCGCAACGTTGAAAAAACGCTGCAAAAGGGGTCTACCGCAACGTTTAAAAAACGTTGCAAAAGACCTTTTTTGCAACGTTTTTTAAACATTGCAAAAGACCCTTTTGCAACGTTTTTTAAACGCTGCAAAAAAGGTCTGCTGCAACGTTTAAAAAACGCTGCAAAAGACTTTTTTGCAGCGTTTTTTAAACGTTGCCGTATCTCTTCCCTCTTTGGCAACACTGAACTTTGCAACACATGATAAAACGTTGCAAAAGGCCTTTTGCAGCGTTTTTTGGCCGCTGTAAAAGGCCTTTTTTGGCGTAGTGTTAACTATAATTCAACCAATTAAATTTTCATCTTGTTCCCTAAATTCATACTCCCAAGTAAGTATTTCATCATCACAATCATTCCACCATATACACTTCATTCAAGAATCCAAATAAAAATTTTAGGGTTTACCAAAAATAAAATTCCTTACCTTAATTCAAATGGAAGCTAATCAATCAAGAAGCTTGAACTAGAAATCATAATCCTTTCCCTAAACTTGAAATTTCGAACCAAATTAAAACCCTAGAAATTTAACATAATATTTCTCCACCTCTTGGAGAAAATAAAGCGAATGAAAAATGAAATTCAAGCTTAAAGTACCCCTTTACTCTTCTTCTTCTTCTTCCCACCGTTTCCAGCATTTGTTTCATCTTCAGCCTCTGTTTTGGTTCCCACCCTCGTGTGTGTGTGTGTGTGGAAAAATGAGAAATGGGTTTCAAATAACCAATTTAGTAGAGCTTTTGCAAAGGAAGTCCCTTAACTTCCAATGATATATAAGTAAATCCTCAACTTAGAATCTAATTCATCTTGAACCCTCATATATTATCCATTGTAAAATAAACCGTAAGAAAATAATTTGCTTCATTTAAGTCCTATTTGACTATGACTTTGACAATTCCATTTTTGATTTTTGACTAAATAAAATGGGTTAGAACACCAATACAACCCGGGCACCCTTACAAACTTTCAAAACTCCACCTGCACCTCTACCAAAGAACTCATAATCCTTTGAATCAAGGATAGACAATGAGATGAGATTCTTCTTCAAATCTGGAATATGTCGAACCTGACCAAGTGTTCTAGTTGTCCCATCCAATAGCTTCAATCTGATCGTACCAATTTCAGCAATCCAACAAGGTGTGTTGTCTCCCATAACCACGACACCTTTGAAAACGGTTTCATATGTAGTAAACAAGTCCTTATTAGGACACATATAAAACACACACGCTAAATCCAGAATCCAATCCTCCTCTAATTTAAATTCAATGTCAGAAATAGTCAAGAGATCTCCCCCACTTACAATGTTCTCTGTGAGGACTGCTTCACCTAAAGTCTTTGATTGCTTCAATATCGACTTGCAGCCAACATATTTCTTTATTCTACAATTTGTAGCAATTCTTCTTCAAGTGCCCAATCTTCTTGTAGAAGTTACAAATCTAATTTCTGAACTTAGACTTCGATTTGTCCCTTCCAGAACCACCATGAGCAACAAGGCCTTCTCCATCTCTGACCTCTGAAACTAGATGCTTCATCTTCTCTTTTGAAAATAAAGCATCATACACATCTTCTATGGTGAGAGTATCACGACTCCACAAGATCTTCTATCTAAACGAAGCAAACGAAGAGAGCAATGGACACGGTAGGATCAATGACAAATCTTCTTCATTATACTTTACGTCCAACGTTTTCAAATTAACGACGACCTCTTTAAATACAGTCAGGTGATCTTCCAATGATCCTCCTTCTACCATTTGATGAGAGTATAAACGCTGCTTAAGATGCAACTTGCTTGTCAGACTTTTAGTCATGCACAATTGCTCCAACTTCAACCATAAAGCAGTTGTTGAACCCTCTTTCAAAATGTACTGAAGAATGGTCTTTTATAGATAAAGATGAATGTGAAAAACCGTCTTCTTATCCTTTCGTATTTTCTCCTCTACAGTCAAAGTTGCAGGCATTTTGTCAATTCTAAACAACACATCAAACAAATCCATCTGTGTGAGTATTACTCGTATCTTAACCTGCCATAACTAAAAATCTAGCTTTACGATCCAAAAGCAAAATGTCATACTTCATAGAAGTCATGACGAACAAAAATCTCAAACAAATCAAACCCTGCGCTCTTGCGAAACTATTGAACCTAGACTCTAATACCACTTGTTATGTTAATTATGCCCAGAATATCTGATACAAATTATTGGAAATTCAATGATGTCAAAAAATTGAGTCTAAAACAAAAAAGGAGAGAAAAAGAGGAAAACCCGAAACAGGTTAAGTGGTATCGCGCGCCCATGCTCGGAATTTTTTTCTTCCCAAATTGTTTTCTCCATTCCGAACCCTTCTTCAAGTTCAATACCAATTTTCAACTCTCAATGGACTTCCAAAATAGAACTTCAATTTGACATATGACCCCAATAGTATTTCAAACTGAATTCTTCTTGACGTGTACTTCAATTAGAATTTTTCAATTACTTCAATAAGAAATTCGAGTCATACCAAAATTCTAACAGTAGGCTTTCTGGTGATTTCATCTACTATCTAATAGATTTGAAATGGAAAAAGGCAAAAAACGTGTTGAGAAAATTAAGAAAAATGGAAAAGAGAGAAATTGGTGTGAGATTGTGGAAAGTCATAAGCTTTACTTTTGGAATGATTAGTACTCCTGTTTTTTTTCCTCGTAGGTGGTTTGATATGTTTGAACTTTCATTTTATTTCTCTTTGTGTGGTCATTTCTTTGTTGTTATGCTGTGTATTAATTATGATGGAATTTGACAGTTACTACTATATACCAATTATAAGAGAAGCAAATTACTGATTACTTTCTTGTAAGTGGGAATTAGTCTATCCAATACTCTTACTTTCCCCTTTTAGTTTTTCTCTATTTAATTCATTTGCCTTTTACAATTTTCAGGGGATATAGGTTTAGCGAGAGGGGGAAAGAGTGGGTGATTTTAAATAGTTCGAATGGAAAAGGATCACACAAGAATTATTGACTAGAATTGCGGGTTCTTTTAACTAGGTTTGAGTTGTCATCTTGTATTGGTTTCTGCCTTATTGTAAGTTCGAGTAGAGTTTATTGTTGATCAGTGAATCCATTATTTAAGAGAAGCGAATTATATGAAAGTGACGAAAAGATGACTGAATATTCAATAGAATGAAATGCTTTTGTTCTCATGTTATTCATAAGCTGAATCTGCCTCCAATTCTCATGTAACAACGACTTCTTGTTATTATTTATATAGTTCAATTGCCATAATTCAAAAGAAGTTCTACATGGTTTGCCTTCATGACTTTCATGCTGTTGTTCAAGGCTTTAAGAGTTTTACTAGGCTTTCTCAAGAAGTCCTTAAGGTTCTGTGGAAAATTTATGCTGAAAAATGATTCTAAAGTATATCTCAAATGTAATCCATGCCTTTAATTGTTTTCTACTGCATAAGTCTCAATCCATTCATTTGTCTAGGAAACAGAGTTAACCTTAGAAAATAATTTCATAGACGCGTGGCCAAATGTTTAACATCAATGTTGGCACCAAATTTAAGCTGCTTTGGAATGCGATCAAACCTTTTATTTAGGTATGTTCATATAGTTTATCAGAAATAACCTTTTATTGACCCTGATATGGCCTTTCTATAGTTGACCCTTTTATTGACTCTGATAAAACCTTTCAGTCAGCTGTTGATGCCCTCACCAAAAATTTTGCTCTAGAGTGAGGTACTGACTATGAAATCAGAGTTAATGGGATTGTGCTGGTCCTATAGGAGATACTATTAGGATGAGAAATGTCGTGCCTCAAGAAATAAATAGAAAAGCCAGAGACTATATGCATCTATATAAACTTGGCCAGAAGCAGCGGCGGACCAGGGGGGGCCTTGGTTTTGAAGTTTTATTTTATTTTTTTAAAAAGAAAAAATCTGAAATCCAAACCCTCACACCTCATTTCTCCTCTCCTCTCTCCCGTCTCCTGTAGTGCACGACACCAGTGAGTGACACCACCACAAACCTGAAATTCATTTCTTCATTTCTCCTCTCTTTTCTCCGATCTACCGCACGACTGCACCAGTGATTCCACTCTCCGCCCGTCCTCTCTCCCATACCACACACCGATACACGGCCACATCCATGGCACCACTCTCCCGTTCTGAGCTCCACCTGTTCCAAATTTCAAGCTCCGCGACTCCACCCGTCCTCTCTCTGTCTCCTACCGTACGACGCTCTCCTGGTTGTCGCCCTATTCCTATGATTAGGTAAATTCCGATTTTCCTCTCAAAATGAAAGTAATGGGGTTATAGTATTGTTAATCTAATGTTTTGAACTAGCACATAACAAGTTAATTGTGTTTTTTGATTTAGGGATTTTTGGAAATTGATAGTTGGGGATTTCTAATTAGGGCTTTTGATGAGACTTCATTTATTGAGAAAGCAATTGTGAATTTGTGATTGAGAACTTAAGACCATTCTAGGCAAGTGTGAATCTATTATTGAGAACCTGAGACTATTTATTGAGAATGCAATTGTGAACTTGCTAATTAATTGATTTAGGAAGATTGAAACTTTCTTATCTAATGTGATTGATTTTTTTATTTGTATCAATTATGGACAAATACTTTAAACGTAAATCTATGCTTTCTTGTGATGAGAAAAATATCGATGAAAGGAATGTTCGAGACAAAAGTGATAAAAATAATGTTAATATTGATATTGATGTTGGAGAAGTTGGGGATGTCAGGGATGTTGATGTTGCAAATCTTCTCGCCGATCCTGAATTGAGAGTTCCAATAAAAAATTATAATATTAATGATCGGGAAGTGATTCGAAGAGCATAAGTGAAAAGGGGTCCTTGTCAACCTCGCAATCATGCGTTTCCACCCACAAGAATGTGTAACAAAGATATGCGATTTTGTGTTTCGTGGTATGATGAACATCCTACTTGGTTGGAATATAGTGCAGTGAAAGATGTAGTTTTTTTGTTTTTACTACTATCTTTTCAGTTTGAGTGGTGGTTCCTTTCTTAATGATGGATTCTCAAGTTGGAAGAGTAAAGAATATCTTAGAAAACATGTTGGGGCTTCAAGTAGTGCACACAATCAGATCTAGTCAAATATGAATCGTTCAAGAATCAAGAGCAAGGTATTCGATCCTGTCTTGTTAAGCAATCGCATCAAGCTTGAACAGATTATAGAATTCGATTGAGTGCGTCAATTGATTGTGTTTGACTTCTACGACAAGGCATGGCATTTTGTGGACATGATGAATATGAAGATTCAAGCAACTAAGGAAACTTTCTTGAACTGCTACATTGGTTGTGTGATCATAATGCTGAGATTATGGCCGTTGCTTTGACAAATGTACCTGAGAATTTTAAATTAATATCACCACGAGTGCAAAACGATATTGTGAGTGCTATTGCTTCTGAATGCCTAAATGTGATTATGAAAGATGTTCGTGATAGTTTCTTTTCAATTTTAGTTGAAGAATCTCGAGACATTTCAGTTAAGGAGAAAATGTCGGTTGTCATTCATTATGTGAAGAAGGGGCATGTATTGGAACATTTTGTTGGTGTCCATCATGTTTCGAGTACCACAGCTATCTCACTTAAGGCTGCAACTGATCAATTATTCTCAATGCATAACTTAAGTATATCTAATTTGAGAGGTCAAGGATATGATGGAGCTAGTAACATGCGAGGTAAGTATAATGGCCTCAAAGCACTTATTTTGAAAGAAAACCCAAGTGCATACTATATTCATTGCTTTGCTCATCAACTTCAATTAACTCTTGTAGCTGGTTCGTTTTGAAATTTGAAGGCCCTGAATACGTTGATTTTCAGTTCGTCCTCATCTAACGTCAAGATCAACTGACCTTTTTGCACATCAATCAGAGCTCTTCCCGTAGCCAAAAATGGACGACCTAAAATTAGCGGAACGTCCCTATCCTCCTCTATATCCAGGATAATAAAATCTGTTGGGAAAATAAACTTATCGACCTTTACCAAAATGTCCTCACAAATGCCCCGAGGGTACTTGATCGATCTGTCAGCCAACTGCAATGAAACTGTAGTAGCTTTTGCTTCCCCCAAACCTAATTTTTTGAAAATAGATAAATGAATTAAATTAATGCTGGCTCCTAAGTCGCATAATGCTTTATCTATATATAAGTTACTAATATTGCAAGGAATAGTAAAATTCTCTGGATCTTTTAGTTTTGGTGGCAACTTATGTTGGAGAATTGCGCTGCATTCCTCGGTAAGCATGACTGTCTCATTGTCTTCCAGCTTTCTCTTGATAGAATATCCTTCATGAACTTCGCGTAGCTAGGCATCTGGGCTAAAGCTTCGGCGAATGGTATGTTGATATGCGACTTCTTGAATACATCCAAAAATTTCTGAAATTGTTTGTCGAGCTTATGCTTTTGCAGCCTCTGTGGAAATGGGATCGGAGGTACATATGCTTTGACAAGTGCGGTTGCTCTCACCCGTGGACTATCTGGTAACTAAACTTGATTTTCCTCTGTAGCCTTGTTCGACTAGTCCACATGCTCCTTGCCCGAGGTAGGTACCTTTTCTATGACTGGTGGTGGCCGTTTCAAATGTATTTCTGGTAACTGGACCCCGCTACGAGTAGTGATTGTTTGGACTTGCTCCTTAGGATTTGTCTTTGTATTGCTAGGTAAAGTCCCTTGAGCTCTACCTGATAGTGTGGCTGCTATTTGTCCCACATGTTGTTCCAAGTTCTTGATCGAGGCTTGTTGATTCTGAAAGTTTGTCTCGATTTTAGTAATGTACTGAGCTAGCAAATCTTCCAACGATGGCTTCCTTACTTACTGCTGTTGGAACCCCGGTGGTTTGTTCTGATTGTTTCTTCCTTGTCCTTGTCCCTGATTATATTAGTCCATGAAAAGTTTGGATGGTTTCTCCAGCCCAAATTATAAGTGTTGGACTAGGGATTATTTTGCTGTCTCTGAAAGTTCTGCGAGTAGCTCACCTCCGCAGGCTGACTAGCATGTGTAGAAGCCAAAGGGCAGCTTGTAGCAGTATGATCTACTCCACAACCTTCGCAAATAGGTGGTGATTGGTGTACCATGTTAACTGACTTGGATAGATTGTCCATTTTCATTGTAAGAACTTCCATTTGTGCAGTCAACGCCGTCGTTGCATCCACGTTGTGTATCCCTGCTATTTTCTTTGGAGCTTCCCTATCGGTTGGCCACGTCGACTGATTTTCGGCTATTTTCTCATACAAATCATAAGCTTCATCGACGTCAAGTTTCATCACTGATCATCATGTTGAGGCATCTACCATATTCCTGAACTCTTATTGTAGACCGTAGTAAAAGAAATACTGCTGAGCTTGCTTGGGAATATCAAGGCTAGGGCATTTCCTAAACAAATTCTTGAACCTCTCCCATGCCTCAGGGTAACTCTCTAAATCTTTCTGCTTGAAAATATGGACTTCATTCCTGATTTGATGGACTCGAGATGGTGGGAAGAATTTCATCATGAATTTTTGACCCATATCAGCCCATGATTGTATGCTCCCTGGTGGTAAACAAAGGAACCATTCTCTAGCAACATCCTTCAGAGTATGAGGGAATAACCGCATTCGAAAAGCGTCTACTGATACCCCTTCATGACTGATCACTTCACATAACATGAGAAATGCCGAAATATGTTCATGAGGGTTCTCCGTGGCTTTTCCAAAAAACCTGATGTCTTGGTGATTTTGGAAGAAATTTATGACATCCGGTCTAAGGTGGAAGTTAGGCTGTCCGAAGGGTGTGTATACCATGACAGGTTGCACTGGTGCAGGAATTGGGTTTACATAATCCCCAACTAAAATAGGAGCTTCATTCGGGATGGCTCTCTGTTGATTTGGTTGTGGTATTTGCCCTTGAATTTGATTTTGATTTGCGGCCATTCTCCTTACTTGACGCTGTACTCATCTGCAATTTCTGAATGTCTTTTCGATTTCGTGATCTAACGGAAAGAGATTTGGCTCGTTGGGATTTTGCATATACCAACTTCACCTTAAAAAAATCAAGACACAAACGAACTCGATAGTGTAATAATAGCCTAAAAACAACAAAAATTAAATAAAAATTAAAAAAAATAAAACGAATCTAAAATATCAAATACCCAAGATTAACACCATTATTTCCCGGCAACGGCGCCAAAAACTTGTTCGCAAAAATCTCGCAAGCGTACGAATTCGTTGTACAAGTAATAATTCTGATGAGTGAGTTATCATCCCACAGGGAATAAGGCTCAATTTTAGAGTATTCGATATATTTAAATTCGCAAATGTAACAAAAGATAGTTGGTTTGAATTTAACTACGTTCTATAACTACGAATACAATAAAAAATGGGAAATTTGGCCAAATAACGCCCCTCAACAATGATTTTGGATAAATGGCCTTTGACCAACAATGAAATAGAATTAAAAAAAATGAAAATATTTTAATGGCAAAATGACAAAATTTTCCTTCAATTTATATCAAATTATTTACCCAACTTCTTTCATTTCACATTCTTCTTTCTTCTTCATTTTCACCCATTTTCAGCAGCCACATAAGGAGCCCCATTCCACCACTTTTCGGTCACCCAAATCATCGGACTCCACCACCCCTAACCTCGTCTCACTCCCATCTACAACCTCTAACCAACCATTATCCATGAAACCACCAGAATTAGCAACAAACTAGCCCAAAAAACTAGTTCTCACCCACTCTTCTTCTGCCGGAAAACCTACCTCCGGCGACACCCATGGTGCCAATTCGATCTGTTGTTGCTCAAAAAGGTCCGCAGTCGCGATGTAAAACGATACTACAGTCGTTATCTGCAACGTAAAACGACACTACAGTCGTTATCTGCTGTAATTTGATTTTTTTCAACGAAACGACATCTAATAACTTATTAACATGTATAACACAAAAAGAATGAAAAGCTACAAAATATTGGAGAAATCAACAGAACGACAAAAGTGTCGTTACTGCTTTGAGAACGTCTAACAGAACGACAGAACTGTCGTTTTGCATCTAAAATTGATTTTGAAGAGCCGCGACCCTTCCAAACCACGATAATGATGAGTTGAACTCATTTAAGTTGCAAGCTGGACACTCCGCTTACAACATTCGAAATTTATGATCATTACTTAATCAAGAGGAAAAAAGAAAACGACATAACTGCCGTTACGGCACAAGTGTCGTTCTGGCTCTAAAATCGATTTTGAAGAGCCGCGACCCATCCAAACCACGATAATGATGAGTTGAACTCATTTAAGTTGCAGGCTGAACGCGCCGTTTACAACATTCGAAATTTATGCTCATTACTTAATCAAGAGGAAAAATGAAAACGGCACAACTGTCGTTCTGGCTCTAAAATCAATTTTGAAGAGCCTTGACCCATCCAAACCACGATAATCGATAAACTGAACACATTTAAGTTGCAAGCTGGACACGCTACTTACAACATTCGAAATTTATGCTCATTACTTAATCAAGAGGAAAAAAAGAAAACAACACAACTGTCGTTACTTTTTTCAAAACGGCACAAGTGTCGTTCTGGCTCTAAAATCGATTTTGAAGAGTCGCGACCCGCCCAAACCACGATAATGATGAGTTGAACTCATTTAAGTTGGAGGCTGAACACGCCGCTTACAACATTCGAAATTTATGCTCATTACTTAATCAAGAGGAAAAAAGAAAACGACACAACTGTCGTTACTGTTTTCAAAACAGCACAAGTGTCGTTCTGACTCTAAAATCGATTTTGAAGAGTCGCGACCCGTCCAAACCACGATAATCGATAAACTGAACCTATTTAAGTAGTAGGTGGAGACGTTATTTACAAAATTCTTAATATACACTCATTACTTTTACTTTGAAACAAATCTAGACTAAAACTTGTGTTTTCATCGATGGATGCCTTATATTGTATATCAATTCCACCAATAGTTGTCACGCAATCAACAGTTTCGTCCTTCTTAGGTTAGGAGGTCCAATACTTGATGTTCTTGTCTTGAAAAGTAGCAAAATATGGGAAAAATCAACAGAACGACACAAGTGTCGTTCTGCCAATAAATACGATTTTGAAGAGCCGCGACCCATCATAGCTATGATGATCGATAAACCAAACCAATTTAAGTTGCAGACTGAACACGCCCCTTACAAAATACTTGAGATACGCCCATTCCTTGTACTTTCAACCGAATCTAGACTAAGACTTGTGCTTTCACCGTTTCATACCTTATATTCAATATCAATTCCACTGCTAGTTGCCACACAATCAATATTTTCGTCCTTTTTAGGTTGGGGGGTCCAATCCTTGATGTTCTTGCCTTGAAAACTAGCAAAATATTGGAAAAATTAACAAAACGACACAAGTGTCGTTCCAATACACAAGTGTCGTTCTGCCAATAAATATGATTTTGAAGAGCCGCGACCCATCCTAGCCATGATAATCGATAAACGGAACCCATTTAAGTTGCAGGTTGAACGCGCCCCTTGCAAAATACTTGAGATATGCCCATTCCTTGTACTTTCAACCAAATCTAGACTAAAACTTGTGCTTTCACCGTTTCATACATTATATTCTATATCAATTCCACCGCTAGTTGCTACACAATCAATATTTTCATCCTTCTTAGGTTGGGGGTCCAATCATTTATGTCATTGACTTGAAAAGTAGCAAAATATTGGGAAAATCAACAGAACGACACAAGTGTCGTTCCAATACACAAGTGTCGTTCTGCCAATAAATACGATTTTGAAAAGCCGCGACCCATCTTAGCCATGATATCGATAAACGGAACTCATTTAAGTTGTAGGCCGAACACGCCCCTTGCAAAATACTCGAGATATGCCCATTCCTTGTACTTTCAACCGAATCTAGACTAAGACTTGTGCTTTCACCGTTTCATACCTTATATTCTATATCAATTCCACCGCTAGTTGTCATACAATCAATATTTTTGTCCTTCTTAGATTCAGGGGTCCAATCCTTAATGTCCTTGTTTTGAAAAGTAGCAAAATATTGGAAAAATCAACAGAACGACACAAGTGTCGTTCTGCCAATAAATACGATTTTGAAGAGCTGTGACCCATCATAGCTATGATAATCGATAAACGGAACCCATTTAAGTTGCAGACTGAACACGCCCCTTACAAAATACTTGAGATATGCTCATTCCTTGTACATTCAACCGAATCTAGACTAAGACTTGTGTTTTCACCGTTTCATACCTTATATTCTATATCAATTCCACCGCTAGTTGCAACACAATCAATATTTTCGTTCTTCTTAGGTTGGGGGGTCCAATCCTTGATGTCCTTGCCTTGAAAAGTAGCAAAATATTGGAAAAATTAAAATAGAACGACACAAGTGTCGTTCCAATACACAAGTGTCGTTCTGCCAATAAATACAATTTTGAAGAGCTACGACCCATCCTAGCCATGATAATCGATAAACGGAACCCATTTAAGTTGCAGGCTGAACACGCCCCTTACAAAATACTTGAAATATGTCCATTCCTTGTACTTTCAACCGAATCTAGACTAAGACTTGTGCTTTCACCATTTCATACCTTATATTCTATATCAATTCCACCGCTAGTTGCCACACAATCAATATTTTCGTCTTTCTTAGGTTGGGGGGGGTCCAATCATTGATGTCCTTACCTTGAAAAGTTGCAAACTATTGAAAAAATTAACAGAACGACACAAGTGTCGTTCCAATACACAAATGTCGTTCTGCCAATAAATACGATTTTGAAGAGCCGCGACCCATCGTAGCCATGATAATCGATAAACGGAACCCATTTAAGTTGTAGGCTGAACACGCCCATTCCAAAATACTTGAGATATGCCCATTCGTTGTACTTTCAACCGAATCTAGACTAAGACTTGTGCTTTCACCGTTTCATACCTTATATTTTATATCAATTCCACCGCTAGTTGCCACACAATCAATATTTTCGTCATTCTTAGGTTAAGGGGTCCAATCATTGATGTCCTTGCCTTGAAGAGTAGCAAAATATTGGAAAAATCAACAGAATGACACAAGTATCGTTCCAATACACAAGTGTCATTCTGCCAATAAATACGATTTTGAAGAGCCGCGACCCGTCCGAGCCCCGATAATCGATAAACGAGACCCATTTAACTTGCAGGCTGAACACGCTCCTTTCAACATTCCGGATTTATGCTCATTACTTAATCGATAGGAAAAAGAAAACGACACAACTGTCGTTACTGTTTTGAAAACAACACAAGTGTCGTTCTACCAATAAAATCGATTTTGAAGAGTCGCAACCTATCCGAGACACGATAATGATAAGCTGAATTCATTTAAATTGCAGACTGAACAGATAATGTTCGTATTGTCATTTTACATGGAAGATAACGACTGTACTGTCGTTCTACACTACGTAAAACGACTGGAGTGTCGTTCTATGCTGTAGACCGTCCAATAGTTATACCCAGTACAGAAAAACACCAATTGTGGAAAATTAATCAGCTAAAATATCATTTCAAACTATATTGAACAATAAAAAGACCAATGTACACGAAATTACCAAAAATACCTTTCTTTTTTCTTCAAATATTTAGAGGTTTTAATGTAGATAACTTAAAAACCAAAATTCTTGTTCAAATACTCAAATTTTAGGAAAATAGAGGTGAGTAATACAATAAATAACAAGATTTTGTGGGGGGAAGCAAGCATAGGAGATGCCGAGATGGAGAGCTCGTGTTAATTGGATTGAAGACGAATTGGGAAATTTAATGGATTGAAAGGGTATTTGAGTCTTTTGATGATAGGGATATTTTGGACCTTTTATACCATTTATTTATTCTATTTTTTAATGGAGACCATTTTACCAACAAATATTGACAAAATCTTCTTTGTCCAAATACATTGTTTGACTAGGCTCTTTAACAAAGAGTCCCATAAAAAATGGATTTAAATCAAATGAGGGTGAGTGTATTGGATTTCTGACTCCACTAATCAATTCTTAGTTCCAATTCTCAACCGGTGATAACTAATTCAATTCATGTAATTATGACGATCGATAATTTCACTTTTATTTACTATTCTTTCCTGAGATATAATAAACATATGATTACCACAAGACGATCCTATTCTTAGTCCGAATTCATATGACAAGCATGCATTGACGTTTAGGATTATCATACATGATCACACACGCCATAAATATTATTCCTAATATTTATTGGCCGTGTGTTCCATAAACAGTGTTCTACCTACCGTGAGTTTTCCAACACTACGAATAAGCAACTAATTGTCGTAATGGTGTGCAAACATTAAAACAATAAATTCATACATGTTTATAAAATCACAATGCAAGAATTAAACTAAAAACACAGTCTTGAATTAAAAACTAAAAATCAAATAGTTTCATCATCTACCCAATACAAAGAAATTTAGCCTAACATGCTATGGAGATTAAACACATAGAAGTGGATCGACATCACCTATAAATTTGACGAATGTGATTAATTTCCAAAATTGCAACTACCACCCAATGTCTTCTCTGTTTCAGTAGCCCAATGTGTATATGATCTCTCCTTTTTTTTTTTTTCCGGCCAAACAGTGTAGAATCTGGTGTATTAGCAGCCAGCCAATGAGAGTTGTTACGTGAAAATCAGCCACTATTTTTTCTCCTCCACCAAGCTGCCGGAAATTTTGAAAGTGTATATATATTATATTCAAATTCATCATTTGCTACACTCTTTCCTCCACCAATTTGCCTGCAGCTAAATGAATTCAATCCTTTAATTCAGCCCACTAATGTCTGCCTCCACTAAAATGCGTAATCTCCCTTTAATTCAGCTAGCCGTCCCTATTAATTCAGCTCACTATCCTCTCTTTTTCAGCCGGCTTCAGGTGTATAAATAATACAATATATCCACCACAAGTTCTGCTTCCTTCTCAATTTCTTTCTGCCTTTTTTTCTCCCCTTAATTCATCCGGCTTCACGTGTATATAATCTGTAGGTCAGCCGCCTCAATATGTAATTCTCCTCCCAAGGGCTCCCCCGTTTTTCTCTGTGCATATGTGTATTTATATTATATTCCAGCGGCCCAATTGAGGTCCAATTAGAACTTCAATCCACTAACTCAAAAAGGAGTCCAAGCCCACTCTTCTGCCCAATTAAATTAATTTTTGCTTTCAAGTCCTCGTATTTTGGATTTTGCCATTTTTTCACCACATTTTGCTTCTTTTCTCCAATTCTTCATCAAACATAAAGTTTTACCTACACAATACAATATAACATAAATTATGTAAAATTTTGCCAAAAGAACAATAAAATTCTATAGTTTCAAGCCCCGAATAAGTGTAGAAAATACACTTATCATGTATCAGAAGAGTCATCGATTGTTTGGAGCACTACGAAGGGGTCTCTGGCCAATTGGTGAATAGAGACAAGAGTGGTCTTATATTGCCTGGTATTCAGATACGAAGGTTAGTGAATTTAACTGAATTTTCACATCAAAGACAACTGTTCACATATTTGAGAGTACATATGTTTAAAGGGGCTAAGAGGAGCGTTTTGTATTATGATCTCATTATGAAGGTCAGGAGTAGGATTTCTAGATGGGCTTCACGTCTTCTCTCTCCTAGTGGTAGGATTACTCTATTGAGATCTGTTCTTTCCTTTATACCACTGTATCTATTCCAGATTATGCGACCTCCTAAGGTCATTCTGAAAAGGCTAGAAAGTATATTTGCACAATTCTTATGGGATTCTAAGGATCATGCGCGTCGTCTAAATTGGCGTAGTTGGAAGGCGATTTGCCTTCCTGTTGACGAGGGAGATATGGGCTTTAGACGATTACAGGATACGATGGATGCATTTTCATTGAAGCTATGGTAGTTGTTTAGGTCTCATAGTTCTCTTTGGGCTCAGGTTCTCCTGGAAAAATATTGCAGAGGAACACATCAATCGCTTGCACTAGTTCCTCATTCAGCCTTATCTATTTGGAAGAGACTGAAGAAATTTGGACCATGCGCCGAGACACACATTGCGCGGCGCCTTGAAATAGGGCAGATCTTCTTTTGACATGATTGTTGGATGAGTAATTCTACATTGGCATCCATTTTTCCACACAGACAACATACATCTACGAGGGTGCAGGACTTTTTCGTGGAGACTGGATGAGATTTTGGGCGATTACTTCAGGCTCTTCTATCAGCTGTGGTAGAGTAGATCGCGACCATTCCGCTATATCTTAATGTCTCGGATCATATTTTCTGGAAGGCCACATCAGATGGTAGATTTAATACTAAATTAGCAAGGCAACTGATCTGCTCTAGCAGGCCAATTCAGGATTCATTTCGCCTATTGTGGAGCCCTATCATACCTACTACCATTTCGTTCTTCTGTTGGAGACTATGGCAGGATTTAATACCAGTTGATGTCATTATCCAGAGGAGGATCGGCATTCATTTGGCTTCTCGATGTCAGTGTTGTTTTGAGATTGAGACCATCACTTATATTTTTACTGGTAGCAGTATTTTAGATCATGTTTGGCAACATTTTGGGGCTTTATTTCAGATTACCATGAGTACATGAGAGAGTGTCAGACATAGATTTCTGAAATTGAGGTATTCTAGACAGTTTGCAAGGACTGAACACATTCGCATCATTATTCTTCTATTGATTTTCTGGTTTCTTTGGACTGAGAGGAATAATGCAAAGCATATGAACATACGTATGAGATCGAGACGTATTATTTGGAGAGTTTATCGTATGGAATCCTGCCTCCATATTGGTGGACTATTCCAACCTTTAAATTGGCGTAAGACGTCCAGCTTGCTATACTTTTTGGTATTTTTTTTACTCTCCCCCCATATCCTCCCCCTATCATGGTTTGGTGGCGCTTTCCATCATTTGGATCTATCAAGATCAATACCGATGGTTGTGTCAAGGATGAGTTTGCAATGGGGGAGGTATCAACAGGGACTATGCAGGAAATTGTATCAGGGCTTTCTCACCTTCATATGGACAATGTATGATATTTGAGGCGGAACTCATGGCTATTTGTGATGGGATACTTTTGGCTAGAGATCTTGGTTTGTTAGATATTTGGGTTGAGGCGGATTTAGCTGTTTCCATTCACTGCATCACCAGAGGTGGCAGACCGTGGCCTATCCAAGGGATACTCGGACATATTGCAGATATTATTTCATTTGACAGAAATATGGTCTCCCACATCTTCAGAGAGGGGAACCAAGTTGCAGATACACTTGCTACAGCGGGTTGGCATCATCGTAGATATCAGAAATATGGACCAGCCGACCTACCACGACATATCAGGGCGCTTGTTCAGACTGACAGGTATGATTTGCCTAGCACTAGAGTTTAGGTATTTGTATTTTGCTTTTATTTTTAGTTTTGTTTTAACTTGTTCTTTTTGTAAGGAAAATTATACTCATTTTTTACTGCTTTCTTTTTATTCTTTACTTTCACTATTAGGGAAGTAATACTTCCTTATTTATTGATTTCATTAATATTATTTGTAACCACGGTATTCCTCGGCCACAAATGAGGACATATTAATAAAATTTCGGAGATACCATCCTCCTTCCACAAAAAAAAATGTTTTATGTTATCACTGATGTGCAATTTCAGGAGTTGAATGATCGTTTTTCTGAGGTAAATAGCGACTTTCTCATTTGTGTTGCGTGTTTGTCTCCAAATAACTCATTTGATGTTTTTGACAAGAACAAAGTGATTCGACTATATCAGTATTAACCAGTAGATTTTGACGCAGCAGATATCTCAGAACTTGATAATCAATTAGATACACATGTTCTTGACATGTGCACCTTTGAAGATTTGAAAGATTATAAGGCATTAGTGATCTTGCACATGAAGTGTATTCATTGGTCTACAAGCTTATGACATTAACCTTAGTTTTTCCCGTTGCTACTGCTACAGTCAAGAGATCATTTTCTTTTGTCAAAAATCTTCCACGCAATCGAATCGAAGATCAATAGTTGAATAATAATTTGATTGCATATATTAAGAAAGATGTATTTGACAAGATTGAAAATGATGTAATCATGGAACATTATCAAAATATGAGAACACGTAGAGAACAATTGTAATAACACTTTTTGAAAATTTGATTGTGCCTCCCTAACCTAAAAAGTCTGCTTCTGCCCCTGGCCAGAAGTCGGATATTGCAATGGCTGCTCTTTACCTTGCCTTAGATGCTGGTTGGTAATCTTGCCCAATACGTTCTTTATACGTATGGCAAGTTGAGATTTATCCTTAAACAAGAGTCATTGCTGAGATAATGTGGTGTCTATTAAATGAAATTTGAATTGATGTAATGTGGGTTATGCTGTCATTTCTCGCAATTGGTAGTTTTGCCTTCCATTTGTAGCATTTTAAGTGTCTTAATTTTCATATTGATTATCCTACTTACAACTATATAACCCATCATTTAATGTGAATTAAAAAAAGATTTGTAATGCTATTGACTATTTTATTATTTATTTTTATCCTAGACATACAGGAATCCTTGGGATGCTATTGACTATTTTATTATTGATTTTTAGATGAATTATCTTGGGGAATGAAGTCCTTCGTGTAAATCCTACTTTTCTTCATGTTTACTACTAATATTCTGATAAATATTGTGTGGGCCAAGATAAAATTTAAAGAAAAGATATAGTTAGTGTAGGCTATCCATAGTGCTCAAGTACAAAAGTTGAAAAACAGTCCTGATTTTTTTCGAATAATAGTCAATGGATCTGACAGGGAAACTGCTTTTTATATATTACAAATTTGTGTGTATTTCAATTTTACAAGGAAGGGCTCCTAGAGGAGAAAAAATAAAAAAATTGGTTGGGTCATGCATGAATGCAGATTAGATGACAAATATTCTATGCAGAATCTGACCAAAGTAGATTAGGAAAATAATAAGTCAGTTTTATCTTCCTCTAGAAACAACACCACCTCAGAAGCTTTATTAGTTCAGAATTCTCATCACTATTGTTGGGAATTTACTTAACATGCACAGCGGAAATTAAACAATTTTTAATTCCCAAACGAGGATCTGCAATGTGTTTAGATAGAAACTGTGATGAGAATGATACCTTTGATGAATTCCACAAACTCTTTTGCTTTTTCTTGAACTCCAATGATCACGATCTGCAATCCAAGCTGTCCAATTGTCCAGTCTCCAATGGTGATCCACACAGAGAACAAGAATGACGGCTAGGGTTTCTTTTCTTGTGCTAGCAAGAATAATGAAAATTCTCTCTTGCTTTTCAAACCCTAACAGACTTATTAATATAAGTCCGGATGGGCTCGCCCATCTATTAAACTTAACTCGGTCCAAGATTTAATTAATCAAATTAATTAAATCTGGTCCATGAATTAATTAATCCAATTAATTAATTCGGGCCTATTAATAAACAACCCACTTAATTACTTATCCAACACTTGTCAATTAATTAATTGGTAAATCTCATTCTTCGATTCTCTTTTGTGTGTGACCCATTAGGTTCCCGATCACGATGCCGAACGACGTGAATTATTATTTTGATCTAATCAAAATCAATAAATTAAAACGCCCCTTTTAATTTATCACTAATTCATTTTCGTTGTCCCATTGACATCTAGCAATGTATCGTGGCAATACATGTGACGGGAAATATCACGTAGCATGACAAAACCAAACTTGTTCGTTTACCGTGAAACTATAATCCTTTCGTCAATATGATCCGATCAATTATGAGATATGGATATGTGTCAATCTCAATTATCGATCATATCTTTTATCCTCTTGTTAAGTCAATGTACGTCGAAAACTCTTTTCCGACTTATGAGTTCACCTTGGCCAAGGATTTCATTATCAACTTAATGGATAAAATGTAGATCATAATCTCTTACTATCTAAGAGTGACGAATCCTCTATTGATCATTCACAACCTTCATATGATTCTTGACATACCCGAACGATGTCAGATTAGCGACCCTTGAGCAACATCCAACATCACCAAAGTATGATCGCCCTCATATAAGGTACTATGATGACCTCAAGTCAAAGGACCAATCCCACTACCGAACGTTAGAGATTAACCACTAACACTTAGATAGTTATCCATGTGGAATCTCTCAATGGGTCTCCAATGTTTTGTTCTATAACAAAACATCCACGTGTTCATTCAAGTGTCACCACACTCTAGCTTGTGAGATCAGCTACTTACTTTACAAGTAAGAATGCCACACGCGATAGTCTATCCGTAATAACGATATCCGTATCTCGTTATTACCTCGACCACGGACGATTTAAGATTCGGTCATATGTAATTTGTATCTCACAATCACAACTCCTTGTGATTAACAAATCACCAAGACTTGAATCTACGGATTCTATTATTTAACTTATTAGAATATTAATTCAATTAAATAATAGATATTGCCATACATATGCATTGATTATATATATTCAAAGTGTTTATGTCCAAAGTTGATTGGACCTAGGGCATAACACTTACAAACTCCCACTTGCACTAGATCCAATCACTTATGTATCTTATACCATAAGAGTCTACATGACGATCATGTTTATACTGCGACAACTCTTTGTCAGTTGATCTGCAATTTAATAACTTGTGGGAATTCGTTCTTTATTTACGTCATTTCTTTGTATTATCTTTTCAATGAGATAACACTACCTTAACTTATGTTTGAATCATTGATGAGACCTTAGTTCCTTTGCTTGCACGATGGCTCCATTGTTATCACAATGCATAAACGTGTGAACAACAATGTTAGGAACTACTCTAAGTTCAGTAATGAACTCCCTGATCCAGACCACAACTTTTGTTGCTTTGTAAAGCAATGATGTATAAGGCTTCCATTATTGAATCAACGGTTATTTGGAACATTTCCAACACACCGCTTAAGAGTAAACCAATATCCTTTTTGAGATGTGCTATTATTCTAGTTTGACTAGAAGTTAGCATCATTCTATCCATGAACTCTCAGTTCATTTTCTCCATATAAAATCTTCTCGAGATTTTATCTGTATAGATTGGGATGAGTTAAGTAACCTTCTAGATCTATCTCTATAGATCAACTTGCTTCTCTCACATCCATCACGGAGAAATTATTTGACAACCATAATTTCAACAATTGAAATATAGAGATGTCGTTTCCTGTAATATGTCTCAAACATATAATATCAAGAATGCGACAATGCTCCCACTATCTTCTTGTAAACGCACATTTCATCTTCATTTTTGATAAAATCAAACATTTTGACTTTTGTATCAAATCGAAGATTCTAGCTCCAAGAGGCTTGTTTCAATCCATATTGACATTTTCTTGTAAACTCATTTACAACCTATGGGTTCTAATCCATTAGGCAAGTCGACCAAGGTCAAACCTCGGTTACATACAACAAGTCCATCTCTTTAAGTCAACACTTGACTTTATTTCTACGTAATTAGTAGGTTCATTATCCTTGATTAGCAATCATGGATTCGTACCTTCTAGGAGGTCAAATGATCCTACAAGATTTACACTGAGCTAACGTGTCCTCAGAAGTCTTCACTTCCTGATCAAGAGTATATCCCTCAGCTGGTGTGGGATAAGACTCAGGTTCATATATTCGGCCAATTATATCCGTGGATAAGACTCAGGTTCATATATTCGGCCAATTATATCCGTGGACTCTTGAACTCTTTCAAGATTTATTCTACTCCCACTGTCTCTCTTAGAGTAAACACTTTCTCTAAGAGTATGACATGTTTTGAGATGAACATCTTCTTCTCAACGAGATTATAGAATTGATATCCAATTATCTCTTGGATATCCACAAATATATAATTATCGGACTTAGTCTCAGACTTATCCGATTCAGTGCGCTTCATATAAGCGTCACAGTCCAAACTTTCATATGAGATAAGTTGGGCATTTCCATAACTCGTATGAAGTTTTGTCAACCGATTTAGATGAGACACGATTTAGTACGCAACACGTATCAATCAGTGCATGACTTCAAAACGACTTTTGAATGTTTGCATGGCTGGTTCTCTATTGCACTATATCTAATAGTGCACGATTCCTCATTTCAGATGCATCATTATGTTGCAATGTATGTGGAGGAATCCACTGCATGAGAATCTAATTCTCTTTTAGATAATCTAAAATTCTCTATTTTAGATATTCTTTACCTTGAACAAGTCTTAGTATAAGACTATGTTTACCTATGTGTTTATCTATTCCTAGCTTGAATCCCCGGAACATTTCCAGAGATTCATGCTTGAATTTCATCAAATATATATGATCATTTCGAAATGATCACTAGTAAATGTGATGAGATAAGATAAACTTCACCTGACATTAATTGATATGGATCTACATACATCACTATGTATTAGACCTAATAATTGCGCAGATCATTTTCCTTTTCAAGTAAAAGGAGATTTGGTCACTGTGTCTTACAGACATGATTCGCATTTGTCAAATGATTCAAAATTATTTGACCCAAATATACATCTCCATGTAAGTTTGGAATTGCATTCTCATTTATGTGACCAAATCTGCAATGTCAGATATAGGTGTTAATTAGATTATCATTTTTATGCCTTTCAGTTTCTATACTCATTATAGAACACTCAACATTTAGAATATAAATGTCATTTTGTAATTTACCATAACCATTAAGATCTTATCAAGATAAAAAGGAACAACAATTGTCCTTAACATTAGAATAATTCATGTCAAAACATGAAATTTATTTAATGCTCTGGTAATGGTGGGAACAAAATTAACATTTCTCTAATTCTAGTATCGAGCCTAAAGGCAATTGCGAGAAATATGCTTCTGCTGTGTAATGCAAAGAACTTTTGCTCATTTTCAACGTGTAGGTCAACTTCTCCTTTCTGCAGCGATCTACTTTTATTTAGTTTTTGCATATTTATACAAATATGAGATCTATATCTAGTATCTAATACCCATGAAACTAATGAAGTAGATTTAAGCCTTGCAATTACATTTCTAATGACCCATCATTCCAAAATGATAATAAGGATCATCAGATTTGGTATTGTCCTTATTCGCTTTAACTGTCTTAGTCATCTTGGTTACTTTCCCAAAGCATCCTTTAGACTTCCATATAAGAATTTATGATTAAGATTTGTCCACTACAAACACAGATGTTGGACTTAACAGTTTCAAGCATGTTCAGCATCTCAATGAGCATGCTTCGAGTTTATTCATGTTAAATTCATAATTAGTTATGAATAACTCTCTGACAGAGATTGCAGAACCAAGTCTATATTTAGTTCATTGTTCACGACTGAACGCAATCAAGACAACTTTTCAAAGTAGTCTGCATCTTCAGCACACAAGCACCGATTGAAGATTCTTCTGTCCTTAAGCACTAGTATAGTTGCTGGGAAATATCATATATTTCCTCGTATGATTGATCATCATTCAACATATTGAGATGAAAAATCATGTGTTAGCATCTATACTCTTATGTTGCTTTGTAACTCAGGTGACATAGTTACAAACATCACATATGTTGTAGTACTATTGTCATCACTGTGTTTATTATAGCAACCACCTCTTCTTTTATCGAGTCATCAACATGTGTCTCTAGAAAGGACTACTCAAGGACACAACCAATTTTTCATGCCTGAGAACAATTCTCAGATTGCGGCGTCAATCAAGAAAATTTGCTTTGATTGTTGGCATACAATATGCCTCTTACATATGATTACTCATGATTCAATAAATGTAAACGACGAAAAGTAAAAGAAATAATATATATAATGCATGAATTAATTTAACATGACCTTTTATTAAATTAATTTCGCTCCCACTGTTTAACTCAAAATTTATGACCCTCTCACATAAATTTATGGAATCCGTACTTGATTCCCAGTGGGCTAGGATCCCATTTGTTATATTAAAACCTTGAGTGTACTCAACAAGCTTTAATAAAACATTTGGGTGGATACTATTATCAATTGTATCTCCATACAACTCCCAGATCATTAAGCCGACAACTCTTTGTCTTCACACATCTTATGTGTTAGCTTAACATGCCTCTAAGATTTATCTCCTTGAGTGTACTCAACAAGAGATAAATATTAGTTAACTCAAACCCATCATTCAGAAATATCTAATATTTCATAGTGTCAAACATATCCCTAATGGACCAGCCTTGAGTGTACTCAACAAGCTAAGATCGATTTAGGACTCTCATTTTTCACTATAATGATGGAAGGCAAATATAAATATGACTTAATATTTTAACATGCCTCTAAATTTTATCTTCTTGAGTGTACTCAACAAAAGATAAATATTAGTTAAGTCAAACCCATCATTCAGAAATATCTAATATTTCAAAGTGTCAAACATATCCCTAATCGACCAGCTTTGAGTGTACTCAACAAGCTTAGATCGATTGAGGACTCTCGTTTTTCACTATAATGATGGAAGGCAAATATCAAATTGACTTAATATTTTTAACGAGGGGTTTTGCATGCAAAAGGTCTCATCGTAATAATTATATATATTTTATTATACATCTAACATGCAAATAAACATACATATAATAGTGTGGACGATTATGGACTTATACTATCTAGTCTTCCCGAGCCATAAGGAAGACTAGTCGGTCAGTTCCTAGGGGGTATAGCATTGATTCATACAATGCTCCATCTCTATGGTCTCCTCCTCTTCTTGTATCTCCAATTAGTCCAACTGCAACTTGTATCCTATACTAGTTGGCACGCAAGCCTAAATAATATTGGACACGCAGGCCCATAATAATAACAACGGACTCGCAGGTCCAAAATAAATAAGAGCTCGCAGGCCCATAAAGCAATAAGAATAAAACTAACCATTCAACACATCCACATGGTCGAGTCCATAATCATCCACTAATAAAACATTCATCATATAAATGCATTCCTATAATATCTAATATTATATGCAAATATGTTTCAAGTTTCTAGCAATTAAAGTCGTCTAAACTAATTTAGACAAATGGATCGGAAGAATTAAATAACTAATTAATCAAATTAATTAATTAATTTAATTAGCGGACTTATTTAATTAAAATCAAATTTTAATTAAATATCAAATTAGAGTCCAACTCTAATTCTACAAATATAAGGCGGGACTATTTAATTAAAATCAAATTTTAATTAAATACCAAATTAGAGTCCAACTCTAATTCCAATAAAATTTTAGGGCAAAACAATTTAATTAAAATCAAATTTTAATTAAATGTCAAATTAAAGTTCAACTCTAATTATAATCAAATTAATACGGTTGGATTTAATTAAAATCAAATTTTAATTAAATACAAAATAAGAGTCAAACTCTAATTCTAAAATATTAGGGCGAACTTATTTAATTAAAATCAAATCTTAATTAAATACCAAATAAGAGTCAAACTCTAATTTCAAAAACAATTTAGGCGAGACAATTTAATTAAAATTAAATTTTAATTAAATGTCAAAATTAGAGTCCAACTCTAATTTTAACAATATACTAGGGTGGATAATTTAATTAAAATCAAATTTTAATTAAATACTAAATTAAAGTCCAACTCTAATTTAAAATGAATTAATATTTTAATTTAGGATAAAATTCCTAAATAAAATAAAATCCACTTTAGGGTCAAAGTTTAATATTTAAGTTAAAATCTAATTTTAACGAAAATATAAAAAGTCGTCAATTTTAAATAAAATTTTGAACGGGTCAAAATTGAATTTTAGGTCAAATCATTTGAAAATCAAATTAAAACCATTTTAATATTTAAATTCAAAACTATTTTGAAAATTGTAAATTGACCCAAGTTCCAAATTAAAAACAAACCCCTTCAATTTCGAAAATTGCAAGACAGTCCTTCATTTAAAAATTGCAAACTTAACCCTTTATCCATTATTGCAGGCGGGGGCCTGAAATTTCGAAAATTGCACAAGAGGCCCCCGCCTCCAACCACTTCCACCCGTTTGAAAAACCTAAAACCTTACCCCCTTTCCGCCGGAGTTTCGTCACCGGCGGGCTCCCGATCCCGTCGCCGTCGCGGCGGGTTATCGCAGCCTCGCCACCTGACGACTCGTTGGAGTCGCCGTCGCTTGCCGTAGCCGTCGCAGCCGCAAGCTCGTCATTGCGATTTCAAGCGGCGCGTCGCGCAACTTGTCGCAAGAGCTCAGCAAGCCGATCGTCGCTGCGGCCCTTCCTCGTGGCGCGCTCACACGTGTGTGTGGCAAAGAAGTTTTGCCGCCATACGGCTGCCAGCGGCTTTTTCCAAAATTTTTTTTTTTTTTTTTTTGGACGAAAAAATTATTTTCATTTTCAAAACAGATTTTTGAAGATAAAAAATAATTTTCTAAATTGCTAGATTCAAAAAACAAAATTAAACAATTAACTTTTAATTGTTCAATCATGCAAAACAATTTCTAACAAACACAAAGTAGGCTCTGATACCACTGTTGGGAATTTACTTAACATGCACAGCGGAAATTAAACAATTTTCAATTCCCAAACGAGGATCTGCAATGTGTTTAGATAGAAACTGTGATGAGAATGATACCTTTGATGAATTCCACAAACTCTTTTGCTTTTTCTTGAACTCCAATGATCACGATCTGCAATCCAAGCTGTCCAATTGTCCAGCCTCCAATGGTGATCCACACAGAGAACAAGAATGACGGCTAGGGTTTCTTTTCTTGTGCTAGCAAGAATAATGAAAATTCTCTACTGTTTTTCAAACCCTAACAGCTTATTAATATAAGTCCAGATGGGCTCGGCCCATCTATTAAACTTAACCCGGTCCAAGATTTAATTAATCAAATTAATTAAATCTGGTCCATGAATTAATTAATCCAATTAATTAATTCGGGCCTATTAATAAACAACCCAATTAATTAATTATCCAACACTTGTCAATTAATTAATTGGTAAATCTCATTCTTCTGATTCTCTTTTGTGTGTGACCCATTAGGTTCCCGATCACGATGCCGAACGACGTGAATTATTATTTTGATCTAATCAAAATCAATAAATTAAAACGCCCCTTTTAATTTATCACTAATTCATTTTCGTTGTCCTGCATTGACATCTAGCAATGTATCGTGGCAATACATGTGACGGGAAATATCACGTAGCATGACAAAACCAAACTTGTTCGTTTACCGTGAAACTATAATCCTTTCGTCAATATGATCCGATCAATTATGAGATATGGATATGTGTCAATCTCAATTATCGATCATATCTTTTATCCTATCGTTAAGTCAATGTACGTCGAAAACTCTTTTCCGACTTATGAGTTCACCTTGGCCAAGGATTTCATTATCAACTTAACTGGATAAAATGTAGATCATAATCTCTTACTATCTAAGAGTGACGAATCCTCTATTGATCATTCACAACCTTCATATGATTCTTGACATACCCGAACGATGTCAGATTAGCGACCACTTGACAGAGCAACATCCAACATCACCAAAGTATGACTGCCCTCATATAAGGTACTATGATGACCTCAAGTCAAAGGACCAATCCCACTACCGAACGTTAGAGATTAACCACTAACACTTAGATAGTTATCCATGTGGAATCTCTCAGCGGGTCTCCAATGTTTTGTTCTATAACAAAACATCCACGTGTTCATTCAAGTGTCACCACACTCTAGCTTGTGAGATCAGCTACTTACTTTACAAGTAAGAATGCCACACGCGATAGTCTATCCGTAATAACGATATCCGTATCTCGTTATTACCTCGACCACGGACGATTTAAGATTCGGTCATATGTAATTTGTATCTCACAATCACAACTCCTTGTGATTAACAAATCACCAAGACTTGAATCTACGGATTCTATTATTTAACTTATTAGAATATTAATTCAATTAAATAATAGATATTGCCATACATATGCATTGATTATATATATTCAAAGTGTTTATGTCCAAAGTTGATTGGACCTAGGGCATAACACTTACAACTATCCCTCAAGACAAAGATTATGGGTACTTGGTAATTAAAATGCCTTGGATTTATCCAAGGTGATTCCAGCAAACGAATCAGTTGATTTGATTGCTTAATTCAAGGATTTTGGGTATATTGTTTCCTAGCTTGTTAGTTACTTTTTTTTCGATATAATAAAACTTTTTTGTTTTTCTCGATTGACAGAATTGATAAAAAGATAGCTTTTGTATGTATTTTCGTTCAATATTTGCTACTCGGTTTTTCAAATTGATATATATGTCGATGTCTTATGTAGAAGTTGAAGCATCGTGTTTTAAAGAAAGATATCAATTTTGAATGAAATGAGCATTTGACACTCGTAGTTGGAAAGTTCCACTTAATGTACTTTATCTTCTTATTGTTAATTTAATTTGTACATAAATTGTAGTTTTAAGTAGTCTTTTTTTATACAAGTAATTTTATTTTTTTAAGAGGATTGTAAGAAAAGGATTTGTGATGACGAATTTATTATTTACTGTTATTGCATAAATAAATTTAAAGACTATTGTGAAATGAGTTTGATATATTTAAAATAATGTCACTAAATATAACAATATATGTAGTAATTTCTTTTTATTTTTAAAAAAGGTAGGAAACAACAATGTTCACTGAATGTTGCTAAAACATTAACGACAACGTACAATGCATTTTACTAAAACATCACTGGCAACGGTGAAAAAATGTTGCAAAAAATAAGGATATAAGCATGGGCAACATTTAAAAAAAGGTTGTAAAAAGTTATTAGCAACATTCAAATAACGTCACAAAAATGTTATTAGTAACGTTCAAAAAACGTTAGAAAAAGTAATTAGCAAGATTTAAAAAATGTTGCCATATTCTTTTACTTTACTGCAACATCGAGATTTGCAACATATGTCTGAATGTTGCAAAAGGTTTTCGAGAACATTTTTTGAATGTTGCAAATTGTTGTTTAATTTCGTTGTAGTGAAATGACTTCATGTCCTCGATAACATTATTCAAAAAATAGACAGTTTACAAAGAAATTGCAACTATTCACATTCTTCGTGCACATAACCCATACATACTTTTCTGTTTTTGTGTATGCACTCATAATCTTTTAAACGTAAATACTACAATAAAAACAACATACGACAATGTTCAAAAAACGTTGCCATAGGCCTACGGCAACGGTTGGACGTGTGTTGCAAATCGAGGCGTTGTCGTAGAGTAAAGAGATACGATAACCTTTTTTGAACGTAAAAACGTTGCTGTAGAGATACGACAACGTTATGTAAATGTTGCGAAAACCACCATACGGTAACATTTGCCAAACGTTGCCATATGGTGGTTTTTTTTTTTACAACAACAATTTATGCAAATAGATTGAAAAAATTGAAAATGCAACTTATGAACAAATTTTGGAATTGCATAAAAATTAATAATTTCATTACAACTTTTTAATCGATACACTTGAACATTAGAATTTGATACAACAACACTTAAATAAAAAGAAGTTTCAAAATGAAATAAAATGGTAAGAGAAAAACTCGATCATAAATGGAACACACAAACTGCTATCTTTCTTATTTCCATATGCTTTCAGAGCTGCAGCACGTTCTTCAGCAACCTTCTTCTCTTCTTGAGTCTCCTCACCAAACAAAATAAGATGTACCTGCAGTTAAGAATGTGGAAATAACATAAATAGAAAATTGCTCTGCAACCAGAATAAATCATTTCCATAAAACAAATCAATTCTTCCAAAAACTGAAAACTTAGAAGTTGATTAACGAAAATGCACCTGCACATTTTAATCTTTGATTGCCAAAAGGATCTAATCCATTTCCGAAGAATTCTTAAGGTATGACTCGACACCTTAAAGCCACTACAGATTGTGAAACATAACTGTGATTCTTCTGCAATTGAACTGATTTTTCTTTCTTCATCTCGTCTGTATCAAGAGTCTCTTTTTCAAGTTCTACCAATTCTTGATGGCCAGAAATGTTGGATTCAGGGAATGTCACCATGCCGCTCTCTGAGATGATAACAAATAGCATCAAAAAAGTGAACAAGACCACTACAATATTAGAATAACAAACACAGAAAATGAATGTGCAAGGAACGGTCTCCTGGAGGAGCTAAAAAGCATAAAACCTGGGTACAAAGTACATCTTGGTTCCTCATTACAAGACTGCTTGTAGCTAGACTAGGACGTAAACTTGGCAGTATATGCACAAAGTAGTTATCCTAGATTTTATTCCACAACCATGGACTAGCCAGCCTAAGCATTTACCTATAGCACTTCTATACAAGACAATGACACTAAGCATGAAGTATGCACTGTATAATGAAAAAATTAATTGTAGAAGCAAATTAGAAGTTGGAAATCTATACATAGTTTATGTTAATGAAACTAAGAGGGGTTGGATCCCAAATTAAACTTTGGAGTAGAAGTTGGAAATCTATACACTTGAGGAAGAGAGAACTAACACAAAGCATATAGAACATCCTACTTCATTTCTTACTGTGATGCTTTTGCTTCAAATCTTAGTAAAGTACCCATGGTAATAAGAATAAATAAAGATTCTCTCATTAAATATGTGTAAATAAAATAGCAACCTCACATATTTCCTAAATACAGCAACAAATTCCTGAACAATTTATATCCAAACAGAGGATTGATGATAAAATGTCACTTTGATGTTGAACTAACCTTCTCCAGCTGCTTTAACATGTTAAGTCTGCTCATCAACTACATCAGAGTTCAAAAAGCATTTTGTCCCTTTCATTATCAGACTCTCCAACTTCATCCCATATTTTCTAATTCCAACAATTTTGAAACACAAATCAGAGATTATGTCACCAGTGGAATTAAGTTATCAAAATGCATACTAAGCAAAACATGAAGAAGAACATATACCTGTAGCTCGAATAGAAGGAAACCACAAGTTGTTCCCTTACTCCATGATGGTTGATTGCCGAGGTGATCAGATATGCTGAGTAAATTGTGCCTGGAGAAAAATGGAAAACCCCGAGATAGAAGTTGGAAATATCTATAAAAGATATATAACTAAAGCAACCAAGAAATTGGATGAAGTATATAGAAGATGAACACCAAAAAACAGCAGGAAGATAAGACTTAAGAGGGCACGTAAACAAAAGATAAGCTTGAGATCACCCGGCCTTCATATTTGAAAATAAATAAGTTTGATTAAAATAAAGCATTAATCGCAATGCTCCAACCCCCAGATAATGGTAAATTACTTACTGGCATAGTTTTCAATGCTCTGCTATAAAGCAAATTAATCCCAAAAATTTCAGAAACAGAAAAGAGATAAGGAAATTAATTCAAAATCACATTCTTCCAGTATATCTTTATTCAAGCATAATTAAACCTCATTATTCTGATTCATTTTTATACATTTGTTCTCTTATTAATCCATATCAGAATTTTTTCCTTAGTAGCTGCGGTATTTTCATCATTTAGGATAAGGAAAACTTAAAAATCATTTTTTAACACTATATTGACATATCCAGATAAATGTGTTGGAAAAGATATAATCAAAGATCATGTACGTAATAGAAATTATACATTGCAGACAAAATAACTAGGAGAATAAAATTGGAATTAAAACAATTGACATACTAGATGTTGGGTGCCACCCAATATCGATTTGTTCACAGTTGTTTGGCATGGTCCACGCTGTGCGTGAGGGGGCGTATTAGAATCTCACATTGTTTGGGAAAATATAAATGATCTACTTTATAAGGTGAGGGCAATCCTCCCCTAATAAGCCGGTTTTATTAGGTGGAGTTAGGCTCAATATTCCTGACATGGTATCAGAGCTAAGCCCAATTATGTAATGTTGGGTGCCACCCAATATCGATTTGTTCACAGTTGTTTGGCATGGTCCACGCTGTGCGTGAGGGGGCGTATTAGAATCCCACATTGTTTGGGAAAATATAAATGATCTACTTTATAAGGTGAGGGCAATCCTCCCCTAATAAGCCGGTTTTATTAGGTGGAGTTAGGCCCAATATTCCTGACAGTCAGTAACATCCATAACCAAATAAAAAGTGAAGACAGCAGTACCTTAGTGATTTGCTTCCTCTTCTTGTCAAGCTCTTGCTTAGCCTTAACACGCTATGCCTCAGCCAACAAAGCCATCCTCCTTGCGGCCTTAGCATATGGGTTAAGCTTCAGCATCACGGATTTTTCGCACAAGACTTCAATCAGAAATTCGTCAAGTTTGGATGGGAGTTGAGCTTGACCCATGGTATGGTTGTGTACGCCAGAGGATGAGGAAGGGTGCCCAGGTGGTCCGCGACCATGGGTACGCCGAACGGATGAGGAATCGCCATTTTTCAGAATCTGCTTCGAGATGTCGCGACTGGACATCTTTCTGGAAAAGATTCGTACAGCTGGATGGATGATTGGGACGAATTGAGACCTTGGTTATGGTCCTCTGAGCAAGGGGCATCGACTGGTGTAGTTCATCTTTGCTTCCAACAAGAAAGAGGTTCGAGGGAAACGATAGAGAGAGAGTCGAGACTGAGGAGGGAAAGAGGAAGAAATATAGAGGTTATATAATCAGGGTTTGTATAAAAATGAACTTTTTTTCAACATTTAGCAAACGTTGTGAAATGTCTCACTTTTCGCAACTTTTGTCAAAATCTTTCGCAACATTTATCAAACATTGCAAAAGAAAAGCCTTTTGCAACATTAAACGTCTTGCAACGTTTAATAAATGTTGCTTTTGCAACATTTAATAAATGTTGCGAAATGTCTCACTTTTCGCAGCGTTTGTTAATTTTCGCAACGTTTGACAAACGTTGCAAAAGTCTTTTACAACGTTTGTCAAACGTTGTGAAAAATAAAACTTTCCTCAACACTCAATAAACATTGCAAAAAGGGATCTATCGCAACATTTTTTGTAAAACGTTGCCAAAACTCATTTATATTAACCAATGGCAACATTACTTACTAAAATATTGTCAAAAGACTCTTTTAACAACATTTATCAACAAATGCTGCCTTTAAGTGTAGTAAAAGAATATTTTTGTTTGAGTGAAAGCAGAACAAATATATTACTACCTCCGTCCCATATATATAGGCTTGTTTCATTTTTCACACGGATTAAGAAATCTTATTTAATGTTATTGGAAAAGCAATTTTTATCAAGAACTTTCCAAGTTTATCCCTATTTAATTTTCAACAACTAGAAGTAAATTATTGTTGGAATTAGTAACTAGGCAAATTAAATAAGGGTATATTAGTAAAATAACAAAACATAACATTCCCAATTAAGAAACAAGCCTATATATTTGGGACAAGAAAAAAAGGAAACCCAGCCTATATATATGGGACGGAGGGAGTATTTTCATTAAGAGACGGTGGATTCTTTTAATGAGAATGGTGCAAATGTTGGATTTATTTATTTAGCTTAAGGAGTGTAGTAAAAACAGATATACAAGATGACGTAATTAACACTCTGGTTACAGTAATGAAATAATCTTATAAGAAACTCCTTGTAAGAATCCAAAGTGAAGTGAAAATTTTTCCCGAGAATCCTACTATCCATTCTTGGTCCACCCCGTGTATATGGGTGGAATACTTTGTTCATTTCTGAAGAAATTCGCAGGATCAACCTTGGTCTTCACTCGAACCAGCCTATTGAAATTATTCTTAAAGTATTTACGTCCCCAAATGCTTGCTTGTGCATAGCTTGTATTGCCCTTGTTATTGACTCCTATATCGAGATCTCTATAGTTGATATATGCAGACCTTGGCGACTTGGAAACATAAGGAGCCATGTGACTGTAAAGTCTTCTAATCCAATTTATATGCTTTTCTGATGCCTCTTCTTCATCCCAATTCACAGTGTAACCGATTTTGAACAGATTACCAGCTCTGTGCGGAAAGGGTATTGCAGATTCTGAAATTTCATCCATTATTCCGCCATATGGGATCCAAAACATCTCAGCATCCTCTGCTTCTTCTGGGAAAAAATGTTTCCATATGCCTTCAAGCCCTTTCTTAGAAATCGGTTTCTGAACATAGTCTGATTTTATTTTGAGATATTGTACATTTGCCTGAGTCCTATTAAGCAAAACATCAAGTGATGATCCTAGGGGAAGATAATACATGTATAGGGTTGATTCTATCCAGCTCATCTCAATGCAATCTTCTCTTCGTAATCCCAATTCTGGGAAGCTTTGTTGCATCAGCGGAAGCAATCTGTCGACACCACCGAGAAACAACGATTGAAATGAAGCCTGAATAGTTCTCTTGCCATCTTGGCTTGAATTCACCCTTCTTATAAAGACTCTAACGTTTAAGTCTTTATCGAATTTGTGTGCGATGTATTGCCATCGGTGAACAATATTTGTTGCATTTTGTTTTAAAGTCCTGGCAACTGTGAATACAGTGACCTTTTCGGGAACGTCCACCAACTGTAGTTTCCAAGCAATAATGACTCCAAAACCGGCACCTCCGCTTCCTCTAATAGCCCAGAAGAGATCTTCTCCCATGGATTTTTTGTCCAGAATTCTTCCATTCACGTCAATGATGCGTGCATCAATAACATGATCAGCGGCTAGCCCATATTTTCTAATCAATGTTCCATACCCTCCTCCACTGATATGTCCGCCAACTCCAACAGTAGGGCAAAGACCAGCAGGAAACCCTAATGTTCGACTTTTCTCTGCAATCCTATAATAGACTTCGCCGAGTCTTGAACCAGCCTGAACCCACGCAGTTTTCTTCTCAACATCAATATTTATTTCCCGCAGGTTGACAAGATCAAGGATGACAAATGGGACTCCTGAGGTGAAAGAAAGTCCTTCAGCGTCATGTCCTCCACTTCGAACCCGTATTTGCATGCCATTTTCTTTGGCGCAATATATGACGGGCGGAATTTGGGATTCATGCACGGGGGTAATAATGACCAAGGGTCTAGGTGTCGTTTCTGATGCGAATCTAAGGTTTTGAATGGAGAAATTCAGGATGGATGAATATGAACTGTTTTTTGGTGTATAAAGGATATTAGTGATTGAGGTGTGATTATTAGATTGATGGGACATGCATTGAAGAAAATCATAGTGTTCACGAGAAGAAACTGCCCAAGAACACGAAGAGATGACAAGAACAGCAAATAAAAGGGAATAATTGTTTGGAGTCTTCATCATAGTTAATTAAGGCTGAGTAATTTGTGCTTTTCAGAACATGTTTTATGCTCTATTTATAGTGCCAGGAAGAAGAACGCTGGTTTTGAAATTGTGTGAGATTATCCGATTTGAATTGTTGTCCATGACTAGAAATGTATATTGACAAGTTTTGTCTTTGCTAATAGCTATTTTAGACCGTCATTGGCTTGCAGATAAACACAAGAAATATTTTTTAGTTTTTTCAAAATTTATTTACGAAGCATATAAATCAAGATCAAAATAAAATCATTAATTTCGTTAAAAAAACATGGATTTGGCAAAGCTTGTTCGAAATGTAACATGTCGTCGGCGTAACTTGTTCCGGACTTTGAATAAAATATTAAATTCATACCATTAAAACTGATTAGAATCACAAATTCTCGTATTAATTACGTCCAAATTGATTCTATCACTCTAGTTTTTTAAACGTTTTGATTTTATCACTCTTAGTTTATATCACTTTTCAATATATGCATCTTTTTAATTGGTTCTAAAGAATCCAAATGAAATAGATTGCGTTTTTTTTAGAAAAAATGCGTTGAAAAGTTCAAATAATAGAACCGCCAAATTATTAATGTGACTCATTCAAGGATGTATAAAGTAGCATATCTCTGAGGCAACCTCCCAACTTGGAAAATCCAATGCTTGTCTAAGCAGTATAAGAAAAGTCCAAAACTCAAGCTTTCGTTGAATCTGAAATTTCCTCTGTTATCTGGGTCTGATATTGATTGCTTTCTCTTGTTCAGCACGTGCTGGGCTTCACAGACTTCTCTATGTGGATGTGCAGTATGAATCTCCCAATGGATCTGAACGAAGGTTGTGTCTCAATTAGTCATGGGGCCAAGAGTCTCTTGTGACCGTGGAACTCTTACAATAGTAGAGTTATATTTCATAAAAATGTGTTAACTTCATGGTTGAACTTGGATTTTATCACAGAGATGAGAAATGAGAGAGGGACAATATCTTATACTAATTTATAAAGAATAATACGATAAATATAATGATTGACATAATGCAAATAATAATATATCATTAGTCAGTCAATTTCTTCATTCAATCACATATTGTCAACACCCATTACGTCACTTTGTCTATCACCAACTTTATGACAAAGTAGTATTATTCAATTTCTAAAAGACGTAATGTTAGAGAAGTCGTGGATGGCATGATAAATAATAGTAAGAAGTTCTAGTAAAGCTTTGTTTGATACATCAGTGGCGGATCCAGATTTTTGAGTGAGTACGGACGGCCGTTAACGATCGCAATAATAACCAATGTCGTTAACTGAAATTACTTATATAGTAGTTCGAATTGTAGGAGTGAGTGTACGTTATCCACCGATCTAATAATATTTATCAAGCAACAATTTGGGGTCTAATTATTTACTTTCCTGATTTGATTTGCCAATAATTTCAGTATAACAAAAAAAAAACTATTTTGATAATTTCATTGTAAGGTCGAGTTTTAGTTAAAAACAAAGAGGGAATATATCTATTACTCGATAAAAGAACATATAGAATTTTATCACATTAATTGTCAACATCCTCTAAATATCATAGTGGTCAAGTGTTTCATAATTCCAATGGAGATCATAGGTTTTAATCTTCGAATTGCACCTATTTTTAAAACACCTATATGCTCCTGGTGAAAAATATTTAACTAAAATAATTGCAAAAGGCATTGCTATAGTTGAGGGTTGAACCTAAAATTCTCGTTTACTTATATGGTACTCTAACCAATTGAACTACAAAAGCCTTTTGTGAATAAAATGAAATCACACACACACACACACATCCAACAAATAAATACATTGAACCCCGTCCCCACAAAAAAAAAAATTGAATACCGGCGAATCCAATACGGGTGACCGTGGGACCCCATCGGATGCTGGATCTGCCGCCATTGATATTGCTATGATTTAAGATAATGAGCTTTAGCTGTATTGAAGATTTGTTAAATATTTGGTTTAGAAATTTGAATATCGAGTAAAAAAATACTTTGTCGCTATGTCTATCTACAGTTACTAAAATAAATATTGATTATAATGATTTGCTTATGTACTATGATATTTGATAGTTTATGTAATTCAAATTCATGAAGTGCTCTCTAGGAACCTTAGTTTTTTCGAGAGCAAAGTCTACCTCCTTCGTCTTTCTCGTTGTTTGTTTCTATTGATTTCCACACGCTTTGTTGAAATTAATTGGATACTTTATTGGGTCAAAACAGTAAATTTGATTATTAAATAGTGGACTATTACAATTAATTGGGTGAATTGAAAATAGAGAAAATTACATCTATCCTTCTTTTCTGACTTTTCATTTGAAAAGAAAAAAGGAACTGTTGGAGTTGTGACATTTTGTTGTCACATGAAGAATTATATTTTTATTGTAATTTAGTTTGTAGTTAGTTTAGTCGAAATGTCTAAGTTAACGTTAAGTTAGACTAGATTATAACTAGTATAAACAAGAAGTAAACCATTCTACAAGTAAAGTAAGTTCTAGTAGCAAAGTTGAAAGCTACTACTTGCAAAATGATAGTCAAGAGGTAGAAAATATCTCTAAAAATCTTATAGAATATCTAGTAAGTTAGGCTATAAATAGAGCCAATTTGTAAGAGAAAAATATAAAGGATGAATGAAGGATTTGTTATAGAAAAATCATCTTTAACAATGTAGACAATCAAAATTCCTTCTTCTCCTCTGATCTGGTAATAAAACCAGCAGAGTTCATATGAATTTTATTATGTTTTTTGTATGTTTTATGCCTTATAAACCAGTATGTGAATAACCGGTATACTCTCCTCCATACACAAAATCAAAGATGTTAAGAGCTTTCTTAAAAGAGTCTTAGATCAAAGTCAAAATTCCAACAGGAACTCTGGTCAACGCCAACTTTAACTACTGCTAACTCCGTCTATCTCCAACTCCGAACACTATAAAAATTAAATCTGTATACAAATCTCAAGAAGTTCATTGACGGCTTCCTATAAAACAACTTTTAAAGCAAAGCCATTCCTTTAAACTCCTTTATATATCCGTGTCATTTTGAAATTACTGCAAATTGCTGATTAAAACCTATTATGTGAATTTATTGGTATTTTTGTTTGTTGTGATTAATTTTGGATTTTTGTTTGTTAACATAAGGGGAGCTGAAAGTAGGGCCCTAAATGGATTGGATATGGACCAGATCTTCCTATATCAGATCCGATATGATAAGAATAATTATCTGATCTGATCCGATTCGATAATCCAACGAATATTTGATTGTTAAATCCATATTCATTTTGCTATGTTATCGGATATTCGATCCTAAATTAAAGAAATTAGAAAAAAAAAATTACATGTTAGAATCAATTATTTATTTATTTTTCCAATTCTTAAATGGATTTAATAATTATAAATTTCTCAATTTTTTTATGTTTTGAATTTGATGAATTTTTTATTTTAAATTTATTTATTTTTCATTTATTTGTTTTAGTGACAAATAATATGCCATAAAAATATTTTATCGATCCGATTATTTATAACAAATCGAATTTGATTGTTATGAGATCGAATAGACCTATATTCATATTTGATCCACTTAATCAACGGATTATTGGATTCGAATTTTATCGGGTTATCGGATTGACATCCCTAGGTGAAAGGTACTTTGTATTTTCTTTTCTAACGGGTATGAAACGAAATGAGTGGTGGTGGTTGAGATCTCATTCATGTTGGTATATATATATATATATATATATATATATATATATATATATATATATATATATATATATTTTTTTTTTTTTTTTTCTTGACAGTTGTGAATTGCTAATCAAAATTGTGCTTCGCAAAAATAACTAAATGTATAATTTTTATTACAGTTTAGTTTTAAATACAAAACAAATCCTTGATGGGAATCGTGTTTAAATTTCACTTTTAAGTAAATTCCCAACCGATTGATTAATCTATAGTTAGAGCTTGTTTGGGATAGCTTAAAATCCAATTAAAATTGAAAATATAGTCGTTATTGGGTCTCACTCATCTAATAAAAGTCAACAATAACGGCTAGTTTTTCAATTTTAATCCAATTTTAATCTCTACCAAACAAGCTCTTAATGTATAAAGATTTGCAAATCTAAAATTTATTTCCGTGAATTCAAAATCTAGCAATGCTTTTGTTATTGGCCCATCAAACAAAACACTGAGTGATTGGTGTCTTATTCATGGTAATTTCTTCCTGTGTACACAATTACGCAGTAAACTCGAGATTTAACATGCTAACTCGTCAATTATTAACAAAGATCAATATTTGTCTAGCGAAACTATGCAATTTCACTTGTTAAAGTAGAGATTATGTACAATGACCAGTTTGAAACTCGTACACATAATATTACTATTTAATAATAACTGGGATTTTATACAGAAAAATATGATTAATTGTTGCCTTGACCAAAATGTCACTCGGCAAATAAACAAGTGAACTTTATTCGGAGCAAACGGGCGGAATGAGACGTCAGTGGTATTTTTCATAGAGTGATTGATCTGAAGTTCCGAACGCCAAAAATTAAATGATAAGAACAACAAGCGAAAGGGATGTTTGTGCCAATTATCTATTAGGATGCGTTTGATTGCAAGGGTGGAAAATGGGTGGAAGGAAAATATTTTATAGGGAAAAGATTTGCCTAGAAAATGTTTTGCACGGAAAATGATTTCAAGTGTATTTGATTCATATAATTTTCCACCCGAAAAATTTTTAAATTTTCTATTCGTTTGACTTTGTTTTACATGGAAAGTGTTTGTTAAAGTGATAATTTTTTCCACAATTGGTTATAAAAATTTGTTTTCATTGCCAAAAAAAAAAAAAAAAAGGAAAAAAAAAGAGGAAAAAAAAATTGTTTCCTAAAAAATCATTTTTTTAATCAAAATTTAGTATTCGTTTGACTTAATTTTACATGAAAATTATCCATTATAGTGAAAAAAAATTTTACCATTAGCTATAACATTTGTTTCTATTGCCAAAAAATTTTTTTTTTTTCCAACCAGCCTGTGAAATTTTTTCCCACCAAAATGGTGGGAAAAATTTTTCATCAAAAAATCGGAAAATGCACACGTGTAGAGAAAAGAAGGAAAATATTTTCCGTGGAAAATTTCGCCTATTAAATAGCCAAAAAAGTGGAAAGTGAAAAATATTTTCATATTTCCTTGAAAAATTTGGCGTATCAAATAGTCTTAGAATTTTCAGTGAGCCTATAAATAGACTTAGCTGTCCAATATTTTTCTCATCACAATTCCACCGGTTTACCGGGGAAAAAACAAATCTATCATTGCTATAACGATCCTGGATTATGTTTCTTGTATTGTGGGTATTTGTGGTTATACAAGTAACACTCACGTATGTGATTATTAGGACGTGAACAAGATGTGAATATTGTGGAACTATGGTGAGGATTTGGACTTAAAAATCACAAAATAAGATCTTGTACCGCCATACACGCTTCCGACAAGCATGCATCTTCAATTTATAGTATCATAAAGGTGCCACTCCCAAAAAATGCATCGCTAAAGCCATGACGAAAACTTTCCAATGCTAAAATAGTCTCAGAAAGTGACGTCAGTAATTTAGCTACGAGCATAAAAATCAGTCGCTAATTACCAACAAATTAGCAATAGATTCTTGGCTGATAATTACCGACGGATTTGATTTAACAACTTCATCCCTCGCAATTACCTACGAAATTGAGTCATCACTAATCAGTGAGGAATTTTTGTTCCTATTTCCACCACTAATTTGAATTAAAAAAATTTTAAAATACTGCTGATTATTGTAATAACATTTCCTTTCTTGGATTCAATGAACTGTCTCAGACAGAGGCAAGGTATCCTGTGCTTATAATAGATATCTACTATCCAGGAATCCATTACAAAATGTCTACAATCGAAGATACGTAAATCCACCACCATTATTAATGAGAATAACATGCACTCCGACATGGTAATAGTACGCAATTTGAATATACTTGATGTAAGCGTTATACCCTAATGAATTAAATAATAGAATCAGTAGATTCAAGTCCTTTTAGTTTGTTAATCATAAGGAGTTGTGATTGTGAGATATAAATTACATATGAAAGAATCTTAAATCATTTGTGGTCGTAAGTAATAACAAGATACGGATATCGTTATTACGAATAGACCATCACACGTGACATTTCTTACTTGTAAAGTAAGTAGTTGATCTCACAAAGTAAAGTATGGTGACACTTAAATGAACACGTGAATGTTTTATTATAAAACAAAATATTGGAGACCTGCTAGGAAGATTTCACATGGATAACTATCTGAATATTAGTAGTTAATCTCTAACATTCGGTAATGGAATTGGTCATTTGACTTGAGATCATCATAGTGTCTTATAAGAGGATAGTCATACTTTGGTGATATTGAATGTTCCTTTACCAAGGGTCGCTAATACGGCATTGTTCTGGTTTGTCAAGAATCATATAAAGGTTGCGAATGATCAATAGAGGATTCGCCACTCTTAGATAGTAAGAGATTATGATATACATTTCATTCGATTAAATTGATAATTAAATCATTTGCCAATGTGTACTCATAAGTCGAAAAGTTCGACTTACATTAACTTAATTGTGAGATGAAAGATATGATCAATAATTGAGATTGATACACATCCATATCTCGTAATTAATCGGATCATATTGATTAATAGATTATAGTTTAGGGGTGTCAACGAGTCGAGTCGCGAGTCAAAACCTTTTGCTCTGGCTCGGCTCGAGTAAAAATGATTCGAGTCTTTTTTAGTCTGAACCAACCAAGCAAAAGTTCGGCCAAAAAATTTAGGCTCGACCCGAGCCGGCTCAATATTTTTTTTTTTTAAATTTGTGACGAAATCTAAATATTAACATATAAAAAATTACAGCTAAAATTAAAAGAAAAGATTAAAAAAGAAAAAAGAAAAAAAAGAAGTGGCAGCTGTGATTGAGTGATGCCTGTACAGGCAGCAGTCATTGATGCCTGCGATGACTTTGCAGACAGCTGTAAGCTTTTTTAAAAAAAAAAAATTAAGTTTTGTAATTTTATTTTTATTTTTTAGGCTCACGGGCCGAAAATGGCTCAAAGAGCCACACGGGGCCGGCTCGAGTATTTTCAACGTTTTGACCCTTGACCGTTTCTCTTTTCCTGGTCAATGGTTGGGTCGATTTTTAAACATTGGTTAATACATTTAGACGCATTTAAAGCATGAACCTTTCCTTTTAATATCAATTTTACCCCCATCTTTAATTAACAAATCAGATATTAAAAAAAAGGGTTGAACTCCAACCTTGAGAGCCCTTCACCATCCGCCCCTAAAGTATTGTGGAGAAAGTAAATCGCATGATGTGTTTAGTAGGTCAGGGTACAAGAGCTATTATACTGATGCCTATAAAGAGTCAAATTTCATACATTGGCCTTGTTTCAGCCAAATTATTATAGAATGATAATAAAAAATATAACCGAGAATTGAACCCTTACACTGCGGCTGTCAACTCAATTGAGAGTACATCACTCATATGACTTCACCTTTAACTAATGAAAAAAATTTAAAGAATAACAAACCCTAAAAGGAAAGAGAGAGAAAAAAAAATGTATTTTTCATTTGAAAACAAATTAACAAACAAATCATGCTATCGAGTTTGTTAACCAGGTTAGAAATAATTTGTTGGTCATAAAATATACCCGAAGGAGATTTTGACCTGTTAATATTAGTATTACTCAGTCAAAAATGATTAAGATTATGTTTATTATAATAATTGATTATAAGTATTATATAGTTAAAAAAAAATGTAAAAATGATTGCTTTCACATAGATAAAAATAAATTTTGACTTAATTTTAAGTAATTATAATTTTTAACGAACTTGATCTAAGAATAAAGAGAACAGAAAAAAATCTCACAGAATTGCAACAGAATACTCACACAAGGTGGGGTCCGCACATATTTTTGTCTTTTTAAATACACGTGGGACCCACTGTTTATCTCTATTCTGTTGCATTTCTATTGGATTTTATTCTGTACAAATTGATTTCTCCAAGAATAAAACATCTCATCACATGAAAGGATCTCATTCGGCAGTCCAAAAAATTGTTAAGAATTGAAAAAATGAAGAAAATGATTAAATATTATTTATTTGGTGTAAGTATTGGTGTAATGGTTGAGGATAATTTTTAATTTTGTGCAAAACTTATTTCAAATTTTGGGGTAGAATTGGAGATCACTATTCCTTGTACGAAGTTTCTTATCGACGCGGTCTGACTTGTGCAAAGCATCTCCGGCCATTCCCACACAGAATGCACATGCAATGTCAAAAGCTATAGACAAGTGGAAAAGGACTCTTGAAACTATTCAATACATGGGACCCACTTGGTAGGTTTTTTAATTTAATTTTATGGCTACTAATGATTTTGATTATGGACATGAGAGTAGACAATTTTCTTTCTTTTTTTTTTTTTAAAATTTTTTCGGTCTTTATTTTCTTGTTAATCCCAACTCTGAACCTCGACGCGCCTTTGATGTATCAATTATTGTGCTCGCAAGAAACGTCGGGCATCAGAGTACTTATCTTCAATTTGGTGTAATCAAGTAATCACTTTATTCTAAACAGCATAATACGCTAGCCTAAACGTTAAAATCAACTGATAATTTATGTATAAATTGTGATTTTAGTTTATAAGCTTTTTTTTTTTTTTTAAAGATGGGTGATGTATCTTACGTGAACATACACGTCAATCATATTTTAATTTTAACATTTAGGTTAGTATATTACATGTTAAACTAACGGGACAGTTACAATATCGAAATTTTGTAAGCAAACGAAATTAGGAGACTGATTATATTAAATTGAAGATGAGTGAGTCAAATGCAACACTACAAAGTGGATAAATTTTTAATAATACTAATATTCAGTAATGTGTAATGTCGGATATACAAACTTATCGCCCAAAAGAAAAAGCAACGCTACTTTTTCTTAAAAGACTAGGAAGGTTGGTACAAGTTTGGCGGAAATTAAGCTCTCTATTCCTAATTCTCGTGTAGTTAAAAAATAAACAAATTGACATTGTAAAAGATAAAGTTAAAACCGACCAAATACTTCTCCACCAATATATATATATATATATATATATATATATATATATATATATATATATATATTTTTTTTTTTTTTTTTTTTTTTTTGGTTTTTTGCACCCCCCCCCCCCCCCCCCCCCCGGTGCAAACACTTAACCTATATTGAGCTTTAGGTAAAATATATTTTTCTTTCATTTTGAGATGCAAAATTGTTCACTAAATCCCCATAGTCAAGTTTATCAAGGCCCATGTTTGCTAAAGCTTATAATTGATTATCAGTAATAGATTTCAGGAATGATTGGTTAAAAAGTAAGTAAAAATTTTGGATCCTACTAAATGAGTAGACAATTATAGAGTTTGATTAAATTATTATAATCAATCATAAGTGTAGTTGATTTTATATTCTGCAAGTATAAAATCGTGACAAGTAAGTGGACATAGATTCCGAGTTATCATTTCTACGAGAACTACGATGGTTTAATTATGTCCAACTTAAATTCCATAGAAAAAAAAACTAATTTTAGTTTTTATCATAAACTATTATAATTCTACAAAAATGATTTTAAAAAGTCCACAAGCAGATAATTTGGGATTTTATATGATGATTATAGTGTTAGCAATCCATAGTTCACTATAGCTATTCTATTAATCTCAATCACCAATTTTTAATAATAATTAATTACATATATCCGATTGAATTCTTCTAAATTAATTGATTTACATCCCTCCAGTTTAAATCAATTCCACCCAATTAAGTCAATTCACCATATCTTTGTATAAATCCTAATAAATCTTAATCAAGAGCATTCAATAACCAAAAAGTTCAATTAATTACGGAGACAAATCATAAAAGGGTGTCTCTATCTTTTTTTATCCAAATTGTAAGTTTTTACTACATGTATAAACAAGTAATTCACCTCTCGACATAATTATCGTTCACAAATCAATGAATTAGTGAACAAGTAATTCAAACTATTGAAAATAGAAGTAAAAACAACTCACAAGCACCAATTAAAAATCAAAACTTTAAAATTAGATTAAGGCCCTGTTTGGGACCACTTGAAATCAAAATTCCAACCGTTGAACCACCATATTTGACTTTTCTCTCTCAGCAGCTTTGTTGATTATTTGACCGTTCCACACCCAACGATAATAAAACCAGTTTTTTGGCAGCTTAAAATCGCTACCAGACAAGGGTTAAGGTTAATAAACTAGGCTATGTTCGTTTGTCACAATTACTCATTTAGTTATATATCATGGGAGAAAAAAAAATACAAGAAAAGATTGAAGTACATCATCGAACTTAAGGAAAAACAGGAAAAGTTGATGATCTTGCTCTAATTTTTTTTTCCTCCAAGTCGAGCTCATTTTCTATGATCCAACCATTTTTTTTTATGGGCTAAAACAACGTCCATTTTAAAGGGGTGACAGAATTTTGCGTGCTATGCTTCAAAAAAGAGTCCAGACAAATCAAGAAAACTTAAAATATATAAAATGGCAGTTTACAAAAATACTCTTAAAATCAGAGATCTTTTGAAAAATTATATCAAAAGTGTTTTTAAAGCAAAAAACACTGAGTAAAGTTAAGTAAAATTTTTAAATTTAAAAGTGATATAGTTTTAAATTAAAAGTTACGTATGTCACTTGCTCTATTATCAAAGCTGAAAAAAAAAAAAAAAAAACACAATACAAAATAAATCAATATCTAGAAGAAAATTTTATAAGCAAATTGAAAGCTTAGCCAAAAATGTATTTTCTATTAAAAATTGATCGTGTGACATTTAATTAAAAAGTGGGACAACATGCTATGTCACTTTTTAATGAAATAAGCTTAGCCAAAAATTTATTTGTCTTTGCGTATGATTTAAGGTACTGGAATTTGAAAGTGAATTATTATGTCACTTTTTTTCAAAGAAAGTCCACCAACAAAGCGCTTTCCCGGCAGCGATTTCGCTGCATTTTAGTTTTTTTTTTTCTTTCTTTTTTCTTTCTTTTTGGCTATTGAGTGGTGTGCTGTGCGTTGGTTGTTATTGTTGGTGGATCTATGGTGGTGGTGGCGATTTTGTGGTGGGGGCGACGACGTTGGTGGTTATTGTTGGTGGTGTGTAACCAAATATTTGGTTATCTGTGACCAAATATTTAATCTGTGACCTAAACATTTTGACAATGTGACTAAAAAATAATCTGTGACCAACTAATTTAAAAATCTGTGACCTCAAAATAATCTGTGACGTACAAATTTTTGGATCTGTGACCTCAAAATAATCCGTGACCAAAAAATTTGACGATATGTGACCAGTAAATAAATTCGTGACTTATAACTATGAATATGTGACCATTAATCACAAAAATGTAACTTTATTATCTTTATTTAATAAAAATAAAAATAAAACCTGATTTTTGAATTTTTAAACTATAAACCTGATTTTTGAATTTAGAAACTTAAACACCTTATTTTTGATTTTTTCCCTTAATTCAACTCAAAGCTATCACTATTTATCCAGCCTAAAGATCCGGTCTAGAGCAGCACACTGTCCCCATTAAGTGGGCTTGAGTATTGGGCCATTTTCTTGTGTTATTGGGCAATGGTCAATTTCCAGCAAATGGGCAGAGCCCTTTTTCATCAGTGCCCTAAAGGTTGAAATGCAAATGTCACAAATGGCATCACAATCCAACAATCAGTTTCTAAATTCCAAAACTGTGCATGAGTGCATACCATATACATTAACAGAAAAATATTACTGAAATTAATATCTATTGGGGTTCATTTTTAAAACTAATACGCAGTAAACTTCGATTGTTGAACTATAGAAATGATCTCTTACCCATAGTGAGTAGGCTAAAACATGTCTACCGTTGACATGGTAGCATTAAATTATCAAAAATTGTAGACTTGTGGGGAAGATAGCTCCTACCTACGATGAGTAGGAGATCATTTTTGTGTTGAACTAATAGCCATTTTGTCAGAACTGTAATGCTGAGATAAAATATCAAAATCAATATAAAAAGGAACAACTAGCGATATGCTGTTTAATTTTGGTCATCCATGTCGATATATTTTTAATTACTCCCTTTGGTCATCCATGGTTTAAAAAATTGATCTCATAATTAGAAAATAAATCATCTGTGTAGAATTAAAAATTTGAAAAATACTGCTGATTATTATAATAACATTTCCTTGCTTGGAATCAATGAACTGCCTCAGACCTGCAAGGTATCCCATGCTTATAAAAGATATCTACTATTGAAAAATGTGTGGTTAAAAAAGCAGGAAAATGTTTACAATTGAAGACACGTAAATCCACCACCAATATTAATGAGAATAACATGCACTCTGACATGGTAATAGTACGAACATACTTGATTCACAATTCAAGACAATATAAGTCAAAAATAAAAAATCTTCACGTGGTAACCAGCACGCTTCAATAATACGATATCCAATTCTAAAAATATCTCATAATAAGGGGATAATAGTTACTCATAGCGCACACGTATTCTCGAGAGTTGTTTAAATATAATAAACGCACTTTCACATTTTTTTAACACGAAATGAAATGGCTGGGGAGGGGAGGGGAGAGGAAATGTTCCCTTTTTTTAGGGTACTCCCGGACGAATTGTCTCCTGCACTATTAGATGTTGAACTAGAGATCAGAAATGATAATAGCATTTTTCTTTTTCCTACGTAAAAATAATTGACTAAAAGATACGTATTTTATTAATAAATTTACTAATCATGAATACAATCTTTGCTGGCACAGTTGACATCAATATAATATCATAATCACATTAATATAAGTCAATAACCAATTTATTATAAGAATGCAATAAAGTTAACAATATTTCCAAATAAATCCTACTTCCCATTTTTTGTCCACCTCGAGTAGAAAGGTGGAATACTTTGTTCATTCCTGAAGAAATTAGACGGATCAACCGTGGTTTTTACTTGAACAAGTCTCTTGAAATTATTCTTAAAATATTTGAGTCCCCAAATGCTTGCTTGTGCGTAGCTAGTATTGCCTTTGTTATTAACTCCTATATCAAGATCTCGGTAGTTGATGTATGCAGCCCTCGGAAAATTTGAAACGTAAGGAGCCGTGTAACTGTAAAGTCCTCTAATCCAATTTATATACCTTTCCGATGTCTCTTCTTCATCCCAATTCACCATATAATGGATTTTGTATAAATTACCTGCTCTGTGTGGAAAGGGAATGGCAGAATCTGAAACTTCATCCATTCTTCCCCCATATGGGACCAACAACATCTCAGCTTCCCCAGCTTCCTCTTCGTAAAACCGTTTCCATATGCCTTCAAGCCCATTCTTAGGAATCGGTTTCTGAACATAGTCTACTTTTGCTTTGAAATGGCGTACATCTGCCTGAGTTCTATTAAGCAAAACATCAAGTGATCCTAAGGGAAGCCCGTAGATGTATAGGGCTGATTCTATCCAGCTCATTTCTGTGCAATCTTCTCTTCGTAATCCCAATTCCGGGAAGTTTTGTTGCATCATTGGTAGCAATCTGTCGACACCACCAAGAAACAATGATTGAAATGAAGCCTGGATAGTTCTCTTGCCATCTTGGCTTGAATTCACCCTTCTTACAAAGACTCTAACAGCCAAGTCTTTATCGAATTTGTGAGCAATATATTGCCATCGGTCAATAATATTTGTTGCATTCTGTTCTAAAGTCCTGGCAACTGTGAATACAGTCACTTTTTCAGGAACGTCCACCAATTGTAGTTTCCAAGCAAGAATGACTCCGAAACTAGCACCTCCACCTCCTCTTATGGCCCAGAAGAGATCTTCACCCATGGAATTTTTGTCGAGAATTCTTCCATTCACGTCAATGATTCGTGCATCAATTACATGATCAGCGGCTAGCCCATATTTTCTAATTAATGTTCCATAACCTCCTCCACTGATATGTCCGCCAGCACCAACGGTTGGGCAAACACCACCAGGAAATCCTAAGGTTCGACTTTTCTCTGCAATTCTATAATAAAGTTCACCGAGTCTTGCACCAGCCTGAATCCATGCAGTTTTCTTCTCAACATCAACATTTATTTCTCGTAGGTTAACAAGATCAACGATCACAAATGGGACTCCTGAAGTGTAAGAAAGTCCTTCATAGTCATGGCCACCACTTCGAACCCGTATTTGCATGCCATTTTCCTTGGCGCAATATATGACAGGTTGGATTTGGGATTCATGTACAGGAGTAATAATGACTAATGGTTTAGGTGTTGCGTCTGACTCGAATCGAAGATTTTGTATGGAAAAATTCAGGATGGATAAGAATGAACTGTTTTTTGGTGTGTAAAGTATATTGGAGATTGAGGAGTGATTATTAGATTGATGGGACATGCATTGAAGAAAGTCATAGTGTTCACGAGAAGAAACTGCCCACGAACACGAAGAGATGACAAGAACAGCTAATAAAAGGGAATAATTGTTTGTAGTCTTCATCTTAAGGATGAGTAATTTGTGCTTTGCTGAACATGTTTTATGCTCTATTTATAGTGTCAATAAGAAGATCGCTGGTTTTGAAACCGTGTGAGATTATCAGATTTGAATTCTTGTCCACGACTAGAAATCTATATTGATAAGTTTTGAAACCGTCATTGGCTTCCAGATATATATATATATAATTTCAAATTTTAGGAATTTTCATATAAAAGTCACTTATTTTAATATATTTTCATAGCTCCGGTATTTACATACTGCAAAGTTTCCGTAACGGGTGTCAAGAGATGAAATTTTAGATTAAAATATTAATAAAATATTTTTAATGAATAAAATATATTAAGGGCATGTTTGGGTCAGATTAAAATTTGATTTTAATTTAAATCAAAGTCAAATAATTAATAGTAACCACATCTTTCATGAGTCCCACATCTTTTCAACCACACATTTTAAAAACTTTTATCACAATCCACTAAAAATCTAATTTTAATTCCCAACAAACACACTCTAAAGATTGAACTACACCTTTTAATAAGATCGACCTTCAAAGAAACTTCAAACCTAAACTTTTATATATTTTTTAATGTTTCTATCTTTATGAGGATTTATCCTTTTAAAGAAGATATTTATCCCTCAACCGAAGAGCCATTGAATTGAATATCGATAAAAAAAGAAAATGATATATATACTCTGTTTGAGCCACATTATTTTTCTAATTCTCATTTTTTACTCATTTTCAACCACACATTTTTCAATAAAATAATATTTTCTATCACATTAATAACTTTTATTTCTTTTTTAACCACATATTCTCCATCAAATCAACAGTAAAAATGCATTCTTACTCTTAAAATGTGCACCAAACAGTGGCATATAGTAAAAAAACGAAAATCTACAGTTTTAAAGAAACAAAACACGAGAAATATTTTTAAGTTTTTTTAAAATTTATTCTACAAGCATATAAATCAAGGTCAAAATTAAATCATTAATATCGTTAAAAAGAACATGGATTTGACAAAACATTAATTTTGTTGACTTTGACCTAACTTGTTCCAGACTTTGAGTGCATTAAAAAAATAAGAAAATATAATAATTAATTTAGTGGATTATAACGTGACTTTGACCTAACTTGTTCCAGACTTTGAATGCATTTTAAAAATGATATTCTTGGGTCGTGTGACCCTTTTTTTTTTTTTTGATGAAACATATTTCATTGAACAACGCAATAGCTAAACGGTACACGGAGGAACACCTCCAACACAATGCCCTACAAAGAGGGATTAAGTGCGACCAAAGCCTAAGCCCAAGCTATTACAACTGTCAGAACGACCAAAAACCAACAAACAAAAAGACCATCAAACAAACAAAAAACAACCCAAACCACATAACCCCAAGCCACAACAGGCAAGCCAGAAAGAGACCCAAATCCACAACAATGGCAACCTTTCAGAAACGAGGTCTTCATCAACCATCAATTCACATAAGCCCTTCACCATCACAGTGAGCGAAGATCCAAAGTAACCAGAAGACTCACCGCACAAACCAAAAACTCATCAGTTTCAAAACATCTTCAAGTCTACTATCAACTCCCAATAATCATCCAACAATATTTTCAATCAAATACTCAACAAGAATTAGAGTGATAAACCAATTTTAACAAATTTTCACCTTGACATGAATTTCACTACAAGGAACTAAACTTTATTTTTCTACCAAATTCCACTACAAAGAATAAAACGTAACTTCAACAAACTAAAAAAAATTAAAAAATATCTCCAAACAAAACACTCTACCTCTTCCATAAAGCCCTCGTGGGTAAACTCAACCACTTGGAACTGAATCCAAGCAGTGATTACTAGTAGAATTACTTTGGGTACCAAACTTGTTCGAATCACCACGAATAACAAAATTATCAAGTTCATAATCAACTTCATCCGAGTTATCAAATTTGCTCGAATTATCCTCACGAGTAGCATAGTTGCAACTAACCTTATCTGAGTTAATGCTTATCAACACATAAGCAATCAAATTAACCTTACTAATCCACCCTGAGGTCTAAGGTTTTGAATCCAACGTATAAGCAATCAATTTAGCCTTTCAAAGATCCACTTTTTGTCATGCGATGAGAATATAAACACTGTTTCATATGCAATTTGCTAGTTAGACTCCGAGTCATGCATAACTGTTCCAACTTCAACCATTATGTAGTGGCACTTTACTCTTTTGACACGCCCTCATGAATTTGATTTGAAGTATGTTTAACATTACTCGACAAATATTGTTATATATAATATGAATATTGATTCATCAAATTCAATCGTGTTGTCAATGTGTAAAGCTAGGGTTAAAACTGATTATTGGATGAGAATTCTAGATACTATTATGTTTGTTATTCATTAAAACATATTAACTTGCGTTCAACATAATTTGCATTTATTTGAGTTAATTCAATTATAGTTGCATAAGTAGGTTAAGTTAGATATAATTCAGTTATAAACACATCATATTATTCTTGTTTCAGTTAATGTTGTAAATATTTAAAATTGAACTAATCAATCTCTGTGAAACGATACTTGGATTCAAAATCCACTTTATTACTTGTTAACGAACCGTACACTTGAGATGATTTTAATTCGAAATATACTTTCGCGAACAATTTGTGACGCCGCTGTTGGAGATTAAGTTTTAGCTGTTATTATTGTTGTTGTTGTTATTGCTGCTGTTGTTGTTGTTGTTATTATTATTATTATCAAGGATATGTCATGCTAAAAACTCCAATCTGCAACTAAACTTTCGTGGGCGTTTCAAGTTGGATAAGAATTTAAAAAGAAAAATGTTAAATTATTTGATGGTAAGCAACAGCTCCAGGAACTTGTCATATGAGAAAATCATTTCTGAGCAACATATTTAAATTAAAATATAATTACTAATTTTGTTAAAAATCGTCGTTTTGACAAGACTTGTACCTAAGCATAATTAGATCAAGAAATACAATCTTCGCTGGCATAGTTAACATTTATTGTCTTAATCACATTAATATAAGTCAATCTACAAGCAACTTATATAAAAAATGTAGAACAATCCTACTTTCCATTCCTAGTCCTCCTCGAGTAGAAAGGTGGAATACTTTGCTCATTTCTGAAGAAATTAGATGGATCAACCTTTTAAAATTATTCTTAAAATACTTTAGTCCCCAAATGCTTGCTTGTGCGTAGCTTGTATTGCCATTGTTATTAACTCCTATATCAAGATCTTTGTAGTTGATATATGCAGCCCTTGGGGACTTGGAAACATAAGGAGCCATGTAACTATAAAGTCTTCTAATCCAATTTATATGCCTTCCTGATACCTCTTTTTCATCCCAATTCACCATATAATGGATTTGGTACAAATTACCAGCTCTGTGTGGAAAGGGAATGGAAGACTCCGAAACTTCATCCATTCTTCCCCCATATGGGACCAACAACATCTCAGCTTCCCCAGCGTCCTCTTCGTAAAACCGTTTCCATATGCCTTCAAGCCCATTCTTAGAAATTGGTTTCTGAACATAGTCTACTTTTGCTTTAAAGTATCGTACATTTGCCTGAGTCCTATTGAGCAAAACATCAAGTGATCCTAAGGGAAGTCCATAGATATATAGGGCTGATTCTATCCATCTCATTTCGGTGCAATCTTCCCTTCGCAAACCCAATTCAGGGAAGCTTTGTTACATCAATGGTAGCAATCTGTCGACACCACCAAGAAATAATGATTGAAACGATGCCTGAATAGTTCTGCCATCTTGGCTTGAATTCACCCTTCTTATGAAGACTCTAACGGCCAAGTCTTTATCGAATTTGTGGGCAATGTATTGCCATCGGTCAAGAATATTTGTTGCATTCTGTTCTAAAGTCCTGGCAACTGTGAATACAGTGACTTTTTCTGGAACGTCCACCAATTGTAATTTCCAAGCAAGAATGACTCCGAAACTGGCACCTCCGCCTCCTCTTATGGCCCAGAAGAGATCTTCACCCATGGAATTTCTATCGAGAATTCTTCCATTCACGTCTATGATTCGTGCATCAATTACAGATCAGCGGCCAGCCCATATTTTCTAACCAATGTTCCATAACCTCCTGTTATGGGCTAGGTCCAGCCCATGAGGAAGTTTAAAAGCCCAATCCACTATGGCTTGTAAGTGTACATATTAATCCGGTTTTTCCCCATTCTTCTAGGTTGAAGAAGTGCACGTAATAGAGAAAACAGAGGCTGAAATTCAGAGAAAACAGAGGCTGATTTTTCTCCTTTCTTCGGTCGGTTGCTGCACGTAAAAGAAAGAGAATAGGGGGCTGAAAATACAGAGAGAAGAAAACCGAGGCTGTGGAAATTGAAGCTCAATTTCAAACTCAACAGAGGAAGACTTTGTGGTTAGAGAAGAAGCTTGTTTGGGGTGTGGATTCACACAGGTGTTATCCTTCTTCTCTATACAAATTAGAGATTGATTATTGTGGTTTTTTCAATTTGTTGACATTCAAGTGTTAGGGCTTAAACTTGAATATTGTAATCTCTCTTGATTATAGTGGATTTGGCCGGAGTTCCCCGTGGTTTTTTTTCCCTCTACATTGGAGGGTTTTTTCCACGTAAAAATTGGTGTTGTGTTCTCTTGTTTTTATTTCATCACTCTAGTTAATTGTTTTTTGGCTTCAAGTTTATTCCTGCTATAAGTTCTTATTGCCCAACACCTCCTCCACTGATATGACCGCCAGCACCAACAGTTGGACAAACACCGCCAGGAAATCCTAAGGTTCGACTTTTCTCTGCAATTCTATAATAAAGTTCACCGAGTCTTGCACCAGCCTGAACCCAAGCAGTTTTCTTCTCAACATCAACATTTATATCCCGTAGGTTGACAAGATCAACGATCACAAATGGGACTCCTGAAGTGTAAGAAAGTCCTTCATAGTCATGGCCACCACTTCGAACCCGTATTTGCATGCCATTTTCCTTGGCGCAATATATGACTGGCTGAATTTGGGATTCAAGAACAGGGGTAATTTTGACTAATGGTTTAGGTGTCGTTTGTGATTCGAATCGAAGTTTTTGTATGGAAAAATTCAGGATGGATAAGTATGAACTGTTTTTTGGTGTATAGACGATATTGGATATGGAAGTTTGATTGTTAAATTGAAGGGACATACATTGAAGAAAGTCGTCATTTTCACGAGAAGAAACTGCTGATGAACACGAAAAGATGACAAGAACAGCAAATAAAAGGGAAATTTTGTTTGGAGTCTTCATCATTTAATTAAGGCTAAGTAATTTTTGTGTTTCTGAGCAAAAACATGCTCTATTTATAGTGTCCCGCAGAAGAATACTGATTTAGAAACCGTGTATATGTCAATGCCTAAATATATTAGTCTATATTGACAGCTAAAGTTTGGTTCTTTTTTCAAAATCTATTTTAGATCATTCTTTGGTTTCCAGGCTAGTTGACCTCTGAATATTATATCCCAATAATTAATTTGTCTGAATAATTTGATTTTTAAATTTTCTTTAATGAAAAAATTATAATATTCCCTTCAAAGGCATGTACGCATTGACTTTCATCAAAATGTTTTCATGCTAACATTTCTCCTTAAATTGATGCGAATCTTGTAAATAATAATGTCAATTTATATAATTAATTGTCCAATTAATCAAAATTCGTGCCAGTTTTATTTGGAAATCAAAGGTTGATCCATAAACAATGAATATGAAGAGAACAAAAATCTATAATCCACCAGAAGAATTCGCTAGAAACATTTTTTTTAAAAATTCCATAATCACTTCGTATTTGTTTGGCTCCCATTATGTGGCAATTATAATTTTTGGAATAATATTTTCTTGGAGAATGCATAATTGAAAAAAAGAAAAAAAAAATCGATTTTCATGTAACATTATTTTATAAAAGATTATGGGTTGAAAATAAGGTAGAAATAAATTTTTTGGAATCAAAATACAATAATTAATTTCGGTGAAGTCATGACTTTGAATGCAAAAAAAATATTATTCTTGCGTTGCATGACTATTTCTTGGGACTATCACCAGTAATTATTCGAAACAATATTTACAAAAGATTGCAACAATATGCTAACAATCCGCAAAAAAATTATTTTCACCCAGTTATGTATGAGATTAACCAAAAAAAAAAAAAAAATTAAGAGAGTCAAAACTAAAATATATATTTTATTATAACAATGACTCCAAAATAAAAGATTTCAATGGGAATTATAATATGAATAGAGTAAACTCTTTTAGAGTTGATATACCAACTACTTGAACTATACATCTTAATCAAGTTGATATTTTAAACTTTAGCCTTTATATATTATTTAATGTTTCTATCTTTACTTGAATTTGTGAAGATATTTATCCCTAAGAGAAGAGCCAGTGAATTGAATATCCACATTGTTTGTCATGGAACAAACAGAATGATATATATACAAAAGAAAAAGAAAATCTATAGCTTCAAAGAAACTAAAACAAGAAATAATTTTATTCTTTTTTTGAAATTTATTCTAGAACCGTAATAATTAAGATCAAAATAAAATAATTAATTTCGTAGAAAAATATGGATGTGACAATATTTGTTCGAAAGAATACTTAGAATAAAATATAATAATAAATTTAGTGGAATTTAACATGACTTTGACCTAACTTGTTCCAGACTTTGAATGCATTAAAAAAAATATATACTCTTGTGTGGTGTGACCATTTCTTATGTCTCATCATTTCCCTCGTTTATTTTAGGGTAATTAGCAGAAATGGTCCCCAACGTCTACACTCTTTACTAAAATGGTCTCTATCGTTTTAAAATTGGCATTTGTACCCTTATTTCAAACTTTCCTAACGGAATTGGTCATTCCATCCATAAACCGTTAAACATCCGTTAGAACATTTCGGTAATTTGCAGAAATGATCCTTATGGAATATAATTTTGGAACGTTCTGCTTCGATGAGTGGTAACTTTCGCCACGGTTGGCCGTTTCGCACGCCTTTAGGGATGGGAGAAATTAGGTCATGAGCACTTCGAAATAGTATTAAAAATATAATATTTCGACTTCGTTTGTCTTCCCGTAATAATCCCGGAAAACGGAGACAAAAAAAAAAAGAAAAATCATTTATATATTTTGGAACGGCCTGCATCAATGAGTGGTAACTTTCGCTACGGTTGTCCGTTTCGCACGATGTTAGGGATGTGATAAACTAGGTCATGAGCACTTCGAAATGGTATTAAAAATGTAATATTTCGATTTCGCTTGACTTTCCGTAATAATCCAGCAAAATGGAGGCACAAAATAAGAAAAATCGTTTATATGTTTTAGAATCGCCTGCTTTGACGAGTGATAACTTTCGTTACGGTTGGCCATTTCGCACGTCGTTAAGGATGGGAGAAACTAGGTGATGAGCACTTCGAAATGGTATTAAAATGTAATATTTTGACTTCGTTTGACTTCTCGTAATAATCCCGCAAAATGGAGACAAAAAATAAGAAAAATCGTTTATATATTTTGGAACGGCCTGCTTCGACGAATGGTAACTTTCGATACGGTTGGCCGTTTCGCACGCCGTTAGGGATGGGAAAAATTAGGTCATGAGCACTTCGAAATGATATTAAAAATGTAATATTTTGTCTTCGTTTGCCTTCCCGTAATAATCCCGTAGAATGGAGACAAAAAATAAGAAAAATCGTTTATATATTTTGGAACGGCCTGTTTCGACGAGTGGTAACTTTCGTTACTGTTGGCCGTTTCGCACGCCGTTAAGGATGGAAGAAACTAGGTCATGAACACTTCGAAATGGTATTAAAAATGTAATATTTCGACTTCGTTTGACTTCCCGTAATAATCCTGTAAAATGGAAACAAAAAATAAGAAAAATCGTTTATATATTTTGGAACGATCTGCTTCGACGAGTAGTAACTTTCGATACGGTTGGCTTTTTCGCACGCAGTTAGGGATGGGAGAAACTAGGTCATGAGCACTTTGAAATGATATTAAAAATGTAATATTTCGACTTCGTTTGACCTCTCGTGATAATCCCGTAAAATGGAGACAAAAAATAAGAAAAAATCGTTTATATATTTTGGAACGGCCTGCTTCGACGAGTGGTAACTTTCGCTACAGTTGGCCGTTTCGCACGCCGTTAAGGATGGGAGAAACTATGTCATGAACATTTCAAAATGGTTTGAAAAATGTAATATTTCGACTTCGTTTGACTTCCCGTAATAATCCCGCAAAATGGAGACAAAAAATAAGAAAAATCGTTTATATATTTTAGAATGGCCTCTCGACGAGTGGCCACTTTCGCTACGGTTGGCCGTTTCGCACGTCGTTAAGGATGGGAGAAACTAGGTGATGAGCACTTCGAAATGGTATTAAAATGTAATGTTTCGACTTCGTTTGACTTCTCGTAATAATCCCGCAAAATGGAGACAAAAAATAAGAAAAATCGTTTATTTATTTTGGAACGGCCTGCTTCGACGAATGGTAGCTTTCGATACGGTTGGCCGTTTCGCATGCCGTTAGGGATGTGAGAAATTTGGTCATGAGCACTTCTAAATGATATTAAAAATATAATATTTTGACTTCATTTGCCTTCCCGTAATAATCCCGTATAATGGAGACAAAAAATAAGAAAAATCGTTTATATATTTTAGAACGGCATGTTTCGACGAGTAGTAACTTTCGATACGGTTGGCCGTTTCGCACGCCGTTAGGGATGTGAGAAAGTAGGTCATGAGCACTTTGAAATGATATTAAAAATGTAATATATCGACTTCGTTTGATCTCTCGTAATAATCCCGTAAAATGGAGACAAAAAATATGAAAAATCGTTTATATATTTTGGAATGGCCTGCTTCGACGAGTGGTAACTTTCGCTACAGTTGGCCGTTTCGCACGCCGTTAAGGATGGGAGAAACTAGGTCATGAACATTTCAAAATGGTATTAAAAATGTAATATTTTTACTTCGTTTGACTTCCCGTAATAATCCCGCAAAATGGAGACAAAAAATAAGAAAAAATCGTTTATATATTTTAGAATGGCCTGCTTCGACGAGTGGTAACTTTCGTTACGGTTGACCGTTTCGCACGTCGTTAAGGATTGGAGAAACTAGGCGATGAGCACTTCGAAATGGTATTAAAATGTAATATTTTTACTTCGTTTGACTTCCCGTAATAATCCCGCAATATGGAGACAAAAAATAAGAAAAAATCGTTTATATATTTTGGAACGGCCTGCTTCGACGAGTGGTAACTTTCGCTACAGTTGGCCGTTTCGCACGCCGTTAAGGATGGGAGAAACTATGTCATGAACATTTCAAAATGGTATGAAAAATGTAATATTTCGACTTCGTTTGTCTTCCCGTAATAATCCCGCAAAATGGAGACAAAAAAAATGAAAAATCGTTTATATATTTTAGAATCGCCTGCTTCGACGAGTGGTAACTTTCGTTACGGTTGGCCGTTTCGCACGTCGTTAAGAATGGGAGAAACTAGGCGATGAGCACTTCGAAATTGTATTAAAATGTAATATTTCGACTTCGTTTGACTTCTCGTAATAATCCCGCAAAATGGAAACAAAAAATAAGAAAAATCGTTTATATATTTTGGAACGGTCTGCTTCGACGAGTGGTAACTTTCGCTACTGTTGACCGTTTCACACGCCGTTAAGGATGGAAGAAATTAGGTCATGAACACTTCGAAATGGTATTAAAAATGTAATATTTCGACTTCGTTTGACTTCCCGTAATAATCCCTCAAAATGGAAACAAAAAATAAGAAAAATCGTTTATATATTTTGGAACGGTCTGCTTCGACGAATCGTAACTTTCGATACGGTTGGCCGTTTCGCATGCCGTTAGGGATGGGAGAAATTAGGTCCACTTCGAAATGATATTAAAAATGTAATATTTTGACTTCGTTTGCCTTCCCGTAATAATCCCGTAAAATGGAGACAAAAAATAAGAAAAATCGTTTATATGTTTTGGAACGACCTGTTTCGACAAGTGGTAACTTTCGCTACTGTTGGCCGTTTCGCACGCCGTTAAGAATGGAAGAAACTAGGTCATAAACACTTCGAAATGGTATTAAAAATGTAATATTTCGACTTCGTTTGACCTCTCGTAATAATCCCGCAAAATGGAAACAAAAAATAAGAAAAATTGTTTATATATTTTGGAACGGTCTGTTTCGACGAGTAGTAACTTTCGATACGGTTGGCGGTTTCTCACGCCGTTAGGGATGGGAAAAACTAGGTCATGAACACTTTGAAATGATATTAAAAATGTAATATTTCGAATTCATTTGACCTCTCGTAATAATCCCGTAAAATGGAGACAAAAAATAAGAAAAATCGTTTATATATTTTGGAACGGCTTGATTCGACGAGTGGTAACTTTCGCTACAGTTGGCCGTTTCGAACGCCGTTAAGGATGGGAGAAACTAGGTCATGAACATTTCAAAATGGTACTAAAAATGTAATATTTCGACTTCGTTTGACTTCCCGTAATAATCCCGCAAAATGGAGACAAAAAGTAAGAAAAATCGTTTATATATTTTGGAACGGCCTGCTTCGACAAGTGGTAACTTTCGATACTATTGGTCGTTTATACATCAGTGTTGTATTTTTGAAGTGTTCGTGACCTAGTTTCTCCCATCCTTAACTGTGTGCGAAACGGCCAACCGTAGATAAAGTTACCATTCGTCGAAGCAGGTCGTTCCAAAATATATTATCGATTTTTCTTATTTTTTGTCTCCATTTTACGGGATTATTATGGGAAGTCAAAAGAAATTCAAAATATTAAATTTTTAATATCATTTTGAAGTGCTCATGACCTAGTTTCTCCCATCCCTAACGGCGTGCGAAATAGCCGACCGTATTGAAAGTTACCACTCGTCGAAGCAGACCGTTCCAAAATATATAAACGATTTTTCTTATTTTTTGTCTCCATTTTGCGGGATTATTACGGGAAGTCAAACGAAGTCGAAATATTATATTTTTAATACCATTTCGAAGTGCTCATGATCTAGTTTCTCACATCCCTAACGGTATGCGAAACAACCAACCGTAGCGAAGTTACCACTCGTCGAAGCAGATCATTCCAAAATATATAAACAATTTTTCTTATTTTTTGTCTCCATTTTGCGGGATTATTATGGAAAGTCAAACGAAGTTGAAGTATTACATTTTTAATAGCATTTCGAAGTGCTCATAACCTAGTTTCTCCCATCCTTAACGGCGTGCGAAACGGCCAACCGTAGCGAAAGTTACCACTCGTCGAAGCAGGCCGTTCCAAAATTATATTAAATTATATTCCATATGGACCATTTTTACAAATTACCAAAAGGTTCTAACGGATGTTTAACGGTTTAGTTAATGGAAAGACCAATTCCGTAAGAAACAAAGACCAATTCCGTAAGAAACGTTTGAAATAAGGGTACAAATGCCAATTTTAAAACGATATGGACCATTTTAGCAAAGAGTGTAAACGTTGGGGACCATTTATGCTAATTACCCTTTATTTTATCATTTACTAGTAACTCCAATCATTTCACTCGTTTATTTTATCATTTACTAGTAATTCCAATCATTTCACCCGTTCATTTTAATCGTTGACTAGCAATTTATTTGAATAATATTGACAATCATGTCAAGAAAATACAAACAGTCTGAAAAAACTTTCACTGAAAGTTTCTGGAATTTCTTGGATAATTGCTGATCAAAATATTCGAAGTAGGATGATGAAATACAGTCAAGCGTTTGCAGTTAATTCCACACCATTCTAAATTCAAGTTTAAGTTGCCCCACTAAATTAAAGGATAATTAAAGATCGATTTACGCATAAACAAGTTGTAATACAAGGTTGCGAGTAAAGTATTTGAAGTCAAATCTACGCCATTCTAGTTTCAAGTTTAAATTGTACTTGATTTTATCTTTTATCAATAATACCACCACCTATCACACTCAATGAGCGATCCACAAAACCGTATTTGTTGACCTCGAAAAATGAACCTCACATGTGGCCATAGCTTGCAGCTCCACGTAAGTTTCTACTTGTGTATTTTGCAGGGCCGACCTTGAGGCGAGGCGGATGAGGCCCGGGCCTGAGGCCCAAAACTGGAGGGGGTCTAATTTCCTATTAAATGGTAAACGAATCGGGTCACTGTATCTTCCCCTTTTATTTCAACTCTAAGTCGCCAACCGTGAATCGTCGCACCGGTGCCGATCTCTCCACTCTCCTTCCTTTGTTTCCCTTCTTTCCTTTCCCTCCCTTCTTACTTCTTAGGCTTCACTCTTTCACAAATTTTGCGGTGCATTTTTCAAAAGAACCCTAATCGCGCAGACGACAACTGTGAGTCGATCGTCGACTGGTTAGCAGTGTGTGCATCTGTTGGTAGCCTGGTAGAGTAGTAATACCACCAGTTTCATAGCCAATTGGAATTGTCTCCAAACTCTATTCAAACAAGGTTTTAATGCTCAGGTAAATAATTGAAATTATCAAATATTTATTTAATTTATATTTGTAATAAACTATCGGTAAGCATTAAGCTCTAGTCCTTTTAATTAGATAAAATAATTTTTGAAAACCTGAAATAGACTCCCAGATTTGAAGCTCATGTAAGGTTACTAAACTGGTAAACTAGGATGCCAAATGAAGAGAGACGAATATTACAGTAAAACATAATAATAATTCAATCTTAGATGTTAAAGATGGAAGACCTCACTTAGACATAATGAGGGGACAAGATAACTTGGATGAACTTTATCTATACTTCACGACTTAGTCAAACTACTCTTTGTTATGGCATGCTTATAGTATGGATTGATTCAAATGTCTATGGACATTATGTATCATTGCCAACTAATTCCCTTCACAAATTTTCATATTTTTCCAACAATTTCACCATGTTTATGCAAATTTCTGTATGTTATTTAACTTTAAAATACATTTTATGATTTGCAAAAATAGTCGAAATCAAAATCTTGTGGTTGTAGAGCATATGCCCTATTGATTAAATGTCTTACCTGTGCCTTTGCCCTTAAAACACATCTCGGGGTGAATTAATAAGAGAAAGTAGTACTTAGCTCTCTTGCAGATAATTGCTTATCATTTTATACATTTAAACTTTTACAGAATAAAGAAGCCATAATATTGGTCTCATCAAGTAAATCAAAGGCCATTCCCGATGATCGCTTATATACTTAGAATTCATCATATGACTTAAGGACGAAGATAATTGGAGGAAAAAACTTTATAGGATGTTAGATAGTAAAACAGAAAAGCAAATTTCTTTTTGGGTCATTCTTCATGTTTTGCAAGCTATGGAGCATGTTTGTGTGCTTATATATGTTTGACTTCAGGCCTCCGTGTTGGACAATTATTTGACTTCAGTCCTCCATGTGCAATTTTGATTTCAGGCTTATAAGATGTGACGGTGGAATTCTGAAGGGCACGATTCCATAATTTTCGTCGAAATTCTACTTCTCAAGTAAGCAATGGCTTGCTCTAACTTCATATTTTCAGCTTTGTTGGCTTATATAATTGTGGCTTGGTCGGCTTATATGAATAGTTATTGTAGCTTATAGGATCAATTACCGAGACGCACGTAGTAACTATATTGAAAACTTTAATTGTGAGATGATTGAGATGTTGTGTAATTTTTTTAGGCTAAATCATTGGGTATTAGATATAGACTCGTACACCATCCCTCCTAAATATAAGTGTGGAGCTCTAAAAAGAAAAGGGAAATGAAATAAAATTTTGTTGACTCAAAGTTAAGCAGGTGAATTTGGATGATCCTATTTATTGGAAAAACGATGATCAAAGAACGATTGATTATTTACTTGAAATGGGTCCAAAAAGAGTTGATGGCATCGTGTTTTCCAAAGATTGTGCAAAGAGACATTTTGATTCTTCACAATACAAGTGATTACTACCAAATGAGCAAACAATTGATAGAAGATGACTAGTATATTCAGTATCTACAGACAAGATCTTCTGATTTTGTTGTAAGTTGTTTAAAACACCAAACAATGTCACCAAAGTTGGCCAACTAGGTAATGATGGATTCAAAATTTGACATAATTTGTATCGGTCTATTAAAAGTCATCAAAGGAATTATGAGCATTTACGTTGCATGACTAGTTGGATTGAATTGAAAAATAAGATTCGAACGAAAACTACAATTGATAAAAGCATTCAATTGGTGATAGATGTAGAAAGATAACATTGGAGACGTGTATTAACGAGGATAATCTCTATTGTGAAAAGACTTGCCAAAAACACCTTGCCATTTCGAGAAGATGATGAGAGGCTGCATGTTGAGAACAATGTCTTATTTTTATAAATAGTGGAAATGGTTAGTGAGTTTGATCCAGCAATGCAAGAGCACATTCGACAGGCTGAAGCACGCGAGATTCAGTATACATATCTTGGCTAAATAATTCAAAATGAATTGATACAATTGTTGGCTAATAAGATGAGAAGGTCAATTATGATGAAAGTTTAACATGTAAAATATTTTACAGTTATACTTGATTATATATCAGATGCTAGTCATGAGGAGAAAATGTTTTTAGTAATACGATGTGTTGACAATTCGGCAAACTTACCTACAGTCGAAGAATATTGGCTTGGATTTTTGAAGGTAGATGACACACCAGGACTTGGACTTGCAACCGAGCTTCAAAAGGTTTTGACCAAACTTGATCTTGATGTTGATGATATTAGAGGGCAAGGGTATGACAAGGGATCTAACATGAGTGGGAAGCACAAAAGTGTGCAAAGAAGAGTCCTTGAAATGAATCCCCGAGCATTATATTCCATGTGGCGCTTATAGTCTGAATCTAGCATTGTGCGATATGGTGAATTGTTGTTCTAAACTTGTATTCTTTGGAGTGATACAACGCATCTACACATTGTTCTCCTCTTCTACCAAGCGATGAAAGATTTTCAAAGATAATATACAAGCTTTGATAGTGAAGCCATTGTCACAAACACGTTGGAAAAGTCAGGTTGAGAGTGTGAAGCCTATAATGGAGTAAACTGCACAAATAAGAGATGTGTTACTTGATTTGACAGAAAGTAACGAAGAGCCTAAAGTAAAGAGTGAAGTCGAGTCGTTAGCAACATATGAACTTTGGAATTTTGATTTCTTGTTTGGCATGATTATCTGATAGAGATTGTTGTATACAGTCACTATTGTGAGTAAATTTCTTCAAACTGAAAACATGGATATTGACCATGCTATTGACCTCTTGTAAGGACTTGTTTCATTTCTTGAATAATATAGAGAAATTGGATTTGTTATTGCCATGGATGAAGCGACAAAAAAGGCAAGCGAAATGGGAATTGAAGCTGTATTTTGAGAAAAAATGTATAATTCAAAGAAAAAAACAATTTGATGAAAGCGGAATTAATGAAGTAAAGCAATCGGTTGGAGAACCTTTTAGAGTTGAATACTTTCTTTTTATAATTGATCAAAATCTATCTTCTATGATGACTCGATTTGAACAATTCAAACAATATGATGATACATCTGAATTTTTGTTCAATTTGAAGAGGTTAAGTGGTGCAACTCATTCAATTTTGTTGAACTCTTGTATGAATTTTGAGAAACAATGAGAACATAATTGGCATTCGGACATTAGTGGAGATGATTTATTTTCGGAGTCAGAAGTCTTGCAGTATTATATACCATGTGAAGCAATGAGAGAAGGTTTCTTTTTTTTCTTTTTTTAATAACCTTTGAGTTTTATTGGTAAACCCTCGCTTGTGGCGGAGGAAAACCGTGGTTACAATTCATTACGAAAAGCGAAAAGAAGACAAATTACATTTATCTAAATGAATGCAACCAATTGTAGAAACAAGGAAACTAGAGATTGATTATAAGAAATTTAAACGACCTTGAGATCCAAAACGTGCTAAAGAATCTGCCACCTAGTTCGCTTCTCGATAAATATATGATATATCAATAGATATAACATGAGCAAGCTCTAAAATATCCTCCTAAATTAGTTGAACAGACCAAGGTATGTTAACATGATGATTAAACCAACGAACCACCACATTGAATCTGTTTCTATAGCAATCCTATCTATGCCAAGGACATAGCATGTTTGATGGCCTATCTTAAGAGTTGATACATCCGCTAAAGTATTAGTACCAACCCTAAGAGAATGATAGAACCCAAAAATTACATTCCTCTGCCAATCCCGAAGCAATCCATAGCAACAAGCCGGGCATGGATTTCCAGCACTAGAACCATCAATATTTAGTTTCTAACAACCATATTGTCGGGGAACCATTTTACAAGAAATGGAGCATTGACTCGTATTGGCACCACAAGATGTGTAGCACCTGTGAATAATAGAAAGAAAGAGACAATTTCTTTGGTTTTAGCATGCCATTCAATTCATGTAGCCAACGTTTTACTTTAGCACAAATTCTATGCAAGTTTACATCCTCATCCTTAAATCTTGCAGAATTTCTGGCCAACCAAAGCTCCTAGGAAAAAAGTGGTGGGATTAGGAAAGCAACACGATGTACTTGTGTGGACCCATAAAAATGAGCATTCCAAAGTAACATGGTAGACCGCCAATAAATATTAGCAGGAATTCTAACTCCAAATAATATCCCAAAATATTGCCATGCTTGAAAAGCAATAGAACTGGTTGCCAAAATATGATCTATTGTTTCTACATGACCTTGTGAACAACATTGACACTTCGAGACAATAGGAACCCCACGAGGACAAACCACTTCATCCACTGGAACCACATTATGCTAAAGGCGCCAACAAAACATTGAAATTTTTAATAGCAAGATAGAGTTCCAAATAATTTTATGAGACATTGAATGTTTGTTTCTCAAATGCTTATATTGCTTATAAAATCTTGTTAACCACACCGATTACAGTTGCATCTCCATAAAGAAGTTTCTCCAAACTGAAGTTGATCATGACTTACCTCCAATCAACTATGTCACAAGAAAGATTAAATGGATTGACTATGTTATTAATAGAGAAAGATATGATTGAACAATTAAATTATTCAAATTTGATTAATGTTTTTGCCTCTAAAATAGCAAGGCGAATAGTATTTAACTGAGTGTTTGAACTCTTGTCGGTTTTGTTACTTTATAATATATATTTTTTGTTCTTTATATTTGTTTGTTGTTCTACTGTTCGGTTTTAAGTTAACAATATGATGCATAATACACAGTTTGATTTTGCATTTACGTTGATTTTTTTTGGGGGGGGGGCAGTTTTTGGAGTTTGCCTAGGGCATCGTAAATCACAGAACTGAACCTGCGTATTTGTAACACGCTGTTAGTCACTCGTGGCCGATTCCGATGGTGGTGGTGATGCAAGTGGCCGCGAGCACTTTAATGGTCAAGTCGGTCAGATGATAAAAGGAAATAGAAAATTCCAGTAGAAGAAACAATCGGAAAATAAATATCACGTTGATATGAGGAGTGAAATTATATAGAAGATGGTTGGAGTTGCATTACCTTCCTAATGGTAGAAAGTATGGATATATATAGGGAAAGAGGTGGAGTGAGGACCATGTAAATTTCAGTGAAGCAGTAAAATGAAAACACTATGAAATTAGGGAATGAACATCACGGATTGAAGGAAAAATCCCATTGTATTCATCAACTCACTGAAAAATGAATGAATATACAAAATGAGCACTTAACGCTATATACACTGATAAAGGGACAAACGAATATTCTAGCCTAACCAATTCTATACATAGCCAAAGAAAAACTTACATATCACTCTAATTTGTTATAATTATAGTAGATAGTCTTGTGTATCAGAAATGGTCTTATGCATATCTGGACTTAAATGAGCTACTGCTGATGAAAATGGGCCACATAATAGATCTGTTACTGATGCTAGTGCTATGGATCCACTGGGCTTGATGGACTTCTCATTCTGCAAGAAACTTCATGGCGCGGCAGCAGTGGTGGGAGAGAAAGGAGGAAGTGATTTTTTTTTTAGTTTTAATTTTTAATTATTTATTTGGGACTCATTTGTACTTTTTTTAAAAAAAATTGGGACTATGATTGTAATTAGTTTTTTATTTTTTTATTTAAGTATGAGGGTTTATTTATCATTTCACAACTTTTTTATTGAGAAGATGGACGACAGGGGCCGGGGTATTTAGCACTAAAGGTTTCAAATAGGGATCTTTTGTACTAATTTTAATGTGTGAGGAATTTTACGCTAGTCAACCTTCTAAAAAAATATTTATTAGTATAATTAAACACCACTGAATTTGAGCCATGACTCACCATTTGTATTGGAAAAGCATAAGGAGGAATTAAGTTGATATATGTACAAATTGTGAACTTGTGGTAAGAGATGTGGCACTAAGCAATAGTCACTAAGCATAAGTAGTCTAGGTCTGAGACTGGTGGCCTGTCTAGGCTATCCCATGCTTGCCTATCCTACATTATTGAAAGAGTGAAGGATAGAAACACTATTTATAAGCACTGTTCATAAGTCGCCGGCTCGGCTAAGGCTTTTTTTTTTTTTTTGCCAAACCGAGCCGATAGACTTTTAGTCTCGGCTCGGCTAAGCCGCTGAACCGATTTTTTTTTCTTTTTTACGTTTGCTTCAATATTTTAGGTTCTAAATATGCGTTCTAAGCGATTTAATTTTGTTTTGAAATGTTGAAGTGCGGCCATCCTAAATATATGGTCGACTCGGCTAAGATTTTTTTTTTTTTTTATTACGTTTGATTTTGATTCCAAATGACTTTATGGGTCGACTTGCCTAAGACTTTTTTTTTTCTTTTTTGTTATATAGGTCGGATCGGCTAAGCTTTTTTTAACGTTTGATTAAGTATTTTAATTTACGAATATTCGTTTTAAGCGATTTAAAAATTTATTTTTTATGTCAAAAATAATTTGTGAAAACTCCTTCTTTTTGTGTCCGATTCAGAATTTTAAGTTAATTTCTCTTTTCTAACCCACCATCAACCCCATACTTACACCAATTTCTCCCAATTTCATTTTTCTTAAGTTTCTGCATTTAAAAAGGGTAAATTTATGGAGTCAAAATGGATTTTTATTGAACATATCACTATAATAAATATTATTTATCCTCAACCTATTTGGATCTATTGCACATGATCATATCATTTTTTTGGACTGATGTCATCAAATTTTATCATTCAATTGAAGAATTGACATGAGAAGAAAGATAAGAAAAAAAGAGGACAAACTCAGTTGGCTGAGCAACACTGATGTAGACAGTATCTATGAACTTCCTTTTATTTACGTTTGATTCAGTATTTTAAGTTACGAATATTCGTTTTAAGGGATTTAAAAATTTGTGGGTGATGTCAAAAATAATTTTACATTAATTGTAAAACGTAAAGGTGTAATATTATTTTATTCAAAATGTTTAATTATAAATAAGAGAAAAAATGTCCATATTTTTTGAATAAAAAAGAGTGTGCATCTAACCATTTCTTTTTCCTCTCAATTTTTTTCTCCATTTCTTCACGCAATGGCCATGCCTTTTACTTCCAGAATCATGCCTCTTTAGTCCATCTGTGAGTGTGCATCTAACCCTTTCTTTTTCCTCTGTGAGAGGGTACTTAAAGTTAGATGTTATCTGGTTGTGCATAACTGGAAATAGTAGAGATGTTTTGCTGTTATAACATATCTACCTATGGATATTGCGTGTTTTAACCTAATCTCATGATACCCAGTTAATTTCATGCTCTAAATCAATTTATTATAGTATCAAAGTGTTATTTCTGTAACTTATTGAGACAAGGCAATGTATTCGATGTGTTTGATTAAATGCCTGAACTGACCTACTTTATCTCTTAATTGTAGGAACTCTTAAAATATGGACTGTTATGTTGTAAGTACAGCAGGGAAGACGGTCTTCACGAAGTGACTCCCTATCAAGAATTAGAAATTTTCTATATTTATGTTCTTTTATATTATGAATATCTTAAACTAATGTTAATATTTTATTACTATGTTTTTGTGGATGCTTGCATTACAAACGAGCAAGATGAATACCTCGTCAATATTGTACTGCTTGTCGGCTTCAAACATGTAATCCTAAATAATTTTCATTGAATCAGATGCTTGGAGAATTGGTTTTCATCAATTTTTGCTTTCTTTATTGTGCTTCACTGCTATGGAAAACAGAGGTCTAAATAGGAACACCCATATCTTTCATTCACATTTTTTTTCTTGGCTTTTTTTCGAAGTGATGTTGAACTATGGATGGAGTTACTGATAAGCGCTTGGATGGGAATAATGTTCAAAGTATTTAACAAGGAAAATTCTAAATTGGATCTTATCGCTGGGACATAAACCGCACATTGTAAGTACAAGACATTTCCATGGCAATTGACTAAATTTTCAAATATTATATCCGCTTTGAGTTTTGATGAAAGTCTACAAGATGAAATTCTTTTCATTTTTCTTGAAGCATACAATTATAGGTGAAACAACAGCCCTTTGTTGGACAAGAATTTCAATTCTATGTGCTTTCTTGGAGGAAGTAGTGGTTACTACTTTGGAGTGAATACAATTTAACAACTCTTCTCATTGGCTAGAAGCTTTATGGAAAGGTGATTGTCAATTTAACTTCACCTTTCCTGAGGTAAAAGTTTATAATGGCTATCAAGTCATTTTTTGACAAGCAAATCCTATTATTATTTGCTGATGTTTGCATGTTGGTATGTATATAGGCCGTTAGCAATGTTAACACCATCAATGGCCATAAGGGAGCAGAACATAAACGACAGTGCAGAAACTCCATTCTTGCTTGGTAGAGTGAATGAACTAACTGGAGGAGCCTCTCTTGCTTCAAGTATCCTTTATATAATGCTTTAGGATCAATAGACAAATACTTGCTTGGCCTTAAGGTTTTTCTTATTTTTCTTCCTATTCTATTCTACCCAATTTCACTAATTTGCCTCAAACTGTTTACGTACATCTTATTGTACGAGTTTCCTTGAAAAGTCTTCGACATTGCTGTTGTAAAAAATAATGCACACGTTGGTCCTCAGATTGCTGTCTCCCATGCTCGGCTCCGTAAAAATAGTTGAAAGTGAGTGTTAATCTCTTATGTTTTTAGCTAATATTATTTTGTTTGACGCTCTCCTGTCCATTTTGTACATGTACTTTCATTTGTATTTCTTATCTTTGGAACTTGGAAAATTTATCATAATTATCACCCGAGTCTGTTAAATTGCAAATTCTATGCACCGTATATTAATTCAATGACTTTGTTTAATATGTATTTTGTTTGCCTTCTACAGATAATCTACAAGAGCGAAGGCTTTGTCGTCGATTATTGAAGCTTTTAATAATAGCTTACAACATGAGTTAGTTGAAAACAAGTAAGCTAATTCTTTGTTCCAAACGCTATTCTTTTTTTTTAGTTTCTTATAAGTTCTTGAATATAAATCTGTATTTTTAATATTATTAATAGTTGGTGCATGTGATACATTTTCAGATTTTGCATATTTGGACTGCTAGAAGTTGATGTTTATTCAGTATACTTTAAGTTAAAACTTTTTTTCTTTCCTTTTTCTTTTTGAGTGGTTGTAAGAGAAGAAAAACTTGATTTTATGTACTCTTGTAGTTAGTATGTTTTTTGTCATTAAATGCATTGAAGTTCACCCACGCATTGTTTCACTTTTGTCACCATCGTTAGACTTTAATTTTTTATTCAATTGAGGCACTCCATCTTATCAGATTAATGAATATGATGATGTGATATGGAAAATTTGGTTTGTCCATATATTCTAAGAAAAATGCTATTCATCCCCAGTGGGGATGCATCCCAGTCTATGTGGATGTAAATGATTGGTTAAATGATAAGTGAAATTAAATGACTTATTTAATTTCACCTATCATTTAATGCCACATTAACGCCACATAGACTGGGGATGCATCCCCACTGGGGATGAATAGCATTTCTCATATTCTAACCACTTACATATATTCTATATTTTTTCAGTATAATTACAATACACTTACAAATTATGTCAAAACCTTCCTCATTTTCTTTCATTTTTTTCCTTAAACAACACACTATTTAATACCCAACTTCACCAACGGCACGTGTATCGCACGTGTGTCAAACTAGTAACATTAAAAAAAAAAAATTGGAAAAAGAAAAATTAAAAGTGATAAAATTATTTAAAATGATGGATTTTGGTGGATAATTATTTGGACTCCTGTACATTTCAAGATAGTTATATACCCTACTTTAAAAAAATTTGTTTGGTTCATATTGTTACTTTCTTTTGAAAAAATATATATATGGTTCTATCGTCATAGTAACATGCACACTTGGTCTCTAATTTATCAGTCCAAATGCTTTCTTTATTTTGCATTAGTGTATGTCTTCGCTTTTATCCTGAATGTGGAAGATCATAAACAAAGAATATAATGATGAGTCGAGTATTGAAACCAAAATGACTCATTATCTAAGTTATTTTACTTTAATTGAAACTTGCTCTAATTAATAAACACACAACTAGTGATTTTGAGTTGCTTCTAACTATATTTATTTATCTACTAAATAAGCAATTAAAAAGGATACAACAAATCTTGAAGTCCCAATCCATCATTGTTAATATACTTTAATCTTCAATTACCCATTGGGAATTAGTTCTTGCCTACAACGAAAAATCAATTATCCAATTATAATCAATTGTCACCCTCGAGGTCAATCAGTGTTATACTTATATTTAAACTTAATTGTCTCTAAGTATCTATCATAATCAATTATCCAATTATAATCAACTGTCACCATCGAGTTGGAAAAGTGCATAATTGTATCCCTATCTATCATAGGACAATAAGTGTTTATAATTATATGCTCCTTTATAACGAGTGTCTCAAAAGCAGTATAAATTAAAAACACATTCTTATGAGTGAATAATAAACAATCAATCCAAACAAAAAGAATTAACAATAAATGAATAATAATTAATTAAAGAATTAACAACCCTCACCCATATCTTTGGCTGCTTGTGAGGAGGTTTATGTAAGCCAATTTAACTCTTTATAATGGATCATTATGAAATCATCAATTAAGATAGGAAAGAAACTGTGATGACAGAACTTTTAATATAATTGAGAAGAAGGAATCGAGTAATTGGAGATTTCCATTGATGAAAAAAGCTTCTCTACACTAAGTGTAATACAATTGATTATTTATAGACAATTGAGCTAACCTACTAACCTCCTAACAACTTGAGGCTAACAGAATTATCTATCCAACTAATTAACAGCATCAACTGAAGTAGTTTTGCCTGAGTTGCTCGTCTCTAGTTTGTTGTTGTTCTTCTCCGGTTTGCCAGCTGGTTGCTGGTGAATATCAGTATCGTAACAGCCCCCCTCAAGAGGGGCATGGGTATTCAAAATGCCCATCTTGGAGATTAGAGAATGAAACAGGATAGAACCAAGTGGCTTGGTGAAGATATCTGCAATTTGATGATGAGAAGGAACATGAATGATTTTGATCAGGCCAGAATGGATTTTCTCTCGAACGATATGGCAATCAATCTGAATATGCTTTGTCTTCTCATGTAACACAGGGTTAGTGGCAATAGAGAGAGCAGATTTACTATCAGTATATAAAAGAGCTGGGAGCGAGCGAGCAATACCCAAATCATGTAAAAGGTAAATCAACTACTGAATTTCACAGGTAGTAGACGCCAAAGCCCTATATTCAGCTTCAGCAGAAGATCGACTCACGGTTGATTGCTTTTTAGACTTCCAAGAAATTAAAGAATCCCCAAGGAAAATGGCAAAACCAGTGATGCTTCTTCTTGTGTCAAGACAACCAGCTCAATCACTGTCACTGTATGCTTTCAGTTGAAGATCAAAAGTGGAGGAGAAGAAAAGACCCTGACCAGGGGTAGCCTTAATATATCGAAGGACTCTGTAAGTAGCAAGGAGGTGAGGTTGAGCTGGCTTAGACATGAATTGACTTAGGACCTGGATAGAGTAGGACAAATTAGGTCTGGTAATAGTGAGATAGATGAGACGACCAATGAGCCGGCGATAGACTTTAGGATCAGGTAATAAATCTTTCTCACAAGCTGTGAGTTTAAGAGATGATTCCATAGGAAAAGCCATAGGCTTGCATCCAGAAAACCCACAATCATCAAGTATATCCAAGGTATATTTCCTGTGGCAAAGGCTAATACCATGCTGGGAACGAGCCACCTCCAAACCAAGAATGTATTTAATTTCCCCCAGATCCTTAATTGTGAACTAGTCATCAAGGAATTGTTTTAGTCCCTGAATGGCATCAATATTATTGCTGGCAAGAAGGATATCATCAACATAAACCAATAGAACTAGAAAAGAATAACCAGTAGACTTTAGAAACAAAGACGAATCAGAGGTAGTCTGATGGAAACCAAATGATAGGAGACTGGAAGTCAATTTTGCGAACCATTGGCGTATAAGGCCTGCTTTAGACCATAGAGACTTTTGTTCAGTTTACAAACAAGGGATGGATCATGACTGGGATAGCCTTGAGGCAAGTCCATGTATACCTCTTCATGGAGATCACCATGAAGAAACGCATTGTTGACGTCTAACTGATGAATGAACCAATTATTTACTGCTGCAACAGCCAATAGGACACGGATAGAAGTCAATTTCGCCATAGGGGAAAACGTGTCAAAGAAGTCCAAGCCCTCTTGTTGAGTGTAACCTTTGGCAACTAGACGGGCTTTATACCTTTCGACAGAGCCATCAGCCTGAAATTTAACTTTGTAAACCCATTTACAGCCAATCGTGTGTTTACCAGATGGCAAAGGAGTGAGGGACCAAGTGTTGTTTGCTTCAAGGGCCTTTATTTCACTATCCATGGCAGCGTGCCAATGTGGAATCTGGATTGCTTGCTTAAAAAATTTTAGTTCATAGACATTTGATATAGAAGTTGTAAAGGCTTTGTACGTGGGGCTAAGTCTAGCACTTGATAAAAAACTCGAAATGGAAAAGGGCTTACCAAAGATAGGAGGGCCTGCCAGCATGATTGATGACTGGATTGCTGTTGAGGTGGAAGGGAAATTGCAATGGTAATCAGTTAAGTATGAAGGAGGGTGCTTTTGTTGACAGGATTTTCTTGTCACATGTTGGGTAACATCAGGAAGAACATCTGATACATGAGGGGGAGAAGAAAGGTAGCTGGTATCATCTGCTGGGCTATTAGTAGGTTGCTGTCTGTGAGTGTCTGAAGGTTGGATAGGGTATGAGGGAGCTGGATAAGAAAAGGCAGAAGAAGGTTCAGGTATAGGGAAGAGAAGAGGATTATCTGGGAGGTGAGGGGAAGAGCTTTGAAAAGGAAAAGAAAATTCATGGAAAATTACATTTCGATTGATAAATGTTCTGTGATTGTCAAGGTCATAGACCTTATAACCTTTTGTGCCAAGTGGATAACCAAGAAAAATGCACTTTGATGCTCGAAGGGAAATTTTGTGTCGATGACTAGGAAGGGTGCTGGCAAAACACAGACAACCAAAAGTGTGAAGGTGAGTATAATCAGCAGGTTTCTGGAAGAGTTTCTCATAAGGAGTCTTGTTGTCAAGAAATGGAGAAGGAATTCTATTAATGATATGGACTGCTGTCAGGATACAATCACTCCACAAAATGAGAGGCACATTTGATTGAAAAAGTAGTGCCCTAACAACTTGTAAAATGAACTGGTGTTTTCTCTCAACAGTACCATTTTGCTGTGGTGTTTTCACACAGCTCCTTTGGTGGAGAATGCCATGTGAAGTGTAAAAATCAGTCATGAGGAATTCAGCTCCATTATCAGTACGAAGGACTTTAATTTTGGTTTGAAATTGTGTGAGCACCAATTGATAGAATCCTTTTAGAAGGCTACGGGTTTCATTCTTTGATTTCATCATGTAAACCCAAGTGCATTTGGAATAATTATCAACTATAGTAAGAAAGTATTTATAGCCATCACAGGAAGAAACGTGAAATGGACCCCATATATCACAATGCACCAAATCAAAAATTCCAGTTGAAACATAATTGCTAAAAGGAAAAGGGAATCTTTTCTGTTTTGCTAAAGGACAAATGTCACATTTATTCAAGTCTTTACAAGAAAACTGAGAGGAGATGCAAGGAATCTTAGACATCCTAACACTAGAAATATGCCCAAGTCTACAGTGCCAAAGTTTGAAATTGATGGGGAAAACAACAGATGCAGTGAGATGCTTTGAAAGGAAGTATGAAGTGTTGGATTGGACTGGTATGAGATGGTATAGACCATCCTTTTCCCTAGCAAAACCAATCATCTTCTTGCTGACTGGATCCTGCATAAAACATTGAGAAGCAGAGAAAGCACAAGAATATTTGAAGTTTTGGTTAGTTTCGAGATAGACAATAGATTGAAGGAAAAAGTAGGCACACAAAGAACATGTTTAAGGAACAAATTCTCAGTAAGTTTTACTCTTCCAATGTGACTGATAGGGGCAGATGATCCATTTGGTAAATTTAATTTTGTTGATGTGGTTGAATCAATAGAGGATAAAAAAGTTGGTGAACATACTATGTGGTTTGTGGCACCACTATCTATTATCTAGGTAATGGCTTTGGATTTGGAAAGAATTGAGTTACAGAGAGATATACCTGTAGTGATGGTACCTTCAGTTTGAATTGTTGAGTTAGATGGCTGAGACGATGGTTGCTGAGTTCTAGCAAAAGCCAGGAATTGTTTATAAAGGTCCTGATTAAACGAGTCACTGGAACCCTCATCCTTTGTCGGCTGATCTCCTTTCACAATATGTGCAGCAGGATTGTTTACCAAGACCTTCAGTCCCTTGGATCCTCTCCAGCCAGGGGGAAAACCAATAAGATGGAAACATTTATCCACGGTATGGTTGAAATATCCACAATGAGTGCATTTTGATTTTTGCTTGTCCTTCCAAGGTAGGGGTCTGATGAATGATCTATTTGGTTGCCTTGTTGTCATGGCTGCTGATTCTGAAATGGAATAATTATGCAGATCTCTTTGACTTTCCTCTTAAAGCATTAGAGCATAAACTCAAGCTAATGATGGAAGTGGTGAAGTAAGTAATAGCTGGCTTCGTAGTGCAGAATATGACTCATTTAATCCTACAAGAAACTTCATCACTGCGTCTGCCTGTTGTATATCTGATATGCTCTTCAGGATATCACAAGTGCAACTAGATAATTTCCCACAGCTACACTTTGACAATGATCTGTAGCTGATGTATTCCTCCCAAATGGATTTAAATGAGTTGTAATACATGGTGAGACTTTGTGATCCTTGTGAAATTGCACTGAGACATTTTTCTAGGTGATATACCCTAGGTCCATCGCTTCTACTATATCTAGTTTTTAATTCATTCCAGACTTCAGATGCAGACACGATGTACAACAGACTCTGTCGAATGTCTTTGCTAATTGAATTTAATAACCACGAAAGGACCAAATTATTTGCTCGAAGCCAGTAGTTGTATGAATTACCTGATACTGATATTGGAGGCTTCAAGGTGCCATCAATAAATCCAGTTTTATTCTTTATACTCAATGCCATGGATATTGCTCGACTTCACGATATGTAGTTATCTCCATTAAAAATCTCTGAAACGATTAATGCTCCAGGATTATCATTTGGATGCAAATAATACTGGCTGGTTGGATCATCAGCCGAAGGAATAATGTTTTCTAAATCTGCCATTTTCCGGATAATTGATGATAAATTTCAGCTAAATATTCTCTGATACCATGTTGAAATCATCAATTAAGATAGGAAAGAAACTGTGATGACAGAACTTTTAATATAACTGAGAAGAAGGAATCGAGTAATTGGAGATTTCCATTGATGAAAAAAGCTTCTCTACACTAAGTGTAATACAATTGATTATTTATAGACAATTGAGCTAACCTACTAACTGCCTAACAACTTGAGGCTAACAGAATTATCTATCCAACTAATTAACAACATCAATTGAAGTAGTTTTGCCTGAGTTGCTCGTCTCTGGTTTGTTGCTGTTCTTCTCCGGTTTGCCAGCTGGTTGCTGGTGAATATCAGTATCGTAACAGATCATTCAAATTAGGTTTATTATTTAAATTTTTTTAATCGAGTTCAAGCAATCTGGGACCAAGTCTTAAGCAAATTTGGCTTGTGGATTGAAGCGCTAGAATGTTTGGCTTTTCTTTCTCCACGCCCGCTCACACTAAGAAGACGAGGTAGCTTCTTTCATAGATGTAGGGTCTCATCAAAATCCTAGCTACATGTATTTAGAGCATCGTGGTTTAATCATAAAAAAAGGAGATGAAAAAGTTGATAAGATTTCTTAAAATTGAATCTTTTCAACACTACGCCAAAAAATATCATTTGCAACATTAAAAAGGCAACATTTGTTGATAAATGTTGCTAAAAAGGTCTTTTGGCAATATTTTAGTAAGTAAATGTTGCCATTGATTAATATAAATAAGTTTTGGCAACGTTTTTTAGAGGAACGTTGCGAAAAATGACCTTTTGCAACGTTTATGGAGTGTTGCGGAAGGTGGGACCTTTCGCAACACTCTATAAACGTTGCAAAAGTTTCAACGCTTATTTAGAAAAGTTTCAACCCTTATTCACTCCTTCCTTGTTAACCCAAATGCCGCCTTGCCAAAACGCCGACCAACCCATCTCCGGCCACCCTCTTGACCGGAACTCAATGCTGGTCGAAAGCCCACCTCAAGACGACCCCAAACATGCCAACAACTCATCCCAGACAACTTCCCAACAGATCGAATTTACCCCTGAAGAACAGACTGTCGCGAAGATCGCGACAGCGCACCAACGAGGTTCAGCCGAACCATGGTGGCGCACCACCTGGGTTGGGTACGCCCTCATCTGGCGCACCTAGCCCAGTATTGGGCCTTTACCAATTTGGCCCAAATCGAAACGAATTTGAATCTGAAGTCTGGGCTGGTACGAACTCACGAACGCAGAATCTGATTTCTGCCAATTCTAATGCAATCTAGGCCATCCAGAGCACCTGGGCTAGCCCTCCCTCAGCCTTGTGCGCCTAGCCCAGTAATGGGCATTCACCAATTTCCCCCAAAACCTGCTCAATTGTTGGCTGCCATTGAAGGTTTGTGCGAAAAATTCGATTTTCATGATTTTGATATGAATTTTGTGTATTGCACCATAGTGGTAGCAGGTGTTTGCTTTCATATTCTACATGTATGAATCATGGCCAATGAATTTGTCGTTTCTTATGGTTTTTATTGTGTATTTTGTCTCTTCATTTTTACAATAATGATGGATCTCTAGTCCAATTGTTACTGCTTCAGATTGTGAAGGAGCTGGTGAACAATTTTGTGTGACCTCAATTTTTACAATAAGACATGATTGAATTTGTATGATTTGGTTTCTCGTTTTGAATTGAGTTATTGGATTTTAGAGGTGAATCTGAGATGCTTTTGAAATTGATTTATGAAATTTGGAGCTTTATTCGTCTTAGATGTGATTGAATTTGTATGATTTGGTTTCTCATTTTTGAAATGAGTTATGTTAGAGGTGAGTTTGAGTTGCTTTTTGGCATCCTGATAAGTGTAGGGTTTTATTAATTTAGTTTGAAAGTAGAGATAAAGATATGGAACTCATGGGATTTGTTTGAAGTTTATCATATAATAGAAGTTGTGTAAAGGTACAAATTTATATGAAAGGATTATTCCTGGCATGTGCTGTAATACACTGTTTATGATAAATTAATTGATGTTTTAATCTCAACCCCTAGGTAGACTGTAGACATTCTTTAGTGATTGCTTACCATTATCTTTAGTAGCATAATAACAAGTGTTCATCTCTAGCCCCCATGGTATCAATGTATAATCATATCCTAAAGGACAATGCATTCCATACAAGAGTACCTAGGATCAGGAAATCTTCTATCTTACTCGAGGAATAATCCTTATTTTGCAAAAGGCTTCTTATTCTTGAATGTTATCTCACGATTGATGGAAACCTGCAATTATAAATTTGATTTCATTCTTTTAAGTAACAATGTAATGCTGAGGCAGCAAGGATTACTACTCAACAAGAATGTTGAGTACTGGCTGCAGGACAAGTGGATTGGTTGTTTCCCTGTTAAATGGCACATTGTGAAGGATGTACCCAATAGCTTGCTGAAGCACATCATCCTAGAAAACAATGAGAACAAACCTGTTACTAATAGTAGGGATACCCAGGAGGTAATCTGTTGCTTAACTGAATGACAGCTATATTTGATTATCGATAGTTATACTGTTCATTTGTATTTTTGTGGTTGCAAGAAATAATCAAAACAAATAAGTTTCCATATATTAAAGCTCAAAAAGTTCCCTTTCAAGTTAAATTGGAGCAGGGCTTCAAATGCTCAAAATATTTAAGGATCATTCGAGCAAACAATGCGTCTTGGATGATTTTGAATTCTATGAGGATCGCCAAAAGAGAATTCTGGAGAAGAAAGCTAAGCAACAGCAGTTTCAAAAGCAGGTATTTTATTAAATATATTATTTTGTTTAGTTGGGTTAGTTTTTAAGGATTTGGGGCCACTATGGAATGCTTTTCCTGTTTAGTGAAAATGATCTTGATGTACCTGCTTTTTTGTACAGACGCAGGTATGGGAAGGTAACCCAAATGGAGAGCTTAAATCTAAGTCTTCAGAAATTGCTTCTGATGTGGTCAAGGAGACTACATTAGTTCAGACTAATGGGGATGACAACCTTCCCGAGAATAGTTCTCTTGCAAGATGGTTGGCTTACTCGTATCTGGATTTGAAGGAAAGTTGTATGTTGGTGGCATGTTACTAGTTTCTACTAATAGAGTCCGGGTTCAAACATAAGTTGAAGTGTATAGATTCAAAAATTTGTAATGTTCAAGTGTATGGATTCAAAAATTTGTAATAAAATTATTAATTTTTATGCAATTCCAAAATTTGTTCATAATGAGTCATTTTCAATTTTGTCAATCAATTTGCAACAAAAAAAAAAAAAATCACCTATGACAACGTTTTTTAAACGTTGCCAAAACTTTAAATGTTGCCGTATCCTGTCACTCTACGGCAACACTGGGATTTGCAATATTTGTCCAAACGTTGCAAAAGGTCTTTGGCAACTTTTTTTGAAAGTTGCCGTATCCTATTTTTGGCATAGTGCAACTATCTTGGTCTAACATGTTGTTGGTAAATTAAAAGTGAAACTAGCACAATTCGCAGAATTAGAAACCTTTACATAATTTGCTTCAGATCTCGATAAAGCTACTCAAAATTAATTGACAAGATTCAACGATTACGTGAATTGCTTAAATAATCCCAATAAGCTCCTCTCATGGTAGAAGAACATATAATATACCAAAACAAATGGTTATCTTGATTCATTAGAAATTGGACAGGTAACGAAATTTCTTGCCGAGTCACGTACTTACTTAAAAGCTAATCAACCTCAATTATAGAAATCATATCTTCCACTAAGACATTTATCGAGAAAGTAGAAGTCCTTTTGAAAGAAACTATTCAAAAACAAATGGACCGGGTTCAACTTCAAGAACAAGCATAACATATGGAAATTGCTCACTTTATCTCGGATTCAAATTATGTAAAAAGTTACTTCTCCAAAATCATTCAAAACTTCCAAGAATCTTTTATAACTTTTCTCCCAGATAATTGATGTTTAAGATTTGGAATTCCTCTTCTATAATCTTTTATTATATAGTATGAAATCTCTCCTTGTTTAACCTAGTTTAAGCCTATATATAGTTTTCATTATGCTTTGAAAGGCGTTCTTTGAAAAGAACAGAAAAAATAAAAAAACCCAAAATACCCTTGAAGTTGAAAAAACAACATGAGCGAAGTGCTGGTCAGGAGTAGGCACGACTAGCAAAATTTTTTGGAGCGAAACCTTTCTTCAGTGCATGTATGCAGTGGGGGTATGTGATTTGTGTTGGATTGTGTGTCCACATAGTATATTTAGCTATGATAAATTAATAATTTATAACAAATAAATTGTGATTTTATTTATTTATTGCATTTATTTATAGTCGAGTATGCCAATTAAAGTGCCTATGATCACTTGTGATAATATAAATTGGGTACTTGTATTGAGAAATACAGTGACACAACTTATATTTTGATTTGTTTACAACTAATGTATAAGGGTTGTCACCTTGTACTGAAATGTTATATTGTTGATCGATTCGCTATTCGGGTTTGTGATTTGTTCTTATCACATAAATATTTAAATGTGACAATAGTACACTTGAAATGTATTGAATGGATCACATGTCGACTTTAATTCTATAGCATAACAGTGCGAAAAATTGAATTTCACTTGATCTCCGTATATTTTATCTAAATCCCCCCTTGACAAGATATGTACATCTTTTCATGATTCTAATAGTTTTTTTATTAAACAATGGGTAATATCAATTTAATTGGTTAAATATCTCGTGAGTTGGGAATTTGAGAATGAGCGAAGTAGAGAACATAAATTCGTGTCACGAATCGTATCCTTGGAAAATGGTTACAATGACTACTTAAGTATTTTTTGTTGAATGGTTAAAATTCGAGATCAGTGTTTAGCGACGGCTAAACTTCGACATCCGTGACTTGTTCACATGATCGTTGAAGAAAATGATATTTAAGTTAGTGAGAATAAGAAAAAAAGGTCTTTTATGCTAGTACCAAATTATCGATTCTCGGATGTGGATAAAATATATATACGACAGGTCGAGGAAAGTATTACTGATTTATTGACTTATGTGATTTTATATATTTCGAGAGTGCACTTTTTTGCCTTTAGTGAAAAAGTAAAGACTAATCATTCATAGGATGGTCTAGGGTCGACTACACATAATCTAATTATTGGAGTTTGGATAATATATGTCTGAACAGGTTCCTATGGTACCTCTATAAAGTATTGTGACTTAATTACGGTAATTATAATAGTTTTCACTTAATGTAATTACAAAAAAGTTTTGTACTTAGTTGTAATTGCCAGAAAAGTCTTAAACTTAATTACAATTGTAATTGAAATTCTAGGACTACACATGTTATTAAATGTAAATTAATTGAATGTGTACTTTGATTAAAACTCATATTTGGATTTTAATTAAAATTCATATTTGAATGTGGAATTCTTATTGGACATGGATTGGAACATCCTTATTTCTATAAATAGAGACTAGATGGACATAGAAATCATAAAAAAATCATAATACATAATTTCATAGTATTTATATTGGACAGAGAGAAAAGTGAGAAAAATTATTTTTTCTCATTGTCCAGTCCAAAAATTTGTTTTTTAATTTAATTAAAATAAGGTGTCCACCATCGGTGTAGTCTTGACTTTGAAGGTGTCCAGTGATTATTGCGGTTTTTGGGCTATCTAGACAGCAAATAATAAACATAATTTTTAAAAACCCAGGTAAAGCAGTCGAGATCTTTCTATGCAAAAGTTTTCCAATCATTGATTTTGGTTGCTAATTTGGCTTGTCCAATCGAGAAAAGATGAAAAAGATGACGAAGGTGCTAAGGAGGTGCCAATATAGTTGGGATGTCATAATGCATCTACTAATTCCTACTTGGACAACTTTACTTAAAAAAAACTTATAAGTAAAAAAATATAAAGCATTTATGTCCCCCACAAATTTACTACAAAATGATGTATTTTATTAATAAATTAACTATTCATGCATACAATCTTTGTTGGCACAGTTGACATCAATTACATGTCCTAACCACAGTAATAAAAGTTAATCCATAAGCAAATTATTACAAGAATCCACAATAATGCCAAGAATTTTTCCAGATAAATCCTACTTTCCATTCTTGGTCCTCCTCTAGTAGAAGGGTGGAATACTTTGCTCATTTCTGAAGAAATTAGATGGATCAACCTTGGTTTTCACTTGCACCAATCTTTTAAAATTATTCTTAAAATACTTTAGTCCCCAAATGCTTGCTTGTGCATAGCTTGTATTGCCATTGTTATTAACTCCTATATCAAGATCTCTGTAGTTGATATATGCAGCCCTTGGAGACTTGGAAACATAAGGAGCCATGTAACTATAAAGTCTTCTAATCCAATTTATATGCCTTCCTGATACCTCTTCTTCATCCCAATTCACCATATAATGGATTTGGTACAAATTACCAGCTCTGTGTGGAAAGGGAATGGAAGACTCTGAAACTTCATCCATTCTTCCCCCATATGGGACCAACAACATCTCAGCTTCCCCAGCGTCCTCTTCGTAAAACCGTTTCCATATGCCTTCAAGCCCATTTTTAGAAATGGGTTTCTGAACATAGTCTACTTTTGCTTTAAAGTATCGTACATTTGCCTGAGTCCTATTAAGCAAAACATCAAGTGATCCTAAGGGAAGCCCGTAGATATATAGGGCTGATTCTATCCATCTCATTTCGGTGCAATCTTCCCTTCGCAAACCCAATTCAGGGAAGCTTTGTTGCATCAATGGTATCAATCTGTCGACACCACCAAGAAACAATGATTGAAACGAAGCCTGGATAGTTCTCTTGCCATCTTGGCTTGAGTTCACCCTTCTTATGAAGACTCTAACAGCCAAGTCTTTATCGAATTTGTTTGCAATGTATTGCCATCGGTCAATAATATTTGTTGCATTCTGTTCTAAAGTCCTGGCAACTGTGAATACAGTGACTTTTTCTGGAACGTCCACCAATTGTAATTTCCAAGCAAGAATGACTCCGAAACTAGCACTGCTGCCTCCTCTTATGGCCCAGAAGAGATCTTCACCCATGGAATTTCTATCAAGAATTCTTCCATTCACGTCTATGATTCGTGCATCAATTACATGATCAGCAGCCAGTCCATATTTTCTAACCAATGTTCCATAACCTCCTCCACTGATATGTCCGCCAGCACCAACAGTTGGACAAACGCCACCAGGAAACCCTAAGGTTCGACTTTTCTCTGCAATTCTATAATAAAGTTCACCGAGTCTTGCACCAGCCTGAACCCAAGCAGTTTTCTTCTCAACGTCAACATTTATATCCCGTAGGTTGACTAGATCAACGATCACAAATGGGACTCCTGACGTGTAAGAAAGTCCTTCATAGTCATGGCCACCACTTCGAACCCGTATTTGCATGCCATTTTCCTTGGCGCAATATATGACAGGCTGAATTTGGGATTCATGAACAGGGGTAATTATGACTAATGGTTTAGGTGTCGTTTCTGACTCGAATAGAAGGTTTTGTATGGAAAAAATCAGGATGGATAAGTATGAACTGTTTTTTGGTGTATAGACGATATTGGAGATAGATGTTTGATTGTTGGATTGAAGGGACATACATTGAAGAAAGTTATCATGTTCACGAGAAGAAACTGCTGATGAACACGAAAAGATGACAAGAACAGCAAATAAAATAGAAAATTTGCTAGGAGTATTCATCATGTAATTAAGGCCAAGTAATCTGTGTCTTTCTAGGCAAAAACATGCTCTATTTATAGTGTCCCGCAGAAGAATACTGAATATCATTTTTGAATTCCTGTCAATGACTAAACTTATTAGTCTATATTGACAGCTAAAGTTTGGTTCTTTTTTAAAATCTATCTATTTTAGATCATTGTTTGGTTTCCGGTTAGTTGACCTCTCTTGTTTCCATATTGTGAAGCGAGAGAAAAATATAAATATTAAATATTTTATATCCCAATAATTAATTTATCTGAATAATCTGATTTTTTAAATTTTCTTTAATGAAGAAATTAATATATGCATTGACTTTTTTAAACATGTTTTTATGCTAAGTTTTCTCCTTAAATGTTAAGTGCAAAGTCGGCGAGAAGGAATAATGTTAATTAATACCATTCATTGTTCAGATATTCAAAATTCATGTCAACTTTATTTGAAAATCGAAGGTGGATTAAACTAAACTATTTATACGAAGAGAACAAAAATTTATAATCAAAGTTTTAATAAAAGTTGATGAAATTTATAGTTAAAAATATATGATTAAAATTAATAATTTTAATTTCTACCGAGCAGTGGGAAAGCACATAATGAAAGTTATCTATTCCATTTGATCTCCCCTGTCTTCCACTCGAAGAGAGCATGATAAAAAACTTATTGGAATATCATGACTTAGACCTAACACGTTCAAGACTTTGAATGCGTAAACGCTATTATTCTTGCGTTTCATGACCGTTACTTAGAATGCAACAAAATGCTAACAAGGTGGCAAAACAATTTCACACCGTTATAAAATGAGATAATGAAAAATTAAGAGGGAAAAACTCAAATATATATTTTATTATAACAATTATCCCGATTCAATGTCAATTGTAATACGAATAGAGTTTAGAGTAAGTAGAAAAGACATTTAAAGGATGAACCGCATCCTTAGCGGCCCCCACCTGCCCTGCTCTGGGCCTTGGTGTAGGAGGTAAATCGCAGGTTATGCCTCCAAAGGTATAGGGTGGAAGGCTTACACTTACCCAAGGGTCAAATCCATATTTCAGAATTCGAACCCTTGACGCGGCAGTCTCAAGCAAAGCTGGAGTTTTTCCATCTTCCCCTTTTACCACTTGGAGATGTGCCATGGGGGCAAGTAGAAAAGACATTTAAACTTCTAGCTATACCGATCACTTGAACATTTAAGCTGCAACTCCAAACCTTAGGATCAGTTTGGTTAATGTTTCTGTTTTTAGTTTTGAACATTATAATTTTCTATTTCAAGTGTCTTTTAAGATTGCAAAAAAAAAAAAAGTGTTTGATTTGCCATTCTGAAAACTGTTCTTCAAAAAAAACAAAAAAACAAAAAAATAAAAAAATAAAAAAAAAATCTAGAAAGCACATTTGGTTTAAAATATGATTTAGTGGAATGTTACATTGACTTACCTAACTTGTTCGAGACTTCGAATGCATAAAAAAAGTAATATTCTTGTGTTGTGTTTCTTATATCTCATCATTTCACTCGTTTATCATTTAACTGAAAGTTTCGGAAATTTCTTGGATAATTGCTGATCAAAATGTTCATAGGAAAATGAAATACAAAAGTTATAAGTCAAGCGTTAGAAGTCAATTCTAATTTTCAGTTTAAGTTGGCCCATTAGATTAAAGGACAGTTAAAAATTAAATTTAAGCATAAACAAGATTGGATTTAATCTTATACAATATTTTAAAAATCGATTCGATCATAGATTCGAAAAAGGTAAAGGGCCAAGGGTCGAAAGATCAAACCGAGAGCAAATCAGCCTTGAAACGCTAATAATAAATAACATAAATAATATATTAATGTATAAAAAAAATTGGCAAAAATATATTATTTTTTTAAATGACTTATATATAGATATAAAAATCAATTAATAAAATTGATTCTATAAAAGTACTAATAGTTGAGTTGATTAAATATTTTTATGGCATTTTAGTTTGTCATTATAATAAATAAATGAAAAAAAATAAGGAAAATTAGAATAAAAAAGTAATCAAATTAAAAACAAAAACAAAAAAATCAAGAAAAAAGTCTTTCCCACCTTATTAAACTAAGGATTACTCTAAATGGATATGGAACACGCCCCAGCCAATAGGGGAGCACCAAGTGCGTCCCAGCCCTGTCTGTGTAGCAAAATTCTTAATCTTCTAAGGTCTTTTATAATGAATTTTTCATTTAAGTAATGAACAACCTTCTCTTCAGGAGTTCCAATATTGTTTAATTCATAAACAATAATAATAGCAAATAAAGATATTGATTTTTGTTTAGAGACACATGGCATATCACTACTAGAAAAAAGGTGGCAACAGAGAAGGAATTTTAACGGCGGACATCTTCCGTTATTACTGTGGGAGATATTACACCGATAATGTGCATATTGTATTAATCAAGAACATACCGTGAAATCGAAACATCATTCGATTTATCGAAATCTGATTTGAGAAGACAAAATAGTGATTACCAACTTCCAATATATGAATATGGATTCTTCACTTTCCAATCTTGAACGCGTGTCATTCTTTAATTCAAACCTTGCATGAAATCAAAAGAATATTAGTTACTTTCCGAAATCAAAATACTAAATTAGAATGAAATCGGAAAAGAAAGATGAGATGCAAGTTATGCGATCGGTCGAGGCAAGTGTTTGACACTTTGTCCTTAAGATGAATTTGCCCCGCATCGGTGCTAACGGTTTCTTGGCAATCATCTCCCAAGATACAACGACCACGTCAAGCCATAGGAGCACTCCAAATGACTTTGACCCACGAACTCGAACGGAGTTCCCTCTCTACCATAACCATGATTTTGATGCAAGGAAAAATCACTTCTACAAAGTGAATCAAAACACATAGGGAATCCATATATATAGTAGTTGGAACATCCATATCAAGAGACACATCTCTTGAATAATCATAATTATTGGAAGTTACTCATACCAAAAGTCATGCTCTTTAAGCATCTCTTGAATAATCATAAATATTGGAAGTTACTCATACCAAAAGTCATGCTCTTTAAGAGACATGATCCATATGAAAAGACACATCTTCTCATCTACATTCTCTAGAATATTCCACAATATTCTACACAATTCCAATAATTTCAAGTATTAAGTGGTTTAAGTTTGGCTTAATTTCTCATTCACCAAACAAGGAATTTCCACTTAAATCATTTCAATTGGTCACAACCAATTTCCAACACAAAATTCCAACAATCTCCCACATGAATGAAAATTAATGCAAATGACTATCTGCGGACACTAGTAGAGAGAGAACGGAAAAACAACATCGAGAGAAGGTAGCTTTTGGCTTTGAACCTCCCTTAGTGAAATACTATCGGACTTCTTTGGCTAATTGGTGAACGTGATGTCTTGAACCATTCGGCCATTGGTGTAAGCCAAGACAACAAGACTCACACAATGTCTTTCCTAAACCGTTCATGGTTCTCACGGTTGTGTCCATTTTGTACTGGACCACTCTTGGTTTCATAAGTGTTTAGAGAATTTTAGCCTCGAACAATTCTCATTGAAGCGGCCCCACTTCACACTTATATAGGTGATCTCCTATTAAGAGTATTCTCTCTTACTCTACTTGACTTAATCAAGATATAGGAATCATTAAAAGAATATCTTAACCTTCAATCATTTAGCAGAAAGCACTTTAATTATCATAGGAATGAGTAGGAATAATTTCCTAAGTGCTTCATGTAATCTTCATAACTTAGTTGTCCCTTTGAACCAAGATCTTGGGATCTCCAGTCAACAAGGTAGGGTTACCATTACAAAGACTCTTACATCGTAGGCTTTAATCTCATTCCCCTCGATATGCAGTATTCTTGATCTCTCGGTAAATCTCTAAAGGTACCACGAGTTTACACCATTGAGATCGGCGCAATGGTATTATGTCTACGTCTAGACTTACCATTACATGTGACTTAGTATCTCATCAAATATAGCTAGCCAACAATTAATTGATTTAATAGATACAACATGTCACCAGCAAGAAATCATCTCATGAAGCTACATGCTTCTAACTAGCTTTATCTAAAGCTTTACAAATTCCAAACAACAATGTTGGAGGATTTCTATCACACACTTCACTAGTCAATCACTTTTCACTAGTGGATTTGAAACATGGGTATTCAATATCATTCTTGAAATATTACAATGCATTTCAATTTTATGAATATTTTTCAAATATTCCAATTGATCTTGCATATCCAAACAAACGTCGTAATGGACTTTTATCACATTTCATCCACTTTAAACTTAGTGTATATCATCCTTATAATTAATATAAGGGTTTTCTACCCTTTTCCACTTCATAGATATATTTCTATGATTATAAGGTATAGAAAAATTTGTAACTTTTAAACATAAGTTACCCCCACAATTCCTCAATTAGGAATGCATGTGCAACTAGTAATGTTGCATCCACAAATCTCGAACTTTTCATATAAGTTTGTAAGCATTGATGTTAACCCCCACATTTTTGGGTTGTACTCGAACTTAGAGTTCATCAACTCTTTAAGTAGTTCAATTCATTTATCAAATAGATAATATCCATATCGAATGCTTCGTGAAAGTTTAAGTACTTTCAAAACAATGGTCGCCAATCCACAATTTATTTCAATTGCGTACTTCAATCCAATTATCTTCAATTTGATCATGCAAATCAAATTAAGGTCATCACATAGACCAACAATGCTCTCAAAACATATACCAATTTAATTGGTTCCACGATTGAAATCAAATTTCAACAATGAAGAAGACTAAGCATCTTGATTCACAAGAATTGCAACTTCTCCAACATATCACATTTGTGACATTTCACAAGATAGTATTATTTCATATTTAATAATACTTATTCACCATGTTCAAATTTAATGAACGAGTCATCCATTGGTTCGATAGTTGTGTTCTCAAAAGACACAACCTAACGAGAGGACACGCCTCTTCGAATAAATCTCTATGAAGAGATACACTAATTGAAAATTAATGATACCAAGGGTCATGATTTTTCATATGAAATGATCCCAAATTATTTCATAAATTTTCCACCACGTGATTAGGCGGCTTAATACCCATTGTGACAAGATCATATATTGTCACGCTAGAATGCAACCATGATTTGCATAAGTCAACTCAATTAATTTCATCAAATTATTGAGGCTTTCCATATTCCAATAAAAGGAATAATCATGAAAGTTCATACACTTTCAATAATTAGTTGGCATTCTTCCAACATTTATACAATCATTGTATAAGTTTATTCCATTTAGTCAACACATGTCGTGACTAGGAATATCAATATCTTGAGGAACTCCACACACTTCCTCATTTAGAAATATAGTCATTGATCTCAATCTCGATCAATTAAATTAACCAAGACCAAATGATCAACCATTGATATGGTACAAAAGACCAAAACGTATATTCATTATTTTATGTAATAAACATCAACAATAATGTTTCCATGACAGTTATGAAATGAATGGTCATCGAAATCATAAATTAAACAACTTCCCATACTCATCGAATACCAAGAGACTCACCACCTGGGATCTAAATTTGTATGTTACATGGCAGCACTTGAAAAATTAGACAACATCCTAATGGAAAAGTGGCCTCGTATTCCATAATTGGAAATCCACGTGTAAGAAATATTTTAATTCTCTTACCCATAAATCACTAATTATTTTAATCTCTCATCAGTGGACATCCTTTGCAATTATAAATATATTTAGCAATAATCGCCACATGCATGATTCGGACAACATACATATGTAGAAATGCACCATTTGCTCAAATGTCTCTTATCATTTCCGTGCGTATTCTTATTATTTTAATCACATACTTTATTGCACAAAAATCATTACTCAAAGCAAGTCGGATAAATCACCGAAACGGTCATTATGGCCAAATAGATCTCGTTGTCACCATAATTAAACTAAAAGAAAATGGCCGAATCCTTCTCTTCATGTACACTTCACGTAAGCACATATTCACATGCTATTCATCATATTTTAAGGAAAGGAATAGACATAATGCTTAATTAAAGCGCCTTGGGATGAAGACAAAGAATTGGTGCCCTTTCATGATTAAGTCTTTTAGACAAACTAATTCTTGGAATTTAATCGACACGAGAACGAATAAGACTTAATTAAAATGGCACCAATTGAGCATAAACCGCTAAAGGGACATTTACGAAATGTAATCCATATTTTTAATTCAATACAAAGCGGTACCCAGAAATCAAATTAACGAGAATGCACAACATTGAAAATTTGATTTTATATATGTACTTGAATGCCTATTCAAACTTCACGGATTCAAATAATAGATGGATTAATCATTTGTATTAGACTACAAAATGCACAATGAAGCGCAAAATTCATCTTAAGATTGTAGGAGATATTACACCGATAATGTGCATATTGTATTAATCAAGAACATACCATGAAATCGAAATATTATTCGATTTCATCAGAAATCTGATTTGAGAAGACAAAATAGTGATTACCGACTTCCAATATATGAATATGGATTCATCACTTTCCAATCTTGAACGCGTGTCATTCTTTAATTCAAACCTTGCATAAAATCAAAAGAATATTAGTTACTTTCCGAAATCAAAATACTAAATTAGAATGAAATCGAAAAGAAAAGATGAGATGCAAGTGATGCGATCGGTCGAGGCAAGTGTTTGACACTTTGTCCTTAAGATGAATTTGCCCCGCATCGGTGCTAACGGTTTCTTGGCAATCATCTCCCAAGATACAACGACCACGTCTAGCCATAGAGGCACTCCAAATGACTTAGACCCACGAACTCGAACGGAGTTCCCTCTCTACCATAACCATGATTTTGATGCAAGGAAAAATCACTTCTACAAAGTGTTTTATGCAAAACTAAAGTAACCATGGAATGGAATGATATGAAACTATCAAATGAATAGTTTGTTGTGTAGTTGTAGTGTTGTTGTTGTGAATCAAAACACATAGGGAATCCATATATATAGTAGTTGGAACATCCATATCAAGAGACACATCTCTTGAATAATCATAATTATTGGAAGTTACTCATACCAAAAGTCATGCTCTTTAAGCATCTCTTGAATAATCATAAATATTGGAAGTTACTCATACCAAAAGTCATGCTCTTTAAGAGACATGATCCATATGAAAAGACACATCTTCTCATCTACATTCTCTAGAATATTCCACAATATTCTACACAATTCCAATAATTTCAAGTATTAAGTGGTTTAAGTTTGGCTTAATTTCTCATTCACCAAACAAGGAATTTCCACTTAAATCATTTCAATTGGTCACAACCAATTTCCAACACAAAATTCCAACAATTACTACCAACATATTGACAATAAATTAGCAACAAATTATTATTTTATTATTATTAAAAATTGCATATCAATTTACCTACAGAATTACCAACGGAATATTTTCACTGGTACAATTTTGTTGTTAATCCGTTGGCAAATTTTTTTAAAAAATAAATTAAATAATTTACCAACGAATAATTCCGTTGAAAAATATGAATACTAGAAAAGAGGGCTATAGAAACCGATTTTTAGCAATGGAAATGTAACATAATACAAACAAATCATCATTTTATTATCTATTCAATAATTAGATGAAATTACCTACGAATTTACTAACGGAATAATTTCGTATGTAAAATTTCGTTGCTAAACCGTTGTAAAAAGAAAAGAAAAAATATAGAATACATTTAAAAGTTTCCTGATGGTACATTTCCATTGGTAAATTAGAAAATAAATTAAAAAATTTAATCATATATTAATATTTGTTCCAAGAAATGGCTCCAAAATAGTCGAAGGAAAAAATGCGCACACCCATTGAGAAAGATGAATATAATATGTTATAATGTAGGCCTATTTTCAAAGCCCAACTATATTTGCCCAAATGAATTTAGGGAAAATTAGGCCATATACCCTATTTTTTAAAGTGTTTTGATTAATACCCTTTAAATTAATTGAACCCTTGAAAGAAGTATTATTTATGTCCTAAAATCAAACACAAACCCGATTCTACAGCAATCCCAATCCCCCATAAACACCTCATTTGTGGAAATCCTCCAGAGCAAAATCCGAACTCAAGGTGCTATTCCTTCTCTCCGACCAAAATCCGAATGTAAATCTCCATTTCCTTTATTATTTCCTTTTTGCCCATTCTTCTCACATTTTCCTTGTGGAGTTACTCGATAATTTGGGGTATTTCCTTTTTGTTTAGTAGCAAAAGAATGGGCTAAAAAATGGCTGGTATTGGGTGTTTGATGGTGGTCCTGGCTATGGCTGTTATTGCGAGCGATGAAGAATCATCAACTCCGCCGTGGTATTTCCCGTGGCTCGCGTACTGATAGGAGGAACTATGAGCCTCCACATCGATTCAGGCGCCCAAGGGATGATCTCCCAAAGGTTGGGCAAGCACCGTGCCCAGGTGGACCACCAACTGTTGCCCGCACTTGAAATCTTCACGATCCTACTCAATTTTTAGGCTTTGGAGCTTTGTTTTTCTCAGTATCAGTTATGGGATTTTATATATCATGCTTCTTCAGTGCCTCCTGGTTTTGACTTTTATTATCAAATTTAGTTATGTTTATGTTATATTGGAACAACGTGCTTGTTTAATGTGCAACAGATGTTATGAATTATGCAAGAATTTCTCAGTTTTGTTTTTAAACTAAATAATTTTGTAGTCCAAAGAAAAAAAAAAGTGACATTGTGTCACTTTTTTGAGTTTTTTGTCACCTTATACGAGGCCTTAAGGCATATGCTTTAAAAAATTGAAAATGGAAGGTCAAGCTCGTCGGTTGTAGATGAATTTTATGTTTCAAAACTTCGTCGGGAATTTTTTTTAAATTTTTGTCGCATTTTTAGTATTTATCACTTTTTTTTGAATTTTTGTTTCTTTATTTTTAGTATTTGTCACTTTTTTTCCAGTTGCCTTTTTGAAATTTCTATCACTTTTTTAGTAACAAACGTCACTTTTTAATAAAAGTGAGATTGTATAATAAAAAATGACACTAAACTTTTAAAAGTGACATTGTGCCACTTTTTTAAAATTTTTTTCACTTTTTATTGTTTGCTACTTTTTAAAAATTTCTATGACTTTTTTGAATAACAAACATAGGTTTTGATTGATGTTTTGTTTCTTTTTTAAGTATTTGTCACTTTTTTAAATTAAAGGCAAATCTTCTACCATTTGCCGAATTCTCAGTCGGAGGCTAGCAGACGGAGACCCATACCTCCGCGTGCGGTAGCTGATGCCTACGCACGCGGAGGTCTGGAGCCTTCGCGTGGGGAGGTAGCTAGCCTCCGCAAGCGGAGGCAGCTCGAGCCTCTTCTTGGGGAGGTGGAAGAGGAGGCGTTCCTTTTTTTTTTTACTTTGATTTTTTTTATCTGCGATTTGATTTATGTGATGTTGTTTAACAGTAATTGAATTTATTAAAATGGTGTTAAATTTAGATATAACGGTACCTTTTTTTTTCTATATTTATATAAATATTTACATAAAGAATTTATTATTAATTTGTGCAGATGTCTCTCGAATATATCCTTCCACCAAATCGATGTTTCTCTGCTACCATCACCCAATTTTCGATCCATCAGTATATTAAAGATTTTATAGAACTTATTGATGAAGATAAACAAGATTTACTATTGTCTAGTAATATCAACTTCTTTGGATTTATTTATGGAGCTATCTATAGAGCGGAGCAACAACAATTCTGTAGCAGATTGATACACGAATTTATATTGAGAATTGTTGACTCTGGAAAAATAAATGAAATATGGATAAGATTAGGTGATCAATTTGCCAGATTTGGTATGCAAGAATTTTGTCTCATCACTGGATTACCCTGTCATGAAGTGTCTGCCGAACTTGACTCCAGTGACGATCGACTTAGAAGGGTTTATTTTAACGAAATGAGAAGAATCACTATGATAATGCTTTCCGAAGCATTTCATATGTGTGAAAAAGGGGATGATAAATTTAAATTAGGATTGGTCATGTTGGTGGAGTATATTTTAAAACCAGTTGGAAGGTACATTGATCACAGAAGACTGGATATGGTTGAACATCTTGAACAATTTCTCATGTATCCATGGGGCCGTGTATCATATTTTGTTCTGTTGAATTCGTTGCAACGACCGCATAGAATGCAGCAAAATCAACAAACAGAACGAAAGTATTCATCGCATGGCTTTCCGCTTGCATTCCAGGTATTTAATTTATATATTTTAATTCTATTTATCTACTAAATATTTTTTTCATCTAATATTTATTCCCAATTATCTTGTAGTGTTGGATATATGAAGCATTTCCAATGATTGGATAACAATTTGGGCGTCGTAGACACAGAACGTTACAATGCCCAAGAATGCATAAGTGGAAACCAAATAAATTCTTAACTGAAAAAACAGTTAGAGAATTTTTAGTTTTTTTGACCACTCAAGAGGTATTTCACAGTCCAATATACATTTAGTTATTCAATAATATGTATTTATTAAATTGTTCGTTAAGAAAAATGACAGTATATAATTCCAATATTTTTTTGTCATTATAGATTGAAATAGTTGCAACACTAACGCCAACAGAAGAAGAATTAGAAACAATGTGGTACACAACACTCTCGCTGCCTCCGAATAATGAACATCATGTATTAGATTCTATTATCAGTGGGGAATTTCACAATATAGCAACAGAAATCCCACCTGATACCACGCATGAACACCAAACAAATGTTCCAGGTACTTCGTTTGAATTTCAAGTAGGATCTTCTTTTTCTCGGTGTGGTTATATCACTAAAGAACACATGGATGAACTTTTTAGCACCTATAAGTAGCAGTTAGTGTCGGATGTGTCCACTTTGTTCGATAATTTCAAAGCACACATGGTTGGAGAATCTGAAAAACATGAAGCTCGATACCAAACAATTCTTGACAACCAACAATAACTATTTCAACAACAACGACAATTGCAACATGATCACCATGAATACATCCAATCCATGCGATCCTATGTAGATACCAGTATAGATTCAATCAAATCTTATATTCATGAACAGAACAAGAACGTACTGGATCAATTTTCTGATTGGAAATCCAATATGGAAGTTATTATAAACTCTCTACAACAAGATGTTCATATCCATAAGAGTCCAGTTCATGGTGATCAACCTATTTATCCTTCAAGCTCTCAACAAGTTCATCAAATTCAAAAATTAACCACATACAAAGAAAATAAAAGGGAAAACAGCTAACCTTCGTCATCGTCCAAAGATCCTTTAGAAGACTATCCTATGGATAGATACATAGCTATTACAGATTGGATATAGAAGCATCAATCTGAGTAAGAAATCCATTTCCACTTTATTCATTCACATATTACAATTTTCATTCCATTGTATTCAAATTGATTCACATGTCACCTTTCAGTGAGCTTTGGAAAGATAGAAGTGGAAACGTGTACGGACGAGATATATTACAAGATATACAGGATACATCCAAAAATATCCATGTTGCGGTTAGTTAAATTTACGATTGATAATAATAATTACAGTCCATAGTTAACGTATCTAATTTACTCTATCTATTTCTTTAGATTCTTAACACAGAGTTAATGTTGTTGAGAAGACTTATTCATAATGGATCTCCTGGTGTCTCTAAAGAGTATACAATTCTAGATTTTTCGTTCGAAGGTGAATGTGATCGTCATATGATATGGCAAGACAGTATGACACAAGGAATTGCAAGTGACAGTTAGCCAAACTTTCAGGTTCTCCAACAATACGTAAGTGGTGTATTACCTGTAGGTGGAATCTCATGGATGACATGCAATTATCTACTCATACCATCTTCAACCCCAGTCAACAATTGGTATCTTTATCTCGTGGATATACGTGGGTGAACATTTCAAATATATGATTGTAGCCACAACATCCACACACCAGACCAATTAAAACTACATGCAAAATCAACATTCAAATTAGTTCAGGGGTTAGTGGTCTCTTCTGGGATGTTGTCTGTTAGAGACGAGTTAAGAAAATTTTCGAAAAAAATATGAAGATGCACATTATGGCTCCTTGCACAAATAGTGGGTAAGCATTTACATACTAATCACCATGGTATTAAATTTATTTTCCAATTTACTTTCGTATTAACATACTAATATATTCTAATACTATGTTGTTTCAGGCCTAATTCTGGAGTTTTTTTTGCTGAAATACATAGAATCCTTCATTTTAGGACAACCAATTGAATCAATTTCGTCCGACAAGATGTGTGGATACAGACGAAAACTTTTAGTTGATGTTGCTTTTAATGAATATTTTCTAACTCCCACTTAAATGTTTTTACAGTTTGTACCCAGTTAAGATGTTGCTTTTGATGAATATTTCCTAACTCCCAGTTAATTTTTTTACAGTTTGTACCCAATTAAATATTTGTACAGTTTATACTATAACTGTCCGTGTGAATTATGAAATTTATAATTTGTGCATCCATCGTGCGATATGTTTTTACAGTTTGTACCCAATTAAATATTTGTACAGTTTACACTATAACTGTCCGTTTGAGTTATGAACTTTATAATTTGTGCATCCACCATTCATCGCACGGGTGAAAGACTAGTATGAAATCATAGTTATTGAGTCGCAAATAAAGTAAAAAAAAAGTTGGGGTTGGTAGTATAAGTCTTAAAGGAGTCAAAGAAGTAAAAAATGGACCAAATAGAAAAAAAAAAAAAATAGTTGCAAAATCCTTCGCTGATCGTATAGGAGGCGCTCGAGCAGAAAAAACAGTGACTTCACTGCTCGCCGCCACGCGCACGAGGCCCCGATCAGCCGTGTGACCACTCGCTACCTGTCGGGGCACAGCTAGAACGGTTGACTTATCCTTGCAAAGTCTTGTACGCGATTTTGTCAGTTTTTAAAATCCCATTTAGCCTCAAATACTTGATATTATAAACACCCAAGTACACTCCATTCCAAAATTTTATTGAATCTATTTTCATTCAAGAAAACATATTGTTGAAGATCAATAACACGTTCCACAAATCTCTTGATTCAACTAAAATATCAAAATACAAAAGATTAAAAGATCAAATACCAAAAACCATTAGCTTCACCAATTAGTCTTTAGAGTTTTGAAGTTAGAAAGAGACGACTCAAATTCCGAGTTGTTCTAGAACAAGTTAGTTCTGGTGATCTACGCAGAGGGAAAAGAAACTCAAAGTTGCTGAAAAGTGCAGGTTGCACAATCAAAGATGGCGATTTACATATTTGGTGGTCAGGGTATATTAAGGTTTAGTTGTGTCTAGACTAATTGAAAGTTATCTTTTCTAGTGAATCATTTTAGCAATGTTTGACCGGAGGTTTTTTATTCATGTGAAGAGTTCTTCACAGGGTTTTCTTTCATTACCAAATTTGGTGTTCCTTACTTTTATGCTTTTAATTTATATTGCATGATTTGAAACTTAGTGTTTCATTTGACATTAATTAAACTTAATTACCTAAAAATAATAAATAAGTTATTTGTTCCTTGTTATTGATTAATTATTTTAATTCCGCATTATACATTTCTAGGTCTAAATGCCATTTGACTATATCTTTCAGATTTGAAGACAAAAGCCCAAAATAAAATGAAGAAAATAATAAAATTGTCCCATAGTGGAGTAGTATACTCTTAAAGAGTATATAACTTCGTAAAATTTCAGAAGATAAGTACCTAAACTATCGAAAATGAAAAGATAGGGATGAGGTATGTCAGTATTGTGAACTTTTGTAAGCTTGCATTATTCTCTTCCCACAATGGGTATAAATAGTTACAAGATACAGACATGTTCCTGAAGTTTAGGAACTGAATGACTAATTTACAGGAGAGATTATAGGTATCCTAATATATTATTTTCAGATATGGATTATACAATTGAGGAAATAACAGATTCTAGGAAAGAAATCATAGAGAGAAATCGTAGGGAGACTAATAAGGTAACCATGAGCTGCTTTCAAAGGAGATTGGCTAACACCCCCGCAAGTCCGTGGACCATCACGAAGAGGGAGTCGATGGCACAAGGACTGAAACTGAGTGATGGAGAGGGGCTTGGTAAACAAATCAGCAAGCTGGTCATGTGTAGACAGGAATTGGACTTGAAGGTATCCAGATGCAACTTGCTCACGCACAAAGTGAAAATCTAACTCAATATGCTTTGTGCGGGCATGAAAAACTGGATTAGAAGTCAAATATATTGCACCAATATTGTCACAAAATAAGGTTACCTTGGGACATTGAAAACCGAGTTCACCAAGAAGCGGAGCGAATCCAAATAAGTTCAAGAAAGAGCATGAGCAATGGCTTTGTATTCGCTTTCTGTGGAAGACCTTACAACTGTGGGCTGTTTCTTGGCCATCCATGAAATTAATGAACTTCCAAGAAATACACCATAACCACTTGTGGAGCGACGATCATCCACATCGCCTCCCCAATCACTATCACTATAACAAGAAAGAGCTAGAGGCGAATCATGAGAGAAGAATAACCCACGAGTCCGAGTGCCTTGAAGATACCGAAGTAACCTTTTTAAAGCAGTCCAATGTTCAAGACTTGGTGAGTGCATGAACTGACATAATTTATTTACAGTGAAGGCAATGTCTGGACGTGTAATAGTAATATACTGGAGAGCACCAACAAACTTGCGATAATCCTTTGCTTGATCAATTGGTTGGCCACGATTTTTCATTAATGGAGGCTTAGTGGCGATGGGTGTGTGACAAGACTTGGCATCTAACATCCCTGTACGATCAAGTAAATCACAAATATACTTGTGTTGAGAAACTAAAATACCAGTTGTTTGGCGATGCACCTCTTGCCCAAGGAAGTAATGTAAATCACCAAGATCACGGATTGGAAATTCTTGTTTTAACTTGTTAAGCATGGTAAGAACAAGTGATAAGTTAGAGCCAGTTACCACAAGATCATCCACATACACAAGAATAAATACCATATCATTGCCTTGTCGATAAATGAATAATGAGTGGTCACTCTTGGAGGCAAGAAAATTAAAGAAAGTAAGTAGGAGCTTAGCCGCTGAAACCATGCCCGAGGGGCCTGCTTTAAGCCATAAAGCGACTTGTGTAGCTTACAAACATGTTCGGGTTGTGATGAATCGACAAAGCCAGGAGGTTGAGACATGAAAATGGTTTCAGTAAGGTACCCATGGAGGAAGGCATTAGAAACATCCAATTGGCGAATCGGCCATTTGTGCATGGTTGCTAGAGCCAAAATAGTGCGAATTGTGGTGACCTTAATGACCAGGCTGAAAGTTTCTTTGTAATCTAAACCAGATTGTTGAGTAAACCCCTGTGCTACTAATCTTGCTTTGTAGCGCTCAATGGTACCATTGGAATGTCTCTTGATGCGATAAATCCACTTACAACCTACAACATTAACATTAGAAGGTCTTGGAACCAAAGTCCAAGTAGAATTAGCAAGAAGAGCATTTATTTCTTCAGACATAGCATTATTCCATTCTTGATATTTTGAAGCTTGGAGATATGTACGTGGTTCTATGTGAAGGTAATCAGGTTTGGAAGAAGATGTAGAATGAGCAAGATGAGCACTACGTCGATTAAGAGTGGAAGGACGCAAAGTCATGGGATGGGTACGGGTTGAATCGTTTGAAGGTGCAGCATAGGGGGATAAATCAACAATCAAATTTAGACCTGAAGGGGACAAGTTTTCGAGCTGAGTAGGTGGGATAGAAGGGGACGTAGAGGGAGAGGCGTATGGAACAATTGAGGTGGCAGGTGGTGTTGGAGCTGTGGTGAAATTGGTATTGGATGCAGGAGGAAGAGGTTGGGTTAAGGAAGGAATATGTGAAGGATAAGGATTTGAAGGCATACCTGATTGTGAAGAACCGAATGGAGAGGTGGTTGATACTGTCATCCACGGTGATAAAATGTTATCATGTGGTAAATTTGATGAATGATTATTTTGCTTAAAAGGAAATAAAGTTTCATCAAAAGTGATATGTCGTGCAACATATATTTTATCTTTGGCAATATCTAAACATAAATGACCATGGTGAGTGGGAGAATTGCCAAGATAAACACATTGTTGAGTGCGAAAAGAAAATTTATTTTTATTGTATGGTCTAAGCCATGGATATACAGCACAACCAAAAATTCTCAAGTCTCTATATTTGGGGTCTTTATTATATAATAAAGAAAAAGGAGTGGAATTTTTAATAACACGACTTGGCATATAATTAATCAATTGCACACTAGTTTGAAAAGCATAAGGCCAGAATCGAAGAGGAATACTAGCATGAGCTAATAAAGTGAGCCCATTGTCAACAATATGTCTAATTTTGCGTTCAGAAATTCCATTTTGTTCATGTGTGTAAGGACATGCAATTCGATGAACAATTCCCGTTTGTTTAAAATATGAATTAAGTTTCTGATATTCACCTCCCCAATCAGAATGAAAAGCTTTAATATGAGAATTAAATTGTCGTAAAACTAAAGATTCAAATTCTTTAAACATTGTAAAAACTTGACTTTTATGTTTAAGAAAATAAAACCAAGTGAATCGAGTAAAATCATCCACAAACAAAACAAAATAAGAGAAACCTAAATTGGATAAAATTGGGGCAGGACCCCATACATCCGAGTGAACAATATCAAAGGGTTTTTGACTATGATGTTCAACAGAAGCTAATGGCATCCTAGCCAATTTTCCCAATTTACATGCAGAACAAATGGTTTTAGAAACTGAACTCGAACAAGGGAGATTATTTTTGGCAATTATTGTAGACACAGTGGGTGCATGAGGATGACCCAATCTGGCATGCCAATCATCAAAAGAAGTAGAAACACCAAAATATGCAGATTTGGTTTGCGGTTGAAGACAGTACAAGCCAGCTTCACTCGGTCCTTGTAACATGATTGCCTTGGTCCTCTGATCTTTCACAACAAAATAGTCAGGCCGAAATTCAAAGAAACAAAAATTATCTCTGGTGAATTTGTGAATAGATAACAAATTTTTGGTAATAGCAGGAACATGGAATACATTATTTAGCTTCAAAAAATTGTTATCAAGAGTGGGATATAAAGCTTTACCTTTAGAAATTATTGGCAATCCTTGGCCGTTGCCTACTCGGATGTGATCCAAGCCTTGATAAGGTTGAATATCATAGATTGCAGTTGGATTTGGTGTCATGTGATGACTTGCACCAGTGTCAGGTGTCCAGCCTATAGGATTCGGCAAAGATGAGGTAGTCGATTGAAATGCAGCATAGGATTGGGGTTGTAACTGATTATGGCTTGCATGAGGCGAGTAAGTATCAGACCATGCTAGATTGGCTTGTGAAGTAGACTGAGTAGGACGCCCTTGATAGCGCCTTTGACAACGATCTGCGGTGTGGTTGTGATAACCGCAGATCTGACAAATAACAGAAGAACCATATGATTGGCGCCGAAAAGAAGGAGCCTGCTGATGCCGTTGATTATTGGTGGAATTTCCAGATTTGTTGGATAGAAAAGGACGCCCAGAAAAATTGGATAAAGTGTGCTGAACAACATGCGCCTATGGAACAGCTTGAAAGCTTCGAAGTAGAATTTCATGAGACAACAATTGACTATGTAATTCCTGAAACGAGACAGGTTCAGGATGTAGATTTAATGCCGAAATTATAGGATGGAACTCACTGCCAACGTTTCGATAAATGATGGCATTAAACTCGGCAGCAGACAGAGGGCGACCAGCTGCTTCTAGTTCATCCGCAAGGGTCTTGGCCTTGTGAAGGTAAGTTGAAATAGACATGTCATTTTTCTTTAACTCCTGAAGTTCAATATGGAGTTGTAATTGGCGATTTTGAGAAATTGATCCAAAAGTAGTGGATAAAGCTTGCCAAGCCGAATAGGAAGAAGTAAGACCAATAACATAAGGGAATACCTCCTCAGTGAGGGAAGATAAAAGCCAAGACTGGAGTAATTGATCCTTTTGAAACTAAGAGGAGTAGTCTGGATTAGGAATCTGTTGAGGAGGAGTAGTTGTAGAGGCAATGGTGGATGGTGGGGGCGGAGAAGAACCATCAATGAGATTTGTCATAGCATGATAATTTAAGAGTGGTAAAAATTGTGTTTTCCATGCAAGGAAATTTTGGGTGTAAGTTTGATTGCAAAAGTATGGTGAATAGTGGCTGCAGTAAGTTGATTATTGGAGGAAGCCATCGAAAAAAAAAATAAAAATAAAATTTGATTAGGTTAAAGCTCTGATACCATGTGAACTTTTGTAAGCTTGCATTATTCTCTTCCCACAATGGGTATAAATAGTTACAAGATACAGACATGTTCCTGAAGTTTAGGAACTGAATGACTAATTTACAGGAGAGATTATAGGTATCCTAATATATTATGTACAGCTAAGGAATATACAAGAGAGGAAATAAAACATACTAGGAAAGAAATCATAGGAGAGAAATCGTAGGAGACTAATAAGGTAACCATGAGCTGTTTCAAAGGAGATTGGCTAACAAGTATGAGAAAAGAAATGAAATAAAAATAAATAGTTATTGACAATATATATCATGCAATATTATGAACAAAAGTGTGGAATCAAATTTTGTCAAAAAAATATCTACATGATTGACCAAGTAATAAGATACAATATATACAAAATTGAACTTACTAAAGGACCTGAAATTTTTGAACCTGTAGTCCGAATACTTAAAGGTGTAAAACTAACAAAACGTATGCAAAAATAAAATAAAATAAATGATAATACAACCACAAGTCCATATATTGTTAACATGGTAAAGCATGAAACTTGATATCTATATTTATGACCAACTTAATAGTATTCCTAATCATTTATATATAAAACCTCTTAAGGATTTATCCGAGACGTATATCTCAAGTTTTCGAGAAACTTATTTGATCAAAGTACAAAGATACTTTGCTATATGGACTTAAGATGAATTAAACATTACTGGAACTCATGAAGAGCTTTCGAAGGCTGTTCATTACTTAAAGAGAGAATTTATAATACAAAAATTTCAGAAGAATAAAATATTGTCTCGGCATTCTCATCGAACATTTAATTAATTGAATTCTTTTTCATTAGTCATTTTACGTAGAAAAAAGTCTTGGAAAGATTTTATCTTGAAAAATGACATATTTTTTTATACCTAATGATTATTTGTTTACTTAAAAGTGAGAAGACGGTGATTTTCATTCTCTAGGAAATAATAAATAATTTGTCGTCTTAAAGTACCACACCTTAATGTAATATATGCAATATTGTATCTTACTAATAGTTCATCGGTCAAGATTAGTTGATTATGATGATGCAAGGTATTATTTGATCCATATAAAATTCAACAACCAGTTTACTTATTCATATGTGGCTATCTAAATGATTTATGTAAGAAACATATTCACAAAGGCATTATCTACTTCAACACTTGAGCAGTTGATAAATATGATATACAAACTTCAAGTGAAATTAATACGTTGGGAATAAATATGAGTTGCACTCTTTTTTTCTTTGACAGATATTTCATTGCATTAGATTTTTTAATAAGATTTCAATGAGACAACTTTTGTAGCATAATCAAAAGAATAACATACTATTTTTTAGGTTTTTCAAAGAGGATTTCCTAGTATGTATGTATATGTATATATATTGTCTCATTGATTTTTTTTATAACAAATGAGACAACATTTGATTATTTCAATTTTATTCGTACTGAATTCTGTTTGGTGTTTTTGTCCTATTAGTATTTAACCAAACGATATTTAGCAAGGCGGGTAATTTTAAATAGTCATTCAAGAGGAGTACTGTAATGTAATGGTGAATGACAAGTTGATATATCTAGAAGTCTATTTGGACTTTCCTACTTATTCTAAAAGAGTTTGTTCTCTCCAAAATCACAAGAATCCTTAGTTAAAATGAGATTCGATGATATTATAATTCTCATTGAGATCTTATATAAGAATCATTATCATAATAAAATATATATTTTAGTTTTGACTCTTTTATTTATTTTTTATCACTCTCATTTTATAACAAGGTGAAAGTAGTTTTTTGCAGACTAGTTAGCATTTTGTTGCAATCTGTTGTCAACATTGTTTCGAATAATTACTGGTGAACTATGCAATAAATGAGTAAAATGATTACTGAAAAGAAACGGTCATGCAACGCAAGGATAATATTTTTGAATAATGTTATTTGTACAATGATTGTTGACAATCTATGTGTTGTCAAGATTTGTTTGGTTGATTTAAAAAATAGTTTTTTAAAATGGATGGTGTAGGTTTTGCTAACTCATGATTGTGAACAAAAGTTTCTTCTCGCGAACATGATTACTTTCTTCAATGTATGTCACTTAAATCTCACAATCAAACATCTATCTCCAATATCGTATATACACCAAAAAACATTTCATACTTATCCATCCTGAATTTTTCCATACAAAAAACCTTTGATTTGAGTCAGAAACAACACCTAAACCATTAGTCATAAATACCCCCGGGCATGAATCCCAAATTCAAACATGTCATATATTGCGTAGAGGAAAATGGCATGCTAATACACTTTTGAAGCAGTGGCAATGACTATGAAGGACTTTCTTACACATAAGAAGTCCCATTTGTGATTGTTGATCTTGTCAACCTACGGGAAATAAATTTAGATGTTGAGAAGAAAACGGTATGGGTTCAGGCTGGTGCAAGACTCGATGAGCTTTATTATAGAATTGCAGAGAAAAGTCGAACCTTAGGGTTTCTTGGTGGTGTTTATCCAACTGTTGGTGCTGGCGGACATCAGTGGAGAAGGTTATGGAATATTGATTAGAAAATATGGGCAGACCACTGATCATGTAATTGATGCATGAATCATAGATGTGAATGGAAGAATTTCCAATAGAAATATAAGAGGAGGCGGAGGTACCAGTTTCAGAGTCATTCTTACTTGGAAATTACAATTGGTTGACGTTCTAGAAAAAGTCAAATGTATTCACAGTTGCTAGGACTTTAGATTAAAATGCAACAAATATTATTGATCGATGGCAATACATTGCGCACAAATTCGATAAAGACTTGGCCGTTAGAGTGTTCATAAGAAGGGTGAATTCAAGTTAAGATGGTCAACTGACTTGGAGTCATTGGCCCAAAATTGATTACAGGGGTCATCTTCGTTGCTTAATGGAGAAAAGTATAAATATAAAATGTGAAAAATTGAAGAAAAATGATGAGTTTAAAAAGAAAAATATAAATTGTGTGAAAAAATATATATATATATGCTCAAAGTAAGGGGGAGAAAATACTAATAGACATGAAAAATAAGCTTCATGTATAGGTCTTAATATGCATTATTGGTTTAATTTTCATTAGTATGGGAATAAACTTATTTAACAGTGATGTTTAGCTTATCATTTTTCACAAATTTAATGTTTAGAGTCTTGATATTTTGTGATATTAATATTTTAGTTGGTGTTTTGATTAACATTAGTATTGTTTCTCAATCTAGTTAGCACATGTTTGTCCGTTTTAATTATTATATTTCCTGTATCACATGATTTTACACTTAGTATTTGAGTTATTGATTTAGGAAACGTGTTTCAGGAAATGCAAGAGATAGACATTCAGTTTGAGTTTGGGTAGATTAGTTTCGTTTTTACGTCATTGACTTATATTGTATAGTTTTGTTACAGAATGCCAAATGAGGAGATTGTTAGGTTTTTAGTTGTATGGTAATTCTTTAGACAAAATGATTATTGTAAAAAAATAAGATTGTTACAAAGAATTGTAAAAGTCGATGAGTCTTTTGGAGGGTTGTATAGATGAATTAGGAGTTTTTAGGCTTTAGTATGGAACAAGAAGAAAGATTCGTCGGATTTACGCTAGCATGTCACCTAGCTGATGCTCGAGTGTCCAAAGTAGAATCACTATCGTCTGCCTGTCGCCCAGATCTCGCTCGAGCTAGCCTCGCACTAGCCTGGCTCGAACGACGGTGCTGTGTGTTTTTCAAGAGTTTTATCTATCATATACTACCTAAACACCTCATATTATAAATACACAATGCCCAGTATGTTTTTGTGGTGGTTTATCATTTTTTTTTACATATTTATATCATTATTCTAAGATGCAAGAATACATCCAAATATTTAGATTAATATTTTGATTCTTCAGACAAGTTTGGGAAAAACATCAAATTCATATAATTCAAAACACCCAATAATCAGGAAAGTATTTTCTCAATAGCTTTCAGAGTTTGTTGAAGATTGAGGGAGGTTGGACCAATAATAAAATATTTGAAATGAAATAGTAGTAAAAAAGTACTAAAAACGAAACTAGAATCCTATTTGGACTATCACTGCCACTTGAGCGATAGCTGGCGCCTTGTGAGTGCAAGAGTCTTTGTTCTAAGCACTTTCGCGTCCTTGGGTGGTCAGCGAGCAGCAGTCTCATGTAAAACCTCTCCATATCAATCTTGGACTCTTTCAAAACATCTTCAAGTCTACTACCAACTCCCAATAATCATCCAACAATATTTTCAATCAAATACTCAACAAGAATTAGACTGATAAACCAATTTTAACAAATTTTCACCTTGACATGAATTCCACTAAAAGGAACTAAACTTTATTTTTCTACCAAATTCCACTACAAGGAATAAAACGTAACTTCAACAAACTAAAAAATATTAAAAAATATCTCCAAACAAAACATTCTACCTCTTCCATAAAGCCCTCGACGGTAAACTCAACCACTTGGAACTGAATCCAAGCAGTGATTACTAGTAGAATTACTTTGGGTACCAAACTTGTTCGAATCACCACGAATAACAAAATTATCAAGTTCATAATCAACTTCATCCGAGTTACCAAATTTGCTCGAATTATCCTCACGAGTACCACACTTGCAACTAACCTTATCTGAGTTAATGCTTATCAACACATAAGCAATCAAATTAACCTTACTAATCCACCCTGAGGTCTAAGGTTTTGAATCCAACGCATAAGCAATCAAATTAGCCTTTCAAAGATCCACTTTTTGTCATGCGATGAGAATATAAACATTGTTTCATATGCAATTTGCTAGTTAGACTCCGAGTCATGCATAACTACTCCAACTTCAATCATTATGTAGTGGCACTTTACTCTTTTGACACGCCCTCGTGAATTTGATTTGAAGTATGTTTAACATTACTCGGCAAATATTGTTATATATAATATGAATATTGATTCATCAAATTCAATCGTGTTGTCAATGTGTAAAGCTAGGGTTAAAACTGATTATTGATGAGAATTCAAGATCCTATTATGTTTGTTATTCATTAAAACATATTAACTTGCGTTCAACATAATTTGCATTTAATTGAGTTAATTCAATTATAGTTGCATAAGTAGGTTAAGTTAGATATAATTCAGTTATAAACACATCATATTATTCTTGTTTCAGTTAAGGTTGTAAATATTTAAAATTAAACTAATCAATCTCTATGAGACGATACTTGGATTCAAAATCCACTTTATTACTTGTTAATGACCCGTACACTTGAGATCATTTTAATTCGAAATATAGTTTCGCGAACAAATTTGTGACGCCGCTGTCGGAGATTAAGTTTTAGCTGTTATTGTTGTTGTTGTTGTTGTTGTTGTTGTTGTTGTTATTATTATTATTATTATTATTATTATTATTATTATTATTATTATTATTATATCATCATCATCATCATCATCATCATCATCATCATCATCATCATCGAGGAGATGTCATGCTAAAAACTCCAATCTGCAACTAAACTTTCGTGGGCGTTTCAAGTTGGATAAGAATTTAAAAAGAAAAATGTTAAATTATTTGATGGTAAGCAACAGCTTCAGGAACTTGTCATATGAGAAAATCATTCCTGAGCAACATATTTAAATTAAAATATAATTACTAATTTTGTTAAAAATCGTTGTTTTGACAAGACTTGTACCTAAGCACAATTAGATCAAGAAATACATCTATATCATCCACAAATTGACTGAAAAAAGGTGTATTTTACTAATTCATGAATACAATCTTCGCTGGCATAGTTAACATTTATTGTCTTAATCACATTAATATAAGTCAATCTACAAGCAACTTATATAAAAAATGTAGAATAATCCTACTTTCCATTCCTAGTCCTCCTCGAGTAGAAGGGTGGAATACTTTGCTCATTTCTGAAGAAATTAGATGGATCAACCTTGGTTTTCACTTGCACCAATCTTTTAAAATTATTCTTAAAATACTTTAGTCCCCAAATGCTTGCTTGTGTGTAGCTTGTATTGCCATTGTTATTAACTCCTATATCAAGATCTCTGTAGTTGATATATGCAGCCCTTGGAGACTTGGAAACATAAGGAGCCATGTAACTATAAAGTCTTCTAATCCAATTTATATGCCTTTCTGATGCCTCTTCTTCATCCCAATTCACCATATAATGGATTTGGTACAAATTACCAGCTCTATGTGGAAAGGGAATGGAAGACTCCGAAACTTCATCCATTCTTCCCCCATATGGGACCAACAACATCTCAGCTTCCCCAGCGTCCTCTTCGTAAAACCGTTTCCATATGCCTTCAAGCCCATTCTTGGAAATGGGTTTCTGAACATAGTCTACTTTTGCTTTAAAGTATCGTACATTTGCCTGAGTCCTATTAAGCAAAACATCAAGTGATCCTAAGGGAAGCCCGTAGATATATAGGGCTGATTCTATCCATCTCATTTCGGTGCAATCTTCCCTTCGCAAACCCAATTCAGGGAAGCTTTGTTGCATCAATGGTATCAATCTGTCGACACCACCAAGAAACAATGATTGAAACGAAGCCTGAATAGTTCTCTTGCCATCTTGGCTTGAGTTCACCCTTCTTATGAAGACTCTAACAGCCAAGTCTTTATCGAATTTGTGTGCAATGTATTGCCATCGGTCAATAATATTTGTTGCATTCTGTTCTAAAGTCCTGGCAACTGTGAATACAGTGACTTTTTCGGGAACGTCCACCAATTGTAATTTCCAAGCAAGAATGACTCCGAAACTGGCACTGCTGCCTCCTCTTATGGCCCAGAAGAGATCTTCACCCATGGAATTTCTATCAAGAATTCTTCCATTAACGTCTATGATTCGTGCATCAATTACATGATCAGCAGCCAGTCCATATTTTCTAACCAATGTTCCATAACCTCCTCCACTGATATGTCCGCCAGCACCAACAGTTGGACAAACACCACCAGGAAACCCTAAGGTGCGACTTTTCTCTGAAATTCTATAATAAAGTTCACCAAGTCTTGCACCAGCCTGAACCCAAGCAGTTTTCTTCTCAACGTCAACATTTATATCCCGTAGGTTGACAAGATCAACGATCACAAATGGGACTCCTGAAGTGTAAGAAAGTCCTTCATAGTCATGGCCACCACTTCGAACCCGTATTTGCATGCCATTTTCCTTGGCGCAATATATGACTGGCTGAATTTGGGATTCATGAACAGGGGTAATTATGACTAATGGTTTAGGTGTCGTTTCTGACTCGAATCGAAGGTTTTGTATGGAAAAATTCAGGATGGATAAGTATGAACTGTTTTTTGGTGTATAGACGATATTGGATATAGAAGTTTGATTGTTAAATTGAAGGGACATACATTGAAGAAAGTCGTCATGTTCACGAGAAGAAACTGCTGATGAACAAGAAAAGATGACAAGAACAGCAAATAAAAGGGAAATTTTGTTTGGAGTCTTCATCATTTAATTAAGGCTAAGTAATTTGTGTGTTTCTGAGCAAAAACATGCTCTATTTATAGTGTCCCGCAGAAGAATACTGCTTTAGAAACCGTGTATATGTGAATATGATCTTTGAATTCCTGTCAATGCCTAAACATATTAGTCTATATTGACAGCTAAAGTTTGGTAATTTTTTCAAAATCTATTTTAGATCATTCTTTGGTTTCCAGGCTAGTTGACCTCTGAATATTATATCCCAATAATTAATTTGTCTGAATAATCTGATTTTTAAATTTTCTTTAATGAAGAAATTATAACATTTCTCCTTAAATTGATGCGAATCTTGTAAATAATAATTGCAAATTAGAGGAAGGAAATAATGTTATCTAATATAATTCATATATTTGTCCAATTTATATAATGTCAATTTATATAATTAATTGTCCAATTAATCGAAATTCGTGGCAATTTTATTTGGAAATCAAAGGTTGATCAAGCGAAACAATGAATATGAAGAGAACAAATATCTATAATCCACAAGAAGAATTCGTTAGAAACATTTTTTTTTTATTTTAAATTTCCATAATCACTTCGTATTTGTTTGGCTCCCATTATGTGACAATTATAATTCTTGGAATAAAATTTTCTAGGAGAATGCGCACTTTAAAGAGAATAAAAATTTTAATTTACGTGTAACATTATTTTATAAATAATTATGGGTTGAAAATAAGGAAGGAATAAATTTTGGGGAATCAAAATATAATGATTAATTTCGGTGAAGTCATGACTTTGACCAAACACGTTCAAGACTTTGAATGCATAAAAAATATTATTCTTGGGTTGCATGACTATTTCTTGGGACTATCACCGGCAATTATTCGAAACAATATTTACAAGAATAATGCTAAACAATCCGCATGGATGATCGCGGGAATGACCGCACCATCACAACCGAGGTGAGGGTCCCACATGAATAAAATAATCCCGACCCCCCATGTGTGTGCACGGTCAACCCCGAGATTATCGACGCGGTTCGTCTAGCGTGGTCCTATTTACAAAAGATTGCAACAATATGCTAACAAAAAATCTGCAAAAAAATTATTTTCACCAAAAAATATAAACAAATAAATTTAAGAGAGAAAACTAAAATATATATTTTATTATAACAATGACTCCAAAATATCAGATTTCAAAGGGAATTATAATATGAATGAAGTTGATATTTTAAAAAGAAATTTCAAACTTTAGCCTTTATATATTATTTAGTGTTTCTATCTTTACTCGAATTTATCCTTAAAAGAGGATATTTATCCCTAAGAGAGGAGCCAGTGAATCGAATATCCACATTGTTTGTCATGGAACAAACAGAATGACATATATACAAAATAAAACGAAAATCTATAGCTTCAAAGAAACTAAAACAAGAAATAATTTTATTCTTTTTTTGAAATTTATTCTAGAAGCGTAATAATTAAGATCAAAATAAAATCATTAATTTCGTAGAAAAATATGGATGTGAAAGAATACTTAGAATAAAATATAATAATAAATTTAGTGGAATTTAACATGACTTTGACCTAACTTGTTCCAGACTTGGAATGCATTAAAAAAAATAATATTCTTGTGCTGTTTGACCATTTCTTATGCCTCATCATTTCACTCGTTTATTTTATCATTTACTGGTAATTCCAATCATTTCACTCTTTTATTTTATCATTTACTAGTAATTCCAATCATTTCACTCGTTTATTTTCATCGTTGACTAGCAATTTATTTGAAATAATATTGACAATCATGTCAAGAAAATACAAACAATCCGAAAAAACTTTCACTGAAAGTTTCTGGAATTTCTTGGATAATTGCTGATCAAATATTCAAAGTAGATGAAATACAGTCAAGCGTTTGAAGTTATTTCCACACCATTCTAAATTCAAGTTTAAGTTGCCCCACTAAATTAAAGGATAATTAAAGATAGATTTACGCATAAACATGTTGTAATACAAGGTTATAAGTAAAGTGTTTGAAGTTAAATCTACGCCATTCTAGTTTAAATTGTACTTGATTTTATCTTTTATCAATAATACCACCACCTGTCACGCTCAATAAGCGATCCACAAAACTGTATTTGTTGACCTCGAAAAATGAACCTCACATGTGGCCACATCTTGTAGCTCCACGTAAGTTTCTACTTGTATATTTACAGGGCCAGCCTTGAGGGGAGGCGGATGAGGCCCGTTCCTCAGGCCCAAAACTGGAGGGGGTCTAATTTTTTGGCCCAATTAATTTTTTGATTACTATTAAATGGTAAACGAATCAGGCCACTGTATCTTCTCCTTTCATTTCAACTCTAATCTCCAACCGTGAACCGTCGCGCCGCCACCTATCTCTCCACTCTCCTTCCTTTGTTTCCCTCCTTTCCTTTCCCTCTCTTCTTACTTCTTAGGCTTCACTCTTTCACAAATCTTGTGGTGCATTTTTCAAAAGAACCCTAATCGCGCGGACTGCGACTATGAGTTGCTCTTCAAGGTCGATTGTCGACTGGTCAGCAGTGTGTGTGTCTGTGTGTAGCCTGGTACAGTAGTACTTCCACCAATTTCATAGCCAATTGGAATTGTCTCCAAACTCCATTCAAACCAGGTTTTAACGCTCAAGTAAATAATTGAAATTTATCAAATATTTATTCAATTTATAATTGTAATAAGCTATCCGTATGCACAAAGCTCTAGTCCTTTTAATTAGATAAAATAATTTTTGAAAACATGAAATAGACTCCCATATTTGAAGCTCGAGTAAGGTTACTAAACTAGTAAACTGGGATGCGAAATTAAGAGAGACGAATATTATAGTAAAACATAATAATAATTCAATCTTAGATGTTAAAAATGGAAGACCTCACTCAGACATAATGGGGGGGGGGGGGGGGGGGGGGGGGCAAGATAACTTAACTTGGAAGAACTTTATCTATACTTCACGACTTAGTCAAACTACTCTTTGTTATGGCATGCTTATAGTATGGATTGATTTAAATGTCTATGGACATTATTATGTATCATTGCCAACTCATTCTCCTCATAATTTTTCATATTTTTCCAACAATTTTACCATGTTTATGCTGTTGACCTATGATTTAATATAACTCCACTTGTTTTGATTATAACAAACAATACACCTATGTTTATAATAAGTATTGCTTCTTGAGTTTTTCATGTATAAATCTTCCTAAGCATTCAAAGTCTCAAATTGTCATCTGTTGAAGAACAAGCAATCAAAAGAAACTCGAAGAGAAAAATAACTTTGAAGATTAGAGTTTAGACATTGTTTATCGAAACTCCAATTTATATGTAAATGTATTAACTTATCAATTTTTAGCAAGTGCATAAATTTCAAACTATTTTTCATAATTCATCACTTGCAAAAAATGTTTTTGATATAAAAATGATTTTGAAAAAAATGAACATTTTGATATAAAAAAAATTAAATTTCAAAACCTATATACTTCGGTCAACCGAAGTATAAACTGGTCAATCGATTGATCAACCGAAGTGTCGGCCGAAACTTCAACGGTTTGAATTTTACAACGGCTATATTCACACTTTGGTTGACCAAAATTGATCAACTGAAACTTCCTAAATTTCAGTCTTTTGATCTATAAATAGCAATCTCTTTTGTATTCAATTTCAACAACTTACAAGAGTAATTAAGAGAGTATATTTATTGAAAATCATTGAACTTAATTGATTATATATTCTATTTCAATTATTATAAAGAATCTCTTGATTGATAAAACTAGTTTCATCTATTTCATCAAGAATTCTATTTTGTAAGAGAACTTCTCAATCTCATTTCAATTCTAGAAAAATGTTTTCTTTGCCAATACTTATATTGATGTGTAAATCCCTCTTCATACTTAACTTGTATTATTTGTTAAGTGAGATCATTGGTTGAAAACATTGATACAAATATACAAACTATTTCATATATCCATCATTCATCTAAGTTTACAACATAAAAACTTGAACTTTATTATTTGCTATCTATTGAAGTGATATCCTAACTCTCTAAATACTTGACTTGATTATATCATTTGTTAAGAGAGTTCTTTCAATTGTAAAATTATCATCTTGATGGTTTCGAGAGCCTTGTGAAAACTCGATTATTGTTAAGGATATGTGTTCCTTGCTGTAAGTCACCTCAGGATGAGTGTAAGGATATGTGTTCCTTGTTGTAAGTCACCTCAGGATGAGTGTTCGTTGTTGTAAGTCACTTAAGAATTAGTACTCTTTGTTTGTAAGTTATCATTATAGTGCATTTGACATTATTCGTGACGGAGAGTTTGGTAACAAGGACGTAGAACATGTTGTGTATCGAATTCCATTAAATTCACTTGTTATCTTTACACTATTGCACTTTATTTTAAATTACTATTTATATTGTGCTATATCAATACTTGAATTAAGTTATCGAATTTGCGTATTTACTTCTCGTATTATACTTTATATTTATATCTTGTGTATTAAATAAGTTTGAGACTAATTATCGAAAAAGTTTCTAAAACCAATTCACTCCCCTCTTGGTTAGTTATTCTTGGGTTATCATACGCAAATTTTTGTATGTTATTTAACTTTAAAATACACTTTATGATTTGCAAAAATAGTCGAAATCAAAAACTTTTGGTTGTAGAGCATATGCCCTATTGATTAAATGTCTTACCTATGCCTTTTCCCTTGCCCTTATAGCACATCTCGGGATGAATTAATAAGAGAAAGTAGTACTTAGCTCTCTTGCAGATAATTGTTTATCACTTCATACATTTAAACTTTTACAGAATAAAGAAGTCATACTATTGGTCTCATCAAGTAAATCAAAGGCCATTCATGATGATCTTTTATACACTTAGAATGCATCATATGACCTAAGGACAAAGATAATTGGAGGAAAAAACTTTATAGGATGTTAGATAGTAAAACAAAAAAGCAAATTTCTTTTTGGGTCATTCTTCATGTTTTGCAAGCTATGGAGCATGTTTCTGTGCTTATATACATTTGACTTCAGGCCTTCGTGTTATACAATTATCTGACTTCAATCCTCTGTGTTCAATTTTGATTTCAGGCTTATAAGATGTGACGATGGAATTCTCAAGGGTACAATTACATAATTTTTGCCGAAATTCTACTTCTCAAGTAAGCAATGACTTGCTCTAACATGATATTTTCAGCTTTGTTGGCTTATATAATTGTGGCCTGATCAGCTTATATGAATGATTATTGTAGCCTGTAGGATCAATTGCACAGGTGCACGTAGTAACTATATTGAAAACTTTAACTGTGAGATTATTGAGATATTGTGTAATATTTTAGGCTAATAATTGGGTATTAGATATAGACTCGTACACCATGCCTCTTAAATATAAGTCTGTGAATGAGTTGAATGAGGATGAGGTAGCGATTCTACCTGTCTGTGTTAATGAAGTAGATCATAAGGACGAAGAGGTGATGAAACCTGATTGTGTTAATGAAGTAGATGATAAGGAAGAAGAAATGATGAAACATGTCTGTGTTAATGAAGTGGATGATAAGAAAAAAGAGGGTTGCTTTTCTTTGAATTTGGATGATCCTGGGAACTGGAAAAACGTTGATCAAAGAACGAGGGATTATTTAGTTGAAATGGGTCCAAAAAAGTTGATGGCATCATGTTTCCCAAAGATTGTGCAAAGAGACATTTCGATTCTTCACAATACAAGTGATTACTATCAAATGAGCAAACAATTGATAGAAGATGACTAGTATATTGAGTATCTACAGACAAGATCTTCTTCTTTTGTTGCAAGTTGTTTAAAACACCAAAAAAGTCACCAAAGTTGGCCAATTGGGTAATGATGGATTCAAAGATTGACATAATTTGTATCAGTCTATTAAAAGTCATGAAGGAAATGAGGAGCATTTACGTTGCATGACTAGGTTGATTGAATTGGAAAATAAGATTTGAACGAAAACTACAATTGATAAAAGCGTTCAATTAGTGATAGATGTAGAAATAGAACATTGAAGGCGTGTACTAACGAGGATAATCTCTATTGTGAAAAGACTTGCCAAAAACACCTTGCCATTTCGAGGAGATGATGAGAGGCTGCATGTTGACAGCAATGGCTTATTTTTACAAATAGTGGAAATTGTTAGTGAGTTATCCAGTAATGCAAGAGCACATTTGACAGGTTGAAGCACGCGAGATTCAGTATACATATCTTGGCAAAACAATTCAAAATGAATTGATACAGTTGTTGGCTAATGAGATGAGAAGTTCAATTGTGATGAAAGTTTAACAATTAAAATATTTTACAGTTATACTTAATTATACTTCAGATGCTAGTTATAAAGAGAAATTGTCTTTAGTAATATGATGTGTTGACGATTCAGTAAACTTACCTGCAGTCGAAGAATATTGACTTGAATGTTTGAAAGTAGATGGCACAACATGACTTGGACTTGCAACTAAGCTTCAAAAGGTTTTTACCAAATTTGATCTTGATCATATTGATGATATTAGAGGGAAAGGGTATGACAAGCATCTAACATGTGTGGGAAGCACAAATGTGTGCAACGAATAGTCCTTGAAACGAACCCTTGAGCATTCTATACTCTACGTGGCGCTCATAGTCTGAATCTAGCATTGTACGATATTGTGAATTGCTATTCTAAAGTTGTATCCTTCTTTGTCGGTTTTGTTACTTTATAATATAAATCTTTTATTTTTTTATATTTTTTTTGTTGTCCTACTGTTCAGTTTTAAGTTAGTAATATGTTGCATAATACACTGTTTGATTTTACATTTACGTTGATTTGGCGGGCGGGGGGGGGGCAATTTTGGGAGTTTGCCTTGGGCCCCCAAAATCACAGGACCGGCCCTGTGTATTTGCAACAAGCTGCTAGTCAATCGTGGCCGATTCCTATGGTGGTGGTGATGCAAGTGGTTGCGAGCACTTTAATGGTCAAGTCTAAGAAAATGGAAAATTCTAGTCGAAGAAACAGTCAGAAAATAAATATCACGTTGATATGAGGAGTGAAATTATATAAAATATGGTTGGAGTGGCATTACCCTCCTAATGGCAGAAAGTATGGGTATATATATATATAGGGAAAGAGGTTGAGTGAGGACCATGTAAAGCAGTAAAATGAAAACACTATAAAATTAGGGAATGAACGTAACAGATTGAAGGGAAAATCCCATTGTATTCATCAACTCACTGAAAAATGAATGAATATACAATATGAGAACTTAACACTATATGCACTGATAAAGGGACAAAAGAATATTCTAGCCTAACCAATTCTATACATAGCCAAAGAAAAAATTACATATCACTCTAATTTGTTATAATTGTAGTAGATATTCTTGTGTATCAGAAATGGTCTTATGCATATTTGGACTTAAATGAGCTACTGTTGATGAAAATGGGCCACATAACATATCTGTTACTGATGCTAGTGTTGTGGATCCACTGGGCTTGATGGACTTCTCATTTTGCACGAAACTTCATGGCGGGGCAGCTGTGGCGATGGTGGTGGGAGAGAAAGGAAGAAGAGGAAGTTATTATTATTATTTTTTTTAGTTTCAATTTTTAGTTATTTATATGGGACTCATTTGTACTTTTTTTAAAAAAATAATTGGGACTATGATTGTAATTAGTTTTTTTTTTTTTTTTTTTTTGACATTTCACATTTTTTTATTGAGAAAATGGACGACATGGGGTATTTAGCACTAAAAGTTTCAAATAGGGATCTTTTGTACTAATTTTAATAGGTGAGGAATTTTACGCTAGTCAACCTTCTAAAAAAATATTTATTAGTATAATTAGACACCACTGAATTTGAGACATGACTCACCATTTGTATTGGAAAAGCATAAGGTGGAATTAAGTTGCTTTATGTACAAATTGTGACCTTGTGGTAAGAGATGTGGCACTAAGCAGTAGTTACTAAGCATAAGTAGTCTAGGTCTGAGACTGGTGGCCTGTCTAGGCCATCCCATGCTTGCCTATAACATTAAAAAAAAAAAAAAAAAAAAGAATTGGAAAAATAAAAATTAAAAATGATAAAATTATTTAAAAATTATGGATTTTGGTGGATAATTATTTGGACTCATGTACATTTCAAGATAGTTATATGTCCTACTTTAAAAAAAAAAAAAATTGTTTGGTTCATATTGTTACTTTCTTTTGAAAAAAAAAATATATATGGCTCTATCGTCATAATAACATGCACATTTGGTCTCTCATTTATCAGTCCAAATGCTTTCCTTATTTTGCATTAGTGTATGTCTTCGCTTTTATCCTGAATGTGGAAGATCATACATAAACAAATAATATGATAATGAGTCGAGTATCGAAACCAAAATGACTCATTGTCTAAGTTATTTTACTTTAATTAAAACTAGCACTAATTAATAAACACACAACTAATGATTTTGAGTTGCTTCTAACTATATTTATTTATCTACTAAATAAGCAATTACCCATTGAGAATTAGTCCAACTATAATCAACTGTTACCCTCGAGGTCAAGTCTTAAGCAAATTTGGCTTGTGGATAGAGGTGTTGAAATGATCAATTACACATTTATTAAGAATAAAAAACATTACCTGCAATTGCTCGACCCGTGCATCATTAATCAATTTACACTCACGTCTCATGTTGCTTGGATAGGTAACGATTATTATAAATTATTATAATATTCTTATATTGCCTAATAATTACTGAGACATGTGCAAGATGTTACGATCATGAGCCCCAAATATGAAGAAAAACGTGATAGTTTGAAATTATTATAAATTATATTTTTATCTTCTTAAAGTCAAAAGATAGTCGTTAGAATTACTTAATTTACTAACAATGCGCGACTATTATTTAAGAGGAAGTGGATAAAGACCAAGAATGATCGGAGAAATTCTTCTCTAGAATATAAAGATGAACAATTTTTATACCGTCGGTAAGTATGATTTTACAATTTCTGCACCTAGAAAATTACAAGAAAAAAATAGAAGATCATTTCAATCATTTATATACACACACACACACATAGGAATGATGTAATGAAAGACATAGATTGGGTCTCAAATAGATTACTGGATAATTTTAATGGATCATGTATTAAGGCCCTGTTTGGGAGAGATTTAGATTTTTCTACAGTAAATCAATTCTTAACCACACATTTTTCAATAAAATAATATTTTTCATCACATCAATAATTTTTTTTCTTTTTCAACCACACATTTCCCATCATATCACTATTCAAAATCAAAAATTCATCCCAAACAAGCTCTAAATTTTAAAGACGTATTTGGTTCATATTATCCACCACTTTACCAAATATATCGTAAATATTTAGTGCTCGTGATATGCTTTATACATTATGATGTATCAAATCGTATTATGGGTAAAAAATCGTAAAAGATGAAAGATCAATAAATAAAAACTTGAGTTACTTTTATTAACTGTATCGACTTTTCAAGATAAACTCAGACTTAGAGCTTGTTTGAGAGGAATTTTAATCCAATTAAAATAAAAAATATAGATGTTATTGGGTTCTACTTGTCTAATAAAAGTCAACAATAACGGCTAGTTTTTCAATTTTAATCCGATTTTAATTCCTCCCAAACAAGCTCTTAATAGTTAATATGGTATATATTATGTTATTTTAATATTTCAAATAAATCCAGAAATTTGAAATAATCTAATATCCTTTAACAAAATATTTAATGTGCTGAAATACAATTGAGTCGAAATTTCATTAAAAAAAAAATGGATGTAGGGTCTCATCAAAATCCTAGCTACATGTGTTTAGAGTATCATGGTTTAATCATAAAAACACAAGATGAAAAAGATGATAAGATTTATTAAATTTGAGTCTTTTCAACCATCTTGGTCTAACATGTAGCTGGTAAATTAAAATTGAAACTAGCACAATTCGCAGAATTAGAAACCTTTACATAATTTGCTTCGGATCTTGATAAAGCTAAAAATTAATTGACAAGATGTCAACGATTACGTGAATTGCTTAAATATTCCCAATAAGCTCCTCTCACGATAGAAGAACATATAATATACCAGAACAAATGGTTATCTTGATTCATTAGAAATTGGAAAGGTAGGGAAATTTCTTGCTGAGTTACGAACTTACTTCAAAGCTAATAAACCTCAATTATAGAAATAATATCTTCCACTAAGACATTTATCGAGAAAGTAGAAGTCCTTTTGAAAGAAACTATTCAAAAACAAATGGACCGGGTCCAGCTTCAAGAACAAGTATAAAATATGGAAATTGCTCACTTTTATCTCGGATTCAAATTATGTAAAAAGTCACTTCTTCAAAATCATTCAAAACTTCCAAGAATCTTTTATAACTTTTCTCCCTGATAATTGATGTTTAAGATTTGGAATTCCTCTTCTATAATCTTTTATTATATAGTATGAAATCTCTCCTTGTTTAACCTAGTTTAAGCCTATCTATAGTTTTCATGATGCTTTTAAAGTCGTTCTTTGAAAAGAACAGAAAAAATGAAAAAACCCAAAATACCCTTAAAGTTGAAAAAACGAAGTCACGTGTGCTACGTTCACCAGCACGTCAGCGAAGTGCTGGGCAGGAGTAGGCACGACTAATTCCTACCTCGGACCACTTTACTTAAAAAAACGTATAAGTAAAAAAAGATAAAGCATTTATGTCCCCCACAAATTTATTTTATTAATTAACTAACTATTCATGCATACAATCTTTGTTGGCACAGTTGACATCAATTACATGTCCTAACCACAGTAATAAAAGTTGATCCATAAGCAAATTATTACAAGAATCCACAATAATGCCAAGAATTTTTCCAGATAAATCCTACTTTCCATTCCTAGTCCTCATCGAGTAGAAAGGTGGAATACTTTGCTCATTTCTGAAGAAATTAGATGGATCAACCTTGGTTTTCACTTGCACCAATCTTTTAAAATTATTCTTAAAGTACTTTAGTCCCCAAATGCTTGCTTGTGTGTAGCTTGTATTGCCATTGTTATTAACTCCGATATCAAGATCTCGGTAGTTGATATATGCCGCCCTCGGAGACTTGGAAACATAAGGAGCCATGTAACTATAAAGTCTTCTAATCCAATTTATATGCCTTTCTGATGCCTCTTCTTCATCCCAATTCACCATATAATGGATTTGGTACAAATTACCAGCTCTGTGTGGAAAGGGAATGGAAGACTCTGAAACTTCATCCATTCTTCCGCCATATGGGACCAACAACATCTCAGCTTCCCCAGCGTCCTCTTCATAAAACCGTTTCCATATGCCTTCAAGCCCATTCTTAGAAATGGGTTTCTGAACATAGTCTACTTTTGCTTTAAAGTATCGTACATTTGCCTGAGTCCTATTAAGCAAAACATCAAGCGATCCTAAGGGAAGCCCGTAGATATATAGGGCTGATTCTATCCATCTCATTTCGGTGCAATCTTCCCTTCGCAAACCCAATTCAGGGAAGCTTTGTTGCATCAATGGTATCAATTTGTCGACACCACCAAGAAACAATGATTGAAACGAAGCCTGAATAGTTCTCTTGCCATCTTGGCTTGAGTTCACCCTTCTTATGAAGACTCTAACGGCCAAGTCTTTATCGAATTTGTGTGCAATGTATTGCCATCGGTCAATAATATTTGTTGCATTCTGTTCTAAAGTCCTGGCAACTGTGAATACAGTGACTTTTTCGGGAACGTCCACCAATTGTAATTTCCAAGCAAGAATGACTCCGAAACTGGCACTGCTGCCTCCTCTTATGGCCCAGAAGAGATCTTCACCCATGGAATTTCTATCAAGAATTCTTCCATTCACGTCTATGATTCGTGCATCAATTACATGATCAGCAGCCAGTCCATATTTTCTAACCAATGTTCCATATCCTCCTCCACTGATATGTCCGCCAGCGCCCACAGTTGGACAAACACCACCAGGAAACCCTAAGGTTCGACTCTTCTCTGCAATTCTATAATAAAGTTCACCAAGTCTTGCACCAGCCTGAACCCAAGCAGTTTTCTTCTCAACATCAACATTTATATCCCGTAGGTTGACGAGATCAACGATCACAAATGGGACTCCTGAAGTGTAAGAAAGTCCTTCATAGTCATGGCCACCACTTCGAACCCGTATTTGCATGCCATTTTCCTTGGCGCAGTATATGACAGGTTGAATTTGGGATTCATGAACAGGGGTAATTATGACTAATGGTTTAGGTGTCGTTCTTGACTCGAATCGAAGGTTTTGTATGGAAAAATTCAGGATGGATAAGTATGAACTGTTTTTTGGTGTATAGACGATATTGGAGATAGATGTTTGATTGCTAGATTGAAGGGACATACATTGAAGAAAGTTATCATGTTCACGAGAAGAAACTGCTGATGAACACGAAAAGATGACAAGAACAGCAAATAAAATAGAAAATTTGCTAGGAGTCTTCATCGTGTAATTAAGGCCAAGTAATCTGTCTCTTTCTAGGCAAAAACATGCACTATTTATAGTGTCCCGCAGAAGAATACTGCTTTAGAAACCGCGTATATGTGAATATCATCTTTGAATTCCTGCCAATGCCTAAACATATTAGTCTATATTGACAGCTAAAGTTCGGTAACTTTTTTAAAATCTATTTTAGATCATTGTTTGGTTTCCAGGCTAGTTGACCTCTCTTGTTTCCATATCGTGAAGCGAGAGAAAAATAAAAATATTAATTATTTTATCAGGGGTGGATCCAGGACGGGCCAGCCTCTGCTACAGCCCGTCCCTCCAGCGCAGATCCTAAATAAAAAAAATTAGTAGTAAATTTTTTTTTTTGTTTGCATTTTAGCCCGTGTCCAATTTTTTTTCTGGATCCGCCACTGTATTATATATCCCAATAATTAATTTATCTGAATAATCTGATTTTTAAATTTTCTTTAATGAAGAAATTACTATATACCCATCAAACTTCGAAGGCAAGTATATATGCATTGACTTTTTTAAACATGTTTTTATGCTAAGTTTTCTTCTTAAATGTTAAATTGCAAAGTCGGCGAGAAGGAATAATTTTAATTAATACCATTCATTGTTCAGATATTCAAAATTCATGTCAACTTTATTTGAAAATCGAACGTGGATTAAACTAAACTATTTATACGAAGAGAACAAAAATTTATAATCAAAATTTTACTAAATTTTAATAAAAGTTGATGAAATTTATAGTTAAAATGTTGTGCATTCCATAAAATATATGGTTAATTTTAATTTCTACGGAGCAGTGGGAAAGCACATAATGAAAGTTATCTATTCCATTTGATCTCCCCTGTCTTCCACTTGAAGAGAGCATGATGAAAAAACTAATTGGAATATCATGACTTAGACCTAACACGTTCAAGACTTTGAATGCGTAAACGCTATTATTCTTGCGTTGCATAACCGTTACTTTGGATGCAAAAAAAATGCTAACAAGGCGGCAAAACAATTTCACACCGTTATAAAATGAGATAATGAAAAATTAAGAGGGCAAAACTCAAATATATATTTTATTATAACAATTATCCTGATTCAATGTCAATTGTAATACGAATAGAGTTTAGAGTCAGTAGAAAAGACATTTAAACTTCTAGCTATATCGATCACTTGAACATTTAAGGTGAAACTGATGAGGCTAAAATGTGGAGGAACAGGCGATTGCATATTTGGAGGGCTTCGATTGTCGGTGCTCAAAGAAAGTGACATAACTTTCGCATACGGTGTCCGTTTTAGGCCCATAACCTCATTTTGAAAAGCGTGCGACGATTCGGATTGAACGAACTGCTTCGCAATGACGTATGATGGATTTTGGGCGTTTGACGTCGTCTTCCCAGTCAAAACAGCATTTTAAGTTTCGTAGTTCGTTATTTTTTATGTTTATTTGTTTTGTTTTGTAGCCCAACCCATTTAGGGACTGTTGGCCCAGTAGGTTAACTGTTTTCTTTCATATTTAAAGCTCTCCAAACGTTTGTAATTTTTGGTTGTTCATGAAATAAGAAAAGGGCGTGAGTTTCTTAGAAAGCAATCCGTTTTCACATTGTTATTGTTTGGCTTGTAGTTTCGAACTACATCAGAAACTCCAAACCTTAGGATCGATTTGGTTAATGCTTCTGTTTTTAGTTTTGAACATTTTAATTTTCTATTTCAAGTGTCCTTTAAGATTGCAAAAAAAAAAAAAAAGGGTGTTTGATTTGCCACTCTGAAAACTGTTCAAAAAAAAAAAAAAAAAAAAAAATCTAGAAAGCACATTTGGTTTAAAACATGATTTAGTGAATGTTACATTGACTTACCTAACTTGTTCGAGACTTTGAATGCATAAAAAAAGTAATATTCTTGTGTTGTGTTTCTTATATCTCATCATTTCACTCGTTTATTTTATCATTTAACTGAAAGTTTCGGAAATTTCTTGGATAATTGCTGATCAAAATATTCATAGGAAAATGAAATACAAAAGTTATAAGTCAAGCGTTAGAAGTCAATTCTACGCAATTCTGATTTTCAGTTTAAGCTGGCCCATTAGATTAAATAAAAGTACAGTTAAAAATTAAATTTAAGCATAAAAAAGATTGGATTTAATCTTCTACAATATTTTAAAAATCGATTCGATCATAGATTCGAAAAAGGTGAAGGGACAAGGGTCGAAAGATCAAACAGAGATCGAATCAGCCTTGAAACAATAATTAAAATAAATAATATATTAATATATAAAAAAATTGGCAAAAATATATTATTTTTTCAAATGACTTATATATAGATATAAAAATCAATTAATAAACTTGATTCCATAAAAGTACTAATAGTTGAGTTGATTAAATATTTTTATGGCATTTTAGTTTGTTATTATAATAAATAAATGAAAAAATTAAGGAAAATTAGAATAAAAAAGTAATCAAATTAAAAACAAAAACAAAAAAATCAAGAAAAAAGTCTTTCCCACCTTATTAAACTAAGGATTACTCTAAATGGATATGGAACATGCCCCAGCCAATAGGGGAGCACCAAGTGCGTCCCAGCCCTGTCTGTGTAGCAAAATTCTTAATCTTCTAAGGTCTTTTATAATGAATTTTTTATTTAAGTAATGAACAACCTTCTCTTCAGGAGTTCCAATATTGTTTAATTCATAAAAAATAATAATAGCAAATAAAGATATTGATTTTTGTTTAGAGACACATGGCATATCACTACTAGAAAAAACGAGGCAACAGAGAAGGAATTTTAACGACGGACGTTTTCCATTGTTACTACCAACCGATTGACAATAAATTAGCAAAGAATTATTATTTTATTACTATTAAAAATTGCATATCAATTTACCTAGAGAATTACCGACGGAATATTACTGCTGGTACAATTTCGTTGTTAATTCGTTGGTAATTTTTTTAAAAAATAAATAATAATTAAATAATTTACCAACGCATAATTCTATTGAAAAATATGACTACTAGAAAAGAGGGCCATAGAAACTGATTTTTTTGCAGTGGAAATCTAACATAATACGAACAAATCATCATTTTATTATCTATTCAATAATTAGATGAAATTACCTACGAATTTACTACGGGTCCATTTAATTGTAAGGGTGGAAAATTGGTGGAAAGAAAATAAATTCCAGAAAAAGTAATTGCCTAAAAATTGTTTTGTAAGGAATTATTAATTAAGTATGTTTGATTGTCATAATTTTCCACCCGAAATTTTTTTAAATTGTGTTAGTTTGACTTTGTTTTACATGAAAATTGTCCATTAAAGTGATAATTTTTTCCACAGTTGGTTATAAAATTTGTTTCCATTGCTAAAAAGTACAAGGAAAAAAAAAACGAAATTTTTTTCCTAAAATTTCATTTTTTAATCAAAATTTAGTATTCGTTTGACTTTGTTTTATATGAAAATTGTCCATTAAAGTATTTTTTTTGTACAATTGCTTATGAAATTTGTTTCCATTGAAAAAAAAAAAAAAAATCAGAAACCTGGAATTCAGTTTTCCCATAAAAAAAGTGGGAAAATGAATTCCAGACGCGTGGGAGGGTTGGGTAGAATATGTTTTCCCAAGAAAAAATGTGTTGTCAAACAACGCAAAAGTTGGAACTTGGAAAATAAATTTCAAGTTCTAAAGAAAATTTGTTGTTTCAAACATGGCCTAACGGAATAATTTTGTATGTAAAATTTCGTTGCTAAACCGTTGCAAAAAGAACGGAAAAAATATAGAATACATTAAAAAGTTTCCTGATGGTAAATTTCCATTGGTAATAAGAAAGTAAATTTAAAATTTTAATCACATATTAATATTAGTTCCAAGAAATGGCTCCAAAAAAATCGGAGGAAAAAACGCATGCACCCATTTAGAAGAGATGAATATAATATGTTATAATGTAGGCAAATTTTCAAAGCCCAACAATATTTGCACAAATGAATTTACAAAACAAAACCTAGCCCAAATAAAAGATACTTATGAAACCCATCCATATATAAATCACACATAAACTACAAAACCCTAACTTTTTTTCATCTTCATTTGATAAATTCAAGCGGTGGTTTTCGAGTGGAGTATTTGTGGAAAGAGGCACGGCATACTTGGCAACGTGGTCTCCTAGCCTCCATTTTTACCAAGGAGCTCTTCATTGGTCAGAGCTTCGGAGGTTAGGGCTTAAAGAAGGCAGTGGTTCAACAATTTCTCTTCGACCGTTTGTCCCCTGCAAATCTCCGGTCTTGGTGTGCGCCGCTAACTCTTCCATTTGGTGCGCTCCACTCCACTCCCCTCACTCCACTCCGCTCTGATATCGACCATTTTGATCCAGTAAACTTGTGTTCCATTTTATATGAGTCACAAATACAACAATCTTTACCTTGGCGAATATTCACCCATTAGGAGAAAACACTAAAGCAAACATAACTTGGGAAAAACACACCATTTGGGGCCAATAGGTTGGAACACATCCTCTCTAACACCTAGAGATGTTGATTAAGTTCAAGCAATGCTTGAAACTATCCATTGTGAATGGCTTTGTCAACATGTCTGTTGCATTTTCTGAGGTATGCACCTTCTCTAACAACAATTCTCCTGAAATAACCAACTCCCTTATCTTCTGAAATCTCATATCAATGTGCTTGGTTCTTGCATGATAAATCTGATTCTTTGTCAAGAAGATGGCTCTCTGACTATCACAACATAGCTTTATTCCATCTTGCTTGATTCCAATATCCTGAACAAGCCCTCTAAGCCACAAAGATTCCTTAGCTACCTCAGTTACTGTCATGTACTCAGCTTCGGTTGTAGATAATGCTACAAGTGACTGCATCATAGATCTCCAACATATAAGCCCACCTGCAAGTGTGAAAACATAACATGTATGGGACCTTCTGTCATCCAAGTCGCATGTATAATCTGCATCTACGTATCCTTGAATTGAAACATCATCATGTTGTCTCTTAAACATGATCCCACACTCCACTGGAGCTTTCAAATACTTGAAAACTCACTTTACCGCTTTTTAATGCTCTCTGTCAGGATTAGCCATGTACTTGTTCACCATACTGATTGCATGTGCTAAATCTAGTCTGGTATACACCATTGCATACATCAAACATCCCACTGCACTAGTATAAGGCACATTTACATCTCTGCAATTTCTTCTTCATTCTTAAGGCACTAATTATTAAACAATCTGAAGTAATTTGCCAATGGCGTACCTGCTAGTTTTGCATCAGGCATGCTAAACCTCTCCAACGCTTTCTTCAAATAATTTTTCTGAGATACCCATAATTTTCTGGCATTCCTATCTATGTTAATCTCCATGCCAAGAATCTTTTTAGCCAATCCCAAATCTTTCATGTCAAACTTACTGCTCAACAAAGATTTCAATCTGTCTACCTCATTTATGTTTTTAGCAGCAATTAACATGTTATCCACATACAACATCAAGAAAATATATGAACCATCCTCAAGAACTCTGTAGTAACACAACAATCATACTCATAGTGATTGTAGCCAATCTAAATCATGTGGGAGTCGAACTTTTTGTACCATTGTCGTGGAGACTGCTTAAGCCCATATAAAGACTTCTTTAGTTTACGTACAATATTCTTTGTTCCTGGTTCCAAGAACTCCTCTGGCTGCTCCATGAAAATGTGCTCCTCCAAATCACCACGAAGGAAAACGGTCTTCGAATCCAGCTGCTCTAACTCAAAATCTAGATTGGCTACTATTACTAAGACAATCTTGATGGAAATGTGTTTGACGACCAGAGAGAAAATCTCATCATAATCTACTCCCTTCCTCTGTAAGTATCCCTAAATCTACTAACCGAGCCTTGTATCTTTTCCCTTACTTTTCTGACATTACTTCTTCCTTCTGTATACCCACTCACATCCTATCGATTTATTCTCCTCTGGAAGCTCCACCAGATCCCATGTATCATTTTTATGCAATGACTCAATTTCCTCTATCATATCCTCTATCCATTTACTTTTCTCCTTACTACCAACGACATCCTGAAAAGTTATAAGATCGCTATTACTAGTAATTAGTGCATAAGAAACTGAATGCTCGAATCCATAATTCACTAGTGGCCTGATAGTACGGTGTGGTCTATCCGTAGCAATATTATAATAATGTTCCTCTTCTGAGCCAGAACCGCTCACTCCCTGAGCATTAATCTCCATGTCAACATTGTCTAACTCTACCTGCACTACTTGGCTCTTGTTGCTACCCTCGCCTGAACTGTGCTTCTCTTTATCTGAAGGTTCTTTAAGTATGAATGTTTCATCAAAGACTATATCCCTACTAATCACCATTTTCTTTGCCTTTGGATCCCAGAAGTTATACCATTTTACATCTTTCACATAGCCCAGAAAAATAAACTTTCTTGATTTCGGATCAAGTTTGGATCTTTGATCACTAGATACATGCTCATAAGCCGGACACCCAAACACTCTCAATCCAGAATAATCAACTTCATTACCTGTCCAAACTTTCCTCTACAACATTCCAATCTAGCGCTGCTTGTGGTGAGCTGTTTATGACGTGACATGACATGTTCACAGCTTCTGCCCAAAAAATTTTCGAAAGCGCTGCATTCAACCTCAAACATCTTGCCAAGATGAAGTCGTGCATTTCACACATGGGTAAAGGAACATCACCTTGGAATATATGTAGGAAGCTCATCATTTCTCAATAAATTAATTGATAACGCATGCTTTGAAGATAAGTGACCCCTCAACTGATTTTTCTTGAAATTAAGATGAGTAAGGCATGCATTGATAACTTTTAACGCATGTCCTATCAATAACTTTTCACGTAAGAGGCGTCACCTCGCCTTTGTAATAGTGTTACTTTTGCTTTTAGAGGCCTCATCCCTACAACATGGAAATTTGCCTCCGCAGCACATTTTCACCCCAGGTTTTAGAGACCTCATTCTTGATACATGGGACTTTGCCTCTAGGCCAATTATTCATCTCATTTTAAAGGCCCTCATACTTAAACTATAGGATTCGACTCTGTAGCAAATATTTCTTCTAAGTGAATGGTTTTATCCATAAAACATGGGACTCCAATTTTATAGCTAAAAATTCTCCAAGTATTAGGCCTCATCCTTAGAGTGAGATTTTGCCTTTGTATCAGTACATCTTTCATGCAAGGCCTCATCTTCAAATTGGAACTTCACCTCTAAACTTTTCTCTACTATCACAAAAGATCTTCATTATGCATTCTCTCTTTAACTTTCTTACCAAAGTCCATGCCTGGGACTTGGGGGACTATTATTATACCTCATCCTACGAGGTTCCAATCAGTTTCCATGTGGCAGCTATTTAGCAAGTCACCTCAGGCTTCACCACTTTATTATCTGGCATAGTCGAGACCATCAAAGTGAAAGTCGAAGTGATGCATTTACCTTAGCCTAGAGGCCATTGTGAGGCCAACCCCCATGATAGAGGCGAAGTGCTACGATCTGCTACAGCACATTTTTGAAGTGATGATCCTTTGATTTCATAAGGCATTTCCTATAGCTTTCTCTCATCCACAAGATCCTTTGTGCTGTCATTCAGTCAATTTGTCAATCTACTTTTATGATATTACACATAGGCTGTAGAGTAGTCACTTTTTATAATCGTTAAATGCCCTCTGAACCTATAACGATATAAGTTACACCTATGAGGATGACTCATTGGCCGTTAAGATGTGTTCATGAGTCTTTCATCCAAGGTAACCACTTTATCTTTTTTACTATAAAATCTTACACTTAATTTAGTGTAATTTATAGGTAATTTTATTTTATACTCTTAACTTGTAATTTAGCATATTGTTTCCTCTCTACAACTCGATGCACGTACACATACTTGTGGCTCACATTCACCACCACCGAAGAAGGCAACATATTTCTAACGATTTTTTCAAGTGTACAGAAGCCTTATGCATAGACGTGAGTAGAGTTGGGATCTCTTGACCACACTATCTAGTCGGAAACAAAAGTCAATAAAGAGCATATTCTATGCTATGTTCGGGTGCGACGTGACTAGAATCTAGCATTAGTCTGTTCATGGGGCTGATTGGAACATTTATAAGTGAACATGCTAGTACTACCATGACAATATCTTACGACCAAAGAGTTGGAGTTCATCGCTATCATGTGTAGTTGTTGGTAAGAATAAAGCATGGCTATTTTTTGGGGCCAGAAGTGAACCAGACAACATTATCCACCATTCAGTTTTAAATATTCTGGAATTTCAAGAGACGAGACTTCTTGTTGATGGAAGTGGTTGAGAGTGCTAGAAAGAGAAAATTGCAGTGAGTTATTGCAGGCACCAAAAGGAAACAAGTTGAAACTCAACATGGATATAGCTTCCAAAAAAAAAAAAAAAAAGGGTTCTCCGAGATTGGAGCTATTTACAGGAACAATAGAGGTGAAGTGATGGCGGCCTTTGTAAAATCTGTTCATGGAACTATTTACCTACTATCTAGTGAATGCTTGGCAATTCTAGGACTCATATTTGCAGCAAATTGGTTGCTGGCTATATTGGTGTGGAATCAGATTGTGGCAACGCGATAGTAGCAATTCATAATTCTAGTTTCCGTGCCTTGAAGGGTGCCTTGGTACATTCCATTTGGAGCTGAAAGTAGTTTTCTGCAATATGGACTTTGCATCAATTAGCAAAGATGCGAACTGAGCAGCCCATACTCTTCCATGATAAGCTTTTAACCAATTTCAGTTTAATGTTGGTTGGATGTTCCCCCTCCAGATGGTTGAGTGGATCGATGAGGATCGAAAATGGAAAAACAGTAATTGCAGATTTGTCATTCAAGCTTCAATTTGAGCCCATAAAACTTCTTTTAAAGTTTTAGTGTCATGTAGATTATTTTGATTTCTTTATTATTCTAGTTCATTTAGACTAGATTTTGGTTTAAACCTTTGTAAATAATTGATTAATTCATTGTTTTTGGTTATCTTGAAATTAATAAATTTCGTGAGTTCAATTTTCATTCTTTGATGGATTCCAGATTTGCTTGGAAACTGGGGTAATTTATCCAAATTTGACACTACTGATTGAGAAGTTGGCTGATGACTAAGACAAAACCAAATTTGACACTATTTGTAACGACCCGACCTCTCACCGTAGCTGTTATCTTACGTACTGTCAAATTTGGATAAATTAAGATTCCAGAATTCAACTTAAGTCTCTCATATGATGGAAGTTTTGGGTTCGAATCCTGGGGGACGCATCAAAAATCCGTGAGGGTAAGATGGGCCTAGGCTCTCCCAAAGCGTACAGTACGTAAGATAACGATTTCGGTGAGAGGTTGGGTCGTTACCAAAAAACATTGTTTTTTTGTAACGAACCGACCTCTCACCGGAGCCGTTATCTTACGTACTGTCCGTTGTGGGAGAGTCTAGGCCCATTTTACCCCTCACGGCTTTCGACCCTTCCCCCTAGATTCGAACCCAAGACTTCCATCATATGGGAGACTTAAATTGAATCATGGTACCAATTGAGCAAATTGGGTTCAAATTCAGGGGGACGCGTCGAAAGCCGTGAGGGGTAAGATGGGCCTAGGCTCTCCTACATCGGACAGTACGTAAGATAACGGCTCCGATGAGAGGCCGGGTCGTTACACTATTAATTAGGATGATTAGTAAATACTTGAGCAGTTAACAAACATCCGTCATAGTTGAAGTTTTGGGCCTCTCTCTTCAATGGACCTGATGAGAAAGCTAAAAATATTTTCAATAGAAGACAAAAATAAGAAATTGAAATAAAAATCAATATCTTAATAAAATTTATTAAAAATGGAGTACTTTATTAATAAACACAAGTTAAAAACAATCTTTATTGACTCAAATGACATTAATTATATAGTATCCTAATAAAAAAATAAAATTCAATCCACAAGTAAATACAAAAACTGAAGCATTTAATTTCCCCAAGAATCTTATTTTCCGCCCTTGTTCCACCATGAGTAGAGGAGTGGAATACTTTGTTCATTCCGGAAAAAATTAGAAGGATCAACCTTGGTTTTCACCTCAACCAACCTGTTGAAATTATTCTTGAAATATTTGATCCCCCAAATGCTGGCCTTTGCATAGCTCGTATTACCCTTGTCATTAACTCCTATATCAAGATCTCTATAGTTGATATATGCAGTCCTTGGAAACCGTGAAACATAAGGAGCCATGTAACGGTAAAGCTTTCTAATCCAATTTATATAGTTTTGTGATGCTTCTACTTCTTCTTCTTCCCAATACACCAAGTGCTGAATTTTGTACAAATTACCAGCTCTGTGAGGAAAGGGAATGGCAAATTCTGAAATTTCATCCATTCTTCCACCATATGGACTCAAGATCATCTCAGCTTCCTCAGCCTCGTCTTCAAAAAACAATTTCCATATCCCTTCAAGCCCATTCTTAGATATAGGTTTTTGAACATAGTCCGATTTTGCTTTGAAGTATCGTACATTTGGCTGAGTCCTGTTCAGCAAGACATCGCGTGATTCTATGGGAAACCCGGCAAAATATAGGATTGATTCTATCCAACTCATTTCGGTACAATCTTCTCTCTGCAAACCCAATTCCGGGAAGCTTTGTTGCATCAAAGGAAGCAACGTATCAACACTACCAAGGAACAATGAATTAAATGAAGCCTGTATAGTTCTCCCACCATCTTGGCTTGAATTTACCCTTCGTATAAGGATTCTAATGAACAAATCTTTGTCGAATTTGTGTGCGACATATTGCCATCGGTGAACAATATTTGTTGCATTTTGATCCAAGGTTTTGTCAATTGTAAACACAGTGACTTTTTCTGGAACATCCACCAATTGTATCTTCCAAGCAAGAATGACTCCAAAACTTGCACCTCCACCTCCTCTTATGGCCCAGAAGAGATCTTCACCCATGGAATTTCTGTCGAGAATTCTTCCATTGACATCAACCATCCGCGCATCAATTATATTATCTGCTGCAAGCCCATATTTTCTTAATAATGCTCCATATCCTCCCCCACTGAAGTGTCCACCAACTCCAACAGTAGGGCAAACACCAGCAGGAAACCCTAGGGTTTGACTGTTCTCTGCAATTCTGTAGTATAGTTCGCCGATCGTTGAACCAGCTTGAACCCACGCAGTTTTGTTCTCAACATCAACGCTTAATTGCCGTAGGTTGAAAAGATCAAGGATGACAAAAGGGACTTCTGATGCATAAGAAAGTCCTTCATAGTCATGGCCACCACTTCGAACCCGTATTTGCATGCCATTTTCTTTGGCGCAATATATAGCAGACTGAATCTGAGATTCATGCATGGGTGTAACAATGACTAATGGCTTAGGCGTCGCGTCTGATGTGAATCGACGGTTTTGTATAGAGAAATTTAGGATGGATGAGTATGAAGTGTTGTTTGGGGTATAAACAGTATTGGAAATGGAAGAGTTATTGTTTGATTGAAGGGACATACATTGAAGAAAATCATTGTGTCCATCAGAAGAAACTGCCCATAAACAAGAAAAAATAACTAGAAAAGAAAATAAAAGGGAACAAATGCTTAAGGTCTTCATCATTTAACGTAAAGCTGATTAATTTGTGTATTCCAGAGCATAGAACAGGTTCAATATATAGTATCATGAAGTAGCATCCTTATTTTGAATAAAAGAATATTAATGTGAACATCAGGTTTGAAATTCCTGTTTTAACAATTGTATGTTAACGAATAGTCTGATTAAAGTTGCTATCATGATCAAATTTCTCAACACTATTTTGTTAAATTACATTATTTTAAAATGTGTTCTAGTTGAGGGAAGAATATGTTTGCATGGTGTAACAGAGTAGTATTTTGAACAAATAAATGTATCCCCATTGGTTATTTTGTATAATTAATTTATTTTTTTATTTTTCTTCAATAAATAATTCATTAAATTCCAGATTATCTGATATTTCAAAGTCATATATTTTGACATTTTTGAAATTTCTTGGAATTTATGCTTCCAGTGAATGTCTAATTGAATATCTATGCTTCTGGAATGAACCAGATAACTATGAAGAGACTTAAATCTACAATCTGTAAGAATTCAAAATTTGATTTGCAAACAAAGATTTTTATATGCTGACCGAACATTAATTCTAAATTTTTCCCGATACAAAATTTGTTAGTCTGTATTATAATAAGCTTGTATCTCCTTATATGCTCTCATATACTTATTCAAGTTACTTGTTTGATTAATGACGAAATTATGTTATGATTTCTCATCCCCACTTCTATATTTAAGTCGCAAAAGATGGCAAGAAAATACTAGCACTTAGCCAAAATCTTTCACTGAATATTTCAGGAATTTCCTTGATAATGGCTAATCAAAATATATAAAGTAGGAGGTCAGGAAAATTAATTACAAAAAAAATATCAGAAAAGTCAATGTGTTAATTTAGGGTCAATTCTAGACATAGATCCTTGAATTCTTGGAAAGCCTCTTAAGACCCACTAGATTGAAAGAAGGACAATTAAGTCTCTAGATTGTGTACACACTAGCCGTGTCAACGAGCTGAACCACGAGCTAAAACTCGAAGCTCGGCTCGGCTCGGCTCGAGGAGAAAATGTTCGAACTTTATTTGGCCCGAGTTGAGCCGAGCAAAAGCTTGGCCAAAAAATTAAGGCTCGGCTCAAGCCTTAGAGGGCCGAGCAGCTCGATATTTTTTTTCTTCATTCGACAATTGCCTCATGCAGGCAGCTTGTCAAAGTTTAATATATTTTTTTATCGGCTAGTCTCGTCCGGGTTGGCTCGGGCTCGAGCCTTTGCCCTAAAATGGACTTGGCCCGAGCCTCGGCTAGACTCGAGCTTTCCCGACGGCGAACCATTTTGTCATCCCTAATACACAATATCATCTTTATCTGACAATGGAAGGAAGAAAAAATCGAATTCAACTGTTTGTTGATGTAGTTTGGGTGTTTTCGGAAATTAATTTCGTAATACATGTATTGTAATTAATTATTAGTTACACTAGGTGCAAGCAACGTGCAATGCACGTTTTGCTTAGTTTATATTAATATTTTTGTTTAATAATTAATTTGTTATTAATAAAGATGTAATTTTTTTTGATTAATTAAGGGCGTGTCTGGGCGCGCTGCAAGGAGGAAGGAAAATTGATTATTTTACCCTTTTTTTTTTCAAACCTACAGCCCTACAGTAAGAGAATTGGTCCAAAATTGCGGCTCCCAACAGCATGAATTGTGTTGCCAACGGCTTGATTTCTGCTGAAAAGCAGAAACAGACACCCTATAAATAATTAATGATGTAATGTTTATATAATTGATAAATAATTAGATGTGTGATTTTGATATTGTGATGTAGGTTGGTGACATTGAAGAAAATAAGCAAAAGTAGACAAATTTGGAAAAATGGCTAAATTGTAAGGGATCCAAAGTTCGGGGGCTAAAATATAAATACTTAAAAGTTGTGCCGAATCTCACGATGAAGATTTTAGAGTGCTCGGAGTCAATTAGATAAAGGAAGATATCAAGGGGATCAAATTTAGTCAAAAGATGATCACAAATCAATTTACAACCGAAAAATTATGCTCTGGTGTTTTAGTTTCATATTGAGACCTATTTTGGCATAGGAAGTGATCGAATTGGAGAATGATGTCTGAATTAAAGTTGTAGCCAGATGAGTCAGCTTTCCAACGCATTTTGCATCGCCTCAATAGGATATCGGAATACAAAGTTATGATAAAAACACTGAAAGAAGGTGCAGCTGCCTGTTTAAAACAAGAAATTCCGTTACATAGTTCGTTATATTGAGACCTATTTATAAAGTGGTCGAATTGGAGAATGATGTCTGAACCAAAGCTGTAACCAAATGGTTTAGATTTCCAACGCATTTTGAATTGTCTCAATCGGATATCGGAATACAAAGTTATGATAAAAATACTGAAGGAAGGTGCAGCTGCCTGTTTAAAACAAGAAATTCTGTTACATAATTCGTTATATTGAGACATATTTTTGGCACAGAAAGTGATTGAATTGGAGAATGATATCAGTATCAAAGTTGTAGCCAGATGAGTTAGCTTTCCAACTCATTTTGAATCGCCTCAATCGGATATCAGAATACAAAGTTATAATAAAAATACTGAAAGAAGGTGCAGCTGCCTATTTAAAACAAGAAATTTCGTTACATAGTCCGTTATATTGAGACCTATTTTTGGCATAGAAAGTGATCGAAGTGGAGAATGATGTCTGAATCAAAGTTGTAGCCAGATGAGTTAGCTTTCTAACTCATTTTGAATCGCCTCAATCGGACATCTAAATATAAAGTTATGATAAAAACACTGAAAGAAGGTGCAGCTGCATGTTTAAAACAAAAAATTCCGTTACATAGTCCGTTATATTGAGACATATTTTTGGCATAGAAAATGATCGAATTGGAGAATGATGTATGAATCAAAGTTGTAGCCAGATGGGTTAGCTTTCCAACTCATTTTGAATCGTCTCAATCGAATATCGGAATACAAAGTTATGATAAAAACACTGAAAGAAGGTGCAGCTGCCTGTTTAAAACAAGAAATTCCGTTACGTAATCCGTTAAAACAACAAATTCCGTTAGTTTTTCCGTTAAACCAACAAATTCCGTTAGATAGGCACTTTTTATATATAGAAAGATATAATTAGTGCATTTATGTATTCTTAAATGTACATGAATTATTCTAGTTCTTAGATTAAAATTCTAGTTCTTATATTGAAGTATATAATGATATCTTGATATCAATGTTTTAGAACTTTGTCCTGGTCGAAAATATTGGGGTCCCTTTGATTTGTGTTTTAATTTTGAATTTTCAGTTTTGAGTTTTGAATTTATTTTCAGCTTTCTATTTTAAGGGTCTGTTTTAAGATTGTCAAAAGCGCATTCGGTTTGTCGATTCGAAAAATTATTTCTAAAAACATGAAAACTAGAATATACGTTTGGTTTGAATTTTCGAAAAATTATTTTGTAACACTTTATTCCATGAAATTTATATTCAGTAAAAATAGAACAATTTTTTTGTTAATATATTATCAAGCAATAAATACATTTTAAAGTTGATGAATTTTAAAATATTTTTCCTCAATACAAAAGTAAAGTAAAACAATAATAATAATTTGAGTTGAACATGTAGGAAATAAATAAAAATTAAAGACGTGAATTAAGAATATTTTTATTTGTGTTCATTTAAATATATTTTTTAGAATTTTTATTTAAATAATCATTAAAAGTTTATTATTTTATTTTTCTTTATAATTTTTTTTGCTATATTTTTTTATAATTTTATTAATATTTTAGATTTTTATTTTTTTGATTTATTTTTTCAATTTTTATTTTTTTGAATTTATCAATTTTATATTTTAAAACTTTTAATCTTTTAAATTTTATTAAATGACTTGTTTTCATTTTCAGAATTTTCATTGAAAACACTCAAAACTTCAAAAATATTTTTTGAGTTTTATGTTATAAATTTAATCTTATTTTCGAAAATGCATTTTCAGAAATACCAAATCAAACATGTTTACTTTTTGTTGGGGAAAATAAATGTCCCAAAAATATAGAATAATACAGAATTTGACAACTAAACATTGAATCTATATTATTAAGAGCTACTTAGTACTAAGTCCCAAAATTAGTTGTATTCGAAGGACAAAAATGTGGTCCAAGAAATTTACAAATAAGGTTCAAGGCAAAGGGACTTTACAAAATAAAGTCCATGACAAATACACTTTACAAAGGCACTTTTCTTCAACGCCGCTGTGCAAAATGATTTTTTTGTTGAGCATATCGTGATTCTGTAAACAATCATTGGAGAAAATATTATTTTAATTCGAATGAAAGAGGCCAAATTAGGGTTTGCTGATAAAAATTAAGGCAAAAATTAGGGCCCTTATATGCACTTATCACAGCTCTCACGCTAATGTTTCTTAGTGTGTCGAATTCGTTTAATAGTTATTTTATAGTTTACATTTTCACAAATGAAATTCGAGTAATGTATTATTTTCCACATCATGTTCGTGTGATTTTATAACACTCGACTAAGTGTCGGACGATGATGAACCCTACATTTTGAAGAATTCACGTATATTCAAGTTTTTGATGTCAACTACTTATTTGCCTTTAATGGTTATATATTATGTTATTAATGCTTTTAATTACTTGATGAATAATTGAATTCTTGAGTTTTATCCTATTGGAGAGAAGGAATTGTACACTTGACACATAGTAGCAAACATTGTAAATTTCAATAGTGAAAAGAAATATATATCTATGCTTTTTTGATCTTATTGTGAATGTTCTTGGGACATAATTTGTTTTCATAAACTTACATTCTTCGTAGAGATATGTTAGGGTCATATGCGAGAAGAGTTTTAATATTATTTGAGAAAGATTATTAAATAATATAGTAAAATTGATCGTCAAGTCTAAATAAGCATAGTCAATTACTTAATATGAAAATTGAGTATCCTAGTGGTTTTAATTATTTTAGTTTCCATCAAAGCATGACGATTAGTTAAAATTCTTATCTTTAGTTAATTATTAAATTTGATTTGCAATTATCAACGTCCTCAAAAGTGTGCTATTCCAATTAAATATAATATAAATTGGAATCTATCCGAATTCACATTTTTCATGGAAATGATCTTTTATTTACTTTTTATTACTTGTTTACAATATCATATATTTACGTAATTTTAACAAACAAAATTTTGACGCTAATGCTGGGGACAGTAGCTTATTTAGCCCCTGTTGGATGGAGATTAAAATCAGTTTTTTTAGTAGATTTTGATAGAAATTGATAAAAAATGTGTGGGTAAAAAGTTGTGGGATCCACAAAATATGTGGTTAAACTTAATTATTGACTTTAACTTAAATTAAAATCTACATTTTAATCAGTACCAAACAAGGGTTTAGTTAGTTTTCATTTAATTATAAGTTTAATTCGTACTTTCCTACTTTATTTAGATTTCTAATTTTCTTTTAATTCGTACTTTCCTACTTTATTTAGATTTCTAATTTTCTTTTAAATATTTTAGTATTTTATTCTTTTTTATACTTCTTGCATACAAAGTTCGAGACACAGTGATTTAGTGCCATTTGACTCGAAAATCTAACCTACATTCAGGTTGGGATAGAGAGAACGGAAAGAACAAAAAAAAAATAGCACGAAATCACGATGACCAATATAAGGTAAAAAACTCAAACGCAATTGTGGGCAAAAGGAATGTTAGACTTATAGTATAATTGATGGCTCCACTGATTATTCAAAATTAGTCTACCATATCGTATACCGCATTTTGACACGATAACTTGCATCTAAGAACTCATGTTGATGTTGACCCAAAAAAATATACATCCAACGTCGCCAATAGATCCCAAAGCCCCTCGTATCCACACAACCCTAGTTTCTACATACTTGGACAAACAAGTCACACGTTATTTCCTCTCCGACGAGGGTGGAGTTGGCTGCGTGAACTCCAATGATTAAGTGAGTAGACAAAGTAAATAAATGAGTGTGGAAGAGTTTTAGACGTGAGCCACCAACACAAACAAGGGGTCGACCTTTGGGAGTAAAAGATAAAACAACATTTATATCATCCACATAAATCTCCATTATCTTACCAATAAGATTGACAAACATTTTGTTAACAAGCCTTTGGTAGGTCACCTCGACATTCTTTAGGCCAAAGTGCATGACTTTTTAGCAATAAAGTTCTCTATTCGTAATGAGGAGCTTTCCTTGTCGGATGGGTGCATGAGAATCTGGTTGTATCGCGAATACGCATCTATAAAGCTAAATAGCTCATGTTCGACTTTAGAATCAACGAGTTTGTCGATCATTGGAAGTGCAAATCTGTCTTTGGGGCATGCTTGGTTGAGGTTGGAAAAGTTTATGCAGGTCCCCCACTTGCTGATAAGTATATTTTATGTACTTATTTGGACTTGATAATGTAGTCATTTAATAGTTCTTTTGAACAATTATTGCATAATTTATTGTATATTTTGTTTAATAGGCGAAACTCGATGAAAGAAAGTTGATTTGAAAGAAAGAAGTGAAAATTGACGGAAAAATGACCAATATCCAAAGTTGGGGGACTAAAGTGTACATACTCAAAAGTTATGTCGAAACTTATGATGAAGATTCGAGAGTGCTATGAGTCAATTGCATTCAATTAGAGGTCAAAAGGAGTTAAATATAACAAATATATTTTCACAAATCAATTTTCAACCGCACAAGCATGTTCCAGATTTTCAGCTAGAGATACCTAGCAAAAGTTCGAATTGGGAAAAGTCTATTTCAAGTCAAGTTGTAACCGTTTGAATATCTTTACAACCCAATTTGAACACGAAAAGATGACAAGAACAGCAAATAAAAGAGAAAATTTGCTTGGAGTCTTCATCATGTAATTAAGGCCTAGTAATCTGTGTCTTTCCAGGCAAAAACATGCTCTATTTATGGTGTCTGCAGAAGAATACTGATTTAGAAACCGCGTATATGTGAATATCATCTTTGAATTCCTGCCAATGACTAAACAAATTAGTCTATATTGACAGCTTGGTTCTTTTTTAAAATCTATTTTAGATCATTGTTTGGTTTCCAGGCTAGTTGACCTCTCTTGTTTCCATATCGTGAAACGAGAGAAAAATATAAATATTTTATATCCCAATAATTAATTTATCTGAATAATCTGATTTTTAAATTTTCTTTACTGAAGAAATTAATGTATTCCCTTCAAACTTCAAAGGCAAGTATATATGCATTGACTTTTTTAAACATGTTATCTATTACATTTGATCTCCCCTGCCTTCAAACGAAAATTTGTTGCTAATTAGCGACGAATTTTTATACTCGTTGCTAAATTACCGGCACTACTTTCAGTGACGGAAAATTTTCATCGATAAAACCTTTTCCGAATGAAAATCGTATCATTAGCAACGGAATTTGCTGCCGCTGAAGTTGAGTTTTGGGGTTGTGTATGTGCTCATTCTTGTACCATATTTCAACAATCATTAAGGCAATCACAAACCAGAAGTTTTAATTTCAAAGTATCTTTATTCTTTGATCAAATAAATTTTTCAAAAACTTGAAATAAACGTCTAATGCATAAATCCTCACAATCGCACTATACGAACATGGGTTGCTTCATAGAGGTTCACAAGGTGACATGGAAATGATTAGAAGAAAAAACCCAAAACCCAAAACCCAAAATGAAATCCTCTCATGCGTCATTTCCCCCTAAATCCAAACCCTGGAAACTAGCTCATCCCTTCACAAAGGCGAGAAAATACCGTCGCGCTCATCTCCACTTCCGGTCGGCTCCAAAAGAATTGTTTTCTCACTTTGTAATATGAAAGCATAGATGACATTTATCGCCTATCTTCTGCAATATTTTGTCCTGATATGAAGACTAGCAAGAGAAGTAATTTTCATAATATTCATGTTATTTTCCTGGACGAAAAGGTTGTGGTAAGTGAAAATCGCCAGCATGAATAAACTAAAACGGTAGATATAAATATACCTAATAGATAATAACAAGCATCGAGTACTCTATCAAGTAAATAATTGAATTCATCTAAGTAAATTGAAAGAAATACTATCCTATCAATACTCCAATGATTTTGGCATCAAGATGGATGGATCGAGGCTCAAAAATTACACAGTAGCACCATACAAATTGAACCAAAGTAACCTACTCAAATGGACCACAACAACTATCCAAAATCGGCCAAGAAAAGTTACACATGAAAGACAGCACGAGCAGATCGAAACAGGGGCAGAAACGCTCATGAAGCAGCAGCAGAGAAAATTTAATCAGACGTTAGGTCATCGGTACAGAATCGACAGACAATGGAGTAGAGACGACAACCCACAGAAGGGCTGGAGACAGAGGCGAAAGGTCACAAAAAGAAACAACCAAGAAAAGGTCAGAGGCACAAACAATGTCAAATGAAAGAGGAAGCTGTATGTTGTGTCTCAACACAAAGGAAAGACCCTACTTAAATACACCACATAATAGGTTAAGTAATGGGCCGATCTCATAGAATGACTTGGTTTTTCTTTGCAATTTGAGCTACCAAGTGTGAATTTTGACTCAACACATAAATTTTTGACTTATGAAAAGTCTAATGCACAATTTCGACCCGAATATTCATCATCGCCTTGAGATTCATTTGGTATCAAAACACCTTAAAGCCAAATGTACCTGCAAAAAGAAAAAAATTAGTTTAGTAGTCTTACAATATGATTTCAAACAAAATTAAAACATCACATACCTTTACCGATATTTACAAGTGTAAGGTAATTTCTAAACTTTACCAGGATAGCACCTTAGTGCTCATGCTTGCATGGTTATAATCAGAATGTGCTTTCTCAAAACTTACTCAAAATTTTATCAAATCTTGAGGCACAATATCTCTAATAAAATCCAACCTAACATCCATATGTTTAGTGCTTCTATGAAACACGGGGATTCTTACACAAATGGATGGTAGATTGGCTATCAATATATTATCACATTCTTACTTAAGGCACCTAGTTCATTAAGTAAATCTCTAAACCACAAAACTTCTTTAGAGTGTGTTTGGTAGGGATTTTTAGGAGAAAAATTGATTTTTGAATAGTGATATGATGGGAAATGTGTGGTTGAAAAAGAAGAAAAAAGTATTGATGTGATGGAAAATATTATTTTATTGAAGAATGTGTGGTTGAAAATGAGAAGTGATTTACTGTAGAAAAGGAGAATTGTTACCAAACAGGCTGTTAATAGCTTTGCTGGCAGCAATATATTTAGATTCAGTAGTAGATAGAGCAATAATATATTGAAGCTGAGACTTCTAACTCACACAATAGTTACCCAAAGTAAACAAACAAAAAGAAGTAGACTTCATATCATCTCTATCATCACTATAGTCAGCATCCGTGAACCCTTTAAGTTGTACATCCCTATCTGCAGACTTACAAACTAACCCCTCATTAAAAGTGCTCAAGGACCTAAGCAACAACTGTATAGCTTTCCAATGTTTGTGACCAGGATTGAACAAATACCTCACTCACAATGAAAACCAAATCAGGTCTAGTACAGACTATAAGGTACATAACAGAACCAATAACATTAGAGTAAGGCACTTTACTCATAAAATCTTTTTCTTCTTCATTTGTAGGTGATTGGTCATTTGATAATGCAAAATGGTTTCCAAGAGGCACAAAAGAAGGTTCGTAATCAAATATGCCAAATTTAACTTTAAGCACGTAAGGAGTTGGATGTACGTACAAGAAAGAATTAGACCTATTCCGATTAATTTCCGTACCAAGGACCCTCCTAACATGTCCTAAATCTTTTATGTCAAATTCTTTCCCTAACTTCATTTTAATCTTGTTCACAACTTTCATATTAGGTCCCAATTAACAACATGTCCACATAAAGTAATAAATACACACTCTCTGTGGTACAAGTAATATAAGCAATGGTCAAACTTGCTCCTCTTAAAACCGATAGACAACACATAAGATTCAAACTTTTTATACCACAGACGCAGAGATTGTTTTAGCATATAAAGAGATTTATTTAAAGAACACATATGGCTAGGTTTATGCTTACTTTCAAAACCTTTAGGCTGATTTGTAAAAATCTTTTCAACAAGGTTACCATGAAAAAATCAGTTTTGACATTAAGTTGTTCAAGTTCCTGTCATAGTAAGCAACAAAAGCAAGCATAACCCTAATAGTGGTATACTTAACAAGTGACGTAAAGATCTCATTATAATCTACCACTTTTTTATGTTTGTATCCCTTAGTTACTAACCTAGCCTTGTATCTCATGGGCTCAGTCTCAGTTGTCCCCTCCTTAATTTTATAAACTCATTTGCATCCAACTATGTATTTATTCATAGGCTTAGGAACTAAATCCCAAATTTCGTTATTGTCAAAAGAACTCATCTCTTTTCTATTGGCACCTAGCCACTCCTTATTTTTTTCACTCCTCATAGATATTTGGCTCTTCATCAACTGGTTCTTGATAACTAGTATAGACTATGGTATAGTCAAACATTCTTTGGGGGTTCCCTATACTCATCTCTCTATCTCTAATTAATTGATAAGTAGCCTGAGGGTTTTGGTCGATAAGGTTGTCCTCAACAACTTCCTCTCACCTTCTAACTCTATGTTCAGCTGATTTTGTGTATTACTCTCCACATTGCTTGAGATAATGAGAATGTGTACACTTAAACACTCCACCTTAATTGGGGACTCTTCTCTAACAATTTCTTGTTATTCCTCACTCTATGTGCAAGGCATCCTAGATTCATTAAATGTGTTATTGTGACTTTTGATTATTCTCACGCATTTTTTAGTTCCCGAACCTTATGTTTGATATTCTCTACTAGGTTTTACTCCATTATGACTGAAGCCACATTTTTAGCCCTCCACTCAATAGTATAATTAATGGGTCCTCCTTGCAACGTCCAAATATTCTAATCCCTACCCATCACCTCAACCAACTTCTCAAATTATCCTAAGTTCAGCCCCAATTGCCAAAACCCTCATCATAACAAGCCATTATTAAAGGTTTTGAAATTTTCGAATAGTAAACCAAAAATAGATAAAGAGATAGAGCAGGAATTCAAACAAAACTTTATCGAAAGAGATTATTTTGCTCTGACAACTTAAACGGAGCAAAACTGTCATCAGAATAAAAAATCTGCTTATTGGAATGTAGGTTTGGTCGATGGAATTTTAGATAAAATCAGTTTATTTAAATTTTCAGAGTTTTGTAAAGAGAATGATCTTGATCGTCCATCTAGATGCTTCATCCGAACCTTTGAATTAAAGGTGCATATTCATATTTGAAGGAAAGGCCAGTATGAAGCCGTGCATTTTATGCATGGGTGAAGGAACATCACCTTGGAATATATGAAGGAAGATCATCATTTCTCATTAAATTAATCGATAATGCATGCTTTGAAAACAAGTGAAGCCTCAACTGACTTTTCTTGAAATTACGATATGTAACGCGTAACGCATGTTCTATCAATATCCTTTCATGTAAGAGGCGTCACCTCGCCTCTGTAATAGTGTTACTTTTGCTTTTAGTGGCCTCATCCCTACAGCATGGAAATTTACCTCTGCAGCACCTTTTCAACCCAGCTTTTAGAGACCTCATCCCTGATACATGGGACTTTGCCTCTAGACAAATTATTCATCTCATTTTAGAGGCCCTCATCCTTAAACTATGGGATTCGACTATGTAGCAAATATTTCTCCTAAGTGAATGGTTTTATCCATAGAACATGGGACTCCAATTTTACAGCAACAAATTCTCCAAGTATTAGGCCTCATCTTTAGAGTGAGATTTCTCCTTTGTATCAGTACATCTTCCATGCAAGGTCTCATCCTCAAATTGGAACTTCACCTCCAAACTTTTCTCTACTATCATAGAAGATCTTCATCCACTCATTGATTCGACACACATACCTCATCATCAATCATGCATAATATAAATATTCATTCTTGGACTGAGAGACTAACTTAATATGCCTTGTCACAACAAAGTAACTATGCCTAGGCAAAACATAGATCACCGAATGTTGTATCATCATTTCTCCTACCACAATCACTTCATCACCTCAGCTAAGTTAAATGTTAGAGGTAGTTCATAAACCCTTCCTTATGTATTATCTCTTTTAGCTTTTGGGGGACTATTATTATACCACATCCTACGGGGTTCCATTCAGTTGCCATGTGGCAGCTATTTAGCAAGTCATAAAAAGTGACTACTCTACAGCCTAGGTGTAATATCATAAAAGTAGATTGACAAGTTGACTAAAAGACAGCACGAAGGATCTTGTGGATGAGAGAAAGCTATAGGAAATGCCTAATGAAATCAAAGGATCATCACTTCGAAAAGGTGCTGTAGCAGATCGTAGCACTTTGCCTCTATCATGGAGGGTTGGCCTCACAATGGCACCTAGGCTAAGGTAAATGCATTACTTCGACTTCCACTTTGATGGTCTCGACTATGCCAGATAATAAACTAATGTGGAGTTCAAGCCTAAGAAATGCCCTCTGAACCTATAACGATAGAAGTTACAGCTATGAGGAGACTCATTCGCCGTTAAGATGTGGTCATGAGTCTTTTATCCAAGGTAACCACTTTATCTTTTTTACTATAAAATCTTACACTTAATTTAGCGTTATTTATAGGTAATGTTATTTTATACTCTTAACTTATAATTTAGCGCATAGTTTCATCTCTACAACTCGATGCACATACTCATACTTGTGGCTCACATTTTTTTTCGTTTATTCCACACCACACCCAATATTCACTTCTATAGTTTATTGACTTGAATGTTGAGTGCTTGTGGCTGCCTTCACTACCACCGAAGAAGGCAACATATTTGTAACGAGTTTTTCAAGTGTGCAGAAGCCTTATGCATAGAAGTGAGTAGAGTTGGGATCTCTTGAGCACACTATCTAGTCGGAAACAAAAGTCAACAAAGAGCATATTCTATGACAATATCTTACGACCAAAGAATTGGAGATCATCACTATGATGTGTAGTTGTTGGAAAGAATGAAGCATGGCTATTTTTCGCGTTAAGAAGTGAACCAGACAACATTATCCACCATTCAGTTTTAAATATTCTTAAATTTCAAGAGACGAGACTGCTTGTTGATGGAAGTGGTTGAGAGTGCTCGAAATAGAAAATCGCAGTGAGTTATTGCAGGCACCAAAAGGAAACAAGTTGAAACTCAAAATGGATATAGCTTCCAAAGAAAAAAAGGGGAAATGGGTTCTCCGGGATTGGAGCTATTTACAGGAACAGTAGAGGTGAAGTGATAGCGTCCTTTGCAAAATCTGTTCATGGAACTATTTACCTTCTATCTGGTGAATGCTTGGCAATTCTAGGACTCATATTTGCAGAAAATCGGTTGCTGGCTGTATCGGTGTGGAATCAGATTGCAGCAACGCGATAGTAACAATTCATAATTCTAGCTTCCATGCCTCGAAGGTTGCCTTGGTACATTGCATTTGGAGCAGAAAGTAGCTTTCTGCAATATGGACTTTGCTTCAATTAGCAAAGATGCGAACTGAGCAGCCCATACTCTTCCATGACAAGCTTTTAACCAGTTTCAGTTTAATGTTGGTTGGAGGATCCCCCTCCAGATGGCCAAGTAGGTCAATGATAGTTGGATCGAAAAGGGAAAAACAGTAAATTGCAGATTTGTCGTAGCCCATAAAACTGCTTTTAAAGTTTTAGTGATATTTTTGTCATTTAGATTATTTTGATTTTTTTACTATTCTAGATCATTTAGGCTAGGTCTTGGTTTAAATCTTATAAATAAATGATTAATTCATTGTTTTTGGTTACCTTAGGTTTTTCGTGAGTTCAATATTCATTCTCACATGGATTCCAAATTTATATTCTTAAAATTTTCACTTGGATTCCTTGTTTCGTGCTGCATCAAAAATATTAGTAGTAATTTGGTTTGCAAAAGTACTAACTTTAGATCACGAGGTCTTAGGGGCTTACGTTTGCTCAAAAGTCAATTTATGCTTGAAAACTGGGGTAATTTATCCAAATTTGACATTATTTGTTGAGAAGTTGGCTGATGACTAAGACTGGTCCAAAATTTACTGCAATCTTATCTTATCGTCAACGAGGAGTTAACAAACATCAGTCATAGTTGAAGTTTTGGGCCTCTCTCTTCATTGGACGTGTGATGCACGAGGGTCAGATTCAGAGGCTGAGCTGTTAGATAACACATTAATGGCTCTAAGGTATCACGAGTTAGCATATCGACGCAAGGACGGCAAGTGATTGCGTAACTTTGGTAATTGAGTCGTGTTCATGTAATTTGACCATAACTTTGGCAACGGTTATTAGAATTGTGATTATGCCCACAATCTGGAAAGCTCGTTTCGGCGCGCAAGTCGTGGCCACGGAGCTTTGCTCGGTGTGTGCCTTTTTCATCCTCAAATTCTGTTATTTCCCTTTCGAATTGCTATTTGTAGTTAAATTTTGCTATTTTTGATAATATTTAGATTGTATATTAGGAGATGATTTTTAATACGATTTGAGCTAGATTTCTCGCAGGCTACTTATTTTATTGCATATTCTCGTTTGGCGTGATATTTGTAATTTTGCCATTTTTGGTAAAATTCGGATTTTTACTATAAAGTCCGGCTCGTGGACTTATTTTGATTATTGCGTGATATAATAAAATTTTCTAAAATTCAGAGACGTTTTCACTGTGTTTTTTGGCGTTAATCTTGTGTTCTTCCCTGTAAATTTGTTGGTAGAACTAGCTTGCAAAATAATCACTATTCTGCTCGGCATCAACATGATGAGAAAGCTAAAAATAAATTCAATGGAATACAAAAATAAGAAATTGAAATAAAAATCAATATCCTAATAAAATTTATTTAAAATTGTGGACTTTATTAATAAACACTAGTTAAAAACAATCTTTATTGACTCGAATGAAATTAATTATATGGTATCCTAATCAAAAAAATAAAAATCAATCCACAAGTAAGAATACAAACACTGAAGCATTTAATTTCCCCAAGAATCTTATTTTCCGCCCTTGTTCCACCATGGGTAGAGGAGTGGAATACTTTGTTCATTCCGGAAAAAATTAGAAGGATCAACCTTGGTTTTCACCTCAACCAACCTGTTGAAATTATTCTTGAAATATTTGATCCCCCAAATACTGGCTTTTGCATAGCTCGTATTACCCTTGTCATTAACTCCTATATCAAGATCTCTGTAGTTGATATATGCAGTCCTTGGAAACCGTGAAACATAAGGAGCCATGTAACTGTAAAGCTTTCTAATCCAATTTATATAGTTTTGTGATGCTTCTACTTCTTCTTCTTCCCAATACACCAAATGCTGAATTTTGTACAAATTACCAGCTCTGTGAGGAAAGGGAATCGCAAATTCTGAAATTTCATCCATTCTTCCACCATATGGACTCAAGATCATCTCAGCTTCCTCCGCTTCCTCTTCAAAAAACAATTTCCATATCCCTTCAAGCCCATTCTTAGATATAGGTTTTTGAACGTAGTCCGATTTTGCTTTGAAGTATCGTACATTTGGCTGAGTCCTGTTCAGCAAGACATCGCGTGATTCTATGGGAAACCCAGCAAAATATAGGATTGATTCTATCCAACTCATTTCGGTACAATCTTCTCTCTGCAAACCCAATTCCGGGAAGCTCCGTTGCATCAAAGGAATCAACGTATCAACACTACCAAGAAACAATGAATTAAATGAAGCCTGTATAGTTCTCCCACCATCTTGGCTTGAATTTACCCTTCGTATAAGGATTCTAATGAACAAATCTTTGTCGAATTTGTGTGCGACATATTGCCATCGGTGAACAATATTTGTTGCATTTTGATCCAAGGTTTTGTCAATTGTAAACACAGTGACTTTTTCTGGAACATCCACCAATTGTATCTTCCAAGCAAGAATGACTCCAAAACTTGCACCTCCACCTCCTCTTATGGCCCAGAAGAGATCTTCGCCCATGGAATTTCTGTCGAGAATTCTTCCATTGACATCAACCATCCGCGCATCAATTATATTATCTGCTGCAAGTCCATATTTTCTTAATAATGCTCCATACCCTCCCCCACTGAAGTGTCCACCCACTCCAACAGTAGGGCAAACACCAGCAGGAAACCCTAGGGTTTGACTGTTCTCTGCAATTCCATAGTATAGTTCGCCGATTGTTGAACCAGCTTGAACCCACGCAGTTTTGTTCTCAACATCAACGCTTAATTGCCGTAGGTTGAAAAGATCAAGGATGACAAAAGGGACTTCTGATGCATAAGAAAGTCCTTCATAGTCATGGCCACCACTTCGAACCCGTATTTGCATGCCATTTTCTTTGGCACAATATATAGCAGACTTAATCTGAGATTCGTGCATGGGTGTAACAATGACTAATGGCTTAGGTGTCACGTCTGATGTGAACCGACGGTTTTGTATAGAGAAATTTAGGATGGATGAGTATGAAGTGTTGTCTGGGGTGTAAACAGTATTGGAAATGGAAGAGTTATTGTTTGATTGAAGGGACAAACATTGAAGAAAATCATTGTGTCCATCAGAAGAAACTGCCCATAAACAAGAAAAAATAACTACAAAGGAAAATAAAAGGGAACAAATGTTTAAGGTCTTCATCGTTTAACGTAAAGCTGATTAATTTGTGTATTCCAGAGCATAGAACAGGTTCAATATATAGTATCATGAAGGAGCATCCTTATTTGGAATCGAAGAATATTAATGTGAACATCAGGTTTGAAATTCCTGTTATAACAATTGTATGTTAACGAATAGTCTGATTAAAGTTGCTATCATGAACAAATTTCCCAACACTATTTTGTTAAATTACATTATTTTACAATGTTTTCTAGTTGAGGGAAGAAATGTATACAAATAAATGTATCCCCATTGGTTATATAATTAATTTATTTTTAGATTTTTCTTCAATAAATAAGTCATTAAATTCCAGATTATCTGATATTTCAAAGTCATATATTTTGACATTTTTGAAATTTCTTGGAATTTATGTAGACTCCAGTGAATGTCTAATTGAATATCTATGTATCTGGAATGAACCAGATAACTATGAAGAGACTTAAATCTACAATCTGTAAGAATTCAAAACTTGATTTGCAAACAAAGATTTTTATATGCTGACTGAACATTAATTCTAAATTTTTCCCGATACAAAATTTGTTAGTCTGTATTATAATAAGCTTGTATCTCCTTATATGCTCTCATATACTTATTCAAGTTACTTGTTTCGACTAAGCGTGCTTATATGAGATCGATAACGACGAAATTATGTTATGATTTCTCTTCCCCACTTCTATATTTAAGTCGCAAAAGATGGCAAGAAAATACTAGCACTTAGCCAAAATCTTTCACTGAATATTTCAGGAATTTCCTTGATAATGGCTAATCAAAATATATAAAGTAGGAGGTCAGGAAAATTAATTACAAAAAAAATATCAGAAAAGTCAATGTGTTTAGGTTCAATTCTAGACATAGATCCTTGAATTCTTGGAAAGCCTCTTAAGACCCACTAGATTGAAAGAAGGACAATTAAGTCTCTAGATTGTGTACACACTAGCCGTGTCAACGAGCTGAGCCACGAGCTAAAACTCGAAGCTCGGCTCGGCTCGAGGAAAAAATGTTCGAACTTTATTTGGCCCGAGTTGAGCCGAGCAAAAGCTTGGCCAAAAAATTAAGGCTCGGCTCAAGCCTTAGCGGGCCGAGCAGCTCGACTTTTTTTCCTTCGTCAAAGTTTAATATATTTTTTATCGGCTCGTCTCGTCCAGGTTGGCTTGGGCTCGAGCCTCTGCCCTAAAATGGACTCGGCCCGAGCCTCGGCTCGACTCGAGCTTTCCCGACGGCGAGCCATTTTGTCATCCCTAGTACACGCTATCATCTTTATCTGACAATGGAAGGAAAAAAAAATCGAATTCAACTGTTTGTTGATGTAGTTTGGGTGTTTTTTGAAATTAATTTCGTAATACCTCTATTGTAATTAATTATTAGTTTCATATAATTAGTGCATTTATGTATTCTTAAATGTACATGAATTATTCTAGTTCTTAGATTAAAATTCTAGTTCTTATATTGAAGTATATAATGATATCTTGACATCAATGTTTTAGAACTTTGTCCTGGTCGAAAATATTAGGGTCCCTTTGATTTGTGTTTTAATTTTGAATTTTGAATTTTCAGTTTTGTGTTTTGAATTTATTTTCAGCTTTCTATTTTAAGGGTCTGTTTTAAGATTGTCAAAAGCGCATTCGGTTTGTAGATTCGAAAAATTATTTCTAAAAACGCGAAAACTAGAATATACGTTTGGTTTGAATTTTCGAAAAAAAATTTTGTAACACTTTATTCCATGAAATTTATATTCAGTAAAAATAGAACAATTTTTTTTTTTAATATATTATCAAGCAATAAATACATTTTAAAGTTGATGAATTTTAAAATATTTTTCCTCGATACAAAAGTAAAGTAAAACAATAATAATAATTTGAGTTGAACATGAAGGAAATAAAAATAAAAATTAAAGACGTGAATTGAGAATATTTTTATTTGTGTTCATTTAAATATATTTTTTAGAATTTTTATTTAAATAATCATTAAAAGTTTATTATTTTATTTTTCTTTATAATTTTTTTTCTATATTTTTTTATAATTTTATTAATATTTTAGATTTTTATTTTTTAGATTTATTTTTTCAAATTTTTTTTTTTTGAATTTATCAATTTTATATTTTAAAACTTTTAATCTTTTAAATTTTACTAAATGACTTGTTTTCATTTTCAGAATTTTCATTGAAAACACTCAAAACTTCAAAAATATTTTTTGAGTTTTATGTTATAAATTTAATCTTATTTTCGAAAATGCATTTTCAGAAATACCAAATCAAACATTTTTTAAGATGTGTTTACTTTTTGTTAGGCAAAATAAATGTCCCAAAAATATAGAGTAATACAGAATTTGACAACTAAACATTGAATCTATATTATTAAGAGCTGCTTAGTACTAATTCCCAAAATTAGTTGTATTCGAAGGACAAAAATGTTCCAAGAAATTTACAAATAAGGTTCAAGACAAAGGCACTTTACAAAGGCACTTTTCTTCAACGCCACTGTGTAAAATGATTTTTTTGTTGAGCATATCGTGATTCTGTAAACAATCATTGGAGAAAATATTATTTTAATTCGAATGAAAGAGGCCAAATTAGGGTTTGCTGATAAAAATTAAGGCAAAAATTAGGGCCCTTATATGATGTTTCTGAACTAGTAAAGGGTACATAATATCATATTTTTGAGGTTTAGAAATTACAGGTTGGCTAACATATTGGTATTAGATAAATTTGCACTTATCACAGCTCTCACGCTAATGTTTCTTAGTGTGTCGAATTCGTTTAATAGTTATTTTATATTTTACATTTTCACAAATGAAGTTCGAGTAATGTATTATTTTCCACATCATGTTCGTGTGATTTTATAACACTCGACTAAGTGTCGGACGATGATGAACCCTACATTTTGAAGAATTCACGTATATTCAAGTTTTTGATGTCAACTACTTATTTTGCCTTTAATGGTTATATATTATGTTATTAATGCTTTTAATTACTTGATGAATAATTGAATTCTTGAGTTTTATCCTATTGGAGAGAAGGAATTGAACACTTAACACATAGTAGCAAACATTGTAAATTTCAATAGTGAAAAGAAATATATATCTATGCTTTTTTGATCTTATTGTGAATGTTCTTGGGACATAATTTGTTTTCATAAACTTACATTCTTCGTAGAGATATGTTAGGGTCATATGCGAGAAGAGTTTTAATATTATTTGAGAAAGATTATTAAATAATATAGTAAAATTGATCGTCAAGTCTAAATAATTATAGTCAATTACTTAATATGAAAATTGAGTATCCTAGTGGTTTTAATTATTTTAGTTTCCATCAAAGCATGACGATTAGTTAAAATTCTTATCTTTAGTTAATTATTAAATTTGATTTGCAATTATCAACGTCCTCAAAATTGTGCTGTTCTAATTAAAGATAATATTAATTGGAATCTATCCGAATTCACATTTTTCATGGAAACGATCTTTTATTTACTTTTTATTACTTGTTTACGATATCATATATTTACATAATTTTAACAAACAAAATTTTGACGCTAATGCTGGGGACAGTAGCTTATTTAGCCCCTATTGGATGGAGATTAAAATCAGTTTTTTAGAAATTGATAAAATGTGTGGGTGAAAAGTTGTGGGATCCACAAAATATGTGGTTAAACTTAATTATTGACTTTAACTTAAATTAAAATCTACATTTTAATCAGTACCAAACACGGGTTTAGTTAGTTTTCATTTAATTATAAGTTTAATTCGTACTTTCCTACTTTTTTTAGATTTCTAATTTTCTTTTAATTCGTACTTTCCTACTTTATTTAGATTTCTAATTTTCTTTTAAATATTTTAGTATTTTATTCTTTTTTATACTTCTTGCATACAAAGTTCGAGACACAGTGATTTAGTGCCATTTGACTCGAAGATCTAACCTACATTCAGGTTGGGATAGAGAGAACGGAAAGAACAAAAAAAAAATTGCAAGAAATCACGATGACCAATATAAGGTAAAAAACTCAAATGCAATTGTGGGCGAAAGGAATGTTAGACTTATAGTATAATTGATGGCTCCACGGATTATTCAAAATTAGTCTACCATATCGTATACCGCATTTTGACATGATAACTTGCATCTAAGAACTCATGTTGATGTTGACCCAAAAAAATATACATCCAACGTGACCAATAGATCTCAAAGCCCCTCGTATCCACACAACCCTAGTTTCTACATACTTGGACAAACAAGTCACACGTTATTTCCTCTCCGACGAGGGTGGAGTTGGCTGCGTGAACTCCAATGATTAAGTGAGTAGACAAAGTAAATAAATGAGTGTGGAAGAGTTTTAGACGTGAGCCACCAACACAAACAAGGGGTCGACCTTGGGAATAAAAGATAAAACAACATTTATATCATCCACATAAATCTCCATTATCTTACCAATAAGATTGACAAACATTTTTGTTAACAAGCCTTTGGTAGGTCACCTCGACATTCTTTAGGCCAAAGTGCATGACTTTTTAGTAATAAAGTTCTCTATTCGTAATGAGGTGCTTTCCTTGTCGGATGGGTGCATGAGAATTGGTTGTATCGCGAATACACATCTATAAAGCTAAATAGCTCATGTCCGACTTTAGAATCAACGAGTTTGTCGATCATTGGAAGTGCAAATCTATCTTTGGGGCATGCTTGGTTGAGGTTGGAAAAGTTTATCCAGGTCCCCCACTTGCTGATAAGTATATTTTATGTACTTATTTTGACTTCATAATATAGTCATTTAATAGTTCTTTTGAAAAATTATTCCATAATTTATTGTATATTTCGTTTAATAGACGAAACTCGATGAAAGAAAGTTGATTTGAAAGAAAGAAGTGAAAATTGACGGAAAAATGACCAATATCCAAAGTTGGGGGACTAAAGTGTACATAATCTAAAGTTATGTCGAAACTTATGATGAAGATTCGAGAATGCTATGAGTCAATTGCATTCAATTAGAGGTCAAAAGGAGTTAAATATAACCAATATATTTTCACAAATCAATTTTCAACCGCACAAGCATGTTCCAGATTTTCAGCTAGAGATACCTAGCAAAAGTTCGAATTGGGAAAAGTCTATTTCAAGTAAAGTTGTAACCGTTTGAATATCTTTACAACCCAATTTGAACACGAAAAGATGACAAGAACAGCAAATAAAAGAGAAAATTTGCTTGGAGTCTTCTTCATGTAATTAAGGCCTAGTAATCTGTGTCTTTCCAGGCAAAAACATGCTCTATTTATAGTGTCTGCAGAAGAATACTGATTTAGAAACCGCGTATATGTGAATATCATCTTTGAATTCCTGCCAATGACTAAAGAAATTAGTCTATATTGACAGCTTAAGTTTGTTTCTTTTTTAAAATCTTCCGGTCGTTGACCTCTCTTGTTTCCATATTGTGAAACGAGAGAAAAATATAAATATTTTATATCCCAATAATTAATTTATCTGAATAATCTGATTTTTAAATTTTCTTTACTGAAGAAATTAATATATTCCCTTCAAACTTCAAAGGCATATATGCATTGACTTTTTTAAACATGTTATCTATTCCATTTGATCTCCCCTGCCTTCCACTTGAAGAGAGCATGATAACAAACTTATTGGAATATCATGACTTAGACCTAACACGTTCAAGACTTTGAATGCGTAAAAGCTATTATTCTTGCGTTGCATGACCGTGACTTAGGCTATCACCAGTAATTATTTTAAACAATATTGACATAAGAATGCAACAAAATGCTAACAAGTCGGCAAAACAATTTCATACAGTTAAAAAATGAGATAATAAAAACTTCAGAGGATTCAATATGAATTGTAATACGTACGAATAGAGTTCAGAACAAGAATATGCGTCATTGAGTCGTTGTGCAATATGTATTCTTTATTATGTTAATTAGAATCGGCAAACTTTCCTTAGCTAATTTCGTTTTATTTTTATTTTTTAATGTACTTTCCCATTTCTCCGGAAATCCAAGTGAAGGCTTCATATTTAACTTCAACGAGAAATAAAATTTTGAGTCGGTTCGTATTTAGCAAGTCTTTTGAATTTAAGTTCTGATAAATTTTGTTCCAACAAAGAAATATTGTTATAATAATCAGTATTTTTTTTAAATTTTAATTCAAATTAGCGACAGAAATAGGAAAGAAAATTCGTTGCTAATTTTTGACCACTCATTTTCGTTGGTGATTAACGACGAACAAAGTTGTTGCTGATGTCGTCGTTAAATCAAATCCGTCGATGATTACGAAACAAGTAGGAACGAAAATTTGTTGCTAATTAGCAACGGATTTTTATACTCGTTGCTAAATTACCCGCGCTACTTTCAATGACGGAAAATTTTCATCGATAAAACCTTTTCCGAATGAAAATCGTAGCATTAGCAACGGAATTTGTTGCTGCTGAAGTTGAGTTTTGGGGTTGTGTATGTGCTCATTCTTATACCATTTTCCAACAATCATTAAGGCAATCACATACCAGAAGTTTTAATATCAAAGTATCTTTATTCTTTGATCAAATAAATTTTTCAAAAACTTGAAATAAACGTCTAATGCATATAAATCCTCACAATCGCACTATACGTACAGGGGTTCACAAGGTTACATGGAAATGATTAGAAGAAAAAACCCAAAACCCAAAATGAAATCCTCTCATGCGTCATTTCCCCCTAAATCCAAACCCTGGAAACTAGCTCATCCTTTCACAACGACGAGAAAATGCCGCAGCACTCATCTCCACCTCCGGCCGGCTCCAAAAGAATTGCTTGCTCACTTTGTAATATGAAAGCATAGATGACATTTATCGCCTATCTTCTGCAATATTTTGTCCTGATATGAAGACTAGCAAGAAAAGTAATTTTCATAATATTCGTGTTATTTTCCTGGACGAAAAGGTTGTGGTAAGTGAAAATCGCCAGCATGAATAAACTAAAACGGTAGAGATAAATTCACCTAATAGATAATAACAAACATCGAGTAATCTATCAAGTAAATAACTGAATTAATCTAAGTAAATTGAAAGAAATACTATCCTATCAATACTCCAGTGATTTTGGCATCAAGACGGATGGATCGAGGCTCAAATCAAGAGTTAAAAATTTCACAGTAGCACCATACAAATTGAACCAAAGTAACCTACTCAAATGGACCACAACAACTCTCCAAAATCGGCCAAGAAAAGCTACACATGAAAGACAGCACGAGCAGATCGAAACAAGGGAAGAAACGCTCACGAACCAGCAGCAGAGAAAATTTAATCCGACAGTTAGGTCACCGGTACAGAACTGACAGACAATGAAGTAGAGACGACAACCCACAGAAGGGCTGGAGACAGAGGTTAAAGGTTACAAAAAGAAACAACCAAGAAAAGGTCAGAGGCACAAACAATGTCAAATGAAAGAGAAAGCTGTATGTTGTGTCTCAACACAAAGGAAAGACCCTATTTAAATACACCACATAATAGGTTAAGTAATGGGCCGATCTCATAGAGTGACTTGGTTCTTCTTTGCAATTTGAGCTACCAAGTGTGAATTTTGACTCAACACATAAATTTTTGACTTATGAAAAGTCTAATGAAAAATTTCGACCCCAATATTCATCATCGCCTTGAGATTCATTTGGTATCAAAACACCTTCAAGCCAAATGTACATGCAAAAAGAAAAAAAACTAGTTTAGTAGTCTTACAATGTGATTTCAAACAAAATTAAAATATCACATACCTTTACCGATATTTACAAGTGTAAGGTAATTTCGCTCATGCTTGCAGGGTTATAATCAGAATGTACTTTCTCAAAACTTACTCAAAATGTTGTCAAACCTTGAGACACAATATCTCTAATAAAATGCAACCTAACATCTATATGTTTAGTGATTTTAGAAACACGAGGGTTCTTACACAAATGGATGGTAGATTGACTGTCAATATATTATCACATTCTTACTTAAAGCACCTAGTTCATTAAGTAAATCTCTAAACCACAAAACTTCTTTAATAGCTTTGGTGGCAGCAATATATTTAGATTCAATAGTAGATAGAGCAATAATATGTTGAAGCCGAGACTTCTAACTCACACAATATTTACCCAAAGTAAACAAACAAGAAGAAGTAGACTTCCTATCATCTCTATCACCCCTATAATCAGCATCCGTAAACCCTTGAAGTTGTACATCCCTATCAGCAAACTTACAAACTAACCCCTCATTAAAAGTGCTCAAGGACCTAAGCAACAACTCTAAAGCTTCCCAATGTTTGGGACCAGGATTGGACAAATACCTACTTAGCACACTCACGATGAAAACCAAATAAGGTCTAGTACAGACAATAAGGTACATATCAAAACCAATAACATTAGAGTAAGACACGTCACTCATAAAATCTTTTTCTTCTTCATGTGTAGGTGATTGGTCATTTGATAATGCAAAATGGTTTCCAAGAGGCACAAAAGAAGGTTTGTAATCAAATATGCCAATTTTTTTTTTTCAAAACTTTAAGTACGTAAGGAGTTGGATGTACGTACAAGCAAGAATTAGACCTATTCCGATTAATTTCCGTACCAAGGATCCTACCAACATGTCCTAAATCTTTTATGCCAAATTCTTTCCCTAACTTCGTTTTAATCTTGTTTACAACTTTCATATTAGGTCCCAATTAACAACATGTCCACATAAAGTAACAAATACACACTCTCTATGGTACAAGTAATATAAGCAATGGTCAAACTCACTCCTCTTAAAATCGATAGACAACACATAGGATTCAAACTATTTATACCACAGACCCAGAGATTGTTTTGGCATATAAAGAGATTTCTTTAAAAAAACACACATGGCTAGGTTTATGCTTACTTTCAAAACCTTTATGCCAATTTGTAAAAATCTTTTCATCAACGTCACCATGAAAAATCAGTTTTGACATCAAGTTGTTCAAGTTCCCTATCATCGTAAGCAACAAAAGCAAGCATAACCCTAATAGTGGTATACTTAATAACTGGCGAAAAGATCTCATTATAATCTACCACTTTTTTCCGTATGTATCCCTTAGTTACTAACCTAGCCTTGTATCTCATGGGCTCACTCTCAATTGTCCCCTCCTTAATTTTATAAACTCATTTGCATCCAACTATGGATTTATTCATAGGCCTAGGAACTAAATCCCAAATTTCATTATTGTCAAAAGAACTCATCTCTTTTCTACTGGCACCTAGCCACTCATAGATATTTGGCTCTTTATCAACTAGTTCTTGATAACTAGTATAGACTATGGTATAGTCAGACATTCTTTGGGGGTTCCCTATGTTGTCTCATCTCTCTATCTCTAGTTAATTGATAAGTAGCCTGAGGGTTTTGGTCCATAAGGTTGTCCTCAACAACGTCCTCTCACCTTCTAACTCTATGTTCAGCTGATTTTGTGTATTACTCTCCACATTGCTCGAGATAATGAGATTATGGACACTGAAAGACTCCACCTCAATTGGGGACTCTTCTCTAACAGTTTCTTGTTGTTCCTCACTCTTTTTGCAAGGCATCTTAGATTCATTAAATGTGATATTGCGACTTTTGGTAAGGAATCCCTTTTTATAGGAGGAGTCAATTAACCTTAATGGTTGGATCAAATCAAGAATGATATGGATCGTCCATCTAGATGCTTCATCCGAACCTTTGAATTAAAGGTGGATATTCATATTTGAAGGAAAGGCCACGATAAAGCCGTGCATTTTATGCATGGGGTGAAGGAACATCGCCTCGGAATATATGAAGGAAGATCATCATTTCTCATTAAATTAATTGATAACGCATGCTTTGAAAACAAGTGACGCATCAACTGACTTTTCTTGAAATTACGATGTGTAACGCATAACGCATGTCCTATCAATATCCTTTCACGGAAGAGGCGTCACCTCGCCTCTGTAATAGTGTTACTTTTGCTATTAGAGGCCTCATCCCTACAGCATGGAAATTTGCCTCTGCAACACATTTTCAACCCAGCTTTTAGAGACCTCATCCCTGATACATGGAACTTTGCCTCTAGACAAATTATTCATCTCATTTTAGAGGCCCTCATCCTTAAACTATGGGATTCGACTGTGTAGCAAATATTTCTCCTAAGTGAATGGTTTTATCCATAGAACATGGGACTCCAATTTTACAGCTACAAGTTCTCCAAGTATTAGGCCTCATCCTTCGAGTGAGATTTCGCCTTTGTATCAGTACATCTTCCATGCAAGGCCTCATCCTCAAATTGGAACTTCACCTCTAAACTTTTCTCTACTATCATAGAAGATCTTCATCCACTCATTGATTCGTCACACATGCCTCATCATCAATCACGCATAATATAAATATTCATACTTGGACTGAGGGACTAACTTAATATGCCTTTTCACAACAAAGTAACTATGCCTTTGTATCTTCATTTCTCCTACCACAATCACTTCATCACCTTAGCTAAGTTAAATGTCAGAGGTAGTTCATAAACCCTCCCTTATGTATTATCTCTTTAACTTTCTTACCAAAGTCCATGCCTGGGACTTGGGGGACTATTATTATACCACATCCTACGGGGTTCCAATCAGTTGCCATGTCGCAGCTATTTAGCAAGTTACTTGTTTCGACTAAGCGTGCTTATATGAGATCGATAACGATGAAATTATATTATGATTTCTCAGCTCCACTTCGATATTTAAGTCGCAAAAGATGGCAAGAAAATACTAGCGCTTAGCCAAAATCTTTCACTGAATATTTCAGGAATTTCCTTGATAATGGCTAATCAAAATATATAAAGTAGGAGGTCAGGAAAATTAATTACAAAAAAAATATCAGAAAAGTCAATGTGTTTAGGGTCAATTCTAGACATAGATCCTTGAATTCTTGGAAAGCCTCTTAAGACCCACTAGATTGAAAGGACAATTAAGTCTGTAGATTGTGTACACACTAGCCGTGTCAACGAGCTGAGCCACGAACTAAAACTCGAAGCTCAGCTCGGCTCGAGGAGAAAATGTTCGAACTTTATTTGGCCCGAGTTGAGCCGAGCAAAAGCTTGGCCAAAAAATTAAGGCTCGGCTCAAGCCTTAGCGGGCCGAGCAGCTCGATCTTTTTTTTCTTCATTCGACAACTGCCTCATGCAGGCAGCTTGTCAAAGTTTAATATATTTTTTTATCGGCTCGTCTCGTCCGGGTTGGCTCGGGCTTGAGCCTTTAAACTAAAATGGACTCGGCCTGAGCCTCGGCTCGACTCGACTCGAGCTTTCTCAACAGCGAGCCATTTTGTCATCCCTAGTACACACTATCATAAGGAGAAAAAATCGAATTCAACTGTTTGTTGATGTAGTTTGGGTGTTTTTGGAAATTAATTTCGTAATACCTGTATTGTAATTAATTATTTGTTACATATAATTAGTGCATTTATCTATTCTTAAATGTACATGAATTATTCTAGTTCTTAGATTAAAATTCTAGTTCTTATATTGAAGTATATAATGATATCTTGATATCAATGTTTTAGAACTTTGTCCTGGTCGAAAATATTGGGGTCCCTTTGATTTGTGTTTTAATTTTGAATTTTCAGTTTTGAGTTTTGAATTTATTTTCAGCTTTCTATTTTAAGGGTCTGTTTTAAGATTGTCAAAAGCGCATTCGGTTTGTCGATTCGAAAAATTATTTATAAAAACACGAAAACTAGAATATACGTTTGGTTTGAATTTTCGAAAAATTATTTTGTAATACTTTATTCCATGAAATTTATATTCAGTAAAAATAGAACAATTTTTTTGTTAATATATTATCAAGCAATAAATACATTTTAAAGTTGATGAATTTTAAAATATTTTTCCTCGATACAAAAGTAAAGTAAAACATTAATAATAATTTGAGTTGAACATGTAGGAAGTAAAAATAAAAATTAAAGACGTGAATTGAGAATATTTTTATTTGTGTTCATTTAAATATATTTTTTAGAATTTTTATTTAAATAATCATTAAAAGTTTATTATTTTATTTTTCTTTATAATTCTTTTCTATATTTTTTTATAATTTTATTAATATTTTGGATTTTTATTTTTTCAAAATTTTTATTCTTTTTTTTTTTTAATTTATCAATTTTATATTTTAAAACTTTTAATCTTTTAAATTTTATTAAATGACTTGTTTTCATTTTCAGAATTTTCATTGAAAACACTCAAAACTTCAAAAATATTTTTTTGAGTTTTATGTTATAAATTTAATCTTATTTTCGAAAATGCATTTTCAGAAATACCAAAGCAAACATTTTTTAAGATGTGTTTACTTTTTGTTAGGGAAAATAAATGTCCCAAAAATATAGAGTAATACAGAATTTGACAACTAAACATTGAATCTATGTTATTAAGAACTACTTAGTACTAATTCCCAAAATTAGTTGTATTCGAAGGACAAAAATGTGGTCCAAGAAATTTACAAATAAGGTTCAAGACAAAGGCACTTTACAAAGTAAAGTCCATGACAAATACACTTTACAAAGGCACTTTTCTTCAACGCCGCTGTGCAAAATGATTTTTTTGTTGAGCATATCGTGATTCTGTAAACAATCATTGGAGAAAATATTATTTTAATTCGAATGAAAGAGGCCAAATTAGGGTTTGCTGATAGAAATTAAGGAAAAAATTAGGGCCCTTATATGCACTTATCACAGCTCTCACGCTAATGTTTCTTAGCAAACATTGTAAATTTCCATAGTGAAAAGAAATATATATCTATGCTTTTATGATCTTCTTGTGAATGTTCTTGGGACATAATTTGTTTTCATAAACTTGCATTCTTCGTAGAGATTCGTTAGGGTCATATGCGAGAAGAGTTTTAATATTATTTGAGAAAGATTATTAAATAATGTAGTAAAATTGATCGTCAAGTCTAAATAAGTATAGTCAATTACTTAATATGAAAATTGAGGAATATAATGAGATTGGGTATCCTAGTGGTTTTAATTATTTTAGTTTCCATCAAAGCATGACGATTAGTTAAAATTCTTATCTTTAGTTAATTATTAATTTTGATTTGCAATTATCAACGTCCTCAAAATTGTGCTATTCCAATTAAAGATAATATTAATTGGAATCTATCCGAATTCACATTTTTCATGGAAATGATCTTTTATTTACTTTTTATTACTTGTTTACGATATCATATATTTACGTAATTTTAACAAACAAAATTTTGACGCTACTGATGGGGACAGTAGCTTATTTAGCCCCTGTTGGACGGAGATTAAAATCAGTTTTTATTAGATTTTGATAGAAATTGATAAAATGTGTGGGTGAAAAGTTGTGGGATCCACAAAATATGTGGTTAAACTTAATTATTGATTTTAACTTAAATTAAAATCTACATTTTAAAAGGATGAACCGCATCCTTAGCGGCCCCCACCTGCCCTGCCCTGAGCCTTAGTGAAGGAGGTAAATCGCAGGTTATGCCTTCAAGGGTACAGGGTGGAAGACTACTTGTACACTTGCACTTACCTTAAAATCTACATTTTAATCAGTACCAAACACGGGTTTGGTTAGTTTTCATTTAATTATAAGTTTAATTCGCACTTTCCTACTTTATTTAGATTTCTAATTTTCTTTTAATTCGTACTTTCCTACTTTATTTAGATTTCTAATTTTCTTTTAAATATTTTAGTATTTTTTATACTTCTTGCATACAAAGTTCGAGACACAGTGATTTAGTGCCATTTGACTCGAAGATCTAACCTACATTCATGTTGGGATAGAGAGAACGGAAAGAACAAAAAAAATAGCAAGAAATCACGATGGCCAATATAAGGTAAAAAAGTCAAATCCAATTGTGGACGAAAGGAATGCTAGACTTATAGTATAACTGATGGCTCCACGGATTATTCAAAATTAGTTTACCATATCGTATACCGCATTTTGACATGATAACTTGCATCTAAGAACTCATGTTGATGTTGACCCAAAATAATATACATCCAACGTGGCGAATAGATCGCAAAGCCTCTCATATCCACACAACCCTAGTTTCTACATACTTGGACAAACAAGCCACACGTTATTTCCTCTCCGACGAGGGTGGAGTTGGCTGCGTGAACTCCAATGATTAAGTCACTAGACAAAGTAAATAAATGAGTGTGGAAGAGTTTTAGACGTGAGCCACCAACACAAACAAGGGGTCGACCTTTGGGAGTAAAAGATAAAACAACATTTATATCATCCACATAAATCTCCATTATCTTACCAATAGGATTGACAAACATTTTGTTAACAAGCCTTTGGTAGGTCAACTCGACATTCTTTAGGCCAAAGTGCATGACTTTTTAGCAATAAAGTTCTCTATTCGTAATGAGGTGCTTTCCGTGTCGGATGGGTGCATGAGAATCTGGTTGTATCGCGAATACGCATTTATAAAGCTAAATAGCTAATGTCCGACTTTAGAATCAACGAGTTTGTCGATCATTGGAAGTGCAAATCTGTCTTTGGGGCATGCTTGGTTGAGGTTGGAAAAGTTTATGTAGGTCCCCCACTTGCTGATAAGTATATTTTATGTACTTATTTGGACTTGATAATATAGTCATTTAATAGTTCTTTTGAACAATTATTGCATAATTTATTGTATATTTCGTTTCATAGGCGAAACTCGATGAAAGAAAGTTGATTTGAAATAAAGAAGTGAAACTTATGATGAAGATTCGAGAATGGTATGAGTCAATTGCATTCAATTAGAGGTCAGAAGGAGTTAGATATAACCAATATATTTTCACAAATCAATTTTCAACCGCACAAGCATGTTCTAGATTTTCAGCTAGAGATTGAGACCCATTTTTTACCTAGCAAAAGTTCGAATTGGGAAAAGTCTATTTCAAGTAAAGTTGTAACCGTTTAAATATCTTTACAATCCAATTTGAACACGAAAAGACGACAAGAACAGCAAATAAAAGAGAAAATTTGCTTGGAGTCTTCATCATGTAATTAAGGCCTAGTAATCTGTGTCTTTCCAGGCAAAAACATGCTCTATTTATAGTGTGTGCAGAAGAATACTGATTTAGAAACCGCGTATATGTGAATATCATCTTTGAATTCCTGCCAATGACTAAACAAATTAGTCTATATTGACAGCTTAAGTTTGTTTCTTTTTTAAAATCTTCCGGTAGTTGACCTCTCTTGTTTCCATATTGTGAAACGAGAGAAAAATATAAATATTTTATATCTCAATAATTAATTTATCTGAATAATCTGATTTTTAAATTTTCTTTACTGAAGAAATTAATATATTCCCTTCAAACTTCAAAGGCATATATGCATTGACTTTTTTAAACATGTTATCTATTCCATTTGATCTCCCCTGCCTTCCACTTGAAGAGAGCATGATAACAAACTTATTGGAATATCATGACTTAGACCTAACACGTTCAAGACTTTGAATGCGTAAAAGCTATTATTCTTGCGTTGCATGACCGTGACTTAGGCTATCACCAGTAATTATTTTAAACAATATTGACAAAAGAATGCAACAAAATGCTAACAAGTCGGCAAAACAATTTCACACAGTTATAAAATGAGATAATAAAAACTTAAGAGGATTCAATATGAATTGTAATACGTACGAATAGAGTTTAGAACAAGATTATGCGTCATTGACTCGTTGTGCAATATGTATTCTTTATTATGTTAATTAGAATCGGCAAACTTTCCTTAGCTAATTTCGTTTTATTTTTATTTTTTTATGTTCTTTCCCATTTCTCCGGAAATCCAAGTGAAGGACTTCATATTTAACTTTAACGAGAAATAAAATTATGAGTTGGTTCGTATTTAGCGTGTTGTTGATTGGAAGCAAGTCTTTTGAATTTAAGTTCTAATAAATTAGATTAATCTACGTGTACATAGTTGTACACACAGGGGATGACATAATGTGAGTGGAGTGGGACCCGCGATACAGTATCGCGGGTCCCACTCCACTCACATTATGTCATCCCCTGTGTGTACAATTATGTACACGTAGCACTTTCCTAATAAATTTTGTTCCAACAAAGAAATATTGTTATAATAATTAGTATTTTTTTTAAAATTTTAATTCAAATTAGCGACAGAAATAGGAACGAAAATTCGTTGCTAATTTTTGACCACTCATTTTCGTTGGTGATTAACGACAAACAAAGTTGTTGCTGATGTCGTCGTTAAATCAAATTCGTCGATGATTACCAACCAAATAGGAACGAAATTTTGTTGCTAATTAGCGACGGATTTTTATACTCGTTGCTAAATTACCGGCGCTACTTTCAGTGACGGAAAATTTTCATCGATAAAACCTTTTCCGAATGAAAATTGTAGCATTAGCAACGGAATTTGTTGCCGCTGAAGTTGAGTTTTGGGGTTGTGTATGTGCTCATTCTTGTACCATTTTCCAACAATCATTAAGGCAATCACATACCAGAAGTTTTAATTTCAAAGTATCTTTATTCTTTGATCAAATAAATTTTTCAAAAACTTGAAATAAACGTCTAATGCATATAAATCCTCACAATCGCACTATACGTACAGGGGTTCACAAGGTTACATGGAAATGATTAGAAGAAAAAACCCAAAACCCAAAATGAAATCCTCTCATGTGTCATTTCCCCCTAGATCCAAACCCTGGAAACTAGCTCATCCCTTCACAACGACGAGAAAATACCGCTGCACTCATCTCCACCTCCGGCCGGCTCCAAAAGAATTGCTTGCTCACTTTGTAATATGAAAGCATAGATGACATTTATCGCCTATCTTGTGCAATATTTTGTCCTGATATGAAGACTAGCAAGAAAAGTAATTTTCATAATATTCGTGTTATTTTCCTGGACGAAAAGGTTATGGTAAGTGAAAATCGCCAGCATGAATAAACTAAAACGGTAGAGATAAATTCACCTAATAGATAATAACAAACATCGAGTAATCTATCAAGTAAATAATTGAATTAATCTAAGTAAATTGAAAGAAATACTATCCTATCAATACTCCAGTGATTTTGGCATCAAGACGGATGGATCGAGGCTCAAATCAAGAGTTAAAAATTTCACAGTAGCACCATACAAATTGAACCAAAGTAACCTACTCAAATGGACCTCAACAACTATCCAAAATCGGCCAAGAAAAGCTACACATGAAAGACAGCACGAGCAGATCGAAACAAGGGAAGAAACGCTCACGAAGCAGCAGCAGAGAAAATTTAATCCGACAGTTAGGTCACCGGTACAGAACCGACAGACAATGGAGTAGAGACGACAACCCACAGAAGGGCTGGAGACAGAGGTTAAAGGTCACAAAAAGAAACAACCAAGAAAAGGTCAGAGGCACAAACAATGTCAAATGAAAGAGAAAGCTGTATGTTGTGTCTCAACACAAAGGAAAGACCCTATTTAAATACACCACATAATAGGTTAAGTAATGGGCCGATCTCATAGAGTGACTTGGTTCTTCTTTGCAATTTGAGCTACCAAGTGTGAATTTTGACTCAACACATAAATTTTTGACTTATGAAAAGTCTAATGAATAATTTCGACCCGAATATTCATCATCGCCTTGAGATTCATTTGGTATCAAAACACCTTAAAGCCAAATGTACATGCAAAAAGAAAAAAAACTAGTTCAGTAGTCTTACAATGTGATTTCAAACAAAATTAAAATATCACATACCTTTACCGATATTTACAAGTGTAAGGTAATTTCTAAACTTTACAAGCGTAGCACCTTAGTGCTCATGCTTGCAGGGTTATAATCAGAATGTACTTTCTCAAAACTTACTTAAAATTTTGTCAAACCTTGAGACACAATATCTCTAATAAAATGCAACCTAACATCTATATGTTTAGTGCTTTTATGAAACACGAGGGTTCTTACACAAATGGATGGTAGATTGACTATCAATATATTATCACATTCTTACTTAAAGCACCTAGTTCATTAAGTAAATCTCTAAACCACAAAACTTCTTTAATAGCTTTGGTGGCAGCAATATATTTAGATTCAATAGTAGATAGAGCAATAATATGTTGAAGCCGAGACTTCTAACTCACACAATAGTTACCCAAAGTAAACAAACAAGAAGAAGTAGACTTCCTATCATCTCTATCACCCCTATAGTCAGCATCTGTGAACCCTTGATGTTGTACATCCCTATCAGCAGACTTACAAACTAACCCCTCGTTAAAAGTGCTCAAGGACCTAAGCAACAACTCTAAAGCTTCCCAATGTTTGGGACCAGGATTGGACAAATACCTACTTAGCACACTCACGATGAAAACCAAATAAGGTGTAGTACAGACAATAAGGTACATAACAAAACCAATAACATCAGAGTAAGACACTTCACTCATAAAATCGTTTTCTTCTTCATTTGTAGGTGATTGGTCATTTGATAATGCAAAATGGTTTCCAAGAGGCACAAAAGAAGGTTTGTAATCAAATATGCCAATTTTTTTTCAAAACTTTAAGTACGTAAGGAGTTGGATGTACGTACAAGCAAGAATTAGACCTATTACGATTAATTTCCGTACCAAGGATCCTCCCAACATGTCCTAAATCTTTTATGTCAAATTCTTTCCCTAACTTCATTTTAATCTTGTTTACAACTTTCATATTAGGTCCCAATTAACATGTCCACATAAAGTAACAAATACACACTCTCTGTGGTACAAGTAATATAAGCAATGGTCAAACTCACTCCCCTTAAAACCGATACACAACACATAGGATTCAAACTATTTATACCACAGACGCAGAGATTGTTTTGGCATATAAAGAGATTTCTTTAAAAAACACACATGGCTAGGTTTATGCTTACTTTCAAAACCTTTAGGCTGATTTGTAAAAATCTTTTTCATCAAGGTCACCATGAAAAATCAGTTTTGACATCAAGTTGTTCAAGTTCCCTATCATAGTAAGCAACAAAAGCAAGCATAACCCTAATAGTGGTATACTTAATAACTGGCGAAAAGATCTCATTATAATCTACCACTTTTTTCTGTTTGTATCCCTTAGTTACTAACCTAGCCTTGTATCTCATGGGCTCACTCTCAATTGTCCCCTCCTTAATTTTATAAACTCATTTGCATCCAACTATGGATTTATTCATAGGCCTAGGAACTAAATCCCAAATTTCATTATTTTCAAAAGAACTCATCTCTTTTCTATTGGCACCTAGCCACTCCTCATAGATATTTGGCTCTTTATCAACTAGTTGTTGATAACTAGTATAGACTATGGTATAGTCAGACATTCTTTGGGGGTTCCCTATGTTGTCTCATCTCTCTATCTTTAGTTAATTGATAAGTAGCCTGAGGGTTTTGGTCGATAAAGTTGTCCTCAACAACTCCCTCTCACCTTCTAACTCTATGTTCAACTGATTTTGTGTATTACTCTCCACATTGCTCGAGATAGTGAGAATATGGACACTGAAACACTCCACCTCAATTGGGGACTCTTCTCTAACAGTTTCTTGTTGTTCCTCACTCTATTTGCAAGGCATCTTAGATTCATTAAATGTGATATTGCGACTTTTGATTATTCTCACGCATTTTATAGTTCCCGAACCTTATGTTTGACATTCTCTACTAGGTTTTACTCCATTATGACTGAAGCCACATTTTTAGCCCTCCACTCAATAGTATAATTAATGGGTCCTCCTTGCAACGTCCAAATATTCTAATCCCTACCCATCACCTAAACCAACTCCTCAAAAGTTAAGATAATAGGAACACGACCTCAGAGCAAATTATCCTAAGTTCAGCCCCAATTGCCAAACCCCTCATCATAACGAGCCATTATTAAAGGTTTTGAGATTTTCGAATAGTAAACACAAAATAGATAAAGAGATTAACCTTAATGGTTGGATCAAATCAAGAATGATCTGGATCGTCCATCTAGATGCTTCATCCGAACCTTTGAATTAAAAGTGCATATTCATATTTGAAGGAAAGGCCACGATAAAGCCGTGCATTTTATGCATGGGGTGAAGGAACATCACCTCGGAATATATGAAGGAAGATCATCATTTCTCATTAAATTAATCGATAACGCATGCTTTGAAAACAAGTGACGCATCAACTGACTTTTCTTGAAATTACGATGTGTAACGCATAACGCATGTCCTATCAATATCCTTTCACGCAAGAGGCGTCACCTCGCCTCTGTAATAGCGTTACTTTTGCTATTAGAGGCCTCATCCCTACAGCATGGAAATTTGCCTCTGCAACACATTTTCAACCCAGCTTTTAGAGACCTCATCCCTGATACATGGAACTTTGCCTCTAGACAAATTATTCATCTCATTTTAGGGGCCCTCATCCTTAAACTATGGGATTCGACTGCGTAGCAAATATTTCTCCTAAGTGAATGGTTTTATCCATAGAACATGGGACTCCAATTTTACAGCTACAAATTCTCCAAGTATTAGGCCTTATCCTTCGAGTGAGATTTCGCCTTTGTATCAGTACATCTTCCATGCAAGGCCTCATCCTCAAATTGGAACTTCACCTCTAAACTTTTCTCTACTATCATTGAAGATCTTCATCCACTCATTGATTCGACACACATGCCTCATCATCAATCACGCATAATATAAATATTCATACTTGGACTGAGGGACTAACTTAATATGCCTTTTCACAACAAAGTAACTATGCCTAGGCAAAACATAGATCACCGAATGTTGTATCATCATTTCTCCTACCACAATCACTTCATCACCTTAGCTAAGTTAAATGTCAGAGGTAGTTCATAAACCCTCCCTTATGTATTATCTCTTTAACTTTCTTACCAAAGTCCATGCCTGGGACTTGGGGGACTATTATTATACCACATCCTATGGGGTTCCAATCAGTTGCCATGTGGCAACTATTTAGCAAGTCATAAAAAGTGACTACTCTACAGCCTAGGTGTAATATCATAAAAGTAGATTGACAAGTTGACTGAAAGACAGCACGAAGGATCTTGTGGATGAGAGAAAGCTATAGGAAATGCCTTACGAAATCAAAGGATCATTACTTCGAAAATGTGCTATAGCAGATCGTAGCACTTTGCCTCTATCATGGAGGGTTGGCCTCAAAATGGCACCTAGGCTAAGGTAAATGCATTACTCCGACTTCCACTTTGATGGTCTCGACTACACCAGATAATAAACTGATGTGGAGTTCAAGCCTAAGAAATGCCCTTTGAACCTATAACGATAGAAGTTACACCTATGAGGAGACTCATTCGCCGTTAAGATGTGGTCATGAGTCTTTCATCCAAGGTAACCACTTTATCTTTTTTACCATAAAATCTTACACTTAATTTAGTGTTATTTATAGGTAATGTTATTTTATACTCTTAACTTATAATTTAGCGCATTGTTTCCTCTCTACAACTCGGTGCACATACACATACTTGTGGCTTACATTTTTTTCGTTTATTCCACACCACACCCAATATTCACTTCTATAGTTTAATGACTTGAATGTTGAGTGCTTGTGGCTGCCTTCACTACCACCGAAGAAGGCAACATATTTGTAACGATTTTTCAAGTGTGCAGAAGCCTTATGCATAGACGTGAGTATAGTTGGGATCTCTAGACCACACTATCTAGTCGAAAACAAAAGTCAACAAAGAGCATATTCTATGACAATATCTTACGACCAAAGAGTTGGAGATCATCACTATCATGTGTAGTTGTTGGTAAGAATGAAGTATGGCTATTTTTCGGGGCCAGAAGTGAACCAGACAACATTATCCACCATTCAGTTTTAGATATTCTTGAATTTCAAGAGACGAGACTTCTTGTTGATGGAAGTTGTTGAGAGTGCTGGAAAGAGAAAATCGCAGTGAGTTATTGCAGGCACCAAAAGGAAACAAGTTGAAACTCAAAATGGATATAGCTTCCAAAGAAAAAAAAGGGGAAATGGGTTCACCGGGATTGGAGCTATTTACAGGTACAGTAGAGGTGAAGTGATAGCGGCCTTTGCAAAATCTGTTCATGGAACTACTTACCTTCTATCTGGTGAATGCTTGGCAATTCTAGGACTCATATTTGCAGCAAATCGGTTGCTGGCTGTTTTGGTGTGGAATCAGATTGTAGCAACGCGATAGTAACAATTCATAATTCTAGCTTCCATGCCTCGAAGGGTGCCTTGGTACATTACATTTGGAGCTGAAAGTAGTTTTCTGCAATATGGACTTTGCTTCAGTTAGCAAAGTTGCGAACTGAGCAGCCCATACTCTTCCATGACAAGCTTTTAACCAATTTCAGTTTAATGTTGGTTGGATGATCCCCCTCCAGATGGCCAAGTAGGTCGATGACAGTTGGATCGAAAAGGGAAAAAGAGTAAATTGCAGATTTGTCGTAGCCCATAAAACTGCTTTTAAAGTTTTAGTGATGTTTTTGTCATTTAGATTATTTTGATTTTTTTTACTATTCTAGTTCATTTGGGCTAGGCTTTGGTTTAAATCTTATAAATAAATGATTAATTCATTGTTTTTGGTTATCTTATTCATTCTCACATGGATTCCAGATTTATATTCTTAAAATTTTCTCTTGGATTCCTTGTTTCTTTTTGCGTCAAAAATATTAGTAGTAATTTGGTTTGCAAATGTACTAACTTTAGATCACGAGGTCTTAGGGGCTTACGTTTGTTCAAAAGTTAACTTATGCTTGAAAAGTAGGGTAATTTATCCAAATTTGACATTATTGTATGAGAAGTTTGCTGAAGACTAAGACTGATCCAAAATTTACTGCAATCTTATCTTATTGTCAACGAGGAGTTAACAAACATCAGTCATAGTTGAAGTTTTGGGCCTCTCTCTTAATTGGACGTGTGATGCAGGAGGGTCTGAGTCAGAAGTTGAGTTGTCGATGACACGTTAATGACTCCAAGGTATCACGAGTTAGCAGATCTGTGCAAGGATGGCAAGTGATCCCGTAACTTTAGTAATTGAGTCGTGTTTCGATAATTTGACCATAACTTTGGCTATAGTTATCAGAATTGCGATTATAACTTGATGTGTGCCTTTTTCATCCTCAAATTCCGCTGTTTTCCCTTTCGAATTGGTATTTTTAGTTAAATTTTGCTATTTTTAATAATATTTACATTGCATGTTAGGAGATGATTTTTAACACGATTTGGACTAAATTTTTCGCAGACTACTTATTTTATTTCATATTCTCATTAGGCGTGATATTTGAATTTTGCCATTTTTGGTAAAATTCGAATTTTTGTTATAAAGTCCGGCTTGTGGACTTATTTTGATTATTGCGTGATATAATAAAATTCTCTAAACTTCATAGACGTTTTCTCCGTGTTTTTCGGTGTTAATCTTGTGTTCTTCCCTATGAATTTGCTGGTAGAACTAGCCTACAGAATAATCACTATTCTGCCCGGTATCAACATGATGAGAAAGCTAAAAATAAATTCAATGGAAGACAAAAATAAGAAATTGAAATAAAAATCAATATCCTAATAAAATTTATTTTAAATTGTGTACTTTATTAATAAACACTAGTTAAAAACAATCTTTATTGACTCAAATGACATTAATTATATGGTATCCTAATCAAAAAAATAAAAATCAATCCACAAGTAAGAATACAAAAACTGAAGCATTTAATTTCCCCAAGAATCTTATTTTCCGCCCTTGTTCCACCATGAGTGGAGGAGTGGAATACTTTGTTCATTCCGGAAAAAATTAGAAGGATCAACCTTGGTTTTCACCTCAACCAACCTGTTGAAATTATTCTTGAAATATTTGATCCCCCAAATGCTGGCTTTTGCATAGCTCGTATTACCCTTGTCATTAACTCCTATATCAAGATCTCTATAGTTGATATATGCAGTCCTTGGAAACCGTGAAACATAAGGAGCCATGTAGCTGTAAAGCTTTCTAATCCAATTTATATAGTTTTGTGATGCTTCTACTTCTTCTTCTTCCCAATACACCAAGTGCTGAATTTTGTACAAATTACCAGCTCTGTGAGGAAAGGGAATCGCAAATTCTGAAATTTCATCCATTCTTCCACCATATGGACTCAAGATCATCTCAGCTTCCTCGGCTTCCTCTTCAAAAAACAATTTCCATATCCCTTCAAGCCCATTCTTAGATATAGGTTTTTGAACGTAGTCCGATTTTGCTTTGAAGTATTGTACATTTGGCTGAGTCCTGTTCAGCAAGACATCGCGTGATTCTATGGGAAACCCAGCAAAATATAGGATTGATTCTATCCAACTCATTTCGGTACAATCTTCTCTCTGCAAACCCAATTCCGGGAAGCTTCGTTGCATCAAAGGAAGCAACGTATCAACACTACCAAGGAACAATGAATTAAATGAAGCCTGTATAGTTCTCCCACCATCTTGGCTTGAATTTACCCTTCGTATAAGGATTCTAATGAACAAATCTTTGTCGAATTTGTGTGCGACATATTGCCATCGGTGAACAATATTTGTTGCATTTTGATCCAGGGTTTTGTCAATTGTAAACACAGTGACTTTTTCTGGAACATCCACCAATTGTATCTTCCAAGCAAGAATGACTCCAAAACTTGCACCTCCACCTCCTCTTATGGCCCAGAAGAGATCTTCGCCCATGGAATTTCTGTCGAGAATTCTTCCATTGACATCAACCATCCGCGCATCAATTATATTATCTGCTGCAAGCCCATATTTTCTTAATAATGCTCCATACCCTCCCCCACTGAAGTGTCCACCCACTCCAACAGTAGGGCAAACACCAGCAGGAAACCCTAGGGTTTGACTGTTCTCTGCAATTCTATAGTATAGTTCGCCGATTGTTGAACCAGCTTGAACCCACGCAGTTTTGTTCTCAACATCAACGCTTAATTGCCGTAGGTTGAAAAGATCAAGGATGACAAAAGGGACTTCTGATGCATAAGAAAGTCCTTCATAGTCATGGCCACCACTTCGAACCCGTATTTGCATGCCATTTTCTTTGGCACAATATATAACAGACTGAATCTGAGATTCGTGCATGGGTGTAACAATGACTAATGGCTTAGGTGTCGCGTCTGATGTGAACCGACGGTTTTGTATAGAGAAATTTAGGATGGATGAGTATGAAGTGTTGTCTGGGGTGTAAACAGTGTTGGAAATGGAAGAGTTATTGTTTGATTGAAGGGACAAACATTGAAGAAAATCATTGTGTCCATCAGAAGAAACTGCCCATAAACAAGAAAAAATAACTACAAAAGAAAATAAAAGGGAACAAATGCTTAAGGTCTTCATCAGTTAACGTAAATCTGATTAATTTGTGTATTCCAGAGCATAGAACAGGTTCAATATATAGTATCGTGAATTAGCATCCTTATTTTGAATCAAAGAATATTAATGTGAACATCAGGTTTGAAATTCCTGTTTTAACAATTGTATGTTAACGAATAGTCTGATTAAAGTTCCTATCATGAACAAATTTCTCAACACTATTTTGTTAAATTACATTATTTTAAAATGTGTTCTAGTTGAGGGAAGAAATGTATACAAATAAATGTATCCCCATTGGTTATATAATTAATTTATTTTTAGATTTTTCTTCAATAAATAAGTCATTAAATTCCAGATTATCTGATATTTCAAAGTCATATATTTTGACATTTTTTGAAATTTCTTTGAATTTATGTAGACCTGTATTCATAGACTCTGGTGAATGTCTAATTGAATATCTATGCTTCTGGAATGAACATTAATTCTATGAGGAGACTTAAAACTACAATCTGTAAGAATTCAAAACTTGATTTGCAAGCAAAGATTTTTATATGCTGACTGAACATTAATTCTAAATTTTTCCCGATACAAAATTTTTTAGTCTGTATTATAATAAGCTTGTATCTCCTTATGATGCTCTCTTATACTTATTCAGGTTACGTGTTTCGACTAAGCATGCTTATATGAGATCGATAACGATGAAATTATATTATGATTTCTCATCCCCACTTCTATACTTAAGTCACAAAAGATGGCAAGAAAATACTAACACTTAGCCAAAATCTTTCACTGAATATTTCAGGAATTTCCTTGATAATGGCTAATCAAAATATATAATGTAGGAGGTCAGGAATATTAATTACAAAAAAAATCAGAAAAGTCAATGTGTTTAGGGTCAATTCTAGACATAGATCCTTGAATAGCCTCTTAAGACCCACTAGATTGAAGGAAGGACAATTAAGTCTCTAGATTGTGTACACACTAGCCGTGTCAACGAGTCGAGCCGAAACTTGAAGCTTGGGCTCAGCTCGAGGAAAAAAGATTCGAACTTTTTTTGGCCAGAGTCGAGTCGAGCCGAGCAAAAGTTCGGCCAAAAAATTGAGACTCGGTTCAAGCCTTAGCAGGCCAAGCCAGTTCGATTTTTTTTCTTCATTCTACAACTGCCTCCTGCAAGCTGCAGGCAGCTTGTCAAAGCTGGCTGCAATGGTTCTAAATTATTTTAATATTTTTTTATCTGCTTGTCTCGTCCGGGCTGGGTCGGGCTAGAGCCTTCGCCCGAAAATGGACTCGGCTCGGCTCGGGCGGCCCGAGTGGCAAGCCATTTTGCCATCCTTAGTACACACTATCATCTTTATTTGACAATGGAAAGAAGAAAAAATCGAATTCAATTGTTTGTGATGTAGTTTGGATGTTTTTGGAAATTAATTTTGTAATACCTGTATTGTAATTAATTATTAGTTACATATAATTAGTGAATTTATGTATTCTTAAATGTACATGAATTATTCTAGTTCTTAGATTAAAATTCTAGTTCTTATATTGAAGTATATAATGATATCTTCATATCAACGTTTTAGAATTTGTCCTGGTCGAAAATACTAGGGTCCCTTTGATTTGTGTTTCAATTTTCAATTTTCAGTTTTGAATTTATTTTCAGCTTTCTATTTTAAGGATCTGTTTTAAGATTATCAAAAGTGCATTCGGTTTGTCGATTCGAAAAATTATTTCTAAAAACACGAAAACTAGAATATACGTTTGGTTTGAAACTTCAAAAAATTATTTTATAACACTTTATTCCATGAAATTTATATTAAGGAAAAATAGAACAATTTTTTTGTTAATATATTATCAAGCAATAAATACATTTTAAAGTTGTTGAATTTTAAAATATTTTTTCTCAATAAAAAAGTGAAGTAAAACAATAATAACAATTTGAGTTCAACATGTAGGAAATAAAAATAAAAATTAAAGACGTGAACTGAGAATATTTTTATTTGTGTTCATTTAAATATTTTTTTAGAATTTTTATTTAAATAATCATTAAAAGTTTATTATTTTATTTTTCTTTATAATTTTTATTTTTCTAGAATTTTTTTATAATTTTATTTTTGTTTTAGATTTTTATATTTTAGATTTATTTTTTCAAAATTTGTATTCTTTTTTTTTTAGAATTTATCAATTTTATATTTAAAACTTTTAATCTTTTAAATTTTATTAAATGGCTTGTTTTCATTTTCACAATTTTCATTGAAAACGCTCAAAACGTCAAAAATATTTTTTGAGTTTTATGTTATAAATTTAATCTTATTTACGAAAATGCATTTTCAGAAATACCAAACCAACCATATTTTCAGTATTTTGTAAAATTGAAAATTGAAAACTGAAAATGATTGAAAATAGCAAACCCGAAGCACCTTCAAGGGTTTAAAACCAACTTATCATTCGATGCCAATTCTAAAATGGTCGGCCTAGTATTTAATATTTCAATTATATCACTTGATTTGTCTGTCCGGTTACTTAGCAAAATTTTTTACATGATGTCTGATGATAATGTGATTCAACCAGACATGTTTACTTTTTGTTAGGGACATTTTACATGATGTCTGATGATAATGCGATTCGACCAGACGTGTTTACTTTTTGTTAGGGAAAATAAATGTCCCAAAAATATAGAGTAATACAGAATTTGACAACTAAACATTGAATCTATATTATTAAGAGCTACTTAGTACTAATTCCCAAAATTAATTGTATTCAAAGGACAAAAATGTGGTCCAAGAATTTTACAAAATAAGGTCCAAGACAAATACACTTTACAATGGCACTTTTCTTCAACGCCACTATTTTTTTGTTGTGCATATCGTGATTCTGTAAATAATCATTGGAGAAAATATTATTTTAATTCAAATGAAAGAGGCCAAATTAGGGTTTGCCGATAAAAACTAAGGCAAAAATTAGGGCCCTTATATGATGTTTCTGAAGGGTACATAATATCATATTTTTGAAGTTTAGAAATTACATGTTGACTTACATATTGGTATTAGATAAATTTGCACTTATCACAGCTCTCACGCTAATGTTTCTTAGTGTGTCGAATAGCGGTGGCAAAAAAGTTCGGAGGCTCGGACGGCTCAGGCTCGGCTCGGCTCGGAAAAAGCCCGAGCCGGGCCCGGCTCGGGCTCGGGCCGAGCCCCACTTAGGGGAGTCGGCTCGAGCGCGGCCCGGCCCGTGGCCCGGGCGAGCCACCTATTTAAAAAAAAAAAAAAAAATTTCTTTTTTTTGAAGGTAGCTAAGAAAAAGTAAAAATAAAAAATAAAAAAACCAAAAAATCCGAGCCGGCGAATAGATCGCAAAGCCTCTCATATCCACACAACCCTAGTTTCTACATACTTGGACAAACAAGCCACACGTTATTTCCTCTCCGACGAGGGTGGAGTTGGCTGCGTGAACTCCAATGATTAAGTCACTAGACAAAGTAAATAAATGAGTGTGGAAGAGTTTTAGACGTGAGCCACCAACACAAACAAGGGGTCGACCTTTGGGAGTAAAAGATAAAACAACATTTATATCATCCACATAAATCTCCATTATCTTACCAATAGGATTGACAAACATTTTGTTAACAAGCCTTTGGTAGGTCAACTCGACATTCTTTAGGCCAAAGTGCATGACTTTTTAGCAATAAAGTTCTCTATTCGTAATGAGGTGCTTTCCTTGTCGGATGGGTGCATGAGAATCTGGTTGTATCGCGAATACGCATTTATAAAGCTAAATAGCTAATGTCCGACTTTAGAATCAACGAGTTTGTCGATCATTGGAAGTGCAAATCTGTCTTTGGGGCATGCTTGGTTGAGGTTGGAAAAGTTTATGTAGGTCCCCCACTTGCTGATAAGTATATTTTATGTACTTATTTGGACTTGATAATATAGTCATTTAATAGTTCTTTTGAACAATTATTGCATAATTTATTGTATATTTCGTTTAATAGGCGAAACTCGATGAAAGAAAGTTGATTTGAAAGGAAGAAGTGAAACTTATGATGAAGATTCGAGAATGGTATGAGTCAATTGCATTCAATTAGAGGTCAAAAGGAGTTAAATATAACCAATATATTTTCACAAATCAATTTTCAACCGCACAAGTATGTTCTAGATTTTCAGCTAGAGATTGAGACCCATTTTTCACCTAACAAAAGTATGAATTGGGAAAAGTCTATTTCAAGTAAAGTTGTAACCGTTTGAATATCTTTACAATCCAATTTGAACACGAAAAGTTGACAAGAACAGCAAATAAAAGAGAAAATTTGCTTGGAGTCTTCATCATGTAATTAAGGCCTAGTAATCTGTCTTTCTAGGCAAAAACATGCACTATTTATAGTGTCCCGCAGAAGAATACTGCTTTAGAAACCGCGTATATGTGAATATCATCTTTGAATTCCTGCCAATGACTAAACAAATTAGTCTATATTGACAGCTTAAGTTTGTTTCTTTTTTAAAATCTTCCGGGCTAGTTGACCTCTCTTGTTTCCATATCGTGAAACGAGAGAAAAATATCAATATTTTATATCCCAATAATTAATTTATCTGAATAATGTGATTTTTAAATTTTCTTTACTGAAGAAATTAATATATTCCCTTCAAACTTCAAAGGCAAGTATATATGCATTGACTTTTTTAAACATGTTATCTATTCCATTTGATCTCCCCTGCGTTTAACTTGAAGAGAGCATGATAACAAACTTATTGGAATATCATGACTTAGACCTAACACGTTCAAGACTTTGAATGCGTAAAAGCTATTATTCTTGCGTTGCATGACCGTGACTTAGGCTATCACCAGTAATTATTTTAAACAATATTGACAAAAGAATGCAACAAAATGCTAACAAGTTGGCAAAACAATTTCACACAGTTATAAAATGAGATAATAAAAACTTAAGAGGATTCGATATGAATTGTAATACGTACGAATATGCGTCATTGACTCGTTGTGCAATATGTATTCTTTATTATGTTAATTAGAATCGGCAAACTTTGCTTAGCTAAATTCGTTTTATTTCACATCGAACACATAATGAAAATTTGTTGCTAATTAGCGACGGATTTTTATACTCGTTGCTAAATTATCGGCGCTACTTTCAGTGACGGAAAATTTTCATCGATAAAACCTTTTCCGAATGAAAATCGTAGCATTAGCAACGGAATTTGCTGCCGCTGAAGTTGAGTTTTGGGGTTGTGTATGTGCTCATTCTTGTACTATATTTCAACAATCATTAAGGCAATCACAAACCAGAAGTTTTAATTTCAAAGTATCTTTATTCTTTGATCAAATAAATTTTTCAAAAACTTGAAATAAACGTTTAATGCATAAATCCTCACAATCGCACTATACGAACATGGGTTGCTTCATAGAGGTTCACAAGGTGACATGGAAATGATTAGAAGAAAAAACCCAAAACCCAAAATGAAATCCTGTCATGCGTCATTTCCCCCTAAATCCAAACCCTGGAAACTAGCTCATCCCTTCACAATGGCGAGAAAATACCGTCGCGCTCATCTCCACTTCCGGCCAGCTCCAAAAGAATTGTTTTCTCACTTTGTAATATGAAAGCATAGATGACATTTATCGCCTATCTTCTGGAATATTTTGTCCTGATATGAAGACTAGCAAGAGAAGTAATTTTCATAATATTCATGTTATTTTCCTGGACGAAAAGGTTGTGGTAAGTGAAAATCGCCAGCATGAATAAACTAAAACGGTAGAGATAAATATACCTAATAGATAATAACAAGCATCGAGTACTCTATCAAGTAAATAATTGAATTCATCTAAGTAAATTGAAAGAAATACTATCCTATCAATACTCCAATGATTTTGGCATCAAGATGCATGGATCGAGGCTCAAAAATTACACAGTAGCACCATAAAAATTGAACCAAAGTAACCTACTCAAATGGACCACAACAACTATCCAAAATCGGCCAAGAAAAGCTACACATGAAAGACAGCACGAGCAGATCGAAACAGGGGCAGAAACGCTCACGAAGCAGCAGCAGAGAAAATTTAATCAGACGTTAGGTCATCGGTACAGAACCGACAGACAATGGAGTAGAGACGACAACCCACAGAAGGGCTGGAGACAGAGGCGAAAGGTCACAAAAAGAAACACCCAAGAAAAGGTCAGAGGCACAAACAATGTCAAATGAAAGAGGAAGCTGTATGTTGTTTCTCAACACAAAGGAAAGACCCTATTTAAATACACCACATAATAGGTTAAGTAATGGGCCGATCTCATAGAATGACTTGGTTTTTCTTTGCAATTTGAGCTACCAAGTGTGAATTTTGACTCAACACATAAATTTTTGACTTATGAAAAGTCTAATGAATAATTTCGACCCGAATATTCATCATCGCCTTGAGATTCATTTGGTATCAAAACACCTTCAAGCCAAATGTACCTGCAGGAAGAAAAAAATTAGTTTAGTAGTCTTACAATGTGATTTCAAACAAAATTAAAACATCACATACCTTTACTGATATTTACAAGTGTAAGGTAATTTCTAAACTTTACCAGGATAGCACCTTAGTGCTCATGCTTGCATGGTTATAATCAGAATGTGCTTTCTCAAAACTTACTCAAAATTTTATCAAATCTTGAGACACAATATCTCTAATAAAATGCAACCTAACATCTATATGTTTAGTGCTTCTATGAAACACGGGGATTCTTACACAAATGGATGGTAGATTGACTATCAATATATTATCACATTCTTACTTAAGGCACCTAGTTCATTAAGTAAATCTCTAAACCACAAAACTTCTTTAATAGCTTTGCTGGCAGCAATATATTTAGATTCAGTAGTAGATGGAGCAATAATATATTGAAGCTGAGACTTCTAACTCACACAATAGTTACCCAAAGTAAACAAACAAAAAGAAGTAGACTTCATATCCTCTCTATCACCACTATAGTCAGCATCCGTGAACCCTTTAAGTTGTACATCCCTATCAGCGGACTTACAAACTAACCCCTCATTAAAAGTGCTCAAGGACCTAAGCAACAACTGTATAGCTTTCCAATGTTTGTGATCAGGATTGGACAAATACCTCACTCACAATGAAAACCAAATCAGGTCTAGTACAGACTATAAGGTACATAACAGAACCAATAACATTAGAGTAAGGCACTTTACTCATAAAATCTTTTTCTTCTTCATTTGTAGATGATTGGTCATTTGATAATGCAAAATGGTTTCCAAGAGGCACAAAAGAAGGTCTGTAATCAAATATGCCAATGTTTTTCAAAACTTTAAGCACGTAAGGAGTTGGATGTATGTACTATTCCGATTAATTTCCGTACCAAGGATCCTCCGAACATGTCCTAAATCTTTCATGTCAAATTCTTTCCCTAACTTCATTTTAGGGCTTGTTTGGCACCCATTCTTTTGAAGAATGAGTTTTTGAATAGTGATTGATGTAAAGAATGTGTGGTTAAAAAGTAAGAAGAATTTTTGGGTTTATGTGTAATATTATTTTATTTGGAAAATGTGTGGTTAGAAATGAGTACTGTAGAAAAGGAGAATGAGAATGAGATAAAAAAATGGGTGTCAAACGGGGGCTTAATATTGTTTACAACTTTCATATTAGGTCCCAACATGTCCACACAAAGTAACAAATATACTCTCTATGTGGTACAAGTAATATAGGCAATGGTCAAACGTTTATACCACAGACGCAGAGATTGTTTTAGCATATAAAGAGATTTCTTTAAAAAACACGTGGCTAGGTTTATGCTTACTTTCAAAACCTTTAGGCTGGTTTGTAAAAATCTTTTCATCAAGGTCACCATGAAAAATCAGTTTTGACATCAAGTTGTTCAAGTTCCCTATCACAGTAAGCAACAAAAGCAAGCATAACCCTAACAGTGGTATACTTAATAACTGGCGAAAAGATCTCATTATAATCTACCACTTTTTTCTGTTTGTATCCCTTAGTTACTAACCTGGCCTTGTATCTCATTTTAGAGGCCCTCATCCTTAGACTATGGGATTCGACTGTGTAGCAAATATTTCTCCTAAGTGAATGGTTTTATCCATAGAACATGGGACTCCAATTTTACAGCTACAAATTCTCCAAGTATTAGGCCTCATCCTTCGAGTGAGATTTCGCCTTTGTATCAGTACATCTTCCATGCAAGGCCTCATCCTCAAATTGGAACTTCACCTCTAAACTTTTCTCTACTATCATAGAAGATCTTCATCCACTCATTGATTCGACACACATGCCTCATCATCAATCATGCATAATATAAATATTCATACTTGGACTGAGGGACTAACTTAATATGCCTTTTCACAACAAAGTAACAATGCCTAGGCAAAACATAGATCACCGAATGTTGTATCATCATTTCTCCTACCACAATCACTTCATCACCTTAGCTAAGTTAAATGTCAGAGGTAGTTCATAAACCCTCCCTTATGTATTATCTCTTTAACTTTCTTACCAAAGTCCATGCCTAGGACTTGGGGGACTATTATTATACCACATCCTACGGGGTTCCAATCAGTTGCCATGTGGCAGCTATTTAGCAACTCATAAAAAGTGACTACTCTACAGCCTAGGTGTAATATCATAAAAGTAGATTGACAAGTTGACTGAAAGACAGCACGAAGGATCTTGTGGATGAGAGAAAGCTATAGGAAATGCCTTACGAAATCAAAGGATCATTACTTCGAAAATGTGCTATAGCAGATCGTAGCACTTTGCCTCTATCATGGAGGGTTGGCCTCAAAATGGCACCTAGGCTAAGGTAAATGCATTACTTCGACTTCCACTTTGATGGTCTCGACTACACCAGATAATAAACTGATGTGGAGTTCAAGCCTAAGAAATGCCCTTTGAACCTATAACGATAGAAGTTACACCTATGAGGAGACTCATTCGCCGTTAAGATGTGGTCATGAGTCTTTCATCCAAGGTAACCACTTTATCTTTTTTACTATAAAATCTTACACTTAATTTAGTGTTATTTATAGGTAATGTTATTTTATACTCTTAACTTATAATTTAGCGCATTGTTTCCTCTCTACAACTCGGTGCACATACACATACTTGTGGCTCACATTTTTTTCGTTTATTCCACACCACACCCAATATTCACTTCTATAGTTTAATGACTTGAATGTTGAGTGCTTGTGGCTGCCTTCACTACCACCGAAGAAGGCAACATATTTGTAACGATTTTTTCAAGTGTGCAGAAGCCTTATGCATAGACGTGAGTAGAGTTGGGATCTCTGGACCACACTATCTAGTCGAAAACAAAAGTCAACAAAGAGCATATTCTATGACAATATCTTACGACCAAAGAGTTGGAGATCATCACTATCATGTGTAGTTGTTGGTAAGAATGAAGTATGGCTATTTTTCGGGGCCAGAAGTGAACCAGACAACATTATCCACCATTCAGTTTTAAATATTCTTGAATTTCAAGAGACGAGACTTCTTGTTGATGGAAGTTGTTGAGAGTGCTGGAAAGAGAAAATCGCAGTGAGTTATTGCAGGCACCAAAAGGAAACAAGTTGAAACTCAAAATGGATATAGCTTCCGAAGAAAAAAAAGGGGAAATGGGTTCACCGGGATTGGAGCTATTTACAGGTACAGTAGAGGTGAAGTGATAGCGGCCTTTGCAAAATCTGTTCATGGAACTACTTACCTTCTATCTGGTGAATGCTTGGCAATTCTAGGACTCATATTTGCAGCAAATCGGTTGCTGGCTGTTTTGGTGTGGAATCAGATTGTAGCAACGCGATAGTAACAATTCATAATTCTAGCTTCCATGCCTCGAAGGGCGCCTTGGTACATTGCATTTGGAGCTGAAAGTAGTTTTCTGCAATATGGACTTTGCTTCAGTTAGCAAAGATGCGAGCTGAGCAGCCCATACTCTTCCATGACAAGCTTTTAACCAATTTCAGTTTAATGTTGGTTGGATAATCCCCCTCCAGATGGCCAAGTAGGTCGATGACAGTTGGATCGAAAAGGGAAAAAGAGTAAATTGCAGATTTGTCGTAGCCCATAAAACTGCTTTTAAAGTTTTAGTGATATTTTTGTCATTTAGATTATTTTGATTTTTTTACTATTCTAGTTCATTTAGGCTAGGTTTTGGTTTAAATCTTATAAATAAATGATTAATTCATTGTTTTTGGTTATCTTGAAATTAATAAAATTTCGTGAGTTCAATATTCATTCTCACATGGATTCCAGATTTATATTCTTAAAATTTTCGCTTGGATTCCTTGTTTCGTGCTGCGTCAAAAATATTAGTAGTAAATTGGTTTGCAAATGTACTAACTTTAGATCACGAGGTCTTAGGGGCTTACCTTTGCTCAAAAGTTAACTTATGCTTGAAAAGTTGGGTAATTTATCCAAACTTGACATTATTGATTGAGAAGTTGGCTGAAGACTAAGACTGATCCAAAATTTACTGCAATCTTATCTTATCGTCAACGAGGAGTTAACAAACATCAGTCATAGTTGAAGTTTTGGGCCTCCTCTTCATTGGACGTGTGATGAAGGAGGGTCCGAGTCAGAAGCTGAGTTGTCAGATAACACGTTAATGACTCTAAGGTATCACGAGTTAGCAAATTGGTGCAAGGATGGCAAGTGATCGCGTAACTTTGGTAATTGAGTCGTGTTTCGATAATTTGACCATAACTTTGGCTACAGTTATCAGAATTGCGATTATGACCACAATCCGGAAAGCTCGTTTCGGCAGGCACATCGTGGCCACTTAGCTTTGCTCAATGTGTGCACTTTTCATCCTCAAATTCCGCTATTTTCCCTTTCGAATTGGTATTTTTAATTAAATTTTGCTATTTTCGATAATATTTAGATTGCATGTTAGGAGATGATTTTTAACACGATTTGGGCTAAATTTTTCGCAGACTACTTATTTTATTTCATATTCTCGTTTGGCGTGATATTTGAATTTTTCCATTTTTGGTAAAATTCGAATTTTTGTTACAAAGTCCGGCTTGTGGACTTATTTTGATTATTGCGTGATATAATAAAATTCTCTAAACTTCATAGACATTTTCTCGCAGACTTTTCGGTGTTAATCTTATGTTCTTCCCTGTGAATTTGCTGGTAGAATTAGTCTACAGATAATCACTATATTGCCCGGCATCAACATGATGAGAAAGCTAAAAATAAATTCAATGGAAGACAAAAATAAGAAATTGAAATAAAAATCAATATCCTAATAAGATTTATTTTAAATTGTGTACTTTATTAATAAACACTAGTTAAAAACAATCTTTATTGACTCAAATGACATTAATTATCCGGTATCCTAATCAAAAAAATAAAAATCAATCCACAAGTAAGAATACAAAAACTGAAGCATTTAATTTCCCCAAGAATCTTATTTTCCGCCCTTGTTCCACCATGAGTGGAGGAGTGGAATACTTTGTTCATTCCGGAAAAAATTAGAAGGATCAACCTTGGTTTTCACCTCAACCAACCTGTTGAAATTATTCTTGAAATATTTGATCCCCCAAATGCTGGCTTTTGCATAGCTCGTATTACCCTTGTCATTAACTCCTATATCAAGATCTCTATAGTTGATATATGCAGTCCTTGGAAACCGTGAAACATAAGGAGCCATGTAACTGTAAAGCTTTCTAATCCAATTTATATAGTTTTGTGATGCTTCTACTTCTTCTTCTTCCCAATACACCAAGTGTTGAATTTTGTACAAATTATCAGCTCTGTGAGGAAAGGTGATGCAGGGGAAGCTTATAGGAAAGACAAAAATCTCACAAAAAGAATTTCAATCAAAAGAAATTCAAGAAAAACTTTATTTCATTCAAAATTGAGCTGCCTCAAAAGGCTTATAACGTTTAAATAGCGAAACCCTAATAAAATTCGGAAAGAAATTACATAATAATAAAAAATATTATTTTTTCCAAAAATGTAAAAAATTGAGATAATCACGGATCTTGATTCTCCTAATCATCAGGATCGTCCCCCAACAAACGGAAATCAAATCCGAGTTTATTTGACTAAGATATTACCAAAACAAAAATTACCATAAACGGCAAAAACGTATAATTGAGGGCCTAAACGATGGAATTTGCCCAAAATTTGACGTGCTTCAGGGCCAAAAGTCCTGAGTTGTGATTATTGGCCCGTTTCCACTCAAATTAGACTAGCAATTCGTAAAAAACGAACAAACCCGAAATTAAATTGAGTTATTATTTTGCCTTCATCATTCTCCACGGGTTGAGAAAAATTCGCCCTCGAATTTGATGGGGTAGAAACCTCATCATCATCAGAATTATCACCTCGAAATGATGGCTCTGGCGGTAATCCATCTGGGAGCTCTTCCGGGAAGTCTTCATGAAATTCCTCTAGCAATGACTGAATCCTGCGAGCGACCTCCTGCTCACTGTCAACTGACTTTTCCATCAGCACATACACTATCCCATATCCTTCCATATTTGTCTCGAACTTCACCCTGGTCAGTAAATTGGCGTCATCCCCAACTGCTTTTACTGAGCCCTTATTTGGAAGCAACACACTTTTCTTTTTTCCAATAGTACACGTCGACTGGAAGAGATTAGTACGCAACCAGTCAGTGTTATTTTTCAGGGAAGTCAGAAAACTCCGCCTCACCACCAATGACTGACCCACATCACCAATCACAAACTCCTCCTTCTCTACTGCTTCTTCTACACCTTCACTGTCAAATATAGGCGGACCGTAATAATCAAACTCTTCCTCTTCTGTTGATTCTTCAGTGTCTTCATTGTCAAATACAGGCGGACATTCATAATCAAACTCTTCATCCTCTATTGCTTCTTCAATGTCTTCATTGTCAAATACAGGCGGACCTTCATAATCAAACTCTTCCTCCTCTGTTGCTTCTTCAATGTCTTCATTGTCAAATACAGGCAGACTGTCATAATCAAACTCTTCCTCCTCTGTTATTTCTTCAATGTCTTCAATCGTGACATTCTGAATATTATGATCACGGTGTTGGACTTCCTCAATCGGAACCTGCCCACGACGACCACGACCCCTAGGTGCATGTTGCTGAGGCATAAGTGCAGCAACTTGCTGTGTCAGCAACTCCACTTGTTGACGCAGCTGTGCGATTTTATCACGTCTATGTATTTCCTCTACTAGGGCTTCACGGGCTTCTTGACGTCTCCTTGAAGGCATGATGAAGGAACGACTTCGGCTCTGATACCAACTGATGCAGGGGAAGCTTATAGGAAAGACAAAAATCTCACAAAAAGAATTTCAATCAAGAGAAATTCAAGAAAAACTTTATTTCATTCAAAATTGAGCTTCCTCAAAAGGCTTACAACGTTTAAATAGCGAAACCCTAATAAAATTCGGAAAGAAATTACATAATAATAAAAAATATTATTTTTTCCAAAAATGGAAAAAAATTGAGATAATCACGGATCTTGATTCTCCTAATCATCAGGATCGTCCCCCAACAAACGGAAATCAAATCCGAGTTTATTTGACTAAGATATTACCAAAACAAAAATTACCATAAACGGCAAAAACGTATAATTGAGGGCCTAAACGATGGAATTTGCCCAAAATTTGACGTGATTCAGGGCCAAAGGCCCTGAGTTGTGATTATTGGCCCGTTTCCACTCAAATTAGACTAGCAATTCGTAAAAAATGAACAAACTCGAAATTAAATTGAGTTATTATTTTGCCTTCATCAAAAGGGAATGGCAAATTCTGAAATTTCATCCATTCTTCCACTGTAGGGACTCAAGATCATCTCAGCTTCCTCGGCTTCGTCTTCAAAAAACAATTTCCATATCCCTTCAAGTCCATTCTTAGATATAGGTTTTTGAAAGTAGTCCGATTTTGCTTTCAAGTATCGTACATTTGGCTGAGTCCTGTTAAGCAGGACATCGCGTGATTCTATGGGAAACCCGGCAAAATATAGGATTGATTCTATCCAACTCATTTCGGTACAATCTTCTCTCTGCAAACCCAATTCCGGGAAGCTTCGTTGTATCAAAGGAAGCGACGTATCAACACTACCAAGGAACAATGAGTTAAATGAAGCCTGTATGGTTCTCCCACCATCTTGGCTTGAATTTACCCTTCGTAGAAGGATTCTAGTGAACAAATCTTTTTCGAATTTGTGTGCGACATATTGCCATCGGTGAACAATATTTGTTGCATTTTGATCCAAGGTTTTGTCAATTGTAAACACAGTGACTTTTTCTGGACCATCCACCAATTGTATCTTCCAAGCAAGAATGACTCCAAAACTTGCACCTCCACCTCCTCTTAATGGCTCAGAAGAGATCTTCACCCATGGAATTTTTGTCGAGGATTCTTCCATTGACATCAACCATCCGCGCATCAATTATATTATCTGCTGCAAGCCCATATTTTCTTAATAATGCTCCATACCCTCCCCCACTGAAGTGTCCACCCACTCCAACAGTAGGGCAAACACCAGCAGGAAACCCTAGGGTTTGACTGTTCTCTGCAATTCTATAGTATAGTTCGCCGATTGTTGAACCAGCTTGAACCCATGCAGTTTTGTTCTCAACATCAACGCTTAATTGCCGTAGGTTGAAAAGATCAAGGATGACAAAAGGGACTTCTGATGCATAAGAAAGTCCTTCATAGTCATGGCCACCACTTCGAACCCGTATTTGCATGCCATTTTCTTTGGCAAAATATATAGCAGACTGAATCTGAGATTCATGCATGGGTGTAACAATGACTAATGGCTTAGGTGTCGCGTCTGATGTGAACCGTCGGTTTTGTATAGAGAAATTTAGGATGGATGAGTATGAAGTGTTGTTTGGGGTATAAACAGTATTGGAAATGGAAGAGTTATTGTTTGATTGAAGGGACATACATTGAAGAAAATCATTGTGTCCATCAGAAGAAATAAACAAGAAAAAATAATTACAAAAGAAAATAAAAGGGAACAAATGCTTAAGGTCTTCATCGTTTAACGTAAAGCTGCTTAATTTGTGTATTCCAGAGCATAGAACAGGTTCAATATATAGTATCATGAAGGAGCATCCTTATTTTGAATCAAAGAATATTAATGTGAACATCAGCTTTGAAATTCCTCTTATAACAATTGTATGTTAACGAATAGTCTGATTAAAGTTGCTATCATGAACAAATTTCTCAACACTATTTTGTTAAATTACATTATTTTACAATGTTTTCTAGTTGAGGGAAGAAATGTATACAAATAAATGTATCCCCATTGGTTATATAATTAATTTATTTTTAGATTTTTCTTCAATAAATAAGTCATTAAATTCCAGATTATCTGATATTTCAAAGTCATATATTTTGACATTTTTTGAAATTTCTTTGAATTTATGTAGACCTGTATTCATAGACTCTGGTGAATGTCTAATTGAATATCTATGCTTCTGGAATGAACATTAATTCTATTAGGAGACTTAAAACTACAATCTGTAAGAATTCAAAACTTGATTTGCAAGCAAAGATTTTTATATGCTGACTGAACATTAATTCTAATTTTTTCCCGATACAAAATTTTTTAGTCTGTATTATAATAAGCTTGTATCTCCTTATGATGCTCTCTTATACTTATTCAGGTTACGTGTTTCGACTAAGCATGCTTATATGAGATCGATAACGATGAAATTATATTATGATTTCTCATCCCCACTTCTATATTTAAGTCGCAAAAGATGGCAAGAAAATACTAACACTTAGCCAAAATCTTTCACTGAATATTTCAGGAATTTCCTTGATAATGGCTAATCAAAATATACAATGTAGGAGGTCAGGAATATTAATTACAAAAAAAATCAGAAAAGTCAATGTGTTTAGGGTCAATTCTAGACATAGATCCTTGAATAGCCTCTTAAGACCCACTAGATTGAAGGACAATTAAGTCTCTAGATTGTGTACACACTAGCCGTGTCAACGAGTCGAGCCGAAACTTGAAGCTCGGGCTCAGCTCAAGGAAAAAAGGTTCGAACTTTTTTTGGCCAGAGTCGAGTCGAGCCAAGCAAAAGTTCGACCAAAAAATTGAGACTCGGTTCAAGCCTTAGCAGGCCAAGCCAGCTCGATTTTTTTTCTTCATTCTACAACTGCCTCCTGCAGGCTGCAGGCAGCTTGTCAAAGTTGGCTGCAATGGTTCTAAATTATTTTAATATTTTTGTATCTGCTCGTCTCGTCCAGGCTGGGTCGGGCTAGAGCCTTTGCCCTAAAATGGACTCGGCTCGGCTCGGGCGGCCCGACTGGCAAGCCATTTGGCCATCTTTAGTACACACTATCATCTTTATTTGACAAGGAAAGAAGAAAAAATCGAATTCAATTGTTTGTGATGTAGTTTGGATGTTTTTGGAAATTAATTTTGTAATACCTGTATTGTAATTAATTATTAGTTACATATAATTAGTGAATTTATGTATTCTTAAATGTACATGAATTATTCTAGTTCTTAGATTAAAATTCTAGTTCTTATATTGAAGTATATAATGATATCTTGATATCAATGTTTTAGAACTTTGTCCTGGTCGAAAATACTAGGGTCCCTTTGATTTGTGTTTCAATTTTCAATTTTCAGTTTTGAGTTTTGAATTTATTTTCAGCTTTTTATTTTAAGGGTCTATTTTAAGATTATCAAAAGCGCATTCGGTTTGTCGATTCGAAAAATTATTTCTAAAAACACGAAAACTAGAATATACGTTTGGTTTGAAACTTCAAAAAATTATTTTATAACACTTTATTCCATGAAATTTATATTCAGTAAAAATAGAACAATTTTTTTGTTAATATATTATCAAGCAATAAATACATTTTAAAGTTGTTGAATTTTAAAATATTTTTTCTCAATACAAAAGTGAAGTAAAACAATAATAATAATTTGAGTTCAACATGTAGGAAATAAAAATAAAAATTAAAGACGTGAACTGAGAATATTTTTATTTGTGTTCATTTAAATATTTTTTTAGAATTTTTATTTAAATAATCATTAAAAGTTTATTATTTTATTTTTCTTTATAATTTTTATTTTTCTAGAATTTTTTTATAATTTTATTTTTGTTTTAGATTTTTATATTTTAGATTTATTTTTTCAAAATTTGTATTCTTATTTTTAGAATTTATCAATTTTATATTTAAAACTTTTAATCTTTTAAATTTTATTAAATGGCTTGTTTTCATTTTCAGAATTTTCATTGAAAACACTCAAAATGTCAAAAATATTTTTTGAGTTTTATGTTATAAATTTAATCTTATTTTCAAAAATGCATTTTCAGAAATACCAAACCAACCATATTTTCAGTATTTTGTAAAATTGAAAATTGAAAACTGAAAATGATTGAAAACAGCAAACCCGAAGCACCTTTAAGGGTTTAAAACCAACTTATCACTCGATGCCAATTCTAAAATGGTCAGCCTAGTATTTAATATTTCAATTATATCACTTGATTTGTCTGATGATAATGCGATTCAACCAGACATGTTTACTTTTTGTTAGGGACATTTTACATGATGTCTGATGATAATGCGATTCGACCAGACGTGTTTACTTTTTGTTAGGGAAAATAAATGTCCCAAAAATATAGAGTAATACAGAATTTGACAACTAAACATTGAATCTATATTATTAAGAGCTACTTAGTACTAATTCCCAAAATTAATTGTATTCAAAGGGCAAAAATGTGGTCCAAGAATTTTACAAAATAAGGTCCAAGACAAATACACTTTACAATGGCACTTTTCTTCAACGCCACTGTGTAAAATGATTTTTTTGTTGTGCATATCGTAACAATCATTGGAGAAAATATTATTTTAATTCAAATGAAAGAGGCCAAATTAGGGTTTGCCGATAAAAATTAAGGCAAAAATTAGGGCCCTTATATGATGTTTCTGAACTAGTGAAGGGTACATAATATCATATTTTTGAAGTTTAGAAATTACAGGTTGACTTACATATTGGTATTAGATAAATTTGCACTTATCACAGCTCTCACACTAATGTTTCTTAGTGTGTCGAATTCGTTTAATAGTTATTTTCTATTTTACATTTTTACAATTGAAATTCGAGTAATGTATTATTTTCCACATCACGTTTGTGTGATTTTATAACACTCGACTAAGCGTCGGACGATGATGAACCCTATATTTTGAAGAATTCACGTATATTCGAGTTTTTGATGTCAACTACTTATTTGTCTTTAATGGTTATATATTATGTTATTAATGCTTTTAATTACTTGATGAATAATTGAATAAATTCTTGAGTTTTATCCTATTCGAGAGAAGGAATTGAACACTTAACACATAGTAGCAATCATTGTAAATTTCAATAGTGAAAAGGAATATATAGCTATGCTTTTATGATCTTATTGTGAATGTTTTTGGGATATAATTTGTTTTCATAGACTTGCATTGTTCATAGAGATATATTAGGGTCATATTTGGGCGGTACTTATGAGCATATTCTTACACTCATATTGCTTTATCATATGATTTTCTACCAAACATTGGCACTCATAGACTTAAAACTTATGCTGCACTATGAGCAGACTTAAAACTCATGATTTCCTACCAATTGTTGCATTATACATATTTGGCATGGAATGGAAGAGTACATAAATCTGTTCTTGCTGCTGCTTTTGCCAATGAACTGTAGCTGCCTTTTTAATATATCATTTTTGCTTGTTTTTACTGTTTTACATCCGAATAATAACTAAAATCTAACTGTACTTCAACACGTGTAACAGAAAAAGCTCCAGCAAGCTGTTGAGTGGACTATAAATTATTTTTCTTTATTCTCAAGGAGGGAAGGAAACTCATCGTCAAGGTAACACAATCTACTTTATCAAGCTACTTGATCCTGTCATAGACATATTCCCATATCCTCGAATCGGTGTACTTACCGATATTGCTCAAATTGTTTTCAAGGAATACAAATCCTCAGTTTTAGCTGAGTTGTGGAGAAACCATTTAAAACTAATTGAATTTCAAAAGTACCATATTCTTCATATTATGTCTTTAAGAATCTAAAAAATTGAAAGTTCAAATATTTCAGAAGTATCCATTTGGAATGTATTTGGATCTGCGACTAATCAAGGGAAGGTGTTTCACAACTTACTTAACATGCTTTAAACTTTATTTATAGGGTGATTTCTGGTCTTGCTAAAAAACTAACCACTGGCTGAATTTTCTATGTTTAAATTTATTTTACCAGAGTTTGTTATAGTTCACATTAAAGTTGGCACACAAGGTTGGACTTAATATTGTTACTCTTATTTAGTTACAACTCTATTGTGAGTGCAGGAGGTAATGATCATGCAAGATATCATGTTAAAAATTGAGTTAACCAAGTATTCATGCTCATACTGTTCTGGTAACAATTTTCTTTTCTTTATTGATATCATTTTTTGGTTTTTTTAATGCTCATACAGATAGATGCCACCAAAAGAAAGTTGAAGCACATGCCACCCGCTATTCCTTCAAACTCTAGCAATGGAAGCCCATCTCCTTGTGGGCAAGGACAACACTCAAATCAATCACATACTCCTGTCTCAACACTTTCTACAGTTCAATCCGATGTAAACAGGACAACTCAATCTAGTGTCGAAGATATAATTTATCTTTTCATGGTTAAATATTAGGTATTTAGGGTTATGTATCGACTATTAGTACTTGTTATATGTACAATACAATTTTATTTTTTCTTTTACAATGACATGTTTCTTGTTAATTGTAATTTTTTTTTAATCGAAACTGTTAATTTCAACTTTGTAGTGGTTGAGAAGTGAAATATTGGAAAAAACTAGCTGGAAGAAAAAAATATTGGCTGTTAAGACTTATATCAATGTTCATCGACCAAAGTTTGGTAGCAAAAGTGTGTAAATTAACCAATTTTTAACCATTATCAGTCGTCAAAATGGTTCCCTTCAGCGACCACAGTTTGATCGCTGCATGTTTTATATTAGTGACCATGTGTATTGGTCCCTAACGAGTAACGACGTTCACGCAACATTTTGGTCGCTGTATGTTATATATTTAGCGACCACATGATTGGTTGCAGAAGAAGTTCACGACCGCGAATCAACCAATTTTTCACTTTTACTAGCAACCATGATTGAACCCTTTATCAACCAAATTTTGGTCGTTATAAGCCAAATAATTAGCGACCACAGTATATTAATTGCTAAAAACCTTCAGCGCGGTAAATTACCAACCAATCAGCGACATCTATTATTTGGTCACAAAGACCTTTACCGACCAAAAAATAACTTTTCACGACCAACTATATTTGTCGTTGGACAAAGTTTTTTTGTAGTGAAGGAATGTGAAGAAAAGCTAGTCAATCCAACCATGTTTCGAAACTTAATTGAAAATTTGGTGTATCTAACAGCCATAGGAATTAATATCATGTTTTCTGTGAGATTGGTAAGTAAATTTAGGGAGAAACCTTTTCCAAATGATACAGAGGCAAAAAAAAAAAGATGTGCTAAAGGAACAATTGACCATTGCATTATTTTTGTGAAACATACGTTCTCATCAAACTTGCTGGATATATTAATAGTGATTTGGGAGGAGGCATTGATGATGCTCGAAATACTTCTGGTTGAATTTTCAACCTTGGAAGTAAAACACTTTCTTGGAATTCAACAAAGTAGCCAATTGTAGCGCTATCCACCACCGAGGCATAATTTATAGCAGCTTCTTTAACCGAATGCCATATTATGTAGTTGAGAGGTGTTATAGCAAGCATGAAGTTGAAGCAAGAAGGTTCAACAACATTGTTTTCTGATAACAGTTCAGGCATCTGTCTCAAAGGATTGAGTTCAGTGTGCAAGAACAAAGCAAATTTATCTTCATTTTCATTTCCTAAGAGAGATTGTTAATGAACGAGAAATCAACAATGTAAACGGAACAATAACTATAGTATTGCCTTACAAAAACTTTTGAAAGACGTATCTACACAAGAAGATGGCGATTTGGGAGTCAAAGAAAATTTGGTTTACGGGGAGCATTGTTGGAATAAATAAATTAAACTTCGACTATAAAAAACTAGAATCATTCATGTATTAATCTAGTCAATTATCTCATAGAATTTCAATGCTTGACTTAGTAGTTTAAGGTATCTTTTTGAAGATGGAGTATTCACGTTAACTTTATGTATTTTCAATGTCATTTAGCTTCTACAAATTGTACCAAAATCTATAGTATTTTGGCAAGGCAATTAAGAAAAAATATTTCCAGAATATATCCACCATGCCTTCAGTAAGAACATGTTCTACGAAGGCAACAAAAGTAACTATAATTCACCCCTCATGATTGATAAGTGTGTTTTACGCACGTGGTAAAGATGTGAAAATGGGTATTGAATTGTATAAACTAGCCAAATTGAAGAGAAGAGGCATAAAATTGGCGCGCATAAATGGAGCGCCCAAGCACCGACAAAAAAAATCCAGCGAGGCAGCACCTGGACAGTTTTCGAGGAGCGTAGGCGCTGCTCTGCCGAGCACTTTTTTTAATTGATTTGGGCCACGAGAAGCCTAGAAAAAGACTCCAAGTTACTCAAGGAAGTGTAGGAATTATAAATATAAAAAAAGAGGCACGTTTTAGGGGTTCCAAAGATTGAAAAAAGGGATAGAACGAGAGATCGAAGAGCGAAATTAAGAAATGAAATTCATCACGAAATTCAAGATTAAAGCGAAGATTGGAAGCGGAAGGAGACCTTGGTGCAAGAATTGATTCTTTTCCATATCTTTATTCAATTAATCCGGTGATGTACTCAACGATATTTATTTGTTTTTCCTTTTACATTATGCGTAACTAAACGTTAAATTAGGGCAAACAATGTAGTCTTTGTGATCCTTGATTCTTTTATTCAAGATTTCTGAGGTTTATTATTTCTTATGTGTTGATTTTGTTATGAGCGTAATGCTTTGAATTATCTAGCCAATAATTTGATGATTTCTTGAGTTTCTTACGAATTGAGAGGTGAGTTTGAGGCTTAAACCGTATAATAAAATCCGGTAAAGTAGTATAACGTGTAGAGATTAAGTCTAGAATCTAGAATTAAGAACTAAAGGTGATCATTAGATGCACTTGTTTTGCCCTAATATTCATCACGTATTTGAATCTTCTATAATTCAGTGTTTGCAATCCTTTTATAATTTCCATTAGTTTTAAGTTTTCGGAGTTCACAAAAGAAAAACAATTTCCATAATTATTACAATTTTTCTTACTTGTCCTTTATCAACTAGGAGTTAAGAAAAAGTAGATTAAGTCTGAAATATAGACCTCATGAGAATGATAATCCAGACTCAAAGGTCCACTATATTACTTATTACGATATCGTACACTTGTGATAGAAAAAAAACGTAACAAGTTTTTGGCGCGTTGCTAGGGACTATTTACTTTTAGTTTTAGTTTATTTTAGTTTTAATTGTTATTTGATTTGTTTAATTTCTCTTATTTACAGAAAAATGTGTTCGTTGCATGCTCAGTGTTCAAGGTAACGAACTTGAACTATTTGACTCGAAGAACGCACCTTCAGACTAAGACACAAAGAACACAAACAAAAACAACAACATCAAATGAGAGATGATCAAAACATTTCGATTCCTATTCAGCCAATTGGACATGCAGCCGCAAGAGTAACTGTACTACAGGAATCAGTAGCAAGATGTGTTCGTTGCATGCTCAGTGTTCAAGGTAACGAACTTGAACTGTTTGACTCGAAGAACGCACCTTCAGACGAAGACACAAAGAACACAAACAAAAACAACAACATCAAATGGCAGATGATCAAAACATTTTGATTCCTATTCAGCCAATTGGACATGCAGCCGCAAGAGTAACTGCACTACAGGAATCAGTAGCAAGAGTGAAGGGAAATAAATGAAGGAGATTTGCTTGTTTCAATGTTCCTGACACCCATAGCTGCACCTGCGCGCTCCAGTATCATGTATCCAGATTTCGGGGTAACAAATTTTTAGATAAGGACAGAATGGATCAATTTGATGAGCAATACTCTCCGATTCTACGGGTTGCCTCATGAAAATCCGAATACACACATCTCCAAATTGCTCCGAAATTATCAAAATTTCCATGCTCCGGGGGTCAATGAAGATCCTATTAAGTTGCGTTTATTCCTATATACACTTACAGATTCCGCATTGGAGTGGTTGGACGCTGAACCTCATGCAAGCATTACTGCATGGGAAGACCTTACCAGAAAATTCTACAATGAAATCTTTCTACTGGCAAAAGTAGCTAAACTCAGGTTGTAGATTTAAACCTTTCAACAGCAGGATGAGAGAGCTATCGTGAGGCATGGAACAGATTCAAAAAGTTAATGTGAAAATATCCAAATCATGGAATCCCAATTGGTAATCAAGTGTAGTATTTCTACATCGGACTCTCACCACTGTCAAAATATCAGGTGGATTCTTCTGAGGGTGGATCAATAATTGGAAAATCAGTACAACAAACCCTAAATCTATTTGAGTCATTACCATTACACACTCGATATTTTCATCAGAAAGAGTGGTATCGCCGAGAGCTTTTAGGATGTATGAACCTAATAACTCAGCATCTACCAACACGCAGATTGCAACCTTAACAAAGAAAGTAGAATTAATGGTGAAATCACAAACGAAGGGAGCACATGCAGTAATGATTGGTCCATCATGTGAAAACTGTGGAGCTAATCGTTCGACAGAAAACTGTATGTCTTTGGGATATCCCAAGGAAAAGGTCAACTTCATTCAGAATGGCACCCGAATTTTAACCTTTATTCACAAACATATAACCCAGGATGGAGACAACACCCGAACTTCAGATTGTCTGATAATCAGCCAGCGAATGTTCTAAATAATGTCCAGCAGGAGAAAAAACCAAGTCTGGGGAGATGTCCAACCAGTATATGCAAAAGACAAACAAGGTATTCCAGCAAATCGATACAAATTTCTAGAATCAACAGGCATAGATCAAGAAATTGGAAAAACAAATCGGTCAGATGGCTCAACAGCTTGTAGAACGCCTACAAGGGACTTTGCCGGGCAATACAATGATAAATCCAAAGGAGAAAGTGCAAGTTATTACAACTAGGAGTGAAGTACAACTACCTGAGATACATGTCAAAAGGCCAGATAGACAAGAAAAAGGGGCAGAAGTCGAAAGGCTGCCGAAGATGAGAAATCTGCAACAAGTAAAAATAAAAATGAAGAGAAAGAAGAACCATCTAGAGCACCATGTCCTGTCAAGGTCTGTGTGCCACCGATTCCCTTTCCTCAACGACTGTAAAAGAGGAAGTTAGACAAGTAATTTGCAAAGTTTGCAGAAATCTTCAAGAAACTACATATAACCATCCCGTTTGCAGATACAACAGATGCCTAGTTATGCTAAATTTCTGAAAGAAATCCCGGCCAACAAAAGAAAGCTGGAAGATCATGAGACTGTATGCTTGAATGAAGAATGCAATACAATTCTTCTAAAAAAGCTGCTACCTAAATTCAGGGATCCAGGGAGTTTTACTATACCATGCACCATTGGTTCTAATTATTTCGAACATTCTTTATATGACTCAGGTGCTAGTGTTAATTTGATGCCACTCTATGTTTATAGGTTTCTTGGATTCGAGGAAGCTAAACCTAAATAATCTCATTGCAACTTGTTGATCCCTCTATCAAAAGGCCAAAGGGGATAATTGAAGATGTGCTTGTCAAATTTGATAAATTCATCTTCCCAGCAGATTTCATTATCTTAGACATGGAAAAGGATTCAAACATTCCTTTAATTCTGGGAAGACCGTTCTTGGATATTGGGCAAGTTCTAATCGATATCTACGATGGAAAAATGATTCTTCGAATGGACAATGAACAAGTCATTTTCAATATGTTCAAGGCAATGAAACACCTATTGACCTCGGATACTTGTTGCCATGTAGATGTTCTTGATGAGCTAGTAGCCGATATATTTAATACAACACATCCAGAAATTTTACATGAAGCAAACATCGCATAATTTGAGGGAGCAAAGTCAAACGGTACAAAATGTATGTTAAGTTTGGCTGAACAACTAAAAGGAAAGAGACATTGGCAATACTAGTCTATTGGTTCCAATCCTACACCACCAGTACCTTCAGTAGAGAAAACACCGACTTTGGAGTTAAAACACTTACCATTTTATCTCCTTTATGCATATTTGGGGGACTCTACAACTTTGCCAGTAATCATTGCTAATGACATGACAGAAGAAGAGGAAAGTAAGTTATTGGGAATACTTCGGGAGCACAAGACTGCAATTGGATGGACTATAGCTGATATTCAAGAAATCAAGCATACTCTCTGTATGCATAAAATCTTGATGGAGGATGAGTCTAAACTATCTGTGGAGGGGCGGCGTAAATTAAATCCAACTCTAAAGGAAGTAGTAAGAAAAGAGGTGCTGAAATTGCTCGATGCAGGAATTATTTACCCCATTTCAGACAGTTCTTAGGTGAGTCCAGTACACGTAGTGCCGAAAAATGGTGGAATAGAGAAGAACGAGAACAATGAATTGATACCAACACGGTTAGTAATAGGATGGAGAGAGTGTATAGATTATAGGAAGCTGAATAATGCCACCAGAAAAGATCACTTCCCATTGCCCTTTATCGATCAGATATTGGAAAGGTTAGCAGGTCATTCTCATTACTATTTTTGGACTGATACTCAGGGTATAATCAGATAGAAATTGCTCCAGAAGACCAAGAGAAAACAACATTCACATGTCTTTATGGTACTTTTACCTTTAGAAGAATGTCTTTTGGTCTCTGCAATGCACCTACAACTTTTCAGCGGTGTAGGATGGTTTCTGATATGTTGAGAAGTATATAGAAGTATTCATGGTTGACTTCTCAGTATTTGGATATTCATTCGATGACTGCCTGGAACCTTTATCACTTGTCCTACAATGGTGTGAAGAGAAAAATTTGGTGCTCAATTGGGAAAAGTGTCACTTTATGGTAAAAGAAGGGATAGTACTGGGTCATCAAATTTTATCACAGGGCATTGAAGTTAACAAAGCAAAGATACAAGTGATTGAAAAATTGCAACCGCCTACCTCTGTCAAAGGGATTCAAATTTTTCCAGGTCATGCGGGGTTTTACGGATGATTCATCCAGGACTTCTTGAAGATTACAAAATCTCTGTGAAATTTACTAGAGAAAGATGTGTCATTTATCTTTTCTGATGAGTGTTTACATGCTTTTAACACTTTGAAGGAAAAGTTAACATCTGCACCTGTTATAGTGGTACCAGATTGGGAACTACTATTTGAATTCACGTGTAATGCTAGTGATTTCGCAACTTATTCAGTTGGAAAAGGCTCCTTCGTATGTAGATATTGTTAATTACTTAGCAAGTGGGCATGTGGATCTAGATTTCACCTATCAGCAGAAGAAGAAACTTTTCCATGAGATGAAATTTTATTACTGGGATGATCCACATTTATACAGACGATGGACATATCAAATTATCAGAAGATGTGTGCCAAAGGATTAGATGAAACTAATACTTTCCAGGGTTCATGCTTTGGCGTATGGAGGGCATTTTGGCCCGACTAAAACTGCGATAAAGGTACTTTAAAGCGGTTTCTATTGGCCAACGTTATTTAAAGACTGTTACAATTTCTGCAGATCTTGTGATAGGTGTCAACGTACAAGTAGCATTTATGCACCTCATGAGATGCCACTAAACAATATTTTGGAAGTGGAGTTATTCGATGTTTGGGGCATTTATTTTATGGGACCTTTTCCATCGTCCTATAATAATCTATATATCCTGGTGGCAGTGGACTACGTTATGGGTGGAAGCAAAGGCGTTACCCACCAATGAAAAATATCTTCAATCGCTATGGATCTCCAAGAGCCATCATCGGTGATGGTGGAACTCACTTCCGTAATCGGTTATTCCAGGCGATCCTTGCTAAACATGGAGTATAATATCGAATAGCTACACCCTATCACCCTCAGACAAGTGGACAGGTTGAAACATCCAATAGGCAGTTAAAAAGGATTCTGGAACTCATGGTGAATGCATCCCGAAAAGATTGGTCCAAAAAATTGGATGATGCTTTGTGGGCCTATCGCACCGCTTACAAAACGCCGATTGGAATGTCTCCATACTGAATCATATTTGGGAAGGCTTGCCACCTACCAGTAGAGTTTGAGCGCAAAGCATATTGGGCTTTGAAGCAGTTGAATATGGACCTTAATAAGGCTGGAGAAAGAAGAATACTACATCTTTACGAATTGGAAGAGTTTCGAAGAGAAACTTATGAAAATGTAATCATCTGTAAAGAGAGGATGAAGCAGTAGCATGAAAAAAAATTCAACAACGTATTTTCAGCGTCGGGGATCAAGTACTCTTGTACAACTCTAAACTTAAGTTGTTCCCAGGAAAACATTCAGTATTTATCATGATTGTCTTATTCGTGATATTCTCGTTGTATTGTAGGATATACTCAAGTTTTGGTATGCATACAAGAGTGAAGGGATGTTGACACTCAACTCATCAAGATGGAGAGATTGATAACGTCATGAGGGGTAAATTTGAGGTAACCGTATCACATTTATATACATATATACACACACACATATTAATGTATGTATATATATATGTGTATATATATATATGTATATATGTGTGTGTGTGTGTGTGTGTGTGTGTGTATATAATTTTGTTAATTCTTTTCGAACCCCCTTTTCCCCATAGAGATATTGAATAGAAAGGGGTATTTTCTTTGCCACTGTAATTTTGAAAATGAACGTTTAAATGCCCCTCAAAAGTAAGTAAATAGATCTGAAACATATAAAATGCGGTCAATCCTGCTGTGGTCCAAGCTATTATTGCGAAAATTTGCGAATACAACCATCATTAAGAATTTCATCTTTCGACCAAAAATAAGCAAGAGGTGGAATACCACAAAGAGAAAGTATACCTAATAAAAAAGAAATTTGGGTAATTGGTATATATATATATATATATATATATATATATATATATATATATATATATATATATATATATATATATATATAATTTGCAGTAATGCAGCGCCCAGGTGCTGTGACGCTGTATTAAAAAAAAAATTACACATGCCCTGCATCTCGGGTTTTTAAGCCCCCCCCCCCAACACCCCTAAATCCCTATTTTATTTCCCTTATTCTCTCTTTTATTTTTTTTTTCTTTCTTCTTTTTCCCCTCCCCATTCACCCCTCCATCCCCTCTTTAATTTTCGCTTTTCTTCCCCACAAACCCACCACCACACACACGCACACACGGGTTTAATTGTAACATTGTTCTAGTTGAGTTTTCTTCTCACCCCATCCAACCCAAGGACACAAGGTAAAGTTTCGACTTTCTTTTTATGCTTTTTGCTATCGGATATTTCTATTGCGGAGTAGTGTATAGTTTTTTTTGTGATGGTTTGGTGATTGGGTCTCCAATTCTTGCATTAATGTGGAAACTTTTGTGCCCCCAAGGTGTTTAATGAATTGCCTATGTGAACACTTATGTTTATTTAACAATACCCAAGCACTTGCATTGTTTTCTCTATATGTGGGATTGTTTTCGGTGATGAAATTAGTAGATGTTGTATTGCATACCACACCTATCTCTTTTTTCAGTATCACATTCTTTATCTATTGGCACAATTCTTGTAGGAGGAATCTTGACACTTTGGTACTTGACATGCTACATAAATTGATGTGGTTTAGAGTCATATTATATCTTCCTTCTCTATTTGTTCCCACTGTTGCTAAGAGTTCTCCTCTTATTGTTTCACATAGGTACAATGTCGCCTAAAAACGTTCAAAGGCCGCAGCTTCCTCTTCGAGCTTCTTTGACAGAAGTAAGTTCATTAGTGCTGAGGCTTCCGAATGATATAAAACCATGGTTGTGCACAAGAACTGTATAGTGGAGAGAGGGTTTGAGAATTGCATGGGGGACCAAATTGAACAGTGCCATTGGGAAACCTTTGCCATGCAGCCACGACCAGCTTTAATCCCTATTGTTCGGGAATTCTATGCTAATGCCAAGGAACACATGGATTTTTGAGTATTTGTGCGGGGCAAATGGATACCGTTTGATAGAACCTCCATCAATAGGTTCTATAATTTGCAAGACATTACAGAAGATGAGTATTCTCGGCTGCGTAAGGCGGGGTCGATCCTGATAAAGTAATTGGCATTTTAGCCAAAACTGGGACTTCTTAGAAGCGATCAGATACTGATGTGATTAATTTCCGAGCCTCGAGTGTGATGTCATGGTGCAAAGCTTGGCATCACTTCATCGCTGCCAAGCTTCTACCGAGTAGCAATCTGAGCGAGGTAACCATGGAACGGGCAACCCTTAATTACGCCATTCAACATGGCCTATCTATTGATGTTGGCTGGATTATCAACAACAACATCCTTCATACCTTGCGCAGTTCTACTACAGGTGGTTTGGGCCACCCTTCATTGATCTATGAACTTTGCTTGGGACGTGGGGTTGTCAACCATTCATCTAAAGAAGTCGTGCACCAAAAACCAGTGATTACTAGAGAACGTACATGGAAATTTATGAACTGGTCCAGGTCCCCCAGTGTACCACCCCCCGAGTCTTCCAAGCGGCCATCTCGATCACACGAACCACTTTCAACTGGCGACCCTAACACGGACCTTGCGGCCTAATTTAATATGATGCAACTGCAATTGAATAGTTCCATTACCAAAACGAGTTCAACACAGTCCTGGCTTCAATTTATTCTGACCAAACCTTTCCTCAACCGCCTTTAATACCTGATCACACGGCAAACCAACCACACCTCAGCAGGACACCGACGACGATGAAGACAATTAGTCTCTTCTCTCAGGTAAGTATTCCTCCAGTTCTTGCCACGTCACATTGGGGACAATGTTCATTTTAAGTTTGGGGGTATTTATGTTGCTTATGTCGTTGGTGTAGTTATCCATTTTTATTTTACGTTCTAAGCGATTTGTGTGTTGTTTATAATAATAATAATAATAATAATAATAATAATAATAATAATAATAATAATAATAATAATAATAATAATAATAATAATAATAACAACTTGTAAATAAATTTGTGTGCTTGTGGGAGTCGGATAGTCTTTTTGCTATGATGAATATAGTTGAGAGCATGTATTAGTTTGTGAATGGGGATAAATCATGTGCTTGAGTCTAAATTTTCGCTTATCCATGATAAAAGTGACAATAAGTATGCATTGAAATGAGGTATAGCGTCGCACACGGACATGAAGGTTCATATACTTAGGCTATAGAGATGACCTATGTGTTTAACCCCTCAAACCATAAGTCATAACATCCCTTAACCATATATATATTTGGAATGTGCTAACCGGTGATAGAAATGGTTTAGGATTGTTGTGATTCCGTGCATGTAATAAGAATTGTGTGGAGTGTCTTTGACTCTCTAGTATACACTTGGTCATGACTAAAGGCTATGGATCTAACCCCTATATATTTTATTTTTTGTTTATAGAAAATAAGCAAATGCACTGATTTAGCTTAGGTCTCATGTCGGTACCTCTTTTACTCGAGTAATTAAGTCTATAGGGGATCTTGAAATCTGCTACCTTTTGGCATTCAAAAGCCGGGGAGTTACCGACTGAAAGCTCACTACAGGGGTCGAGAAGAGAAAAATGGGTGAGATCAATAATGGTTGAAAAAAGGGTATACAAGAGTGCAAGAAAAATTCATTGTTGGGGGCCAAGATTATTAGTGGGTTTGAATCACCTAGTATAAGCTAGTTTGTTGAACACTCATTATTAGGAGAATCATCACATGAATAAATTGTTGACATTGCCGGTTAAACATAACCAAATTAGAGAGGTGTAAGGAAGTGATCAGTGAAATTAAACTTAGAATTACACCCTGGTGAGAGTGTGAAAGAAAACAAGTTGGGGGTGAGTGAATCTCACAAGTAAAGTAAGGAAAGAATTGTCCATTGAGGGGGTGGAAATTGAACCAACTTGTAAATGTACGATGTTACACTTGATTTCTTACACACACACACACACACACACCCTTTTGCATTGGATAAGTGAAAGACATTCAAGGATATGATACAATGTTCTCAGTATTGAGTTAAATTGCAAGTTATCCGACTAAGTAATGTTTGTCGTTTCTTGTTGATTTTCTTTGTATATGTTTTTGCTCGAGGACTAGCAAAATGTTAAGTTTGGGATTATTTGATGATTTTTTTGCGAACGAGTTTTATAATAAATTTAACTAAATTGTTGGTCTAACCTTATGATTATAGAACGTTTTAATGTTTTGCTAGCGTTGTTTTGAAAGTATAGTAAAGAGGTGAAAATGGGTATTGAATTCTATAAACAAGCCAAAGTGAAAGAGAAGAGGCAGAAAATTGGTGCCCAAGCGCCATAAACGGAGTGCCCAAGCACTGGACAAAAAAATCCAGCAAGGCAGGGCCTTCCAGAAAACTGTAGCAAGGCAGCGCATAGGCGCTGTCGGGTAGTTTTTTTTTTATTGATTTGGACAGTGAGAAGCCCAGAAAAAGACTCCAAGTTACTCAAGGAAGTGTAGGGAACTATAAATATAAAAAAGAGGCACGTTTTAGTGGTTCCAAAGATTGAAAAAGGGGATAGAACGAAAGATCGAAGAGCAAAATCAAGAGAAGAAATTCATTACGAGATTCAAGATTAAAGCGAAGATTGGAAGCGAAAGGAGACCTTGGTGCAAGAGTTGACTTTTTTTCATATCTTTATTAAATTAATCCGGTGATGTAGTCAATGAAATTTATTTGTTTTTCCTTTTACATTATGAGTAACTAAACGTTAAATTAGAGCAAACAATGTAATCTTTTGTGATCCTTGATTATGTTATTGAAGATTTTTGAAGTTTATTATTTCTTATGTGTTGATTTTGTTATGAGTTTAATGCTTTGAATTATCTGGCCAAGAATTTGATGATTTCATGAGTTTCTTACGAATCAAGAGGTAAGTTTAAGGCTTAAACCGTATAATAAGATCCGGTAAAGTAGTATAATGTGTAGAGATACATATACTAATTATTGCGGTCGTAATAGGAATTCTTGTAACCATATTTCATTCAACTAAGGGTAATTCGCATAGAAATTTGGAATTGAATTAGTTAAATAGGCTCAATGAGAACTCGAGGGGGTAAATTGAATACAATTGAAGAATTCGATAGAGCACTACATTAGGCCAGAATTTAGAATTAAGAATTAAAGGTGATCATTAGATGAACTTGTTTTGCCCTAATATTCATTACGTATTTGAATCTTCTATAATTTAGTGTTTACAATCCTTTTATAATTTCCATTAGTTTCAAGTTTTCGAAGTTCACAAAAGAAAAATAATTTTCATAACTATTACCATTTTTCTTGTCTTTTATCAAGTAGGAGTTAGGAAAAAGTAGATTAAGTTTGAAATAGAGTCCTCGTGAGAACGATAATGCAAACTCAAAGGTCCACTATATTACTTGTTACAATATCGTACACTTACGATGGAAAAAAAACGCAACAATGATTAAAGGCATTTTCAAGGTATAATTACATTGGACTATTCTATGTGACAGATACACTGCCTCGATACTAACAAGTGTCAACGAGATTAGATCACCTTGATGTAAATCGTCGGATGTGAAAAACCAGCAGCAGCACTATTAATCAACACTAAGAATCGACAGTTGTCTATGTCTTATGCAATCTTTTGGATCCAAGAATGACTGATCCAAAACTGTTCATGATTTCATATAAAAAGTGTCCCTAAATGAGATTAAACCTTAGCAATATCAAGCTTAAACATAACATTTCCACCACAACATTTATTGTTTAGCAATGCAATTAATTCTTGAGCAAGGACGTTGAAAGTCAGGATTTCAAAGTTATAAAGTTCGACTATCTATTATTTTTGTTTAGAAATTTGGGAGGCACACAAAACTTAGAGTATATAATAGGTAATTGAGAAACGCAAGTTCAACCCTAACAATACCTAGAGGGGGTGAATAGGTATTTAATGCGGAATTAAAATGTTTCTACGAATTAAATAGTGACAAGTCACTTTTTAATTCTTTTCTAAATGATTAATCATTCTAGTCAATTTGTCTTAAGTTGAATTATCGCAGTTGTACAATCAATCAATATAATGAAATCAGTGATCCACACCAGAATGATTACGGAGAAACCCATCTAGGAAAAACTCCGAGCACTTTGCTAGTCAATCCACTATAAACGAATTTAACAACTTACAGTCTACCAGACTAGGCGACCCGTACTATCTGATATCCCGACTTCACTCCTCACAGCTCTCCATGGATCCCATTCTATCATGCACCAATCCTCAGCTGCTGTTGCCAAAGCTCTCTGTGGAATCTGCTACCCTACAACACTCCAAGTCTTGTGAATTCGTCTAACTCCCATGGATCACGAAGAGCAACCCGTTCTTCACAAACTGAAACTCCAGTCGTCTTTTTCGATCTTCAGCACCTCTGACAAATATGTACGAAGTTTGGTTTCTAGTATTTAGATATTGGATCTGATGTTTTTTGACCAAAACACTCACACAAGATGAAGGTTGAATGATGGAATGATTAGATCTCTCAATGATAAAGCTCTCTCAATTAACAACATTAAGAAAAAAAAGTTTTGTACGTGCTCTGGTATATATAGATAGGTCAAGAAATCAATGGGTCAAGACAAAAGCCTTTAAAATGCAAAAATAAATTTTTCCGTATAAAGTTGTCGTTCGAGCGAAGGTTCAGCGACAGTGCTTCGCTCGAGCGAAGGAGTGGCGAAAGTCCATCGAAGCAGTTTCTGTTTTTGTAGTTTGAGCCAATCCTTGGCGACAGTCTAGCGGAAATCCACACTATTTTCCTCCTTGTTCCAAACTCGAAACCCTAGACGTATTTAACTAACTTTTAAACAAATTGAACATTACTCCTTGAACTTTGACACTCTATCAAGTTCAGTCCTTTTGTTCACAGAATTAGCCAATCACAAAATCAACTAAAATCTAACAAACTCCCCCTTTGACATTCTGTGACAAAACACTAATCTATGTCAAGACAGTAATAAAATAAAATTACAGACTCAAGATAATGACACAACCTAAACTACAGACTGTCATGAACGAACTCTGCAGTACCTATTTCCTGAAATAAACAACTCAAATACCTGTGTAAAATGTGTGGAAAATAGTATCAAAGATAATCACAGTTCAAACAGTTCACTTGTAGATGTCATTTAAGCAATTGTAACTTAAATAGCATATTTTTCTGTTTTAGATCACAAGCTAAACTAAGACACAGTATCAATGCAACCCAATATGCCAAAACGAAACATTGACACTGTAAAAACATAAAAAAGTTAATTTAGCGAATTGAATTCAAACAAATATGCATGTGAGTCAAAAACACCATTGTCATATATATACAAAACGGTTAATTACATCCAGATATTCAATAGATACATCATGTATGCATAACGAAATCATCTGCTATCAACTATCCCCCTATCAACAAAAATCTAAAGCTAATACTACCACATCAAAAACTACTCCCCCTTTTTGTCACACAATGACAAGGGATAAGCCTATATCTACGAAGTACCAGCAGCGTCATTGACATCATCGGAGTCCGTCCACTCCTCGAAAGGATCATCCCAATGGCGATGAATCCATCGTAGTCCATGCTGAATGTAGCCAACAGCACCCTGCAGTGTAGCGAACTCGGTGGTGTGGCGATCAATGGTAGCATAAAGCTGCGTAATTACAGCTATCATACGAGCCTGCTGCTCGAGAAGTACAGTCATCTGTCCCAAGAGAGAGAATGATGGGTCGATGGGAGCAAACGCAGAAGGACCAGACTCAAGAGGAGGAGGAGAAGGAACTAATGTAGAAGGAGGAGGACCTGAAGAAGAAAAGGGAAAATCGGTGGACTCGGGAGCAGTAGAGAAGAAAGGAAAATCCAAAGGATCAAATGAGATCAGGTCATCAATCGAATCAACCGGCATAGTCGGATCAGCCTGAGGCTGTGCGGGCTCAGAAGAGGCATGTGACCTACTCTAGGCAATAGTGGTATGGCCAATCGGCCGAGAAACCCGCCCGGACCCCCCGGGGAAAACTAGCTCCTAGAGCTGTGACTAACCTATGAATAAGGCAAGCATATGGCAGCCCAACCCTCATCCCCGTCGTACAAAAAGCCCTCAAAATCTGCTGTCATATGAATGAAGGCAAATTAATGGAATCGCCATGCAGAAGAGCATAGAGAAAATGGGCCTTCTCCATCGGTAATGAAGAAGTGCGAGAAATTGGCCACATATTCGTGCACACAATGCACAACAGAATCTTGCGGTCAGTGGGTAAAGATCCAGTGTGCATCGCACCTAGACTACCCTCCATCGGTGCGTTAAACACCATAGATCGGACTAAAGTGTCCGAAGGAAGTGAATCAGGGGTAAGATATGGAAACCTGGGGTGGACGACTCTCGGAATGTGAATGACACTAGATATAACGTTCGAAGTAATCTTAACTACCCGACCCCGAAAAAAAACCCAAAAAGAAGAACCGCTAGCATCATGGATGTTAGCGTAGAACTCTTAAACAATAAGATTCAACGGGAGTAAAAAATCAACAAGAAGAGGTTCCTAGCCCCAGGAAGAGAAAATGGCAGCGAGGTCGAGGGACATGTCACACATAATGACCTCGCGCTTGAAAACAATGGGGCGCTGAGAGAACTGTGACCTAAAAACATCCCGAGCCATAGCAGAAATAAACCTAGTTCGACTGTAAGAAATCAAAGTACTAGGAGTGGAAGTAGAAGTGCAAGCTCTCATGGGTGGTATCTAAAAGAATTGAATCACAAAACCATTAAAACCTCGACAAATGATAGATGAACTCATGAAATGCATGGCGTGTATGAATGCATGCAAAACCAGGCAAATGAAATGACATGCAACGTGCCCTATAGTGAATGCATGACGACTTGCAGTGATGCCTAGGCGCAAGTGACACGATGCCAAGATGAAGTGACATGACGGCATGACGGAGGGACGTGACGTCCACGTGTGATGCCAAACCAATCACCACCAAGCTAACAAACACAAGCACACTTCTAAACACAAACCTGACATCACTAAATGACCACCTATCCCAACCTTAATTAACCAAAAAGTTACTACAAATCAATCATCCCAACTCTTGTAACATCAATCACCACACATCAACACCACATTCGACACACAATCACATCTAAGTAACCCAATGAACTACAATGCACAATAATCAATGTCAAAATTATGTCAAAGTGAACTAAGGTTGGAATTTTTGTAGAAACAAAATGCCAAAATGAATGATATACAATATAAATGATTAGAACATGTAGTGCAATAGCAAAATGTAGTCAATAATGAACAAACATCGAAAAAATTCAAAGAAAATTGCAAATGAAATGAAAAACCAAAAGTTGAGAAATTTACCTTTGAAATTCGATGTGTTGGTGAAATGACACGTTCAATGAATGATTTGAAGTGAATAAGAAGTGGGTAATGCACCAATTTAGTGTGGGAGATGAAAATGAAGAAGAAATCAAAGGGAAAATGCGTGAAAACCCCTGAAAATGAACCTTATAATTCAAAAAGACGGCATGTCGCTCGAGTGACTCTCGAGCTAAGCGAGCAAGGCAGCTTCTGCTGCTGTTGCTCAAGCGAGTGCTAGCGATAAGTTAGCGAAAGTGCAATTGACAAAAATAGCACTCCAAATTCAAAAATTAGGAAAAATAGCACCAAAAATTCAATTGACAGAAACAACACTAAAAAAACTTTAGAAAAATAGCACCACATTTTTTTTAATAAATTAAGATGTCAATATAAACAACTCAAGCTCTCGACACTTCAATAATTAAAATCAAGCATGCAATCACAAGTCGAGCAATATCAAAAAGACTTTCTCACATACGTAGTTAAGTTCAAGATGTAGTAAGGTGTATAAATGACTCATGTGTGTAATGTGCCACTATTTTCTCGTGAAAGTGACTCCAAAACTTAAATTTTTCAGAAATGACATGCGAAACATCAATTGTTAAATAAGTATGATCCCAACAGATGAAAGTCAAACCAGAATAATTTTAGGACCTAACAATGAGCTCAAATATGTGATAAATATTATTTTCTTCTCCTGAATGTTAGCATAAAGTATTTATACCGCTTTTCTCGTAAATAACATCTTATGTGCAGACCCTATCCATTAAATGATCAAATTGACCCCTGTAACGAGCTTCGGCCGGTTAACCCAAGTCAGATGACCATAAGCACCAGGTTATGAGAAACCCCTCAAGCTTAATTACTTGAGTCAACTAGGCTCCGAACAAAGTATAAGATGAACCAATGAGTCATACACATTTTTCTATCATAAATGTAGTAATACAGGGAGACTGTTATAAGCCAAGGTCATCTAAATGTAGGTTAATTCATGTTCGAGGTCACCCTACTAAAACGTGATTGTCATCTCAAATCTCACACACGTGGTTCAGACTCATTCACAAGATCATAGTGTGTGCAGTGCAAATAATTACATGACGACACATAGACTTAGTACTCCACATTAAATCAGACCAAGCAATGGAAATAACAGTATAGTTAAGATAATTGCTCACTTGGTTTCACATAACTGGTTTAAACTCAAGGTGATGTGTCGTTTGCCTAACAAAAAAATATTTTTGTATTTTTCTCATTTAATTTTTTGTTTTTAATAATATTTAAATCAAATAAATGAAAAAATAAAACATAACAAAAAAAATACACAGAAAAAAGAAAAATAAATAGGATGCATGCAAGAATGAATAGACACAATGAACAGCACATGTATGTGCCTAATCACACAATCAGGCGGAAATTTGAATGCCCTTGCCATTAAGAGCATGATCATTTTCACGACCTTCGAGGTCGCTTCTCTTGACCCAAAATTTCTTAGAAGCAGAAGATGATTGAGTTAACCGAGTCATCATCTCAGTTAAGTGACTAACTTGATTGGAAAGAAAGGCAACCTTGCTAGTGAAATCCAGATTCTTACTTCTAGTCACTCGATTACGAAACCTAGGTCTGGTGTGTCCCAAAGCACCACAGTGGTGGCAAGTGGAAATGAACCTAGGTTCAAACCTGCTCGGTGGTTGTTGTCGAAATGTAGGATGACTAACCCTACGTTGTCTGTTAGGTCTCGATCATATGGCATGCTTACCCTTGGGTTTGGGATAAGCAATCTCATGAGCTTTGTTAGTGGCAGGAATGAACGTGGTCCTGGATGTACTAGCAGTAGTATCATGGTTATCAACATAACCCAGACCATGCCTATTTTCAGCAGGCTTGTTCATCCCAAGTAGCTTATCCAGCTTTTGCGAACCACTCGTAAACAATTGCAGTTGAGCATTATATTTATCAAGATTAGTAGTTAATGATTTAACTTTAATTTCCAAGTTTTCATTAACCAGCTTCAACTCACTCAGTTTTCTAGTCGAGTCCTGAAGGTCACTTAACAGTTTTTCACGTTCAAGTTCAGCTCGTTCACCTTTTTCAAGATGACTTTATTGACCTTCTTAATTTTGAGACTCTCCTCAAACAATTCAGGATAGGACTCGTGAATGTCAGTCTCTTCATCAGACTCTTTTTTAGACTGTGCACTCGCATTTTCTCTTTCAACATTTTCAATCTCACGGTCAGATTCAATTGCAACAATCGAGGTGAAGGCCATGAATTTTGATCATCCTCACCACCAGATATCTCATTCTGAGAGTTGGTATCTGACACTTCATCACTCATGGTCACAGCTAAAGCCTTACGATGTTCTATACCCGAACTCCTCTTCAAATTTGGACATTCACTCATAATATGACCATACCCCTTACACTCATCGCATTGGACAGATTGAGATTTCTTAACGGGAGTCTTAGAGGTGTTATTCTCACGCCTACCTCTCAAGAATCTACTAGGGACTTCACTATTTTGCTCATGAGGCATTCTCCTATTCGTCATCACCTTCTGGAATTTTTTAACAAAATAAGCAATTTCGTCATCTCTAAGGGTCTCAGTGTCAGTGGACTCGCTCTCAGCTTCTCTAACAGTGTTCATGGCGATGGATTTCTGTTTCTTAGGCTGTTCTAAGGTTAATTCATAAGTTTGGAGGTATCCTACAAGTTCATCTACCTTAACGTCGTCTAGGTCCTTACTTTCTTCAATAGCAGTTACCTTAGGTCTAAATCTTTCGGGTAGGGATCTAAGAACCTTACGAACGATTTTCAACTCGGGGATCCTTTCGCCTAGATTAAAACTAGAGTTCATAATATCATTCAACTTAGCATAGAACTCATCAAATCTCTCATAATCATTCATCCTAAGTTCTTCAAATCTAGACCTCAACATCTGCAGTTTAGAGTTTTTAACGATTTTAATTTCCTCATGTGTGGTTTCTAAAATATCCCAAACTTTCTTAATAGTTTCACACATCGATAAACGCCTAAACTCTTCAGTAGATACAGTCATGAACAGGGCATGAAGGCGCTCACTGTTCCAGTTATACTCATCCAAATTCATTTTCGACCATAGTGAAATATCAGTGGGTGTGACTATACCAGCAACAGTTGTTGAAGGTGGAGCCCACCCATTTTGAACAGTAATCCAAACACATTCATCCATTGATTTAAGAAAGGCTCTCATTCGAACCTTCTAGTAGGCATAATTGCTTCCGTCGAAATACGAAGGCATAAATAATAACTAACTCATCTAGGTTGAATTACCGCAGTTGTATAATCAATCAATATAATGAAAGCAGTAATCAACACCAGAATGATCACGGAGAAATCCAACTAGGAAAAACTTCGGGCACTTTACTAGTCAATCCACTATAAACGAATTTAACAACTTACAGTCTACCAGACTAGACGACACGTACTATCTGATCTCCCGACTACACTCCTCACAGCTCTTCGTAGATCCCGTGCTCTCCTGCACCAATCCACAGCTACTGTTGCCAAAGCTCTCCGTGGAATCTGTTACCCTGAAGCACTCCAAGACTTGTAAATTCGTCTATCTCCCATGGATCACGAAGAACAACCCGTTCTTCACAGACTGGAACTCCAGTTGTCTTCCTCGATCTTCAGCATCTCTGATAGATATGTAGGAAGTTTGGTTTTTGGTATTTGAATATTGGATCTGATGTTTTTCTAATCATAACACTCACACAAGATGAAGGTTGAATGATGGAATGATTAGTTCTCTCAATGATAAAGCTCTCTCAATTAAAAACCTTAAGAAAAAACGTTTTGTACGTGTTCTGGTATATATAGATAGGTCAAGAAATCAATTGGGCCGAGATAAAAGCCTTTCAAATGCAAAAATAAAATTTCCCGTATAAAGTTATCGCTCGAGCGAAGGAGGGGCGACATTCCAGTGAAGCAGTTTCTATTTTTGTAGCTCGAGCCAACCCTTGGCGACAGTTTAGCGAAAATCTACGCCATTTTCCTCATTGTTCCAAACTTGAAACCTTAGACCTATTTAACTAACTTTTAAACAAATTGTACATTACTCATTGAACTTTAATACTCTATCAAATAAAGTCATTTTGTTCACAGAATTAGTCAATCACGAAATCAACTAAAACCTAACAGTAATAATATTTGAATGTCTACATTTTTCATTTTTCGTGTGTAGAAAATTGGGAGGGCACAACACATTTTGTAGCAGAATTACTTATTAATTTGTGTGAAAAATGAAGGAAGCAACACAAGCAAATTTCCAATTCGTCCTAACACGAAGAGGTATTCACTGATATCCATGTTATTAAATTTGATAATTGGAATAAGCACAATTTAATCTCCGTAGGTTGGAGGACAAGTACAATCAATACAATTGTGTCTTTGTGTCGCAATAAAAGATTCTTGTAGTAGAATTACACCTACTTATACACGTGCAAAATTTTATGTCTTGTATTCAATATATCTATATGATCTTAGCTTTAATTGGTTATGTCCTTCAGACAGAGACAAAAGCGACAAGAACAATAATACCAGATTACAATTGTTTGATTCACACACGAATACTAAAAAGAAATCAATTTTTTGGGAAAACTCTCACAATTTTGATAATTTTTATTTAAAGTCCATCCAAGAAAATGACAATGCATAAAGTGTTTAAATAGTAATTGTGAGATAAAAAAAGACCCTAAATCCTAATAAAAGATAAATATAACCTTAATTAAATAAATTAGAACTAATGTAAAACAATAAATTAAAGTAAATATAAGATTGGATTCGAATTGGAGGGATTTTGTTCTATCATTCTCCTTCAATTGAAGAAAATTCATCACAAAATCTTACATCGCGCTTTCATCCATTGCCTCGTCGTAGTATTAGAAATCTAATGATATATGGGTAGCCAATCCAAGTCACCTGTGTATGGGCAGACCGACAAGCCATTATCCCAAACTTCTTGTTTGATGTATGACTTTCTTGTTTGATGTATGACTAGCAAGTGCAACCAATATATCAAGCTTTATATTCTCTGACCGTTTGTCATTCCTTATCACCAATCAGTTAGCCTTAATCACTGTGGATACCACCCAAATTTTGAAATTTTTAACTTTATTACGACACTCATATTGTTGAGAAATAAGATTAACAACATCAGTTCCACCTCAGCTCCAGCATCAGTATTGCTTCAGCCATCTCATTGGTGAATCAACATTATCCATCCAAGATGTCACTAACGTGTTTCCCTTAATTGTGCAATATAATATATATTCATCAGCTCAATCAGCTCAATGAATAATACTCACAGTTCATCACTATCAGATTACCTAGTCTAAGAATTTAACTTGGTATCAGAGCTTCAGCCATGGCAAACGCCAGTAATACTCCTCAAAATGCTGACCAAGCACCAGCTCAAGCATCCATCTCTAGCAGCATTGCCGTACCATCACTTGGAAGTAATAACCTTTCACCTTTTGTATAAACTTGACCCAAACCATATCTGTGAAGCTAGATAAAAACAATTACCTGCTATGGAAAAATATGATCCTCCCAATCATTTGAGGACATAATCTAGAAGGGTACATTCTTGGGACAAAGGTGTGTCCTCAAGAGTTCACAGCAACTCAAGTCACTTGTAAAGGTAGAACCTGTGTCGAAATGGTGAAGAATTTAGAATTCAGCCAATGGATGTCAATATACCAACTGTTGATGGGCTAGCTTTACTCCTCTGTGACTGCAGAAATTGCAATGAGGGTAATAGGTGCAACCAACTCAAATGAACTATGGACTGCCATTGAAGAAAGCTATGGAGTTCAAAATAGATCAAGGATTATCTTCCTCACATGAGAACTTCAAAAAATGAAGAAATGAAGTCCAAGTATAGATCAGTACTTGAATAAGGTGAAACAGCTTGCTGATAATCTCGAGATTGCAGGCAAAACTATCACTTCAACTGACGTGATCACCTAAGTTCTAGCTGGACTAGATGAGGACTATACACCAATAGTAGTTCAACTAAATAGCAAAGACTACATCTCCTGGGATGAACTTCAATCCACCTTAATGACTTATGAGAGTCGGCTTGAACACCTTAACTCAATCAGAAATGAAATGGCTGGGATTAGCCTTGATCAAACCTTAGCAAATTTCTCACAGAGATCAAGCTATGGCCAGCATCATTTCAGATTCAACAGGTCAAATGGTGGAGGAAGATACACCAACCTCAACCACTACAGAGGTGGGAGAAGAGGTAGGAGCAGAGGAGGCAATACCTTTGGAGGTGATAGACCAGTTTGCCAAGTATGTGGGAAGGCAGGACATAAGGCAAATATTTATAATTTCAAATATGATGAGAGGTATACTGGTACTCCACTTAACCAGAGGATAAACTATAACAATTTATCACATGCAGTCATCTTAGCCATACCTAACACGGTAGGAGATCCAGCATGGTTTGCAGACACAGGAGCCAGCAACCATATCACCTCTGATAAAGGAAAAAGTCATAGTGGGAGATGGAAGTAAGTTGCACATTTCACACTTTGGAACCTCACATATTCCTACTCTAAATGACAAATCATTAGCTCTCAAAAAATTACTACATGTACCTAAAATTAAGAAAAACCTTATTAGTGTATCAAAATTGACATCAGATATTCAAGTCTTCATGGAATTTCATTCTAATTGTTGTTTTGTCAAGGACTTGTCAACGAAGGAGGTGATACTACAAGGGAAGCTTAAGGAGGGGTTGTATCAACTGGATCTTCCATAGCAAAACATCAGTCAACTCCCTCATCAATCAAACATTCAAAATAAATTTTGCTACAACACTTCCTCAGTTCCTACCAGTTAAGTACCTTCAGTTAAACCCAGTCAGGAGTCTTCTGTTACTTCCTTTGTCAATTCGAGTCAAGAGTCCTTTAATATTGATGTATGGCATAATAGACTTGGTCATCCTTCTAGCCAAGTGATGACTCAAGTATTCGAAGTTTTTAATCTAAAAGCAAAGGAAAATACCGTCAGTTCTTTTTGCAATGCTTGTGAACTTGGAAAATCTCATTTGCTATCCTTCTTTCTATCTTCATCTTATGCTAAAACACCTTTAGAATTGGTTTACACTGACATATGGGGACATGTACCTGTGTTATCTACCTCAGGATTCAAGTATTACATTACATTCCTAGATGACTACAGGAAGTTCACTTGGATTTATCCCTTAAAACTCAAATTTGAAGCCCTGAAAGTGTTTACCCAATTTAAAAACCTTGTTGAAAACAAATTGAATCACAAAATCAAAACAATGTAGGTTGATTGGGGAGAGGAATACAAAGTCTTCTCTGACCTTTTGACATAAGAGAGAATCGAATTTAGGCACCCTCGTCCCTATACTTCAGCTCAAAATGGTAGAATAGAGAGAAAGCATAGACACATTACTGAAACTGGCTTGACTCTACTGGCACAGACTCAGTCGCCTCTAAAATTCTGGTGGGATTCTTTTGACATTGCCACTTACCTTATAAATAGGCTGCCAACACCTATCCTCAAGCAACAGTCTCCCTATCAAACTCTATACAACAAGGAACCCAACTATAAGGCCTTAAGAATCTTTGGATGTGCCTACTACCCTTGCTTAAGGCCTTATCAAAAACATAAATTTACCTTTCACTCTTCAAAGTGCATTTTCCTTGGAGACAGTAACTCTCACAAAGGCTATAAATGCCTCAACTCTTCAGGAAAATTGTATATCTCAAAATGCGCGATATTCACTGAATTCGAGTTTCCTTTTGATTCTATGTTCAATGTTAAAGATCAATCTCCACTTGTATTGTCTGAAGTAGTTATTCCTCATACTCATCTTCCCTTTGATCTGAATAAATCCACTTTAAATCATGTTGATACAACACAGACTAAAGCAGCTCTTGGCTATCATCATCTGCTCTCTGACTCCATCGACATTCAATAGGTAAATACTCTCCATGATAATAACTCTGATGAGGATAGCATAATTGAAATTGGATATAACTCTATACCGGAACCTGATGAACCAGCATCTAATATGTTGGAAAATAATGAAAGAACTGGGGTTACCCAATAGGCAGGTGAAAATCATATCCAAGAGGAACCAAGAGTTCAGAACCAGCATCCCATGATTACAAGAGGAAAAGTAGGAATCTTCAAACCAAAGGCTCACCTGGCAGAGTCAACTGATACAAACTCAAAGTTTTCTGAGCCTAAAAATGTTGAAGAAGCATCGATGAATACAGATTGGATGAGAGCTATGGAAGATGAATTCAATGCACTAATAAAAACAAGAACTTGGAAGCTTATACCTCCATTACCTACTTACAACATAATGGGAAACAAACGGATTTTTAAGATAAATCACAACACCGATGGAACAATTTAAAGACTTAAAACCAGGCCGGTGGCAGAAGGCTTTCATCAAGCTCCTGGAATTAACTACTATGAGACCTTTAGTTCAGTCATTAAACCATCAACACTGAGGATAATCCTTACTCTAGCGATTGTAAAGGAATAGGTGATCAGACAGGTTGACATTAATAATGCCTTTTTGAATGGAGAGTTGGAAGAAACCGTGTTGGGATTTTGACTTTGATGTAAGACTCTATAAAGAGAGCCCTTCAAACATTGTATGGAGGAGTGTATACTGGTTATTCACATACCGGTTTATAAGGCATAAAATATATGAAAACATAATAAAATTCATATGAACTTTGCTGGTTTTATTACCAGATCAGAGGAGAAGAAGGAACTTTTTGTCTACATTGTTAAAGACGGGTTTTCTATAACAAATCCTTCATATATCCTCTCATATTTTTCTCTTACAAATTGGCTCTGTTTATAGCCAAACTTACTAAATATTCTACAAGATATTTAGAGATATTTTCTACCTCTTGACAATCCACTAGCAAGTAGTAGCTTTCAACTTTGCTACTAAAACTTACTTTACTTGTAGAATGGTTTACTATTTTGTGTTGCACTAGTTATAATCTAGTCTAACTTAACATCAACTTAGTTAGACATTTCAACTAAACTAGCTACAAACTAGATTACAATAAAAATACAATTCTTCATGTGACAACAAAATGTCACAACTCCAACACTCCCCCATGACATTTTGGTTGGAACCTTCAAATCATTTCTTCTTCATGCTTCAACCATGATTGCAATATTTTGATTCTTTGCTTTCCATTTGATTTGACTCTTTTTGTTGCTACTCTTCAACATAGTGATCAACACTTTTAGCCAAAGATCAACCACATACAAAGAAATCCTCCCTTTGCATCATCAGATTTTTTTTGGCACCTTCAACTGCTGTTTTTCTTCAAATTTCTGCCCTTCTGATTTTGTGACTGCAAGTCTTTGAAGTCTTTGTTTTTTTTTTATCCAAGCTCCCATGGTTGCAACTCTTCTTTCATAGTTGATCAACTTTCTTTAGCATATGATCAACCTTACTCAAAGAACTTTCTCTTCTTGCATCTTCTTATAAGATTTTTAAGGACAGATGCTGATTCTTTTTCTTCAATCAAACTGGATTGACTACGAGCTTTGAAGTTTTTGTTTTCTATTTGATCAAGGCCTTCTTCGGTTGCAATCCTATATCATAGGTGTCAACTCTTTCTACCTAAGATCAACCTCATCCAAAAAACTTTCTCTTGCATCATACCTTTAGTTTGTAATTCTGTGATTTGCAAGTCTTAAGATTCTTTGTTTTCTATCTGATCAAAGGCCTTCTTTGGTTGCAATCCTACATCATAGGTGTCAACTCTTTCTATCTAAGATCAACCTCATCCAAAGATCTTTTTACTTGAATCATCACATCAGATTTTTGGTTGAAGATTTCTGCCGAATCATCTCCTCCTTTATGTACAAGGTTTGCTTTTGCAAAAAACCAAGCATATTTTTGGATAATGATTTATCAAACATTTGACGCATGTTTATAAGCCATTTCAGACTTTCTTCAGCATCTTTACTTCATCCATATTCCACAGCAAGTTAAGGTTCTTTTGGTTTTCTCAGACTTCAGCATCAGAATTTTTTGCAAGCTGGTTCATTCCTTTTTCTCAACCACTTTCATCACCATCTGAGACATTTATTTCTCAGGTTTTGCAAATGATTTTTGAGCTTTCTAGGTTTGTCTTTCATCATGTTTTCTGGCACCTTTTTGAAGGATATTTTGAAGCTCCCTCTTCATGGTAATTCTCTTCAGATTTTGTTGAAGTCTACAGCTGATTTCATCATACTGGTTTTGCTTCATTTCTTCAGCAACATTTTCATTTTTTTTCATCATTACCAGCATCTTCATTTTCAGCATAACAACAGCTTCTTTTTACTTCATCTGAGAAAGTCATTCCCAGGTTTTGTTGATTTTTGAACTTCACCAGAGTCTATGAAACATTCAGTTTCATCTTCAGAGTTTCATCCATGATTGCCCTCTTTGAAATTTCTTGTTTTTCATTTTTTTTTCAAGCTCTCTTGATTGCAATTTCTACATAATTGTCTATCCTTTTTAGCTTTGAAATCAACTACATACAAGTAAACTTTCATTTTGAATCATTGGATTTTTGAAACATTCAAATTCATTTTCAGAAATTTGATTTTTGTTGAAATGAAGAAAGCTTCTATTCAGATTTTCATTGTGAAGAAGAGGTTTACAATTGAATTTTGAAATTACTGGTTATACATTGATCTTATCGGATTCACCTCTTGCTTACCGTTTTTACAGTTAATCAAAAAGATTTGAATTTACCGGATTTGAATCAACTTACCGGATTTACATTTGCATACCATATATGGCATATACCAGATTTACATGAAGCATACCGTATATGCAAGGCCCGTACCGTATATGCACAAAGCTAACCGGATTTGCAAAGGTCTTACTGGTTTTTTAGAAAAACAGGGCACTTACCGGATTTGTAAAGAGCTCACCGTATTTGCAATAATCTTACTGTATATGCATGAACTCACCGGATTTGACAGAGGAATGCTCTATTTTTCAGCCTTTTTCAGCACTTTTTCAGCTGATTTTCTTCAATTGTTTGATGCTAATGATTTAGTTTTTCAGCCTAATCTTTAAAGATTAGTTTTTCAGCTCTAAATCCTTGCAAAAACATACCAGATTCAACCACTTCTCAGCTTCATTTTCCACCAGTTTCCTCTATTTTTCACTGCCTTTTGATACAGCTTTTCACAGCCTTTTGCAGCACTTCTTCTTCTTCTTCTTTCTGTAACCTCAGGTTCCTTTCCAAGATCATTGATGCTCTGATACCATGTTGGGATTTTGACTTTGATCTAAAACTCTATAAAGAGAGCCCTTCAAACATTGTATGGAGGAGTGTATACCGATTATTCACATACCGGTTTATAAGGCATAAAACATATGAAAACATAATAAAATTCATATGAACTCTGCTGGTTTTATTACCAGATCAGAGGAGAGGAAGGAACTTTGATTGTCTACATTGTTAAAGACGGTTTTTCTATAACAAATCCTTCATATATCTTCTCATATTTTTCTCTTACAAATTGGCTCTATTTATAGCCAAACTTACTAGATATTCTACAAGACATTTAGAGATATTTTCTACCTCTTGACAATCCACTAACAAGTAGTAGCTTTCAACTTTGCTACTAGAACTTACTTTACTTGTAGAATGGTTTACTATTTTGTGTTGCACTAGTTATAATTTAGTCAAACTTGACATCAACTTAGTTAGACATTTCAACTAAACTACCTACAAACTAGATTACAATAAAAATACAATTCTTCATGTGACAACAAAATGTCACAACTCCAACAAACCGTTTACATGAACCAGCCAGAAGGTTTTGTAGATAAAGCTAAGCCTAACCATGTTTGAAAACTTGAAAAGGCTCTCTATGGATTGAAACAGGCACCCAAGGCCTTGTATGACATGCTGAAAAAGACCTTCTTGGGTTGGAAGTTCAGGCAATCTGTGGCTGGCACTCTTTGTTCTTTTTCAAGAATGAAAGGCAGGTGATATTTATCCTCATTTACATTGATGACATTGTTGTAACAGGCAATGAAAAGGAACTAGTGCAAGACTTCATTAACTCACTAAACAGAAAATTTACACTGAAAGATATGGGAATGTTGCACCATTTTCTTTGAATTGAAGTAGTCTGGCATAATTCAGGGATTCATCTCACACAAGCCAGGTATATTGCTGATTTACTGAAACAGTTTAAACTGGAAAACTTGAAGTCATGTCCTACACCTATCCCTGTTGGCAAAACCATCTCCAAGTCCGATGGAGAAATACTGGCTGAACCTTCCACCTACAGGAGTGCAGTTGGAGCATTGCAGTACCTCTCACAGACCAGACCAGACATCACTTTCAGTGTTAACAAGCTGAGCCAATTTCTGCAATCTCGAACAACCATTCACTGGCAGACCTTAAAGAGAGCATTAAGATACCTTAAATGCACTATAAATCACGGATTATGGATTCAAAGAAGTGAAAGATTAAGCTTAAATGGATACTCAGAAGCTGATTGGGCCTCCTGTCCAGATGATAGGAGATCCACAACGGGTTATTGCATTTATTTAGGTGACAATTTGATTTCCTGGTCCTCAAAGTAGCAGCACATTGTAGCCCGTTCAAGCACAGAATTTGAATACAGAGCAGTTGCTTCAACTGCCTCAAAAGTTGCCTGGATATAGTCATTGTTTCAAGAACTTGAACTCTCGTTAGCTGAAGTTCCAACCTTGTGGTGTGACAATATGGGTGCAGGAGCATTGGCTTCCAACCCAGTTTATCATGCTAGGACAAAGCACATAGAACTCAACATTAACTTCATCAGAGATAAGGTACTTGGAAAGAAGTTGGAAGTCAAATATGTACCAACCTCAGATCAAATTGCAAACCTACTAACTAAAGGACTGGATCACTCAAGGTTTCTCTTCTTGAAAGGCAAGCTTGGAGTTACTTGTGTACCATCCAGCTTGAAGGGGGTGTTGAGAATTAAGATTAACAACATTAGCTCCACCTCAGCTCCAGTATCACTATCAGTCTTTTTTTGTGGCATCCATATGCATGCCCTAAATAAATGGCATTTTTTTACGGCGTGCATATGGAAGATGTCGTAAATGCAATTTAATTTTTAATTTATTTATTTATCTGATTTCCAGAAAACGTACAATAATTAAAGAACATATATCAAATCATATATAATCATGGTTTCCATGGTTTCGATAAATAAAAGTATTGAGTGGGGTTCAATATAATACGCCAAAAAGTAGAGTTTATCTAAATAATTACTAAGAAGATCATTAGCCTATTCAAAAAGTTTTGTACCCATATGCCAAAAGGATAGACTACTACTTCAAAATAAGTAATTAAGATATTATAAAATAATCAATCCATATATCAACAATATTGCTTCTTTAATCAACAGTTAGCTATTCCAAAAATAATCAACTCCATGCCCATCACATTTTGATAAAATAATTTACATAAAATGAAAATTGAAATAGTCAAAAGAGAAAAACCATTATTGTAACCAGTGTTCTAAAAAACGTAAAGTGCAGTTAGGCATAGAAGTGAAGTTTCAAACTTTACGAGTTTAAACGGGCCTAAGCGACATCTAGACGTAACAAAGCGTTTTCTTATTTTCAATATTATTTTAATTTTTTATTTATATTAAAAATTATTTATTAACTAAACACATCAAACATTTAAAATTATAAAATACTATATTTACTTAAAATTTTTTATAATTAGTCAATTATACAATTTTCAAGTTTACGGAATACAAAAATTAAATTATTTTCATAGTTTTAATTTTCAAATAAACAAGTCTCAAGATCGTAATTACATACGTAGCTAGCACTGTAGTTTAATTTTATTTAACTCTTTCTTGAATAAAATCATTTTTAACTTTTGTAAAGATAAAGTCTTTAAAAAACTTGAAATTAAAGTTAAATGAGATGTTTTTTAAAACATAAAAAAAAAGTCAAATAAAGGACTTTTAAAAAAAATTAATAAAGCGCTGTCTAGGGAGACGAAAGAGAGGAATGAAAAAATTCAATTGTTCAGTTGAAAAACAAATTGCCTAGGTGTTAAACGAGATGTTTTGTATAAGTTTCTAGCCTAGACGAGTTTTTTAGAACACGGATTGTAACTAAGGGACAAGCATTATGCAGTATATTGTAAACAAGCCTTACATCATGCTGGAGAAAGGAAAAATGATAAAAAAAAAAAACGATAACTTAGTCTGGCGAGAAGGATGGGGGAATGGTCGATTGCTTGGAGTTCTCTTCTAGATAATCACGGTAGCAATGCAACCTCCAACGTTACCACATAAAAGACCATATACTCCTTTGTTGCAGGAGGATATTGTTGAAAGCCCAAGAATAGCTAACCAAAAGGGGATGAATTGGGTTTTAAAACTTTTTCGTAAAATAAATATAATTTCAAGCAAGTAAGAAATAGATAGATTAATTTAAATAACAAACATAAGTATAAAAACGATAAGTAAAAGGGAGAGAGGATGCAAACAATATATTTATGGAGGTTCGATCCCAAACTTGATCTACATCCCCCGTTACCAAACTTTCTATCACAAGCAAGGCCTTTTCCACTATAGTGATTGACTTATGGTGCAATCCAACCGTTTACAAAGCTTCTGGTGACTTACAAATATGGAGCACCGATCCTTATAGAATGTTGAACTTTACAGGACCTCAACACGACCCATACTATTGAGCTTTACGGGACCTCAATATGATCCTCGATTCAAAAGAGTTTTACAAGTGAAATCTTCTCTTCTTAACGAATAATAGATTCAAAGTTGAGAACAAGAAAAGGAGAAAGCAAACACTTTAGTAGATAGCAATGAATATAGCTCAAGTGTTGGGTTTGAAAAACTTTGATAAAATTGATTTTTTAACTTTAGAATAATCAAATATTTTTCAAATATAAATCAATTTATAAAGATGAATAAATAATAAAGACCAGGGATTTATCTCAATAAATGCTCACTTATTGCTCTTAGAATTGTTGATATTGAATGCAAAGTGAGTTGGTATTTATAGGAGCAAAACAGTAAAAAATCTGTCAAACTAGATGCACCATACAGGATGTCCGCTACAGTACCAGACGGTCAACTAGCTATTGTGTCAGAAAATTAGAACGATTAAATTTTTGACCGTTGGCGCTAAAACTACCATACCGGATGTCCGGTACGGCTGTTTTTTACGCCAAACTCCCTCGTTTTAATTTTTAACAAATGTAAGTAATCGAGGGACGTTTTAAAAAAAAATTTCAAGGTATTTGTTATATTTCAAAATTTTATTTTTTGATTTTTACCTTTGAAAAAATAATTTATGAATAGAACGTTTTTGTTGTGATTTTTCGATCGTAAAATCAAAACTTGGGCTCGTCTCGATTCATTGCCAAGTATTGAAATGTTTTAACTTTACATATGATTGTACAATGTCTAATCGTCTTGCCTTTGTCATTTTTTTGGCTTGTATCTTGTTTTGCATCTTTTGCGAATCTTTAAATTCCAATTCGATCGTCGCATGCAAATCGCTATCGTCTTGAATCTTCGTGTCGTCAATTGTATTTGTTTTCAATAATCACTAAAGACATTTGAAATCAATTTGTTAGCGATAAATACAATTTTTTGTGATAATCAAAACGAGTCGTCAATCATCGGTCAACAATTTCCCCATTTTTTATTATAACAAACATAAAGATTTGCAATGTATGATTAATAACAAATAAATAATACATTGATAAGGAATAGAATTGTACGCATATATTCCCCCTATCTATTTCACTTAGGGTAATTAGCAGAAATGGTCCACAACATTTACACTCTTTGCTAAAATGGTCCCTATCGTTTTAAAATTGGCATTTGTACCCTTATTTCAAATGTTTCTTACGGAATTGGTCCTTCCATCCATAAACCGTTAAACATCCATTAGAACCTTTTGGTAATTTGTAGAAATGGTCCCCATGGAATATAATTTAATATAATTTCGGAACGGCCTGCTTCGACGAGTGGTAACTTTTGCTACGGTTGGTCGTTTCGCATGCCGTTAGGGATGGGAGAAACTAGGTCATGAGCACTTCGAAATGGTATTAAAAATGTAATATTTCGACTTCGTTTGACTTCCCGTAATAATCCCGCAAAATGGAGACAAAAAATAAGAAAAATCGTTTATATATTTTGGAACGGCCTGCATCGACGAGTGGTAACTTTCGCTACGATTGGCCGTTTCGGACGCCGTTAGGGATGGGAGAAACTAGGTCATGAGCACTTCAAAATGGTATTAAAAATGTAATATTTTCGACTTCGTTTGACTTTTCGTAATAATCCCACAAAATTGAGACAAAAAATAAGAAAAATCGTTTATATATTTTGGAACGGCGTGCTTCAACAAGTGGAAACTTTCACTGCCGTTGGCCGTTTCGCACTCCGTTAGGGATGGGAGAAACTAGGTCACGAGCACTTCGAAATGGTATTAAAAATATAATATTTCGACTTCGTTTGACTTCCCGTAATAATCCCGCAAAATGGAGACAAAAAATAAGAAAAATCGTTTATACATTTTTAATACCATTTCGAAGTGCTCATGACCTAGTTTCTCCCATCCCTAATGGCGTACAATACGGCCAACCGTATCGAAAGTTACCATTCGTTGAAGCAGGCCGTTCCAAAATATATAAACGATTTTTCTTATTTTTTGTCTCCATTTTGCGGGATTATTACGGGAAGTCAAATGAAGTCGAAATATTACATTTTTAATACCATTTCGAAGTGCTCATGACCTAGTTTCTCCCATCCTTAACGGCGTGCGAAACGGCCAACCGTAGCGAAAGTTACCATTCGTCGAAGCAGGCCGTTCCAAAATATATAAACGATTTTTCTTGTTTTTTGTCTCCATTTTGCGGGATTATTACGGGAAGTCAAACAAAGTCGAAATATTACATTTTAATACCATTTCGAAGTGCTCATGACCTAGTTTCTCCCATCCCTAACGGCATGCGATACGGCCAACCATATCGAAAGTTACCATTCGTCGAAGCAGGCCGTTCCAAAATATATAAATGATTTTTCTTATTTTTTGTCTCCATTTTGCAGGATTATTACGGGAAGTCAAACGAAGTCAAAATATTACATTTTTAATACAATTTCGAAGTGCTCATGACCTAGTTTCTCCCATCCCTAACGGCGTGCGAAACGGCCAACCGTAGCGAAAGTTAGCACTCATCGAAGCAAGCCGTTCCAAAATTATATTAAATTATATTCCATAGGGACCATTTCTGCAAATTACCAAAAGGTTCTGACGGATGTTTAACTGTTTATGGATGGAAGAACCAATTCCGCAAGAAACATTTGAAATAAGGGTACAAATGCCAATTTTAAAACGATGGGGACCATTTTAGCAAAGAGTGTAAACGTTGGGGACCATTTCTGCTAATTACCCATTTCACTTATGTTCTCCATGTTTAAACATAATCATCCATAACCTCTACATCTCTTTCCCCTTTTGACATAAGCAAAAAGTGCGAAAATAATAAACGATTGGCTGTTATAGAGATTTAGAAAGCAGGAATAATTCATTGAAAACATGAAACATTACATACATATATTTCATACATAATCAAGCAATACATCGTCAAAATAAAGCTACTGTGCTAGAGGAGGAGGCGGATGTGAGAATCGAGCAAATAAGTTGGCAAATAAGGCGATGTATTGGGCCTGCATCTTGACCTGCCGTGCAAAAATCGCGTCCTGCTGTGCCTGGATTGCATCCTGCCACATCTGTATATGATGAAGTACCCCGCTCATCCCGTCAATTGTCAAAGTAAGAGAGTCAATCAACCCACTCAAGAGTGAAAACTGGTCCTCAACAAGTCCTCGGCCGGTAGGTCAAGGAGCACTCGACCTCGGAGTAGCGCGCGAGGTACTCGTGGCATGAGGCATGCCCTCATCGTCGTCATTGTCATCGTCATTCTCCCCTTCTTGGAATGGTAGTGTGGAAGGCCCCGAAGCCGGGTTGAACTCCTTCGTCTCAGCCACCCATTGGCCATCTTTCTTAATAATTTTCATATGTCGAAGAGTGGTGGAACTAATGGTGTTGGTGGGGCGGGGTTGGTGGGGCGGGGTTTGACGAAAGCTTCGTCATGAAGAGGGACGTTAAAGTGCTTAAATATTTTAGTTAGAAGCTTGCCGTAAGAAAGTGCCTTAGCATATCATGAATGAAGGGTTTTGAGACAGTGATACAAACATTTTTAATAAGACGAGAAATTTCTCCATAACGTGGAGTAATTGTCATGTTTCTATAAAAATCTTTCATTAGAAGTGGATATGCATACTCTTCTAACTTGCAAATCGATACCCACCCCATGTTAATGAAATGCTCTTCTATTCTAAATTTGGGTGCATCGAATGTAAAAGAAGCAAAATATATGTTTTTACCTAATAAGACGGGAGACTTCTCGAAGGGGTTCGTCGGTGTCTCGGGTTCGAAGTCCATTTCCCCATCCGACGATGGAGCTGGAGGCGAGTGGAGGAAGATGAAGAAAATAAGAAGAAAATGGAGGAAATCATGATTTAAAACTGAATAGTTTCAGTACCGGACGTCCGGTATAATTGGCAAAAATGTTTTGCCAATCCGGACGTTCTATACCGAACGTCCGGTTTTTTTTTTTTTTGGTGGAATAAGTTTAGAAAAATAAATAATAAGAAGAGTTTAATTTTGGACGTTATTTTTCTCGATAATACCTAAATTTCATCTAATGAACGTGAAACGATCGGGTGCGAGAGGTTTGGTGAAAATATCGGCCAATTGATTTTCCGTGTTTTCTTAATTTTAGACGTAAAAAAGTGTTTTCGTATTTTTAATATTATTATAAATTTTTATTCATATTAAAAATTATTTATTAATTAAATACATCAAACATCTAAAATTATAAAATACTATATTTACTTAAAAAATTTCTATAATTAGTCAATTATACAATTTTCAAGTTTACAAAATACAAAGATTAAATTATTTTTTATAGTTTTAATTTTCAAATAAACAAGTCCCAATTAATAGATTTATAGGAACATTATACATGTTTTCAAAGTTTTCAATAAAATAACAAATCTGAAGATCGTAATTACATACATAGATAGCACTGTAGTTTAATTTTATTTAACTCTTTCTTGAATAAAATCATTTTTAACTTTTGTAAAGATAAAGTCTTTTAAAAACTTGAAATTAAAGTTAAATGAGATGTTTTTTAAAGCATAAAAAAAATAAAAAACTAAAGTCAAATAAAAGACTTTTAAAAAAATAAAAATAAAATTAATAAAGCGCCGTCTAGAGAGACGAAAGAGAGGAAGTAAAAAATTCAATCGTTTAGGAATTGAAAAAAAGAAAAACAAAAAGTGCCTAGGTGTTAAACGAGACGTTTTGCACGACTTTCTAGCCTAGATGAGTTTTTTGAACACAGATTGTAACTAAGGGACAAGCATTATGCAGTAATATTGTAAACAAGCCTTACATCATGCTGGAGAATGGAAAAATGATAACAAAAAACAATAACTTAGTCTGGTGAGAAGGATGGGACAACGGTCGATTGCTTGGAGTTCTCTTCTAGATAATCACAGTAGCAATGCAGCCTCCAACGTTACCACATAAAAGACCATGTACTCCTTTGTTGCAGGAGGATATTGTTGGAAGCCCAAGAATAGCCAACCAAGAGAGAGGGAGGGGGGGGGGGGGGTGAATTGGTTTTTAAAAATTTTTCGTAAAATAAATCTAATTTCAAGCAAATAAAAAATAGATAGATTAATTTAAATAACAAACATAAGTATAAAAACGATATGTAAAAGGGAGAGATGATGCAAACAATATATTTATGGAGGTTCGATCCCAAACTTGACCTACATCCCCCCGTTATCAAGTTCTCCGTCACGAGCAAGGCTTTTTCCATTATCGTGATTGACTTATGGTGCAATCCAACCATTTACAAAGCTTCTGGTGACTTACAAATACGGAGCCCCGATCCTTATACAATGTTGAGCTTTACGGAACCTTAACACGACCCACACTATTGAGCTTTACGGGACCTCAATATGACCCTCGATTCAAAAGAGTTTTACAAGTGAAATCTTCTCTTCTTAACGAATAATAGATTCAAAGTTGAGAACAAGAAGAGAAGAAAGCAAACACTTTAATAGATAGTAATGAATATAGCCCAATTGTTGGATTTGAAAAATTTTGATAAAATTGATTTCCTAACTTTAGAATAATCAAATATTTTTCAAATATAAATCAATTTATAAAGATGAATAAATAATAAAGACCAAGGATTTATCTCAATAAATGCTCACTTATTGCTATTAGAATTGTTGACATTGAATGTAAAGTGTGTTGGTATTTATAGGAGCAAAACAGTCAAAAATCTGTCAAACCGAACGCACCATACCTGACATTCGCTACAATATCGTAAGGTCAACTAGCCGTTGTATCAGAAAATTAGAACGGTTGAATTTTTTACCGTTGGCGCTAAAACTACCATACTGGGCGTTCGGTACGGCTGTTTTGCGCTGAAACGTCCTCGTTTTAATTTTTAACAAATGTAAGTATTCGATGGACATTTTAAAAGGAATTTTCAAGGTATTTGTTATATTTCAAAATTACGTTTTTTGATTTTTACCTTTGAAAAAATAATTTATGAGTAGAACGTTTTTGTTGTGATTTTTCGATCGTAAAATAAAAAATGGAGCTCGTCTCAATTCATTGCCAAGTATTGAAATATTTTACATTTAAATATGAGTGTACAATGTCTCATCGTCTTGACCTTGTCGTTCTTTTGACTTGTATCTTGTTTTGCATCTTTTACGAATATTTAAGTTCCAATTAGATCATCACATACAAATCGCTATCATCTAAAGACATTTGAAATCAATTTGTTAGCGATAAATGCAATTTAGTTTGTGATAATCAAAAAAAAGTCGTCAACCAAGAATATCCAGCTATCGCTCATCGGGAATCAGTACTCACCGAATCATCACAAGGGCTCTGCCCCAATATAGTTCGTCCGCGCAAAAGGCTCTGCCCTAATACAGTTCGTCCGCACACAAGGGCTCTACCTTCATACGATTCACCCGCACGAGGGACTCATACCTCAGCGTGGAGACGGAGAACCACCTTTATTGATGCAAGCCCCATTGTCTTACGGGGTTCAAGCAAAAAACAGGGGAGCCCCACCCCGATTCTGGGAGGCTTGTAAGGGTTTCGATTCCATTGTTTATCGGGCTTCAAAGCCTACGCAAGATATGAATAATCATACCTGGACTTAGGGGACTGATGTTACTCATATAAATAATCGTAAGAGTAAATGCTGCGTGGTAGGCAGACGAGCCCACAGCTGGCATAGCAACAGGCAACCCCGTCTATACCGAAGTCATCCCAATCCGAACGCTGCTCATTCGATCCCCGTTGGCAGAGGCTTCAGCTCGCTCCTGACGAGATGGTAAGTCAACCAACAGCATACTTAATGAAATGATTGACAAGACAATACCCTGTCAGTGCCGTCTCTACATGCCTACGCAGTCAAATCCCATGTTAGGGGAAAAGATAAGGGGATCTATGCATTAATGACTTGATTTCTTGATTGACTCTAATAAGGACCATTGGATCTTTTACAATCGAACGGACCCCGCTGACTCAACATGAGATATAAAAAGCCTACAAGCCATACGTTATAAGGGCAATGCAAATTTACACATCCGAAGAAAACCTTGATTCTCTCTACTACACCCGAAGGCCGACCCCTTTTTTATGCACCATACAACCAAAAATAACAACCTACAAAGTGCTGTAAACCATTCTCTGTATTGATTCATCGATATAGCTAGTAGTTGGATGCGAGCATATTGCGATTCAATCTACAAGGACTTGAGTTTCTAATTTTCTGTTGGCCACGTCATATGACCATTTTTTGGGGTCAGCAAATTCTTTTGCGATAGTAATTTGTTTGAATTACTTGAAGCTGCGTAATCCCCACATTTCTTTAGAAACTAGGAAGATTGGAAACATTACATTGCCAGAGAGTCGTGTAATTCAGTTTCATTAATCAGTCATCCATTTGTTGCAACTGTTTTCTCGATACGATTCAATAATTCAGTCTTATTAATCGGTTGTTAAATTTTTTATGACATTCGTGGTAGTATTGTTGAGAATATAATATTTCATAAATGATTCCTTACAAATAAAAGTCAAAACAATACATGCCCGACAATATAAATGTCTATCTGGACAGTTTGCTTCTATTTTTCTCGACAGTTCGACATGCTATACATTACAAATTGAAAACAAAAGTGTATGCAAGAATTCTAAAATACAATTTACTCTACTTAATAGTATGAACAATAACTTATCACAATAAAACGTTGTCTTATCCTTGAACATAAACTAAACAAACATAAAATAAGTTGTTCGTCGTACCCACCTTGACAATTGCAAACAATTGTGACAAATTACAAATCCAAATGCAATACTTTCTTTTTTTGCCAGTGATTGAGGTCCTAGTCCGTACTCTTCTTACCTCTCTTGTGGCCAGTCCTATCATAGGAAGGTCAACCATCAAAATTCGAATTTCATTTGCAACACCACCAATATAAAAGAATTCTTATGTCAGAGAATGTTGTATCATTTTATACAACACATGGTAAATCAAGTTTAACACATCCACAAGTAGGTGAATTTCTCAACAGTTTTTTCATTTTATTCAAACTGTCCAGAAATCGAGTAACTTCTATCCAGAATGATGGATTTTCTCGATCCAATTTATCTATACTGAAAATAAACTGTCAAGATACAAACATGAATCCCAAGCTTTAACATTTTTTTCATATAATCACCTAAACTATATTTGCCATCTGGACAATCCATCACCGTAGAAAGAGCTAATAATATATCAATCCACGAACTGAATCACATTGCAATAATGTTAAGGTGTCAAACCTAAATTAATGGCAATTCATAATTACCATGAAAACTGTTAAATCCACGAAATCAACCAACATTGCTTAAAATAAATATATCAAAGCAAAATTATGGCTATCAAAACTACTGAAAATATGAATGCTTGAGCACTGACATATTTTCTGGACAGATGACCTATCTACGATATAACTTCAACTGTCAAGATTTTCACTTGACCACCTAATTTGAACTGTGTATTCTACAATGGAAACTAACATCAAATGCATACGACACTAAATATGCAAATGCCCCAAACATTAATAAATTCCAGAAAGCCAAGTTCTTGGACATGTTACAAGCATCAAAGGACACTAAAAAATCATATTCAAATGTAAAATCAATGATTCGTCCACGTAAATTGGAAAAAGAGATAAAATCAGTAATAAAAGCAATAATAAACCATAATTTCAAAACACACTCCTCGTCGTGTTCCTATCAAAGCCCTAACATGAACTTAATTCTAGAGAAAATAAACCACTTTGGAAATTGTACTCTAATTTCCAAGCAAACCCACCATCAATTAGAGGCAAACATACTACTTTCTAAAAAATTCATATAGTTTTGTGCAAATATCCATTATTTTCAAATAATATCAAAGATTTATGGAACAAGCCTTAGTTCCTTGTACAAGGGGAGATGAATATACCTTTTATTTCAAAATAAGGAGAAAAATGAACAAATTTCTTGTCGGAGTTGCTTTTGGGGTACAACTTTTCTTGTCCTTTCTCGATTTTTTTTAATTTTTTCTTTTTTGGACTCCCAAAACACACAATATTCTGTCGGAGAAAAAACAAAAGAGAATATGGAAGAGAGGTGTTTGTGGAGGATGGTTAATGTACGTGGGATGGAATGGGGATAAGGAGAAAGAAGAATGGAGAAAGAGGAAGGATGAAGACTAATGTGAACCCACGTAGCAATTAAAGTTATGAAACCCACCCAAGATTAATTCAATGAAAAGAAAGCCAAGAATCAATGTTTAAGTTTGATTCAAAAATATTTAACCAAGGAACCAACACAATCGCAGACAATATGTTGATCCCGCAATTACAAAACTCAAGAATCTCACTCGATTAGTTTGAACGCCACAAGAAATAATCTTGATAAGTTCAAAATTAATTGGATGGAGAATAAGAAGAAATCAATAATGCCTTACAATAAATCTCTCAATAATTATGTATTTTACAATGAAAATAATACCCCTATTTGTATAGAATCCCTAAAACCCTAGTAAAAATAGAATTAAAATCTAAAAATAGTAAAATATATTACAAAATGGAGTTTTAACTAAAATAGAAGATTTGGCGAAATTTGAAAATTTCATGGTAGGAAAATACACTATGCGGCCGCATAGTGTAAGTCTATGCGATTGCATAGATCAACTGGGCTTCTCCTTTGTGGTCTCGATAAAGGGGCATGCGATTGCATGCCCTCAATAACTATGCGGTTTCATAGTTGTTCCGTCCAATTACTCCGTCCATTATTTGAATCAAGTTGCTCCACTTGGTTTCATTTTAAATGCTCAACATGAAACTTGTCCCTGTGCTTCATGTATCAATGTTTCTTCCATCGTGGCTTGAGCAAGTAGTCCTACTACTTTTTTAGCTCGCATAGCTCACGACCTAGTGATAAGCCCTTCCTCAACGATCAATGGATCATTGCCCGAACTTGTCTTCATATCATGGATCGCATTATCCTCTCTCTCTTCGAAAGAATTCAACCTCAAATCTGTACCTGCATCAAAGAGAGAAATATCAAAGACATTAAAGGAAGCCGGAACATTATACTCACTTGAAAGATCTAATTTGTAGGCATTATCATTGATATTTTCAAGGACTTGGGAATGGACCATCTCCCTTTGGTTGTAATTTCGACTTTCGTTGTTCTAGAAAGCGATCTTTCCTCAAGTGTCCCCAAATCCAATCTCCTAATTCAAATGTAACACTCTTTTGTTGCTTATATACTTAAGAAACATAATGGTCGTTTTATTTTTCAATTTGCAACCTTACATTTTCATGGAGTGATTTCACCAAATCGGCATTCTTCTTTCCATCTAAGCTACCCCTTTCATTCATAGGTAAAGGAATTAAATCTAAAGTTGTTAGTGGATTAAAACCATATACAATTTCAAAAAGTATGTAAGAAGTAGTAGAATGCGTTGACCTACTATAGGTAAAATCGATGAATGGTAAACACTCCCCCCAATTCTTCAAATTCTTATTAACTATAGTGCGTAACAATTGTATTATAGTCCGACTAACAACCTCAGATTGTCCACTACAAATATACGATCTCTTTATTTTTTAGTCATAAGTAAACCCAACACAAAATTCATAGACACATTAACCCAATGTTCACTAGGAACAGGTAATGGTGTATATAAAACCTGAGGTAAAACCTTAGATTTAGCCTTTTTACAAGTGATACATCTATTACAACTCAATCAACATCAACTTTCATTTTAGGCTAATAAAAATGATCACCTAACATCTCTAAGGTCTTCTTAACCACAAAATGACCCATTAGATCTCCATTATGTGCTTCACGTACTAATAATTTTCTCATTGAACATTTAGGAACACGTAACTCATTTTAAACTTGATTAAAAAATATTGAACCAACGAACCAACACAATTGGCGACAATATGTTGACCTCGCGATTACAAGACTCAAGAATCTCACTTGGTTTGTTGAAATGCCACAAGAAATAATCTTGATAAGTTCAAAATTAATTGGATGAAGAACAAGAAAAAAAATAACGCCTTGCAATAAATCTCTCAATAATGTGTGCTTTACAATGAAAGTAATAACCCTATTTATATGAAATCTCTAAAACTCTAGCAAAAATGGAATTAAACTCTAAAAATGAGAAAATATATCACAAAATAGAGTTTTAACTAATATAGAAGATCCACGAAATTTGAAAAATTGGCGGTCGAAAAATACACTATGCAGCCACATAGTGCAAGTCCATGTAGTCGCATCGATCAACGGGGCTTCTCCTTTGTAGTATGTGGTTGCATGCCTTGAACAACTATGCGGTCCATCAAGCTACTATGTCCATTGTTTCAATCAAATTGTTCTACTTCATTTCATCTCCCATGTCCAACATGAAACTTATCCATTTACTTGCCGTGATCAATATTTCTACCATCGTGGTTTGAGCAAGTAGTCACATTGCTTCTTTGACCCACTTCGCTCGCAACCTAGTCATAAGCCCTTCCTCAACGATCAATGAATCGTTGTCCAGACTTGTCCTCGTATCTTGGATCAAAAAAGGGAAAGGAGGAGAAAGTTTTAGGTTTCATGTGGGTGGGTGGGGTAGGTTTGGAGTTGTATTTTAAATTTTGGTACAGCTTTTATCAGCATATAAACTTAGTAATTAATGTAGGACATGCAAGTAATTTTGTAATTTCAGAAGTGTAGAAATGTCCAAAAGTGACAAATGTGACAATTAGTGAAAAGCGACATTCTTGTAAACGAATTAGTGTATTTTGACGTGGTGTAATTTCCTAGTAATGTAAATGAATCTTGCTCTAACCAAAATAATCACCACCACCATTAGTCACACTGATTTTGAGAAAACCACAAGGTTGATTTGGGAAACTTTAAGAAACTTGGAAAGGGGAAATGAGAAAAGGGTTTGGTAGGAAAGGGAAATGGGGTTGGGTTGTTTGGTTTTCTTAATGAACTGTTGGACATGATGCCCGCCTTGTAATCTGGAAAGGGAAACAGGGTTTGGGCGAAAAGGGCTTACTACAAAGAAAAGAAAATGAAAGGAAAAGGCGTAAATATTTAGCTTTTACGGTGGGTTCAAAATGTACGCCATAAAAATTTTAATCAATTGATTATTTATAGTTTACATTTCAAGTATGCTATAAATGATCTAATTAAAAAAAAAAATCATCCTTATTTTCTAGCATTCTATAGACGACGTGCTTAAGAAATACGTATTAAATATTCAACTTTTACAGTGTGTTCAAAATGTATGCCGTAAATATTTTTATAATTTGGTCATTTACACCGTACATTTCAGGTATGCAATAAATGGTCTATTTTTTTAAAAAAAAAAAAATCGCTCTTATTTTTTCTAGCATTCTATAGATGAAATGCTTGACAAATACATCATAATTATTTAGCTTTTACAGTGTGTTCAAAATCTATGTCAAGCAATTGGTCATTTATGACGTACATTTTAGGTATGTCATGAATAGGTTATTTAAAAAAAAAATCGACTACATGTATGAAAATACGTACTAAATATTCATTTTTTATGGCGCGTTCAAAATGCATGCCATAAATATTTTAAGTAATCGGTCATTTACAGCCTACATTTCAGATATGCCATAAATGGTCTATTTTAAAAGTATCCTTTATATGAACACCGTAAGCCAATGCTGTAAAAGACTAATTATCATTATTATTAATAATATGTGAAATTTACCTCAAAATGACGTAATTATCGTCATTTAATATAAATATGAAATTTACCTCGAGTTCCTCTAAAATTTAAATGCCAAGATCCTCATAGAAAATAGATTAGAGCATTATAATCTTCACTTAAATAAACATCCACTTGTCAATTTGGATTGAAAAGGATAAAATGATAATTTGTGTTGTCCGTGACCGACCCACAACGGTTGTTGCACCACTCAAAACCACAACCATGGCGTGCCAACCTATCTAGTTGCACCCCTCCCGTCGACCACCTTCTATGGCACCCAACAATAGGTATTGTTGGGTCTTTAATGTATCCACTGTCTTCTATAACTGATGGATTCGTCGGTATATTTGTAACATGTTTTCTGAATATTAAATTTCATCCAAGAAAGCTTCACAAACACCAAGATTGGTATCTATCACGAACATATTAATTGACGTAGAAAGAAACGAGCGACAACAATAACAAACCATTACGATTCGTTGATTCGCGCACAAATATCAAAAGCAATCAAGATCTGGAGACAACTCTTACAATTTCATTAATTTTTAATCAAAGTCCAACCAAGAAAATGACAATGAATAAAGTCTTTAAAATAGTAATTCTCAGACAAGAAAACCCTAAATCCTAAAAAAAAGAAAATATCTCACTTAATTAAAGAACACAAAAATAAGGTAAAATAATAAGTTAAAGGAAACAGAAGATTTGATTCAACTATAGCGGATATTCATGCTTTATCACCTTCTATAGTTGTCAGTTCAAAGAAATTAATACGCCAAAAGAAATCTCAGACACAAACAATAGCATAGGATATCATATAGAATATGAATACTTTTTATGTAGTCTTTGAAGATCGAATTAGTAAATATAGTTAGCGGCATTCATATTTCATAATCAAAAGGAAATTCTTGGATGTGCAGAAATAGTTAATTCTCAATAACTTTAAAATGAACGCATACAAAATGCTAATTAATGAAATTGGAAAAAAAAAAAAAAAAACCAACCTAAATGGTCATTTATTCATTAATCATTGTTTATTTATGCTTGGAAAATAAATTGTTCAGGGCACGTATCCCTTTTATTGAGTATATAAATACTGGCAAACCGATACATATTCTTCTTTTACCATGGTGATACAGGTGGAATGCTTTGTTCATTCCTAAAGAAATTTGTTGGATCCACCTTACTCTTGATATGAACCAACCTTCTGAAGTTATTCTTAAAGTACTTAAATCCCCAAACACTTGCTTGTTTGTAGCTCGTATTCCCCTCAATGTTGTTCATTCCAATATCCAAATCTCTGTAATTGAAATATGCAGCTCTTGGTGATTTTGACACATAACGAGCCATAAAAGCGTAAAGCTTTCGGATCCAATTTATATGTCTTCCGGATTTTGCATTCTCTTCTTCGCTCCAGCCCACACCATAGTGGATCATGAATATGTTGCCTGATCGATGTGGGAAAGGAATTTCTGATTCTGAGAAATCGTAAATTCTCCCTCCATATGGACTGAATTGCAACTCAGCCCTATTTACATCTTCCTGGTTAAGAAACTTCCATACGCCTTTTAGACCGTATTCTGGAATTGGTTGTTTCACGTAGTCAGATTTTCCTTTGAAATACCTCGTTGAAACTTGAGTTCTATTCAGCAAAATGTCCAATGATCTGCCCTGGAAACCTGCAAAAAAGAGTATGGACTCTATCCATGGCATTTCAGTACAATCTTCTTTCACCAAACCTAATTCTGGAAATTTCTCTTGCATTATAATGAGAAGATCATCAACCCGACCTAGGTACAAAGAAGTGAAAGATGCTCTTATTGTCCTCCTTCCTGAAGAGTTGATGCTTCTTAAGAAGAGTCTTAACAGAAGATTATCATCAATTTTATCAGCAATATATTGCCATCTGTGTACTATCTGGGTTGCATTTTGTTCTAACGTTCTTGTAACATTGAAAACAGTCACAGTTTCGGGTATAACAATTAATTGCACCTTAAATGCAACCACAATCCCGAAACTGGTTCCTCCACCTCCTCTAATGGCCCAGAAGAGATCTTCTCCCATGGATTCTCGGTCGAGAATTTGGCCATTAGCATCAATTAGTTTGGCATCAATGATGTGATCTGCAGCAATACCATGTTTACGTGACATCATGCCATATCCTCCACCACTGAAGTGCCCTCCAACACCCACAGTAGGGCAAACACCGGCTGTGAATGCCAAAGTCTTACTTTTTTCAGAGATTGTATAATAAAGTTCACCGAGTGTTGCGCCTGTTTGAACCCATGCAGTGTTTTTTTCTGTGTCAATGGATATTGATCGTAGGTTTCTCATATCCACTATGAAAAATGAAGTTTGAGATATGTATGAAAGTCCTTCGTAGTCATGTCCACCACTTCGGACTTTTAGCTGAATCCCATGTTTCTTTGAGCAATAAATTGCTGCCTGAATTTGGGATTCATGCTCTGGTGTAATGATTACGACAGGTTTCTGGCCGGACTTTGATGCCGGCCGTAGATTACGTATTGAAGACTGCAAAATAGATGAATATGATGCATTTAATGGGGTGTAAATAGAATCAGACTCAGAGTTGGATTTTCGAAACTGAAGGTTAAGGCATTCAAGAAAATCATTTTTAGTTTGAGCAGAAGAAGCTCCCGAAATTAAAATGAATGCCAAAAGAAGAAATGGGATCATACTGCCTAAAATCTGCATACTTGTTTTTCCCTTCTAATTTGTTGCTTATTTATGAACAAAGTTGCATGCATTTATAGATGTTTTTCAGTGACTTTTCTAAATGAGTGTGAAAATGAATGATTATGCCTCATAAATTATTTTATATCACATAATTCAAACTTCCGCTATGATCCTTTTAATTCCTGCACAAGCTGGGAAAATAGGAATATATGGCATGGTGATGTGGAATTATTCAATTTCTCAAACCACGGTGTCAAAATAATTAAAAATAAAAAATGCCTCAAGGTATGAATATTTTGTTGGAAAAAATAAATAAATTGAAGGGCTAACTTTGACATAAATTTTGATTGGTACCTATTTGTTTATTTTGGAAGATCAACATCAATATAATATATTTACTTCCCAAAAATGATGCTCGGGTGAATAAAAAAATTGAAATTTAAAGTGAATTGAAAGATGTTTTGTGTTGAAATGAAACTAGTTAAAGTTATCTTACATAGGAAAATGGATAAAGGCAATGACCATAGAAATATGATTACACTTTAAAATTGTGTAATCATGTGTAGCATGGAGGCTCTCTCCACGTACGTGCATAGGGGGTGCAAAGCACGGATCGAAAAATGATTCGGACCATGAACTTGTGTGCGGACGCGATCTGCGTACATGAATGTCGGGCCGAATGGACCAAAAATTGGCCCTTTGTCAAAGTCTTGGTGGTAATATTATTCAAATACTAAGTCAGTTCGCCAGAATAACATCTGCAGTGCTCATACTCTATTGATTTTCCGTTATATCATGGAAAACAAAAGCTCGAACTAAATTTCAAGAACCTATGGTAAGGGGGCGAATATGTTTTAAGGAAACTGTGTTCACACGGTCCTCGGTTTCAAAATTCATTGGATTTTTATTTCCTGTAATTTATATTACTTGTTCTATTCATACGGTAAGTTAGTTGCACTGCCGGTATGTGTCCATTCGATATTTGTTAAGTCGGTATTTATTCACTATTATTTTGTAACATATTTCTGAAGGCAATCCTGTTTTTGTATAGGTTGAAAAGTATTTGTACAAAGAAGTTAAAAAAATGTTGCAATTTGTCCTCAGAGAAACATTCAAATTGTTGAATAAATAATCTTCAATGCACGATCTTTTCGACGATATCACTTCTGGAACATGTATATAAAATAACAAGAAGTCAATATAATATATCTTTATTCACAGAGGATAATGCTTGTGAGAAATGAAGATTTTGCATAATAAAAATAATTTCATAGTCGTTATCCACCACATGGAACTCTTACCTGTATGCAGCATAAATTTGGGGTTTCAAAGGTGTGGCCCTTAGGATTGTAAAATAGAAGCATTAGTTCGTGTTTCGAAACTGAGATATTTACAAGGCATCCCAGAAAATCCTTTTTCCCATAAATTGAGGCTGTCTCTGAATAGAAAGAAATGCCGAAGGAAATAAATTCAGGCGCCCCCATTAAATTTAGTATTCGTTAACCTAATCACTTGTATATAGATATATGCTTCAAATGACCTTCTGAAGTTATTAATACTAATATTTAGTACATATTTAGTATTTTAGACTGAATAGAATTAAACACGATTTAGGGAGAATGATAAGAGATGCCCATTACAAGAATTTACCCATGCAATCTTCTTGCAGTGCTGGAAATATCTAATTTTTTAGAGAGAAGTCTGTACACAGTTGTAAGATAGTTGTCCTAATCTTTTAAATCTATATACATATAATGACTAAGTTATTGTACTTGATGGCATTCATATAAAAAAAAACATCTTATATTGTTAGTGGCATTCATTTCACATACTCTTAAATATTGCTTTCTCTATATTCAATTATGCACACATTATCCTTCACTTTCCATGTTATTGTTTGTATTGATTCAAATAAATAGCAATTTAGACCAATATTTGATTATATTTTCCATAAGGGGATGATATATAAAACTGGACTGTTGAGGTCCATTTTACTGCTTTTGACTATATAATGAACCTGCGATTTTTACATGAATAATTTTTTGGCGTTATTGTCGGGACTATAATTATTTTTTATTTATTTTAGATAGTTTAATTACTGTTTGAATCTTATTTAGAGCTTGTTTCTCTCCCATTTTTGGGAGAAAATTAGTGTAATGAATAGTATTTTTTGGAAAATGTGTGGTTGAAAATTAAAGTAACTTTATTGATTTGTGTGTAGAACATTTTATTGGGTGAATGTGTGGTGGAGAATAATACTGTAGCAAACAATTTTTTGGATTAATAACAGACAAACAGGGACTTATTTTTGTTTTTACTCTATGAGGTTTGTTGCTACTAATGTAGATATAGAACTTACACTCAATCAAAGACAGCGGGAAAAGAGAGAGAAAGCCAGCAATCATAATGGATCCATCAAGGTGCCGGAGTGTGGATTTTAAACAAGATCTTGCAACAAAAAAAAAAAATCCTTCTGTGGATTGTATCTTCCTCTACTTCTATTAAGCAACTAAAATTGCAGTATGTTAACCTTAAATTCGAAGGATGCATGGCAAATAGAAATTATGGCCATTTCTCCACCATGTAGATGCATCTGTGCACCTGAACACCCCTTTAAGAGGTAAAGGTCACTGGCTGAGGAAAATGTGCGATGACCGTTTGCACTCCAACAACGAGGCAAGACAAAGCGATATGGACTGTAGCCCCAATCCAAGGCGAATGGACTCCAATTAAGTGTATGAGGCACGGTCCTTCTCCTATAATTAATTGATACGAAATCTAGCTACTCTACCAAGTCAATTCATCACTCTACTTTTACATGTTAGACCTAGGCCATAGAGTGGGTACTTAAATGCCCACTTAAAGAAATCATGCAATAATAGAAATCCTACTGAAATGCCTTCTTTTAATGTTTGAGCTTAATCAAATTAACTGATTGTGAAAACTAAACAAACTTTAGGAATTCGGTACTTCAACAGAATTTGAACAGAAAGAATTAAACATAAAGGCTATTTTCTGATGGTCAGAACAAAAGATAACAAAAAACACACTATTTCTGTTTTTTCGTGAATGAAATTTAAATCTGTCTTAAGATTGTTGAATAAATTGGTACATAAAATTATATAAATGGAATTGTTCAGCACCTAGTTGACATAAAATTATATTTGACAACTGAAATTACGAGGTTCGACCCAAACTGCACCTAGAGAGGGGGTGAATAGGTGAGTAAGCGGAATTAAAAATTAATAAAATAGCAACAGGTCGCTTTTAATTATTTCTAGATGATTAGTCAAATCGTCCAATTTTCCTATGTTGAATTACCGTAGTTACATAAAAACAGTAACAACACACAAAATGATCACGAAAAAACTTCAACTAAGTAAAAACTCTGGGCACTTTGCTAGTTAAAAATTCACAATAAACGAATTTTGATCTTACAGTCCGCCAAACACGACTCCATTAGTACTTTCTGACCTCTTGACTGCAATTCCCACAACCTTCCTGGATTGCGTGCTCCTGCACCAACTCCTGGCTTTATGAATTCGTCTATCTTTTATGGATCAACGAATAATTCCGCGTTCTCCAATAATTGGAACTCCAACCATCTTCCCTTGATCTTCAGAACTCTGATGATGTTTAAGAAGTAGCAGTTGATATTTGGATTATATGGATTAGATGTTTTCACCGCCAATAATCAATCAAACTGTGAAGGTTGAAATCTTATAGATGATTTTGATGAAGACGATATGAAGTAATGTAGTTTTCTCAATGTTCAACCTTTTTAAAAATCGTTCAAAGAATTTATGGTAGTTATACTGCAGATTTAGGGTTAAATGGGCCGGACAAAAAGCTTTAAAAACACAAATTAAAATTCTCCGGATAGCACTGTCACTCAAGCGAGATCTTAGCGACAAGTGAGCGACATATTTTCGCTCCAGCGAAGCCAAGGCGGCAGGCGGGTGACAATGTTTATGTTTCTGCTGCTCAAGCAAAGTCATGGCGACAGTTTAGAGAAATTGCTGCGCCGTTTTTTCTTTATTTCTATTCTCGAACCTTAGACCTAATACAACTCAATTTATAATATTTATAATTTACTTCTTGACTTTTACAACATACTATTTATAGTCCTATTTGTTCATAGACTTGCCATTACATTAAAAATCTTTGATTGGGGCCTGGGCTCTTGGGTTTAATTGATTCTAATAATAAATTATTATTTTTAATCATTTTCAAAATTATTTAATGGGCCAACTAGCCAATGAAATATGACTATTTTTAACTGTCCAGTATTACAACTCATTACCACTAGCCATAAAAATTGCAAATAATACTGGATAGTGGTGGAGGTTGTTAAATCATGTTTCTGCCTATTTATACACACATCTGGGCATTAGAAATAGATAACAAAAACGAAATTGTATCTTCCTATTCAGAAAAAATATTGTACTATATTTTACATTTTTTTTGGAGTACACTTGAGAGTTATGAAAAATCATTTATGATTGTTGCACAATTGGTTTATTCGATCATTGTAACTTGGAGGTAATTGCCCACAGAGGTCGCAGCAGTTATCGACGGACAATTTTGCTTTAGAATATCGCGCTATCACGAGACTCGATCAGTCGATAAGTTTTTTTATTTTTGCACTTCACTGTATTACAACTAGTAATATTTCTAAGATTACTTTCCCATCCTCTTAAGTAATTTGAACCAATTCAACGACTATTAACTTTCTCTCCCTGACTCCATCCTAACAAACTAGTGTTCTGCAATTCGCACTATAGAAAGCTTCAAAAAAAGTCATTTCTATATTAGAGTGGTAATTGTTATTACAATGATATAGCCTATGTGCCCGAACTATTAATTCATTGTGTACATCCACTTTGAGAGATCATCTGCCCTCTTACTCTTTAAAGATTTTTATTGGGGCCGTAGGGTTCGAACCTAAAACATTACATTAATAGAGATTTAAGTTGAATCATGGTATCAATTGGGGCAACACGGAGGCTCGATCATTACAGTTGTTGTAAGAAAACTCCATTAAGGATAAATGAGTATCTTTGCTACATTTGAACTCTAACAAGTAAGCACTCAGCATATTCTCTAGAGTATATATGGTTCTTTCTCATTGGTCATCCATCTGTGTGTGAAAGCATATACTTAAATTCATCTAATATGGCTTCCATCAAACTAGACCCATATTTTAGATGTAAATCGAGGATCTATATTTAAAACTATAGACACTAGACTGCCATATGGGCTAACTATCTCGTCTGCATACAACTCTGCCAACTTATTCAATGAGTAAGTGGTTTTAATCGGCAAAAATCTAGCAGTCATGATAAATCAATCTACATCCCAAACACCACGACCACTCTAAGTACGAAGAAGACCAAACAAAAATGTACATGGCAATGTGATCCCATTTCCATAAGAATCGTGTTTCTTTCTAATGAATGGACTTCACCTGATGATACTGAAAAAAAGGACATTTGAATACAAATTTATTCTCTCCATTCTTGGCTACCAGTATTACAAATAATGCCCTTTCCATGTGCAATACAAGTAGATCACATTTTTACATAGTTACCGTTATTTTATTTTTTATTTTTTCATTTGTGCCTCGTTTAGCTCCTTTATTGGATGTATTATTGAGTAGAATATTATTTTGAATCATTATTGTTAAAACTGTTCGGAAACCGTATTTTCGTGCCGAATGTATTTGCAATGCCCACAATTGTGACGACCCATTTGCCATATTTTTTCTCATGGTTCGGGTACCCTATAGTGATGGTCAGTAGTCCACGCAAATTCCCAATTTTGGTGTATTTTTTTGTCACTTCTGTACGTAGATGCTCTGTTCCGTCACCTTTGAAGGTCAAATTATAGTTTTGAAAGCTTGAATTTAGATCGATAAATCCTTCTCTTCCAAACAACTTATAATTTTTTATGAGACTGTCAAAATGGTATCGAAGCAGAAAAATTATTTCTAATTGAAGTTTGTTGTCATTCATGAAAATCGTGAAAGTAAATATGAATTTTAGATTAATGATTTTTTGGAGAGTGTATGGTTAAAAAATAAAGAAAAGGTTTAGATTTATGTTTAATATTATTTTATTAAAAAATGTGTGATTGAAAAAAGGAAAACGAAAAATGCATTTTCTACTAAAATGGAGACCAAATGTAGGCTAAACGTATCTTTTGTCCTATTGAAATCACCCAATTGTTCAACCTTTCTTTAGAAACAAAAAACGGACATAATCAAAGTAAATTCAATGATCATATTACAATTATTAGTTAAATAATTTATAGGCTGCCCGATGATTTGAATTAATCTATTCAAGAAGTAATCTTTCAATAATGGCTGCCATTCTGCAGAAGTCCGGTCACTTATTCTTGAAGCTATTGGATTTGGAGGGAACCGAACAGGTTTAAAATCCAATTAATGCAATTCACATTATTTTTTTCATTCTCTTTCTTGTACTAATTTTCAACCACACATTTTTCAATGAAATAATATTTTCCATCACATCAATAATTTTTCCTTATTTTTTAACCACATATTCCCCATCACATCACTTCAAAAAAATGTATTATCTCATTTTATTGTGCACCAAACGGACTCTAAAATTGAAAATATAGTCGTTATTGAGTCTCACTCATCTAATAAAAGTCAACAATAACGACTAATTTTTCAATTTTAATCTCTACCGAACACGCCTTAAGACTGTAAGGAATAATATTTTTCTACTGTTTCACTTTAACTAAGTTAATTAACAAATTTAATTTTATGAATCACGTCGTCACAGTATATTATATCATTTTCATTAGGTATAAAAAATCGTAAACATGTGCAATATGTAATAATATAAAAATTGCATGTATTTATAAATCTTCATAGTGACCTTTCGAATAGGGCTGTAAGCAAAAACCGCCAAACCGGAAAATCGAACCGAAACCGCAATTTCGAAACCGACGGTTTGGTGCCACGTGGACCCGTCAACGAAATGGTTTTGAACCAAACCAAACCGGTCAAAAACGGTTTGGTTTAGGTTTGAGAATTTTAATTATGGTTTGAAACCAAACCGGACCGGCGAAAAATATATAAAATAAAAAATTGATTTTTTTTTTTTTGAAAATTTATCCAAAATTTCAATTTTGTAAAATTGAATAATTTTGTCATTTTGTAGGTATTTTTGTCAATTTCTAATTTCCTATTTATTATTAAGATTTACGACCCGCCCAAACCTAATTATATATAAAAAAATGCCCAAATTTGAAAGAAGTAGCACTAAACAGTTCAACCCAGGTCCATATACTCACAAGTCACAACCCTAGTCTTCCAATTTCCATTTCTCTCACTCGCAACTCGCTGGTCGGCGCCTCCCTCCCCGCGGCGCCTCCTGATTTCCCCCAAATCGTCAACGCCCTCGAAATCTCGAACCTTCCAGTCACCGGCAGTGTACGTTCGCCAGTATTACTAGACTATTTCAGGTTCTTGCATATTTATTTGATCGTGAGTAAGGCTTAAAATTGAAATTTTGTCACTTGCTAGTTGAAATTTGTTTACATATTTATTGATCGTGAGTAAGGCTTAAAATTGAAATTCAGACTATCATGTGCACAAAAGACATTTGTTTACATATGAGAGAATATGTATAATTCCGTGTTAAATTGCAGAAAATGAAGGTGGATATATATAGTGGAATGGGAGAGAAAAAATATTTGCAACTTGTCTTTTGGAAGTCATTATTAGATGGATACGTGTCTTAATTCTTTTTTTTTCCAATTTGCTAATAAAATTTTTTTTTTTGTATATGAAGGACAAAATTGATCATGAGTTATGTGGCTTCTTGAGTATGTGAATGTTTCTTCCTTTTACTAGTTCTGTGACAAAATTTGATGTTTCTTAAGTTCTGTGACAAATTAATTCGTTTATTCATTTTGTTAGTTGAAAAGGGACATTATTATGTTTTTTTGGACCTTATATTTATTTTAGTGGACTTGTATTGTATCTTTATCGTAAAGTATTATCCTAAAACGTCAGAAGGGCGAACAAAAAACTATGTTTTAGTTTATTGTGATTTTACTTTTATTTTGTTGGTATTTAAATTTATAGTAGATATATTTAGTTTGTTTTAGATTTATTGCTAGTAAGATATAAATATATATTGAATTAATGGCATAAAAATAGACACTAGACAGAAAAAAATATACTCGAAACCGGCGGTTTAAAATCGGACCAAACCGTTAGGTTTAGGTTTGAGTTTTTTTCAAACCGATCAAAACGGTTTGGTTTAGGTTTGAGTTTTTCTCAAACCGGTCGAAACGGTTTGGTTTGAAAATTTGTCAAAAACCGCAAAAACCGGACCGCTTACACCCCTACTTTCGAAATGATTGTGTAAATGAGTTTTCAATTTATCATTCCTCAATAATATCATGTGACAAATTCAAATTGAAAATATTGTCGTTATTGTTGATTTTTATTAGACGAGTAGGACGCAATAACAGTTATATTTTCAATTTTAATTAGATTAAAATCCCTCCCAAAAAATCGATAAATATCCTTTTTATCCATGCACTGTGAAAAATAGGATTATACGGCTGGGTGATGTGGAAAGATCTATAATTTAAATTTAAAGTATAATATTTTTATAGTCATTATCATAGAGTATAATGTCGGTCGCATGATGTAAATGAAGATTTTGCTTCATCAGTAAATTCGTTAAATAACAGAAAGTCAATATAATATTTTTATATTCATTGAGGATAATATGAAAGGCAAATGAAGATTTTGCTTAATCACTAAATTGGTCAACTAATAGCAAATCGATATAATAATTTTATATTCATTGAGGATAATACATGAGGAAAATGAAGATTTCTCTTAGCAGCCCTCAACTCTAATTTGTATGCTATTGCCGCAAGAAAAAGAGGCCCATTGGGATTGAAAAATGGATAAATCTCCAAGTACAGGGGATAGTTTCATAGGGGACTTACAGGCCCCTCACAAGGGGCCTGGGCCCCACATGCATTTTTATTTTAAAAAAAAATTTCAGCGAGCCCCACCACGTGTCTAAACATATCCAATTGAAAGAGTGAAAGCTTAGGGACCGCTGCTGCAATTTTCCATCTTACCAATGAAATTAGAATAATATCAACGAATAGATTCGTACGTAAATTTCAATTAATTTTTAATTGTTTTAATATATACATATAGACACACACATTCCAATAGCTTATAAACAAAATCTCCATGATAGCTTTATGAAGTTGGCAATCCCGTTGCTACATCATTTATTTTTTTATTTGCAAAATCTTTAAAATGTTTCCTTGGAAAGTTGTCGGCGATCCGTTTCTATTATCTTTAAATATTTCATTGAAAAGTTGTTGGTAATCCGTTTCTATTAGTGACGGATGGCGTCCACTGGCAAAATTCCAATGTTATCACTCATGTAATTTGTTGAAAACTGATTTTAAATAAGTACATGTACGATGTATCCTTCAACATAAGGTGGTTCAACTATTGACATCACATTATTCTTAAATATACACACGCAAAGAAAATTCAATGATCGTATTAAAATTATTAGCTAAATAATTTATAAGCTGCCCAATGATTTGAATTGTTCTATTCAAGAGTAAACGAAGTAAATATATATATATAGTCATTGTCAAGCGATCCTGCGAATTTCAATAATTGCTGCCATAATGCAAAAGTCCGATTACTTAAATGTGAAGAATTAATCTACTCTGAGAGGGAGTTTAGACAAGGATTGGTGACAATGATGATGTGGCATGTTTTGATTTGCCGATTTTTTTTTAAAAAAAATTCATCTTCCAATGAATGAATAATAAGTGTGCATTGTCACCAATCCATGTCTAAACTCCCTGTCAGAGTAGCATTATTGATTTGTGAAGCTATTGGATTTGGAAGGAGCCGAACAAGTTAAATAATAATATTTATTTTAATAATCCGTAAGACCATATTTGTCTAATGTTTCACGTAATTGAAGTTAATTAACAAATTTAATTTCGTGAGTGGTCAAAGTATATTATATCATTTTCAGTACGTACGTATAAAAATTCGTAAAATGTGCAACATGTAATAATATAATTAATAATGCTTGAAGTACAGGAAAAAATTTCACAGGATATTTACAAGCGAGACACATGTGCGGCCCGCATTATTTTTTTTATTTTTTTTAAACATAGGTGGGGCTCACGCTACAGTGAGGACCCTGTGAAATATAGTCCTGTATTTGGAGCAAAATTCTAATACAATATGTATAGCTTACGTTAAGAACAACGACCAAACTGTAGTTGTATTACGAGCCTACTTTTAATATTTTAGGATAGGTCCTGATTGATGTAAATTAAAATTAGATTTTATTTCATTTTATTTATTTTTTGTAACTTTTTATAAAAATTGATGAAATGTGGTTGAAAAATTATGAGTCTTATGAAATGTGTGATTAAATTAATTGTTGAAGTTGATTTGAAATTTAATCTAATTTTAATCCAATTTTTTATTTGAACCAAACGGGGCATAACAAACAACCACTAATTATTTGAATAATTTAAATTTAAATATATAAAACCAGAACATTACAAATGTGAAATACAAATATGAATAAAACTATTTAACCTAAAATATTAAAAGTGGGCTTGTAAAACTACATTATGTTCATAGTTCTTAACATAAGCTATAGATATTATATTATTAAATGTTGCACATTTTAAGATTTTTTTATACGTACTGAAATTGATATAATATGCTTTGACCACATTATTCACGAAATTTAATTTTTTAATTAACTTAAGTGACGTGAAACGTTAGACAAACACGGTCTTACGGATTCTTAAAATAAATATTATTTCTTAACCTGTTCGGTTCTTTCCAAATCCAATAGCTTCAAGAATAAGTAACCGGACTTTTGCAGAATGGCAGCCATTATTGAAATTCATCGAATGAATTTCGCAGAAAGGATGACTTGACAAAAATTTGCTTCGTTTACAAATTGGGCAGTTTATAAATTGTTTACTAATAATTGTAATTTGATCATTGAATATCGGTTGCGTTGTTTCTAAAGATATATTTAAGAATAATGTGATCTCGATAGTTGAACCACCTTATGTTCGAGAGGGTTCCATTTAATTATTTAAATTTACTTTTGAATGAATACAATTCAGAGTCATTTTCACGATTTTTCACTTCGATACCATTTTGACCGTGTTAAATGATAAAATCGCACATCGAATAAATATCAAAATATAGATCAATTTATAAGAGTTTGAGTTACTCCGTTTAGAAATGTTGACCTTTTAAGATGGAACCAAAATTCTTAACATGGTATCAGAGTCAATTAAGATTCAACGAGCAATTCGATACGATTAAAACTTAAAAAAACTGAGTACACGAATTTCAAGATTGGTCTGCTCAAAACGAGCCACCATCTTACGGGGGCATGTTGAGGGATAAAATCTCACATCGAATAAAGATGAAAATATAAACCAATTTATAAGAGTTTGTGCTACTCCTCTTAATAAGGTTGACGTTTTAAGATGGAACCTCAAATCTTCGTCTTAAATTATTAGCTATTCAAAAGGAAGGATTTGTCGATTTAAATTAAACCTTTCAAACATATAATTTGAACTTTATTGTTTGCAATATTGACCTTTAAAAGCGACTTGCATTTATGCAAATTTAGTGTTTGCATTTGAAGGTTTATTGCTCCCTCGAATTATCAATATCTTTTGAGACGGAAAGGCTAAGGCATTCAAGAAAATCATTTATGTTGTGAGTCGTTGAAGCTCCTTCAATCAAAATGAATGCCAAAAGAAACAAAGGGAATATACTAGCTGGACTCAGCATACTTTGTTTATTTTTTTTATTTTCCCTTTCTATATGATGCTTATTCATGAATAAAATTGCACGTATTTATAAATCTTCTAATAACCTTTCGATTTGAATTTATCATGCCTCAATAATATCATACGGCAATTCATATTAGTATCATGAAGCTTTCATATGGATATTTTTAAGTGGAAATTATACAAAACCATACTTTTCAAGATCCATATTAAAAAATCAAAGCACAAGTTTCATTTTTCAAAAATTAGATATTGATCATAAGTTTCATTTTTCAAAAATCAGATATTTCATGTTTAATTAAATATTAATTATACAATTTTCATCCCAATCCTAATTAATTTCCCCCAAACCCTAGCAACCATTTTCGATATTCCTCATCCTCCTCTTTTCTTCTCATCGTAATCTCTTCTCACTCTCTCTACCAATCTGGGGACTCCATCTCCGCCATCTTCGCTGGCAGCCCATGCACCATCGCCACGATACAGGGCCTCCATAGATGGCCCAGCCTCGCGAGATACCACCTCCACAGACGGCGCAGCCTTCTCCTCCCTCTCTCCCGACAGCCCAACCTCTCACTACCGCCGCGATATAGCACGTCCACAGATGGCGCAGTCTCGCGAGATACCAGAAGGGGCTATGCTACTCCGCGAGGGTCACCGATCAAAACCACCGCGCTCGCAACGGCGTTGTGCCGTCGTGGTTTTGAGATATTTTAGGCGTGAAGGATGGCGGCCAGGCTAGATTTGGTTATTTTTGTTTGTTGGTGGTGGTGGTTTCCATGGTTTGGTGATATTTGGGTGGTTTTAGTGGCGGTGGTGGATCGGGCGCTACTGATGGTGGATCTAGAGTTGGTGGTGATGGATTTGGCCGTGGTGATGGTGTGTCTGTGCTCTGCATCCTGATTTGGTAGCTGTGCCGTGGAGGTGAGGTGAGATGGTGGTAGTGGTTCTGGTGGCGACGTTGGCAGTGGTGTTACTGTCGGGAGCTGGTGGTGATGGTGGTTCTGGCAGCGACGGTGGCAATGGTGCTGCTGGAGGGAATGGTGAGGTGGTGGTCACAAGTTGGTGGTTTGTGTTGGTCACAGATTATTTGGTCGTTTGTGACAATTAAACTGGTTAATTTGTGATCAATAAACAATATGTGACCATTGAAAAAAATAAACTGTGACAAAAAAATAATGTGTGACCTAAAAAATTGTTAATTTGTGATCGATAATTTGACCATTTGTGACTTTCTATTAAGTCGTGACTTATAATATTTGTTATTTGTGATCGATGAATAATTTGTGATGTATAAATTTTTTTTATTTATGACCATGAACGAATTGTTACTTATAAAATTTCTGAATTGTGACTAAAGAGGACTTATAAAAATTTGTTGATTGAGGAGGACGTGGTAGATGAGACTAAGGAGATTGGGGAGGTTGTGTATGACGATGATGACATTGATGATGTGCTGCATGGAAATGGCCATGAACCTTTGGTCGTTCGTAAGAGTTTACTGACTCTCAGGGTCGATTCAGGAGATAATTTGTTGAGAACCAATATTTTCCACACGACCTGCACAGTTGCTGTAAAGTCTGCAAAATGATCATTGACAGTGGCAGTTGTGAGAATGTAGTGTCCGAGGAGGCGTCCAGAAATTACAGTTGAAAACTGATCGTCATCCCAAACCATACAAGTTGTCGTGGCTGAATAAGGGCAGTGAGATGACCGTAGATAGGCGATGTCTTGTATCTTTCTCAATTGATAGCAAATACTTTGATAATGCTTGGTGTGATGTTGTGTCAATGGATGCATGTCATGTATTGTTGGGTTGGCCTTGGCAGTATGATCGCAGTGTTATCCATGATGGATGGAAGAATACATAATCCCTTAGCATTAAGGGAAAAAATATTGTGTTGGCACCCCGGCGTGAAGGGCCATCTCCTACTCCGGTAGTCAACAATACTAATCTACTTTCTATATCCAGATTTTTAGAAGAGGTTGAGCATGGAGATGTGGTACATGCTATACTGCCTTGCAGGGATAATGCAGTGATATTAGTGGAATCTGAGTTACCAGCAGAGGTGCAGCAACTACTAGTAGAATTTGCTAACCTTATGCCAGAGGACCTTCTTTCTGGACTACCACCTATGAGGGATAATCAGTATCAAATTGATCTTGTTTCAGGATCGAGCTTGCCTAATTGACCAGCATATCACCTCAGTCCCAAGGAGGCTAAAGAGTTACAACGTCAAGTGGTGGAGCTATTGGAGAGATGTTATATTCGCAAAAGTATGAGCCCTTGTGCAGTCCCTGCGTTGCTTGTGCCGAAGAAAGATGGTTCATGGCGCATGTGTGTTGACAGTCAAGCGATAAATAAAATTACTGTGAAGAACAGGTTTCCAATTCTCTGTCTGGATGATATGTTGGATCAACTATTTGGCTCTACGATCTTCTCAAAGATTGACCTGAAAAGTGGATACCCCCAGATCAGAATAAGGCTTGGAGATGAATGGAAGACAACTTTTAAAACGTAACATGGTTTATATGAAGAGGAAATTACATAATTTCAGGTATTTGAAAATCATAGTGCAAAAATCAGGTGAGAAATTTTTTTAATCAAAATTCAGGTATCCACCCAAGCCCTAATATAATTTCTCTCCCTCCTCTCGACATCTCTCATTTCTCTCATCTCCACTCTCTCTCTCTCTTTGACCTCTCTTCGACGCTGGCGGTCCATTCGACCTCCAGAAATCGACGACGAAGGGATGCGCCGACCGACACTGATGGCATCGGGTGATGCTGAGCTGATTCCACCCTTCGATCAACAGATCGCTACTGCGAACTCGACGAACGGCGAACGGTGAGTCTTGGGCTGTGAGTGGTGGCCATTACACACAACAGCAGTATCAAACGTCTCCTCCTGACTTAGCCCACGCTCAATCCCGCAGGTGACCACCGTGTTTGGTTTAACCTTCTCCAGCTTCCCACTGTGAGATCTACGACATTTTGGGGAATTTAATTTTTTCTCGTCTCTCTTTTTCTGATTTTGTGGTGGCTGAAGTTGGGGGTTGATCTTGTGGTGTTGAAAGTGCAAATGGCGGTGGCGGACTTGATGACTTGTTAGTGGGGTGGTGGCTGTGGTGTGGTACTTTTGGGAGAGGGGGTGGATTTTGGCAGGCGATAGTGGTGCAGAGGTGTGGTGGAGGTACTGTGGTGCAGTTGAGGTCTTGTGAGTCCGACGGTGGTGTAGTTTTGTGGGTGTGTTCGTGGTGCTGCGAGTGGCAGTCGACGGTGGTGCAGGTAGAGGATAGGGCGGATTTGGTGTGCGGGTGTGTTGCTTAGACGCCGTGGGTGTGGCGGATTGGCAGTCGTTTGCTGTTGGCGGATCTGTGGGGTGGCGGATTGGTGGTTGGCTGTTTATGTTTGCGGTCATTGGTGGTTGGCTATTGGTCGTGGCGGATCTGTTGTTGTTGGGGTTCAGTTTTCGTCCTGTAGCTTGTTAGTTTGTGTTGGTCGATCTGTGACCTGTGACCAAGCGACGGTAGTATGTGATCAAATGTTTGGTAATCTGTGACCAAATGTTTGGTAATATCTGTGACCAATTACTCAACTGTGACCTAAAAATTTAATAATACGTGACTCAAAAATAATTTGTGACCAACTAATTTAAAAATCTGTGATCTCAAAATAATCTGTGACCTTGAAATAATCTGGGATAAAAAAATTTAACGATATGTGACCAATAAATAAATCTGTAACTTATAATTATGAATATGTGACCATTAATCACAAACTGTGACTTTATTATCTTTATTTAATAAATATTTTTAATTAATTAAATTCATACCTGATTTTTGAATTTTCAAACTATTTACCTTACTTTTGAATTGTGGTAAAGAATACACCTTAAATATGAATTTTTCCCTTATATGAATTGATGGTCATGCCTTTTGGGCTATCCATTGCTCCCAGTACGTTCATGCGGTTTATGCACCAGGTCTTGCGACCTTTTATGGGAAAATTCGTCATAATTTATTTCAACGATATCCTCATTTATTACAACCACAATCCGAAAAGCTTGTTTCGGTGCGCACGTCGTGGCCACCGAGCTTTGCTCGGTGTATGTCGTTTTCAACCTCAAATTCCGCTGTTTTCCTTTCCAAATTGCTATTTTTAATTAAATTTTGCTATTTTTGGTAATATTTCGATTACATGTTAGGGGATGACTTTTAACCCGATTTGGGCTATATTTTTCGCAGACTACTTATTTTATTCCATTTTCGTTTGGCGTGATTTTTGGAATTTTTCCATTTTTGGTAAAATTCGAATTTTTGCTATAAAGTCCGGCATGTGAACTTATTTTGATTATTGCGTGATATAATAAAATTCTCTGTGAATTTGCTGGTATAACTAGTCTGCAGAATAATTACTATTCTGCCCGGCGTCACAATCGCTATCATTCCCCACCAACTTGTCATTGGTAAGTAAAAATCACTTTCTCGACTAAAATGTATTCTAGTCAGTAGTCTCTGAAAATCTTTGCTGGCTAACTTTTGGTGACCATGCCGATCAACATTTTCTAGTCGGGGATTGGCAATACTAACTGATATTGGACCTTTAGCGGCCATATTTTTAATCGGCAAAATTTTTATTTCTTGTAGTATGCACAATTTAACAAATGGAATTCTCACATTAGATAACGGTAGAATAGAGAAAAAGATAACACGTATGAAATTTCTTCTGACACTAATCTACTGATCCTATTTCTATTTACACTGCACAGCATAAAAGAACTTCTTCAATATTTGCCTTTCCCTCATAATGCTCACCCGAGTCAATGTCCATCCACCTATCATTACATAAAATAATTTCAACTATTATGTTTCTTGAATAACAAGATGTAGTTATCTTTGATACTAAATAAAATTAAAGACTTCAAATATTCATTGGTTCAAGTAAATTATTATACCTAATTTAAAATCATGATGTTGCTGACTTTATAGATATACCGAGTAAATGATTTGATCATTCATAAGCGTACAAAGAATTGAAAACTCCAAATTCAATATTTCTATTTCATATAAATCTAAAAAAGGATGGAGTTCTAAGTGTAGCTCAAATAGTAGATCCTGCGAAGTAAACCTTAACTACAGAATGACAAATAACAACAACAACAACAACAACAATAATAATTAAAAGAGCTTTTAATATATTACACGAAATAATTTAGTGATAAGAGTAAGTAAGTTCAAAAGTAAAAGGTTGATCCCTCTTATTGTGGATTTCGCTCCATTAGCCATAGTAAAAAATCGGTGCGTCGCTTGTTTGTCCGTTTTCTAGTTTCTTTTTTATGTTTAGTTCTCCAACAAACTCGTCGATAATTTTATAAGTTTTCTTAATTATTTATATAGACACCAATATAGAGTGGAACAGATATTCACAAAATGTCAGTGGAGTACTACAAAAATCAAATGGATATTTATTCATTAATTCTGAATTGATGTTTATCTAATAAACTTAAATTGAGGACACATCCTTTTTATTCAATACATAATTAATGACATGCCATTCTTTGTAGTTTGCATTATCATGGTTACATTGGCGGAATACTTTGTTCATTCCTGAATAAATTAGTTGGATCCACCTTCTTCTTCACATTAACCAATCTTTTGAAATTGCTCTTGAAATACTTGGATCCCCAGAAGCTTGCTTGTTCGTAGCTCGTATTCCCATTAATATTGTTCATTCCAATATCCAAATCCCGATAATTGAAATACGCAGCTCTCGGAGATTTTGACACATAACGAGCCATGAAACTGTAAAGCCTCCTGATCCAGTTTATATGCCTTCGGGATTCTGCATTGTCTACCCAGCCTACTCCATAGTGAATCATGAATATGTTGCCAGATCGATGTGGGAAAGGGATTTCTGACTCTAAGAAATCATTAATTCTCCCTCCATACGGACTGAATTGCAATTCAGCGCTATTTTCATCCTTCAGAAATTTCCATATGCTTTTAAGACCGTGTACCGGAATTGGTTGCATCACGTAGTCAGATTTTCCTTTGGAATATGCCGAGGAAACTCTAGCTCTATTCAGCAAAACATCCAGTGATTCGCCCTGGAGACCTGCAAAAAAGAGTGTGGATTCTATCCATGGCATTTCAGTGCAATCTTCTTTCACCAAACCCAATTCTGGAAATTTCCGTTGCATGATTGGAAGAAGATCATCAACTCGACCTAGGTACAAAGAAGTGAAAAATGCTCCTATTGTCCTCTTTCCATTTGATGAGTTGAAGCTTCTTAAGAAGAGTCTTAACAAAAGATTCTCATCAATCTTGTCGGCAACATATTGCCATCTGTGTACTAGCTGGGTTGCATTTTGCTCTAACGTTCTCGTAACATTGAAAACTGTCACAGTTTCTGGAATTACAATTAAATTCACTTTAAATGCAACCACAATTCCGAAACTGGTACCTCCACCTCCTCTAATGGCCCAAAAGAGATCTTCTCCCATGGATTCTCGGTCGAGAATTTTGCCATTAGCATCAATTAGTTTGGCATCGATGATGTGATCTGCTGCAATACCATGTTTACGTGACATCATGCCATATCCTCCGCCACTGAAGTGCCCTCCAACACCCACAGTAGGGCAAACACCGGCTGTGAACGCCAAAGTCTTGCTTTTCTGAGAGATTGTATGATAAAGTTCACCAAGTGTTGCACCTGTTTGAACCCATGCAGTGTTTTTTTCTGTGTCAATGGATATTGATCGTAGGTTTCTCATATCCACTATAAAAAACGGAGTTTGAGATATGTAGGAAAGTCCTTCGTAGTCATGTCCACCACTTCGGACTTTTAGCTGAATCCCATGTTTCTTGGAGCAATAAATTGCTGCCTGAATTTGGGATTCACGCTCCGGGGTAATGATTACAACAGGTTTTTGGTCAGAGTTTGATGCCGGCCGTAGGTTCCACATTGATGATTGGAGAATAGACAAATATGATGCATTTTTCGGTGTGTAAATTGAAACAGAATCTGAGTTGGAACTTTGAAACTGGAGAGTGAGGCATTCGAGAAAATCATTTTTGTTATGAGCCGAAGAAGCTCTCGAAATAGAAATGAAGGCCAAAAGAAAAAGTGAGAGTATGCCAGCTGGATTAATCTCCATACTTTGTTTTGTTTTATATTTTTCTTCTGATTGGTTGCATGTATTTATAGATGTTCATAGTGACTTCTCTAAATGATTGTAGAAACGAGTTATGCGTTTATTATGTCTCGGTTATCAGAAGAAAATTCAAACATCAATCGTGAAGCTTTCACATGGTAAGATTAATTGAACAAAACAAAAGGAAATTCACTTACGTTTTTCACTGCTTCCTCAAAGAAAATCTGGCCTAAATTTTTGTTTTCATATGATTTTCTTTACATATATTTTGGTGCTGAAAAACGTGCAAACAGTAAACTTTTAAGTTATTGTTTGGTACAAGTTTGTTAAACATTAGAAAGTCAATTTTTATATTCGTAAAGCATAATGCACAAAATGAATGAAGATATTTCTTACTTAGCTCTTCAACTCTAATCCCTAATAAGGTGATGTTGTGGGTTCGAATAAGGGATACAAGAAAATATCTTTTGTCATACATTTGAAGCAGTCCAAAAAATATGTGTTAGAGCATTATTTGAATTTTGTTGGAAGTTGGTAGTTTGTTTTGAAGAGGTTATGAAGAAGTTAAAAGATGGACCAAGGAGAAGAAATCGACGCTTTTCCACTCGCTAGCCACATGAGGACTGCTCGAGCCGTTTTAGCAGTGGCTTAACCGCTCTCTATCCGCGAGTTCACCGCTCGAGGGTTGATAACATCTGGTCTGACAATGTTTCGCGATTTTATCAATTATTTTTTCACTCCTGTTCTATCTAAAATACTTCAATTAATGTTCGGCCTAGACTTGAATATATGTTTGACTATTCATTGTATTATATACATACATACATAGTGAATTGTTCTCCCCCTCCGTCCGTCGTTTTCTTTTCAAATTGGGTATCCACGTAAATCTTGTATTCTTGTTCTTATTATTTCATATTCCCTATTCTTGTTTTGGAATAAAAGAAATGTTATCAGAGCAATGTTTGATTTTATGTGACGGAAATTATGAAATATAATATTCTATTTTTGGCTCGCAACACAAGATTTTCGTTATGGGAAGCTAAGATGCTTGTACAGATAGACTTGGAAAATGCGCAGTTGGGATTTGATAAGATAGTTTCAACTTGGACAAGGGAAGAAAAACAATGTAAGGATCAAAAGACCCTATCTCAAATTCACATTCATCTATCAAATCAAATTTTTCTGGACATTTTAAAGAAGAAAAAGGCCATTACGTTTGGTTAAAATTGGAGCATTTTTGCATGATGGAAGTTTAACTAGTAAATCATATTTGAAGCAGTATCTATATTCTCATCGCATGGCTAAAGGTACGTCTATAGAAAATCAATTAACCGTCTTCAAGGAAATTTTCGCTGATCTAAAGACCATGGATGTTAAGTATGATGAAGAAGATTAAGAGTTGATTTTGTTGTGTTCGTTGCCCTTTTCAATTATGATTTTGAGATATACTATTTTATATAGTAGTGACACTCACACTATGGATGACGTATATGATGCTCTGTTCTCTTAGGAGAAGATGAAGTAACTTGTGATTGGATTTGAGGTTGGAGCAGAGGGCCTTGTTGCTCATGGGAAAACATAAGACAAGAATTTTGGAGGTAATATGATGGGCATATCGAAGATCGAAAACAAAGACAAAATTTGTAATAAGAGCAGAAAATGAAACATCTAAGCCAACTTATATAAATTGCAGAATAAGAATAAATTGTAAGATACCTGGTATTGGAACGGTCAGAATGAATATGTTTAATGGGACTATTAGAATGTTTGGTGATGTAAGGCATGTTCTAAATCTGAAGAGAAATTATATATCTTTGAGTACTCTTGATTCAAAAGAGTACAAATACGCTGGTGAAGGTGTAGTTATGAAAATTAGAAAATGTGCACTAGTTGTGATGAATGAATAGGGAGGGCATGCACAGTTATTTATATGTCTTACAGTGTTCTACAATCACAGATGATGCAGTCAATGTGTACAGGTTTAAAGAAATTGATCATTGTTCAGGCTTTTTTAGTCCATATTACAAAGGAAACTTTGTCAAATTTTTTTTTATAAAATTATGTCAAAGTCAAAGTAGGTTAAAGTTGCCTCAGTGGTGGATCTGGCACTTAGCTGGTATCTACCATCGGTGTACAGCACTTGTCGGGTACACTAGGGTAATTCGGGACGGGTCATGTCAGATTCACTAAAGACATTCACAACACGAAAGGAACACTCGATTACATACATTCTGATCACTGGGTAACATCTAGGGGTGTCTTCCAAAAGAGGTGATTATTATATAATGATTATTTGATGATTTTTAAATAAAAATTTGGGTGTTCTTCTTAAAGTAAAAAAGTGATATGTTTACTACATTCAAGGAGTGGAAGATCATAATTGAGAAGTAGATAGGAAAGTGATAAAACATCTCCGCACTAATAATGGTATGGAGTTTTCTTGAAATGCGTTTAATAGGTTCTACAAGTCACAATGAATTTTGAGGCACTTCATAGTTGGTAAGATTCCGCAGCAAAATGGTATGACAGAGAGGATAAATAAGATTTTAATGTAGAAAGTATGTTTTATGCTTTTTAACGTTGGTTTACCTAAGTCATTTTGGGCTAAAGTTGTTTCTACAACTTGTTTTCTTGTTAATCGTTCACCCTCAACTGCTATTGATAAAAATACTCCAGAAAAGGTATGGTCTGGTACTCCTACTAATTACTCAGATTTGAAGATATTTGGATATGTTGCTTATTCACATGTTGATAATGGAAAATTGGAACCTAGATTTAGAAAGAGTATATTTCTTGGCTATAAGTCTGGAGTTAAGGGATATAAGTTAAGGTGTCCAAAAACTGGTAAAGTCATAACCAATAGAGATGTTATCTTTGATGCTGCGAATGATATGTTGAAACACATGTCCACTAATAAATAAATTTGCAAGTACTAAAGGAAGCATAGATCTCGAAACACAAACCAATAATGAACTTGAAATAAGGTTCATGGAGATAAGATAACTAAAGGAGAGGTTTATCCCGTCAAAAATACATGGGGACTAATTTCCATCCCAAAGGAAATTGTTGTAAAAAATACGAGTTCACGGCCAGAAAAGATTAAATATCATGGCATATTGTAATAATGCGCAAACTACTTATAAAATGGAAAAGCTAGGGCAAGGGAAAGGATAGTAATCCACATCCCCTTATGTTGTTACGATGGTGTAATGAAGTTTCATTTGAAAGTTGTGTTGTTGAAATGTGAAGTCAACACAAGAATGATAGATTCTATTGTTAACAAAAAGCGAACTATATGTCTAAATTGACAAATGGTTGAAGATTCCCAAAAGTGGGAGCATCTTGGCTAATCAAGGTGTTACCCTCGAAGGGAAACTCACCTCGGGAGGAGCATCAATAGAAATGTTGGTTGGCTTATTTTTTGCAGCAGCTTCATTGGAAGGAATAACTATAGATTCTTTGGGTCGGGAAGGTATGACAGAAGTGGACAGATTGTCAAAAGACCCAGAGGCTTGTGGGGTATTCTTGTAGAAAGAGGTGTCATCGGCATCCTCTTCCCTAACTTCCAGAAAATCCAAATTCCTTCCATGATGAAAATTCCTAATAATGTCAATCACCCTACATAGCATCCTCCAGAAGCTTTGCCTCATTAGTCTTCGCTTCAAAAACGCAAGACTTTGCAATAGTTAATTTTTCGTTAGTATACTCCAACCGATTAAGAAGAAGGGCTTTTTCACCACTTACATTAACCAGATTCTTGGAGTGAGTTGTTCAGCCTTAACTGACTAAAGCTCCTTTGAGGCGTAAAAGTTCAACATCAGTTTTGGCGATGTAAGCATCATGGTTTTCTTTAGCCTGCTCCAAGTCCTTAGGGACACTGGTAATATCAGCCACTAAAGAGGCCTCATTTGTAGCTAAGGCCTTAAAGCTTTTGCTCATTTCCTTGTACTTCCTCTTTTTTTTTTTTTTTGTTTAAAGAATCAATTTTCTTCTCTAGTTTATCAGACCACAAAACATAGACTACATACTCAGCCTGCTAGTTATGATGAAGGACAATAGCCCACTAGAGGTGAGCATCAATCCGATTTATCCTTAGCTTGGAAGTCATACCCTTTGCAAAATTCACCCAGCCAAAGTTGAAATATAGGAAAGTGGATCTTGCAACCCTAGAAATGAGGAGAGGAAGCATTGATAAGGCCTTGGATCCATTTCCTCGTTGAGGTAGGGAAAAACAAAGTCTTAGTATCTGCAAGGTGTTCATACCCTTCTTGTATCTTCCTTTTCCCCTTTACGAGATCCTTTGCAAAATTTGACGACAAGGCCCAAGTTCTATGGGCAATGACCCCTGAGCCGATGTAGCGAGCTAGCCTCTAGCCCTTTGAGATGGTGGAGGTTGTCTAATAGCACCATTTCCTTCATGCAAAGCCTTACCCCTACGGGTGCATCCATAGACAGAGAAGAGGCGGCCAGTGTCTAGCGTTTAGGAGCAACACTAAAGTCAATCTTCATCTTCATAATAGCGTGCATGATAATATTGATTACACAAATAAAGGAAACCGTATAAGCAAACGGCGAAAAAGAAAATTTTTCCAAATAAAATCGGTGCCTCATGTAGACATCATAAAATCAAAATACATAAGTTTATTAGGGGTAAAATCCCCAGTTACCACAAACAAAGATAATACTCTTTTTACGTGCAACATTAGAAATAGAAAAATAGATAAAGAAAAGGGGAATAAAAAAACCCCATATTTGACGGAAATTCATAGAAAGTTATATAGCCACAAGAGGGATGGTTGGTAATTTAAGGCTATTTGGGATAGTATAGCTTCACAATCGCATCCTTCACAACCAAATTGATGAGATCTCAAAATTGATCATTAATCATAACTTATGGTCTCTAGGATAGGCCTACTAGATTAGTTCTTCAATCCGCATACTGTGGTACATAATTCAACCCTAAGTTGGGGAATAACATTCAACTAAGATTATGGAATATGTTTTGTAGAAATAAACCAAATAGTGAGGGATAAATACATGGTACAACATAAGTACATACCAAAGTAAAAATTTTGAAAGAAACTGGAAGAAAAACAGAATCGTTGCAAGTAAGAAATAAACACAGAAAATAGAAAAAGTTGTGGTAAAGTGAATAGTATATTTATAAGTTTAGACGAAAGGTTTAGGCCATCAATTGGATCAACAATAGATCTAAACTATTCATACCCTTCCCACAATTGAGTTCATCCAACACTAACAAGTGCCTGACCAAGATACAAAAATGCACAGATATGATCGAACGTGGGTAACACGCGCTTTAAATGCCTACATGGCTTTAGCCTGGAAATACACAAAAAGAAACCCTCTAGCGTATACTAAAAATTGTAAGAATCATAGCATGTCCCCTTCAGTGCTACCACGACCGTCGAGTCATTTTCTCGTCCTGAGGTTTGGACTATAAGGGCTTAAAGATATGCTGGCCCACGTCATCCATTACTAAGAAATAAACGATATGCGATCAACCATAAGGTTCACTACACAACGATAGAAATTAAACTCCTAGATTTATTATGAGCAATATACCCGGACTTAGGTATATTAACCTTCGAAGCAAAGTCCGCAAACCTAGATAACGACGACGAAAGTATAAAAGTGATACGCGAGTAGAGCAAAGATACAATAGGATCACATGAATCTGGTGGACCATTTTTCCATATTCAGATTGGCTACAGGCTGTCATTAGAAGGCACGTGGACCAACAATGAAGTGTAACTCTCAACCGTATATGTTAAAAGATAGCCAACAAAAATCTGACATCTATCATTCTTTCGAAAAGACCAAACTACCCTAAAGTTTGGAGAAAATCTATAAATACCCATCATTTTAAAAAGAAAGTGATGCAATTCAAATATCATCCTTTCAAATGGTTGGTTATTTCTCCTCTTGCTTTAGTTTACGCATTAAGACTAATGAGTTTAGGAGGTGAAAGTCATAATTAGGTGGGATGATTTGTTGATTGTATTTGTATTATCAATCGGTTGTAATTGTTTAATTAATAAGATTGCTGATCATATTTGTATCATCAATAGTCAACTACTGTCAACCTATTAATTATGAGTTCACTTATTACATTGCTATGTAAAACTTAATTCTCGTACACAAATGGTATCAAATTTTACACGAACAAGCAAAAATTAATCTAAACATCCAACTTATTCATAATTCTTAAAGTAACACATAATTTCAAATATTTAAGTCATTGCCTGCAAGGCTAATTAACCCACATAAGCAAGCAAATTAAAAATAAATTCTTTTTTAAATTTTAAAAAAAATTCATTTTTTTTCATGTACAATAAAACAATTAACTGGAACCTCTACCCCTCTATCACAACTCAATCCTTATGTTGCTTCTCCTCCAGCATCCAAACAAAAATCTGCCATAATAAAAATCTGATGTAGTGATCCAAAAGCGGAATATGAAATTTCATACTTGTCATTCAGAGACAATCAAACCTTGAACTTAGTTAATCAAACATCGCTTTAATATGAAACCAAAGTGGCTCTTTCAGGAATTGTCGAATCCAGCATACCACTTGTTAGAAATTGACGATAGCTATAATACCACTTATTAGAAATTAAGCCAATTGTTATGAATATTAAAGACGAGATAATGGATAAGATGAAAATATCAATCGCAAGAACACGAGATTTATGTAGAAACTCAATTGGAAAAAACCCCGAGCAAAGGCGGATAATTTATTATAATCAAATTAAGGAGTTACAATATTTTAAACTGTATCTCACAAGACTATTTTCTGGATATCTCTATCTGTGAGTCCCTCTCTATTAAGTTAAATACATTGGATCACTCTCTACGAGAATTTTATAATACAAGAATTCCTAAAATACCATGAGAATTAATACAAACTCAAGTCTAATACAACATGAAGTCCTATTACAATAAGTAAAACCAATAACGGAGTATTTGAGTTGAAATGGGAGTCCAAACACTACCAAATACGTTTTTGATTTCTTCAAGACTAATTCGAGACATACTATCAATTCCCAATAGAATTTAGGTCACAACTGAACTCTGGCAATTACTTTTATACATATTGATTTTTTATGTGTAGTGATCTGAATAAATTCATAATTTTTATTTAAGTACATCTGTTGTTACTGAGAATTTGTGTTTCATTGTTTTCATAGTAATAATGGAGGAGCTTTCTTATGATCTTGATGTCCTCTATGAATTTGCTTTAGTTTCAGTTGCTTGATTTTAGAAAATCGCGGGAACTTCTTTTCCATAAATGAAGAAGCAATTCAAAATTCTTGTGAACTTAGATTTAATGTAATGTATTTTTATTTAACTTTCTTGCTAACCTTAGATTCTAATAAATTTATTGTAAGTTTTATTTTTATTTATGTGCAAGTTATATCCTCCGCGGGAAGAAGTGTACTCCACTTGTACAAGACAAAGTGTGTCCAATAGTTGTACTTATAACTATTTTTGTAAATTATTTTTATTTAATGTTGTGTTGAACTCAAAAATTAAGGAATTGAATGAATATATTTGCAATTTCATGTTCATTGTTTGTTAGTTTATAAATTTCATTGAATTTAGCATTTTTAACTTTTGAGTCCAAACTTTATTATATTAAGCCCCTGTTTGATGATAATTATTCAAAAACTATGTTTTCTATATATTTATTTTCAACTACACATTCATATAATAAAATATTTGCACGTAAATCTAAATTTTTTTTCAACTTTTTAACCACACGTACTCCAAAAATTCACTATTCAATTTTTTTGTTTTGTTAGATAATGACAATCAAACGTGAGCTACGTTCCAAGAAAATAATTATTAACATAATTATCATACTTTTTTTTTTTTCAAATTTAATTCAAAATAGCGACGGAAATAAAAATGGAAGTATCTTGCAGATTAGCGATGGATTTAATCCATAGGAAATTTGTGATGAAAAATTATTGTTGCCAATTCGTTGCTAATTACAAACGGAAATAGTCGTTAGTAATTTACCAACGGACTAAGACATTCGTTGCTAAATTAGCGATGGCAATTTCACATTTGTCGATAAAGGTCATTAGCTACAGAATTGAGGCATTAGATATAGAAATTTCCGTCCCTCGAACCTCGTGTTTTTGAAGTGACTTCAATCGTGAAGCTTTCACATGGAGATTAATTCAACCACGCAAAAAGAAATTTACAAATGTTACACTGCTTCGTCAAAGAAAATGTTGTCTTATTGAAGAATAAATTAATCTTCTTTTATCTGATTTTTAGTACATGATTTATTTGGTGCAGATAAGCACGCAAACTGTAACTTTCAAGATATTACTTGTGGACAAATAAATATAATATTTTTATATTCTTAAAGGATAGTACATAATTAAGGATGAAAGACAAAATTAAATCTTAAATATTGCACACGTGATTTTTTTCCTTATGAACAGTAAAAACAATTCTTCCGTAAATGCTAAATTTACGATTACGTATAATCCATTCCATATTATAATATTCAGGGATGATAATAAGTCATTGACTTCTTAAAGCAAATAATAGAAGACCAAATTAACAATAAAAGTAAAGAACACCAAATTTGATAACGAATGAATACTCCTAGAAAAACTCTTTACGTGGAATAAAATCCTTTGGGCAAACTTTGTCAAAACGATCCACTAGAAAAAATAACTCACTATAACGATCCAAATTTTAAAATTCAAATCGCTACCAAAAGTTTCTTTAAAAAAGTTTAACATGAAAATTAACTAATTATAAATTGGGTTATGTTACATGTACACTAAGGATTACACTTTTGTTTACTCGGGTCCACCCTCTTCCTCACACGGGGGTCGGGTCCCACGCATTTATTTGACGTGGGATCCGTAATAAGATATGATGTAGGTAAATCTTTGCTCTTCTCTTTTTATTAATCAAAAAAATTTAAAAACTTACTTTGAGTAAACCGTCTTTACATAAACTTATAAGAATTATGCTGTTTGTACCCTATGGATTACACTCTTGTTTACTCGACCTCACCCCCTCTCTCATATGGGGGTCGGGTCTCACGCATTTATTTGACGTGGGATCCGACCCCCATATGAGAGAGAGGGTGAAGTCGAGTAAACAAGAGTGTAATCCATAGGGTACAAACAACATAATTCTTATAAGTTTATGTAAAGACGGTTTACTCAAAGTAAGTTTTTAAATTTTTTTGATTAATAAAAAGAGAAGAGCAAAGATTTACCTACATCATATCTTATTACTATATATTTGGAAATATCAAATAAAATTTTAGTCAATTATTTAAAGATTTCGAGACCTAATTCGAATACGTATATAAATTATTCTCTCAATTTATTCAATATAGCCATATACTCCAATAATTCACTGAAAACCATAATTAATAAAAAAATTGGATTTATAACAATGCTATCCCTTAATTAAATAATAATTAACATACAACCTTCGTACATAATTCAATTTCAGTACTAAATTACTCCATTTAACAGTGTTAAGTACATAGAAATTAACAAGCACAATTTAATTAGAGGAACAATTATCAACTTCTGTCATTAATTTTCCACAAGTAATAACTTGGTGAGAAATTTCCCTAACACCAACTTAAATTTTTAGTGACCCATTTCCCTTGTTAACTTCCAAGATTGTAAATAAAATTTTGGTTCCGCCAATATAAAATAACACCTAAGGGAATACATAATCAAATAAATCACGTTTCTTATCCTTAAATAAAAAGTTGAAATAATAATAAAACTAAAGTAAATACTGGAAATAAAATCTTTGATCCTGTTACAGCTGATTTGATTTATTAAGTCCAACGAATTTAAGCACAACGACAGCATCTAATCGTTCGCCAACCAACAATCCGTTCTAACATCTGAGAAGGAAAAATGGCGATTATATGAAAATACTCAATAGGACACGAATATTTGGACAATCCCGAATAACACTATCAATTCATACATCAAAATAATCATGTCATCATATCATATCTTTATAATCAAGTAAGAGCTCATAATATATCATATCATTTGTACCGGATGGCTATTATCATATATCATATCATATCATATCATATTGTGTCAGTTTGTTATCATAATATTTATCAATATGAAGTAATAAAATTTAAACGTATCAAATTACTTTCACCTCGTAATCCTACCACGTTAGATCAAATCAATTTTTGAAAGAAAATCAAAAGATTCGACCATCCAAAACTTTTCAATTTTTTTCAACAAAAGACGTGAAACTCTATATATATATATATATATATATTATATATATATATATATATATATATATTGTCCACAATTGAAATTCTAGTGTACCGGAGATTTGAAATGTCGTGTCTCACATCAAAAAAGGGTTGGATAAGAATGAATTATAAAATTTTATCACAATTCACTAACAATACAATTATTTTTAACCAAAAAAAAAAAAAAAAAAATAAATATATATATATATATATATATATATATATATATATATATATATGATTTATATTCCTACACAATTAAATTCTAGTGTGCTGGAAATTTGAAGTGCCGTGTCCCAAGTCTACAAATGGTTGGATAAGAAGAAATTATAAAATTTTATCACAATTCACTAAGAATATAATTAATCTAAAATAAAATAAAATAAAAAACATGATTAATATTCCTACACGGCTGCTATCATTCATGAATCCTTAAATTAACTTAATTAATTACAAATTAGGGTAATATCTTTCTACATCAATAATTTGGCTTAACTTATTCGAAACAATTATATCTCAAGTCCATGGTGCGTCATTTAATATGAACTACCTAACAAGCCCAATATTAATTTACTAAAACTCGCTCTATCAAAATCAAAATATTTGGCCTAAAAAATTAAGAATTTAAAACTATTTCACATTTGTCCTTCAACTTTAGAAAATAAAGAATATAACATATATAATAGTTAATTCTTTTTTTATAAAATTTTGGGGTTTTACAATTCCCCTCAAAATATTTTAGTCCTCGAAAATTACATTGGTTAATCGAAGAGTTCTAGTTATTTGACTTTAGGCTTCCCTTCCTTCTCCTAGATTGATTTGTCAAGTCCACGTTTTAGCCATGAACCTTGACCAGGGGGACATCTCTATTTTTGAGTTGATAGATTTTTTTTAATCCAAAACAATTGTCGAAGCTTCGATGTACAATAAGTCTTTCGGACCTCCAATGTTTCATAACCCACCAAATGATTGAGATCATAAATAAATTTTCTAAGCATCGAAACATAGAACACATTATGCATTGCTACAAGTTCAGGTTGTAAGACAAGTTGGTAAGCCACAATACCAATCATTTCAAGAATTTCGAAAGTCCAATGAACTGTGGTCTCAACTTTCTCTTCTTACCAAATCTTAATATACCCTTCATTGGTGCTACTTTTAGAAAAACTTTGTCACCCACTTGAAATTCCAAATCATTTCTTCTAGCATCGGCATAACATTTCTGTCAATCCTTTGTTGTCTTTATTTTGGTGCTAATCTTGTCCACCATCTAAATTGTTTGTTCAATGATTTCAAGACCTAAAATTCTATTCTCTCCGACCTCGTCTCAATGGATAGGGTATCTACACTTTCTACCATAGTGAGCTTCATATGGGGCTATTCCTATAGTGGTCTAAAAGCTATTATTGTAAGCAAACTCCACTAACGGTAGATGTATCTCCCAATTATCGCCAAGATCCAAAACAATGCCCTCAACATATCTTTAAGAGTTCGAATAGTTTTTTCGACTGTCCATTCGTCAGTGGATAATAACCAATACCAAACTTTAGTTTCGTCCCTATGGCTTTCTGTAAGCTTCCCCTAAACTTTGATGTGAACTTCAGGTCTCTTATCGGAAACAATGGTGACTGGAACTTCATACAATCAGACTATCCCTTTGATATATAATTGTGCGAGTTGTTCCATATTGAAATTTACTTTAATTGGGCTGACTTCGTCAAACGATCAACCATTGTCCAAATAATATTGTGACCTCGAAAAGTCTTCTTCAAAATCCATCTCTTTGTGTTCCCATTTCCCTTGTAGAATATCTAATGGTTTCAATAGTCTTGATGGTTTTTGATGTTTTGCTTTGACATTTCTCCATGAACAGACCAGTTGCTCTTTTCATGTTTCTCTACCAAAATATATATCCAAGATCTCGATTCATTTTCATTGAAGTTTGAGTCGGTGGTGTGATAAGTTCTAATTTCAATATCTCAATGTTCTTTATCAAATGTTCATGTATCGTGAGTAAAACTACTAACTGTGATCCTGTCTTCCTGCTAAGAGAATCTGCTACTAATTTGGCCTTAACCAGATGGTAAAGAATCGTACAGTGATATTCTTTTACTAACTCCAATCATATTCTGTCTCATATTCATTTCATTTTGTGTGAAGAAGTATTTAAGACTCTTGTGATCTGTATAGATATTACACTCCCCCCCATACAGACACTGACGCCATATTTTAAGGTGTGAACTTCTATTGCAAGCTCCAAGTCCTGTGATGGATAATTCTGCTCAAACTTTTTCGACAGTCTCAAGGCATAAGCAATCAGTTTTCTATGTTGCATCAAAATATAGCCATAGCCCTACTTGGAGGCATCACTATAAATTATAAACCTATCGAAACCTTTAGGTACCGTTAATACAGAATTCGAGACTGATCTCTGCTTAAATTCCAGAAAACATGTTTCATTCTTTTCTGTTTACTAGAACTTCACACTCTTTCTAGTCAACTTGATCATTAGCCCTGCTATATTTGAGAAACTCTAAATAAATCTCGTATAATAGCCGGCCACCCAAAAAAACTGTGATCTTCATCCATACTAGACAGCCTAGCCCAATTAGTTACTGCTTCTACTTTAACCGAGTCTACTTCGATTCCCTGGACGATAACCACGTGACCAAGGAAACTCATGTGATCGAGCCAAAATTCCCACTTCTTGAATTTGGCAAATATCTTCTCCTTCCTCAAAGTTTCAAGCACTACTCGGGGTTGTTCTTCATAGTGCTTCTTATCTTTAGAGTATACAAGTATGTAGCCAATAAATACTATGACAAACTGGTCCAAGTATTGATGGGACACTCGGTTCATTAAGTCCATAAATGTTGCTGGGGAATTGGTTTGACAAAAGGCATAATAGTGAAATCAGAATGTCGATAATAACTCTTAAAAGCAGTTTTTAATGTATCACTGACCTTGACCTTCAGCTAATGATACCCCGACCTCAAGTCAATCTTAGAAAACACATTTGAATCCTTTAGCTGGTTGAACAAATCTTCTATTCTTGGAAGTAGATATCTAATTTTGATGGTCAAATGAATCAATTCTCGATAGTCGATACACATCCTCATAGTCACATTTTTCTTTTTCACAAAGAGTACTGGAGTACCCCATGGAGATACACTTGGTTGAATGAAACCTTTATCTAGAAACTCTTCCAATTGTAGTTTCAACTCTTTAAGTTCGTTTGGTGCCTTTCTGTATGGGGCCATGTGTAATGCCCCGAAAATTTTCATAGAATAGAATTTAATGTTCGTATGCTATATTTTAATATTTTGAAAGTTAGGAACTAAAATGATACATTTATTAAATTATATTTTATTTAGGTCAAATGTTTAAATATTGATAGAGTAATGATAAATGTATCAACATTGGACTGGTTGGATAGCTCGTGATTAATTATGAATATTAGGCTCGAGAAAAAGTTAATTTGGATTAATGGAGCCCAAGTTATCAAAATCGAAAGAATTAGCCTTAAATCATATTTTATATTAAATGAGTTTAATCCTATAAGCCGACACGTGTAGTGGTTGTAGAAGTTTAATTAAATTGTATATTATATTAGTTTCACTTTTTGATGTAATTGATAGGTGTACCCGTGTATCAAATGTATGTTGGTAAAGTGATAGGGTTAAAGACTTAGTCAAGATTATTTCTGTTTTTGGAGATTCTTACCCCACTCCAACACGTCACCCGTTCCCCACACGTTTTTCCACTATTCACAACTCCTTCAAACCTAATTTATTCTTATTAATTGCCTATGTACCTATATGCTTAAGTTGATAGAAGAAAATATATTCTTACACGGAACACAATTTGAGGCAGAAGAATAAACGTTATTTTGGGATTTTCCTCGTTCAATGATTTTTTTTATCTAATAAAGTAGGAAAAGAGGCGCAGTTGATTTATCTCGTTTCAATCTTATATTCATGCTGATGAATTTTATACTTATGATATGATGTTTTATGATATGATGTTATGGCCATTCCGGTACAAATGTTATGTTATGATATGATATGAGCTCTTACCGGATTTCCAAAGATATGATGACGGTATGATTTTTCTGACGTATGTTTTAAGAGTTTTTATTCGAGATTGCACCATAATTTTAAAGTTCCTACTAAGAATTCCCATGTACTCACCATTTTCCCACTTCATACAGGTTAGATCGAGTCATTGGTCGGCGGGCGATGAGGTGGAGTCATTGTGCCAAGATTTATGGGAGTCAATAAAAGAAATAAACCAGTGTAATGTGTCTTAAATTCTAAATTTTAGCAGAAATCTTTAGTTGTTTTAATTTATTAGACTCGATCAATTTATTTTGACGAATTTTAGCTGGTTTTGGATATTTTGTGTTTTTCCTTGTTATTTAAAGTTTCTGCATTATAACGAAAGGTTGATAAACGTACATCAAAGGCACAATTAGTTTTACTGTAGAAGAACAAAATTTTATGGCACGTACTATTCACATACTTGACTGTTAAATGCACATATTGTGATGAAAAATAAATGGTGGATCTTGAATCTTGAGATGTGGTTTTATTTGGGTCCTAGCTTATGTCTAGTCACTAGCCTTAATTGTGTCAGTGTCTTTTTTTTTTTTTTTTGCTAGCTAGTTTGCATTTTTTTTTGCCACAATATCTACATGACATGCAAAATGAATTGTTAATCTGGATACAACAAATATTGATGTTGTTCTTGGGGCATATGACAAATTTTGCACTTTAATTTCACATGACACTATTTGGTGTATTTAATTTTGCTTGAAATTGGATTTTATAATGAATAAGTAAATAGAGGATTTGAAAATTTCTTTACATAACAACATAATTAATTTTTGATTTTCCTCATAAATAGTTTTGGCAACGATTTAAGTTTATAAAAATTTGGGTCGTTACTGTTTAGTATCAGAGTAAGAGTTTTAAAATCGATTCTGTAGACAAAAAAAAAATTAATTTCACATCAGTGTTCACTATTCACCGTTCATCGTGAACAGTGATGAATGTACTGTTCGTATGAACAGTGAAAAAAATTATTTTAAATGGTTGGTTATTTTAAATGGAATATGCCAAATGATTGTTACTATATATGATTATTATGTGAGAATTAGATTGATTTAAATTATTATGTGAAATAAGTACTTATTTATTTAATCTAATCATTCATGGTATTTGTAAACTCTATATATATATATATATGTGTGTGTGTGTGTACTATTACATACATTGACGATGTTATATAAATATTGAACATTCGTGTTCTAATGTTACGTGTAATAAAATGTTCATTTGCTTAAGCTATTTCCATGTTTAATGTTTGAAAAAAAAATTTATATTCTCTTAAAATTTGTGAATTTAAAAATAATGACAATTTAAAGTTATTAAATATGTAAATGATTATTGGCACTCGACGACCACCAATCGACCCCTCCGACGACTCTAAGGCATGTAAATGGCTAAGAAGAAGAATTTATTTAAATTTTTGCATAATTTAAATATTTTGAAATGCCTACATTTAAATTCTTAAGACATGCAGTTTAGTTTCTATCTCAATTTATGATATATATTACGATAATATAGGTAAAATATGTTAGACTTAGTACTAATATGTGATTGTGACCTTATATTACTTTAGGAAATGGCACCACCTAGCCACACGAATTTGATGTGTGACCTGTTGCGAGCGGTGCAAGAGTTGGCCAGGCAGAATGAAGCACCTCCACTATAGAATGTACCACCACAGCAGAATGGACATCTGCATGTCCCTAGTGCCGTCTCAGTAGTTGAACAGTTCCGTAGGTACAAGCCTTCTACTTTCGACGGAAATTCCGACCCACTAGCTGTCGAAGAGTGGATTAGAGGATTGGAGTGCATATTCAGACACATTGCTTGTACGGATGCACAAAAGGTACTATGCGCGGAATTCATGTTGATTGGAGCAGCTGGTCACTGGTGGGAATCGGTCTCACGTACTAGGACTGAAGAGCAACAACGTAACCTAACTTGGGAACAGTTTAAGGAGGAAGTGATGGCAAAGTACTTTCCACAGGCTTTGAGAGACTTTAAGGAATCAGAGTTTCTGCAGCTCAGACAGGGAAACAGGTTACTTACTAATTACGAAGACAGTTTGAGCAGCTCTCAAGGTATGCTCCGCATTTGGTGGATACGGAAGTTAAGAAGATCAGGAGGTTCGAAAATGGTCAACGCCCAGAGATCAAGATGATCATTATGTCTCATCGTTTCACATCTTATCGTGAAATGTTAAAGAGGGCTCATGCTATTTCTTATCAGAGGACTACATTTCAATAGTATGCCCAACAAGGCATGGAGTCGTCTGGAAAAAGAAAGTGGAACGATTAGGGTAATGATAGACGTAATTGGCAGAAGAAAAGACCAAGCACTGGGATTCGTATCGGTGGGACGAGTGTGAGTAATCCCCCTTGTCCTAAATGTGATAAACTCCACAGAGGTGAATGCTTATTTAGGAAAAACATGTGCTTTCGGTGTGGTAAGCCAGGACATATTGCTCTTAATTGCACGGAGCCTCGAAAGAAGAGGGATGATGATCAAGACAAGAACAAAAATGGGAAGGCTCGAGTTTTTGCACTGAATCAACATGAGGCAGATCAGAATCCGAATGTGATAGCAGGTATCTTGTTTTTATTTTTCGTACCTGCTTATGTTCTTTTTAGCTAATACTATACATTGTATTATCCTTGCCCCATGGTCGCTACGTCTAACACTATAAATATCGAAAAATAGGTATTCTGTTATTATCCGATGTACCTGCTTACATACTTTTTGACTCTGGAGCTACAAACTCTTTTATCTCTGCATCCTTCGTAGCTAAATCAAACTTTGCATGTGTGAAAACAAATAATGAATTAGAGGTCAGTATCCCTTCAGGAAGAACTCTTTGCACAAATCAGATGATCAAGGCTATGAAATTAGAGATTGACAGGAAAATATTACGGACAAACTTGTACCTTTTGGCGATGAAAGATTTTGATGTTATCTTAGGCATGGATTGATTGTGATTTAATCATGTGACCATTCGATGTCACGAGAAAGAAGTATTGTTTCACAGACCAGGAGAGGAAGAGTTTCGTTTCTTTGGAGCAAAATTCAAGTCTCTACCTCAACTTGTATCGACTATACAAGTGGAGAAAATGTTAAGAAAGGAGTCTTGTCAAGGATTCCTAATTAATATCACCGGTTTCCAACATGTAGAAACGACTATTAATGATATTAACATTGTACGAGACTTTGCAGACGTGTTTCCAGAAGAACTACCAGGTATTCCACAAAACAGGCAAGTTAAATTTATAATTGACTTGACTCCCGGAGCTGCACCGGTATCTAAGGCCCCGTACCTAATGGCACCAAAAGAACTCCAAGAATTGAAGTTACAGTTGGAAGAATTGCTGGAAAAAGGTTTTATTCGACCTAGCGTATCTCCTTGGGGTGCTTCAATACATTTCGTGAAGAAGAAGGATGGGATTATGCGGATGTGTATTGACTATAGAGAGTTAAATCACCTTACTATCAAGAATAGATACCCATTGCCAAGAATAGAAGATTTATTCGACCAATTAAGAGGTGCAACAGTGTTTTCGAAAATTGACTTGAGTTCGTGGTACCATCAGCAGAAGGTTAAGGCAAGCGACATATCGAAAACTGCTTTCAGGACTCATTATGGACATTATGAATTCACTGTCATACCTTTCGATTTGACCATTGCTCCAATTGTATTTATGGACCTAATGAACCGAGTGTCCCATCAATACTTAGACCAGTTCGTCATTGTATTTATTGCGACATACTTGTGTACTCCATAGATAAGAAGTAGGATGAAGAACAGCTCCGAGTGGTACTTGAAACCTTGAGGAAGGAGAAATTATATGCCAAATTCAAGAAGTGTGAATTTTGGCTTGATCAAGTGGGTTTCCTTGGTCACGTGGTTACCGCACAGGGAATTGAGGTAGACCCAGCTAAAGTGGAAATAGTAACTAATTGGCCAAGTCCAACCAGTGTCGGTGAAATTCGTAGTTTCTTAGGGTTGATTGGCTATTATTGGAAATTTATTTAGGGTTTCTCAAAAATAGCAGGTCCAATGACTCAAGTGACTAGAAAGGGTGTAAAGTTTCAGTGGACAGATAAATGTGAAAGATGTTTTCAAGAACTCAAGCAGAGATTAACTTCGGCTCCTCCTTTGACAATACCAAATGGCTCTGATGGATTTGTGAATTACACGACGCCTCCAAGCAGGGTTTAGGATGTGTTTTGATGCAACATGGAAAGGTAGTTCCTTTTGCCTCTAGACAGTTGAAGAAGTATGAACAGAATTATCCAACACATGACATGGAACTTGCAGCGATAGTCCACGTCCTAAAGATATGGCGTCATTATCTTTATGGTAGGACGTGTGAAATCAATACAGACCACAAGAGCCTCAAACATTTCTTCACATAGAAGGAACTAAATATGAGACAGAGGAGATGGTTGGAACTGGTGAAAGATTATGACTGTACAATTCATTACCATCCGAGTAAGGTCGACGTAGTCGCAGATGCCTTAAGCAGGAAGATGGGATCCCAGTTAGCTGTTTTACCCACGGTGCAGAAACATTTGATAAAAGACTTTGAAAAACTGAGATTAGAAGTCATCAATCCGCTAACCCAGACTACAGCAATAATAAAAGTGTTCACGATTCAACCTACTCTTCGGGATCGAATCAAGGAAGCATAGGATAATGACCCATTTTTACAGAAGATTAAGGCTGAAGTTGGTACAAACAAACATGGAGGATTTGAGATATCTACAGATAACGCGCTAACTTTTGAAGGAAGGTTGTGTGTACCTAAAAATGAAAGTATAAGAAACGAGATTTTAGAAGAGGCTCACTCCACCCTGTATGCTGCACTTCCAGGTGGTACGAAAATGTATCGAGATCTTCGAGATACATTTTGGTGGAGAAACATGAAAATGGGAATTGGTCTATTCGTGGAGAAATGTATTATTTGCCAGCAGGTCAAGGCAGAACATCAAAGGCCGTCGGACTATTAAAATCGTTGGATATTCCAGAATGGAAATGGGAACACATAGCAATGAACTTTGTGATAGGCCTTCCGAGGTCAGCAAAAGGTCACAATGCTATTTGGGTAGTAGTTGATCTTCTGACCAAGTCAGCCCATTTTCTGTCAATCAAAGTAAGTTTCAACATGGAACAGTTCGCACAATTATATGTAAGGGACATAGTCAGATTGCATGAAATACCAGTCACCATTGTTTCGGATAGGGACCCGAGGTTCACATCTAAATTTTGGAAAAGTTTGCAGGAAGTTTTGGGGATGAAATTGAAATTTAGTACTGGTTATCATCGTCAGATAGATGGGCAGTCAGAAAGAACCATTCAAACTCTTGAAGATATGTTGAGGGCATGTATTTTGGATCTTAGTGGTAATTGGGAAACACACCTGCCGTTAGTGGAGTTTGCTTACAACAATAGATTCCAGGCTACTATAGGTATGGCTCCATATGAAGCCCTTTATGGTAGGAAGTGCAGGTCTCCTATACATTGGGGTGAGGTCGGAGAGAACATAATTTTGGATCCTGAAATCATTGAACGAACAGTTGAGGCAGTTGACAAGATTAGAGCCAGAATAAAAACAGCACAGGACCGACAAAAAAGTTATCCTGATGGTAGAAGAAAGGATTTGGAGTTTTGTGTGGGGGACAAAGTTTTTCTTAAAGTAGATCCCATGAAGGGTGTATTGAGATTCGGTAAGACAATAAGCTGAGACCGCGATTTATTGGACCTTTCGAAATTTTGGAAAGGATTGATGTTGTGGCTTACTGACTTGCCTTACCACCTGAACTTGCAGCAGTGCATAACGTATTCCATGTATCAATGCTCAAAAAATATGTTCATGATCCCAATCATGTGGTAAATTATCAAACGTTGGAGATGCAAAAAGACTTATCACATGAAGAAGTTCCGACGATGATTTTAGCCAGAAAAGTACGTCAACTCAGAAACAAAATAGTTCCCTTAGTCAAGGTCCAATGGCGAAATCATGGACCTGATGAAGTAACTCGGGAGAAAGAAGAAGAGCTTAAAATCAAGTATTCAGAACTCTTCGATTAGCCAAGTACATTTTCGAGGATGAAAATATTTTATGTGGGGAAGATTGTAATGTCCCGAAAATTTTCATAAAATAGAATTTAATGTTCGTATGCTATATTTTAATGTTTTGAAAGTTAGGGACTAAAATGATACATTTATTAAATTATATTTTATTTGGGTCAAATGTTTAAATATTGATACAGTAATTATAAATGTATCAATATTGGGCTCGTTGGATAGCTTGTGATTAATTATGAATATTATGCTTGAGAAAAAAGTTAATTTGGATTAACAGAGCCCAAGTTATCGAAATTGAAAAATTAGCCTTAAATCATATTTTATATTAAATGAGTTTAATCCTATAAGCCGACACGTGTAGTGGTTGTAGAAGTTTAATTAAATTGTATATTATATTAGTTTCACTTTTTGATGTAATTGATAGGTGTACCCGTGTATGAAATGTATGTTGGTAAAGTGATAGGTTGAAGACTTAGTCAAGATTATTTCTGTTTTTGGAGATTCTTACCCCACTCCAACACATCACCCGTTCCCCACACGATTTCCTACTATTCACAACTCCCTCAAACCTAGTTTATTCTTATTAATTGCCTATGTACCTATATGATTAAGTTGATAGAAGAAAATATATTCTTGCAAGGAACACAACTTGAGGCAGAAGAATAAACATGATTTTGGGATTTTCCTCGTTCAATGATTTTTTTTATCTAACAAGATAGGAAAAGAGATGCAGTTGATTTATCTCGTTTAAATCGTTTATTTATACTGATGAATTTTATACTTATGAAAGTTACAGTTATGATATGATATTTTATGATATGATGTTATGGTCATTCCGGTACAAATGTTATGTTATGTTATGATATGATATGAGCTCTTACCGGATTTCCAAAGATATGATGACGGTATGATTTTTTTGACGTATGTTTTAAGAGTTTTTATTCGAGATTGCACCATAATTTTAAAATTCCTACTGAGTATTCTCATGTACTCACCCTTTTCCCACTCCATACAGGTTAGATCGAGTCGTTGATCGGCAGACGATGAGGTGGAGCCGTTGTGCCAAGATTTATGGGACTCAATAAAAGAAATAAACCAGTGTAATGTGTCTTAAATTTTGAATTTTAGCAGAAATCTTTAGTTGTTTTAATTTATTAGACTCGATCAATTTATTTTGACGAATTTTAGCTGGTTTTGGATATTTGGTGTTTTTCCTTGTTATTTAAAGTTTCTACATTATAACGAAATGTTGATAAATGTATATTAAAGGCACAATTAGTTTTACTGTAGATGAACAAAATTTTATGGTACGTACTGTTCACATACTTGACCATTAAATGCATGTATTGTGATGAAAAATAAATGGTGGATCTTGAATCTTGAGATGTGGCTTTATTTGGGTCCTAGCTTTTGTCCAGTCACTGGCCTTAATTGTGTCAGTGTCTTTCTTTTTTTTTTTTTTTTTTTTTTTGTTTGCTAGGTAGTTTGCATTTTTTTTTGCCACAATATCTACATGACATGCAAAATTAATAGTTAATCTGGATACGACAAATATTGATGTTGTTCTTGGGGCATATGACAAATTTTGCACTTTAATTTCACATGGCACTATTTGGTGTATTTAATTTCGCTTGAAATTGGATTTTATAATGAATAAGTAAATACAAGATTAGAAAATTTCTTTACATAACAACATTATTAATTTATGATTTTCCTCATAAATAGTTTTGGTACCGATTTAGATCTATAAAAATTTGGGTCGTTACACCTTGGATACTAGTGTCACTCTAAGGACCTAATTAATTAAAAATTTTACCTGCCTATCTGGTGGAATACCAGGAAGGACTTCTGGGAATAAATCCATAAAGTCTTGCATAATGGTTATACCACATATATAATATCATTGGTAATTCTATGACATGCATGAATTCATATTGTGGCCCATAGTTACATTATGACTTGCATGAATTCAAACTACAGAAATGGTGTATGTGAATGTATGTTTGTTGAATGGATCACAATTATTTCGTTGGTTTTGTTTGATCGTAATTGTGCTTATACGAAGCTTGTGGATACCATTATAACCGAGTTCAGTTTGGATCCTACTAAGATAGCTATCACAATAAAGTATGTTGAACGATGATTTTCCTCCGGTTAGAATACGAAGTGACAGTAATGTACTATCGTACATTATGCTAAAGGGTGTGAATAGTGACCATTCTAAATAAGCATTGATGTTACAACCGCAAAATTGAGCAACAAACTATTAAATTTCCAACCGATGTACAAACTACTGGATGAGGCATCAGACCTATGTGATGCTTCAATCGAACCAACGTACATATTTGAATTTCTTGTTACATTTGTAAATGTCACTGATGCTAGAGAGGTTGAAGAAACAAGGATCTTCCATGATAAAGAAATTCTAAAGATGGGCCTTTTTTTTTTGGCAATACAGAACATATTTGAGTTTATGGTTGTTTGATTGGACAAAAAAGAGCATGTTGTTAAGTGTTTACATGATAAGAGTAATTGGATAAGTAGATCGTCAAAGTGGAGGTAAAGCAGGTCTATTTAAGATTAGAAAGATTACTGATTGTCACACATGTGGCTTAAACATAATATTGAGATCTCACAAACAATTATCAACTAAGGTTGTGTTATCTAGCATCAATTACAAGTACACATCATCACGTACTATATACACTTCAAATGATTTATGTAGTGATATCTTACATTCTTATGGAGTTTCTATGAACTATTCTAAGGCTTGGAGATCTCTGGAGCAAACATTGAAAATGATTAGGGGTGATACAATTGATGTAGTCGGTAAGATACCCAGCTATTTTTATATGCTTCAACAAAGATATCCTTTCACGGTCGCAGCATTAGAGTTTGGGAGTCACAATGGGCTCAAATACTACTTCATGGTGCTTGGTGCATCAATTCAAGGATGTAAACACTAAGCCCATGGTTGTGTTGGATGACACTTGAATGAACACTATGGTGGTACTCTTTTCACAGCATGTATACAGGATGCAAATAACAGCATTTTCATTCTCGTGTTTGGAATTGGAGATTTTAAGAACGATAAATCTTGGACATGATTCTTTGAGAACTTGGAGAAGGCTTATGGTTATAGAGAATGATTGTGTTTTGTATCAAATTGCCACAACAGTATCAAGAATGTAATAGAACATGTCTATCAGGGAACTTGTCATGGGATTTGTTCACATCATTTGCTACGAAACCTGAAATCATATTACTGTAAATTAGGTCACAACATAATGCAAGATTTCGATTTGGCTTTTCGCGCATATACATTAGCAGAATTTGAATATAACATGTAAAAGTTTGACATGATGAATGATAAGATTTGGGGTTACCTGGTGATTTACTACTTTCAATTACATTTTGAGTATATAAAAATGGCTGCAGATGTAATTTATATGATATTCATCAACATAAATTATGTTTGTTAGAGGACAATGGACCTGAAAAGTGGTCACGATTTCACATGCCATCAAATCGTTACCATGTTGTATCCTTACTATAATCTTTGAGACAAACTATACAAGCTTGATTCTGTAAATATAGTGACGATGCACATGGCACCTTCATGAGGTTGTTGACCAAGTACAAGAAATTGATGAAAAAAATGAGCATAGATCTAAGGAACTTGAGGGTAACTTCGTTATTTTATAAATGAAATATATATCTAGGAAATGAATATCATGTTCTATGACCTGAACTTTAGTTATGTAACTTCACATAGATATGATTTTTAACATTTCTTGCAGGTATTTCCTGTAAATCAGGTAATGTTTTCAGTCAATGATGCATATTCATCTTTTGTTGTAGATATATGTCAATGTTCATACACATGCAGGATGCTTCAAGTTGATCTATTTCCATATCCACACGTATTAACTGTGATTCCAAATACTAAGAGAAATCCTTATGATTATTGTTCTTATTATTACACAAAAGAAGCATACATGAATTCATACAAAGATTCCACATTTCCAGTTGGGAATTCAATTGAATGTACAATGCCTGGAGAAGTGCAAGACACAATTGTATTAGCTCCTAATTAAAAGAGGAGTTCTGGAAGACCTGCTGAAAGAGAAGAAGATCATCCAGTGAAGGGAAACCAACTGTTAAATGTGGACATGGTAGAGGACGTGATCACAATCGTAGAAGATGTAGTAGTTTGGTTCCATTAAGCCAAAATCAAGCAAGGACAAATACCAAATAATAACAATCAGTTGATGACACAGTTACAGCATAGACATATCACTATTTTTTACTTGTGCAGATTAATTATGTGACCTCTACATGGTCAAGTATGTTGTATAACATGTGATTCAAGAAATGATAAAAATGTGACCTAATGACCAAAATATGAGATTATTTATTATGATATGTAACTTCTGCAGATAAATTGTGCAATTGTTTTAGAAACTTGTGTAGGTACATGCGACCATCTGAACACAGTCAGTGGCCTAATAAATTACATATGACATGTGCAGATTAAATAATTAGGGCCTGTTTGGTACTGCTTAAAATCCAATTAAAATTGAAAATATAGCCGTTATTGTGTCCCACTCATCTAATAAAAGTCAACAATAACGACTAGTTTTTCAATTTTAATCCGATTTTAATCTCTACCAAACACCCTCTTACATGTCACCTATGACGACAGTGAATGACCTATTAAATTACTTGTGACCTAATGACAGACATATATGACTAATGTACTATAGTCTATAACATGTAAATATAAATTTTGTTATCTGACACATAAACCATTTATATTTAAAAAAATTGTAAATAAACACGAAACAACAGTCATTTAACATTTCAAATACAACCAAACGTAAAACATGAGACCAGACCTGTTCTAATGAAAATGACATCAGAATCGATCAAATGCTAAACTAAATTACAACTAGTTCCATCCCACAAACCACTAGAATGGAAACATTAAAAGAGGCTAATATTCGAAAACTTTACAAAATCCCTTCATCATCTTGAATTTTGAATACATTTTCAATCATCACTCAATGACAATCCCCTCTTCCTTTGTAGGCTTCCCTGGTAGGCTTGAATAACCCCCGATGTTTATATAGCAATGATGCTATGTCGAGCCTAGTTCTCTTAGCATCAAATTTCATCGGCATAGAATCTTTATCATTGTAGAGCAAGTATTCATGAAGTATGACATTTGGATCACGATGGAGATGTGATCAAATTTTTTGAATCTTTTATTTGTGAAGAGACCCTGATCAGGTGGAGTGCGAGAGAGGTACTTTTATCATTTCTGTTATATGGAGACCCATTATCCACTTAGGATGGAGAAGTGATGTGATGATAGAGGATTATCCCGAGGATTTAGGATCTATAGAACCTTACCAGTTAGACATGTGTGTTTTTTGAATGATTAGTCTAGTGAGGATTGTGGGCGATGAGGTGATATATGTGTTCTCGAAGAGCGAGCAACACGAAATGGGATATGATAAGTGTGGTGAGATTTTCGTGAGGTCATTTATGCATTTGTTGCGTATGTGTTGGCATGTTGATTGATTTGGTGTTAATATGTTGTTCTGAGTGAACATGGCTGAAAAAGATCTGTGTTATCCTATATATGATATCTCTGTCGCATGTTTATTTGCTGTGATTATCTATTTTTACTTGGGTGTTCTTGACCTTAGCCCTAGTGAGTACGTGGAGCAGGTATGGTATGTGTTTCGGGTTCGAAACATGAGGTAAGGTCTATGATACTAATTTTATTCGTTGTCTCGATTGTGCAAGTATGAACTGTGTATTTTGGTTGCTTGCAGGTTTATTGGGAATCAAGGTGGAGATTGTTGGGTTTTTTTATACCCAATAATCCGGGCGATGATGTAAATTGGTTTTGTTTGTTGGATTATACTTCGTAGGCTTCGGCCTATGACTGAAGTTGTACATCGACACCACAATTAGTCAGACGAATTCTATAATCTACTCGGGCCATTTGAAGTAGCTTAATTAAGCTAGTGTTGCCCATGGCCTGACCCAAATGACTTGGATGACTTTAAGGTGTTAGCCCACTTATCCCCTTCATATTTGGGCCTATCATTTGACCTAAAAGCCCACACTTAAACCTAAACTATCTAAGCCCTAGTCCATTACTGTTGTTTGTGTGTGAAAAGTGAGCAGTAATTTTTTTTGGTAGAAGAGAAACTGGTTCCCTGTAGTCTTTGTGCTTTTAGCTTTGTGCCCCTCTTGGTGATCCCTTTTTCTCCTCTTCCTTAGCCTTGGTGGTTGATTCATTTGAGCTGTTATCTTCTTCACACCGAGTCCTTTTGTGGGCTGACTGTAGTTGGAGCAACCAGTTGATACTTGGGAGTTGTGGTTTTGGATTGGGCCGTTACTTATTGTGTCGATTGGTTGGTGAACTGAGCCCGTAAATCATTGATTGGAGCCTCAAATTTCAACACTCTGCTTTTTGCTTCTATTGCAATGTCATTCTTCTCATTTCTCTTAGCCTTTGTAGATGTTGTGTAGTTGCAATAACGTCTCATTTTGTGTTCGTTGTGGGCTATACAAAAGTAAACGGAGTTTGGGTGAAGATTGTAGGATATTGGGTTTCCATTTGGTGGTGTCGATTTGTTGGTTTCTTGATATACTGGACCCAGAAAGCCTATGGTGTTCATTCTTCCTCTTGACACAGACAATCGACCAATTAGTCTTTGTCAAATGATATACAAAATCATTTCTAAAGAGATTGCTAACCACTTGATCACCATTTTACCTAAGCTTATATCTAAGAATCAAGGGGATTTTGTGACTGGTCGGTTAATTTCTGAGAACATTGCACTAGCTCAGGAACAATTGCACCATATTTCAAGGAGAGCCAGAGGCGCAAATGTTATTTTAAAAATAGATATGGAAAAAGCTTTTGTTCGGATTTCTTGGGACTATTTGGTGGTGGTGTTAAAGGCATTTGGTTTTGCTGATGATCTGGTTGTATTGATACATAAGGCCCTCTCTTCTCCAAAATACTCCATCAAAATTAATGGGGCCTCTTATAGGTTTTTTCTCTCCTACTCATAGTCTTCGTCAACGGGATCCCATGTCTCCTCTTTTATTTATATTAAGTGAAGAACTGCTCAGTCATGGTTTATTGCGGTTGATGGAGGAGGGCACCACCAAATCTTACCAAGTTCCAGCAAATTGTGCTCCTATCTCGCATTTACTTTATGCAAATGGCTGTTTGGTTTTTACCAATGATTCCCGTAAATATTTGTCAGCACTTATGAATTTTCTTACATCTCATGAGACAATTTCGTGGAAGCTTTTTGATATGCTAAAAGATATTGGAAGTCCGGGATAAATGTTGTTACCCTACTAGTGAGGGAGGCCTGGGCATTCATTATCTCTTCAATGTGATATACTTTCTCCAATGTATGATGACTTGGCGAGCTCTTACATGGGACTCTCTCTGGTCTATTTTTGTGAGACAAAAATATTTTGCCTCCCCTTTGAATTTAGAAACTTGCTCTACTGATGTGGGAGCATCTAGTTATTGGAAACACTTAACCCGTCATTTCACTTTCATTGTTGATAATAGCAAATGGTTGGTTAGAAAAGCTGCTGTTAGTTTTGGGTATGATAACTGGTTGGGTACAGGATCTTTATACTCACAAGGTTGGCATGTAGTTTCTCCTCAGTTAAAACTGAAGGACACTCTTGAGCATGGTCACTTCATATAATGCTACTTCGTTCACTTGGTGGTGCATTGTTAATCAAGGAGTTTCTTTATTTTCCCATGGCTATTAAACCAGGTAATGACACATTGATATGATGCCCAACTACTGATGGTTATTTCACAACACACTCGGCACGGTGTCTCATGCGGGTAAACAGCACAAGTTTGTTACCTTGGCAATTAATCTGGATTCATTTGGAAACTTTGGCATAAAATTTTCCCGGTGGCCGAAAAACTACCTAGCAAAACATAGTTTCATTCACTTCGGCTTAGTCTAGGTAAATAAAGTGACATAGAGCGCTGGTTTTTAGATAATTTCTTCTTGTTTCTTAGCTAGCTAGCTGTGTCATGTGGATGATCTTTTAACATTGTTGATAGACTATCACGACTCTTTATTCATGGTAATTCTCAAACAAACTTAAAACTATTATATTCTAACGTGGAATCTTGTGATTTCTTGATTCTTGCAGACTATAATAGTACATACACTTGCAACTGGGGTGGATTTCATCCAAGGGGTTATAATGGAAATTGTATTGACAGTTTCATTGTTATTCACTGTTTATACAACAATTGTGGACCCCAAGAAGGGGTTTCTCGAAGGGATGGGCCCACTTCTTGCTGGGCTTGTTGTTGGGGCCAACGTCATGGCTGGTGGGCCATTCTCAGGGGCTTCAATGAACCCTGCAAGATCATTCAGGCCTGCTTTGGTCAGTGGTGATTGGACTGATCACTGGGTTTACTGGGTTGGACCGCTCATTGGAGGTGGGCTTTTTTGCCAAATTATCTTGGTGTGATCTTGTGGAATTCAAATTAACTTACGCTGTCATTGTTGTCCCCGTGGTAATTTTGAAACCCTTGATCATATGTTTTCGACTAGTCCATTTGCGGTGCAATTACGGTCTTATTTTGGTAGGCAATTTGGCATTATATCTCTAGTGCAAGGTGGCTGTTCGTTATTGCTTAATATTTTGAACCAAGCATCCTCATGTTCAACTCAATTTCATTTAGTGGCCCGTCTAGTCCCAAAGTTACTAATTTGGGAACTTTGGCGGTCACGAAATGAGCTAAATTAAAATAGGAACAAATGTCTTTCCAAAATATTTGTTATAAAGTTAAATACTGGCTTATTGAATTATGTGCTCTTCGGAAACCCAAGAGGTCTACTCCAATCAAGGTCGTAGCAACGTTACCTGAACTAGTATCTCGACTTGTCCAGTTCATATAAAAGCACAATTTTTGGTCAAATGGTCTCCTCCTTGGAATTTTCAAATTATTTGGTATGAAGTTATGATCTTTGCAAATTATATAGATTTGAAGGTTTGCCATGTTTATAAGGAAATGAATACGGTGGCGGATTTATTGTCTCGCGTTGATGCTAGTGGTAACACATCCTTTTTAGACTCGTACAACGGATTTTTCTTTTAAATCCTTAGGCTTGATTTATTTAGACCATTATGGTTATCCTTCTTTTCGATTTCTCAAGTCATTGTAACCACGATTTTCCTCCATCATAAGTGTGGGTTTCATTAATATAGAATATGGAGGTGTTGCCCTCCTTTCTTTCAAAAAAAAGAAAGAAAGAAAAACTACTGATTGGCAAAAAAAAAACTAAAAGTAATAATTAAAAGAGATTTTAATATATTAAACTAAATAAGTTCAAAACTAGAAGGTTGATCCCCCTTATTGTGCATTTCGCTCCATCAGATATTCATTGTCGAAAATTGGTAAGTTTACATATATAGTCACCAATATAGAGTGGAACAAATGTGCCCAAAAATGCTTGTAGAGTTCTAAAAAAATCAAAGGGATATTTATTGATTAATCCTAAATTTATATGTTACATATTAAGCTATTGAGGACGCAACCTTTTTATTCAATATACAATTAATGACAAGCCATTAATCCTAAATTTATATGTTACATATGGTTTGGTGACGTTGGTGGAACACTTTGTTCGTTCCTGAAGAAATTAGTTGGATCCACCTTCTTTTTCACACTAACCAATCTTCTGAAATTATTCTTGAAATACCTAAATCCCCAGACGCTTGCTTGTTTGTAGCTCGTATTCCCTTTAATATCGTTCCTTCCAATATCCAAATCGCGATAATTGAAATATGCAGCTCTCGGAGATTTTGACACATAACGAGCCAGGAAACTGTAAAGCCTCTGGATCCAGTTTATATGCCTTTGGAATTCTGCACTCTCTTCCCAACCTACTCCATAGTGAATCATGAACATGTTGCCAGATCGATGTGGGAAAGGAATTTCTGATTCTGAGAAATCGTCAATTCTCCCTCCATACGGACTGAATTGCAATTCAGCCCCATTTTCATCTTCTTCCTTAAGAAATTTCCATATGCCTTCGAGACCGTGTTCTGTGATTGGTTCCATCACGAAATCAGATTTTGCTTTTGAATATGTCGTGGAAACTTGAGTTCTGTTCAGGAAAACGTCCAGTGATTGACCCTGGAAACCCGCAAAAAAGAGTGTGGATTCTATCCATGGCATTTCAGTGCAATCTTCTTTCACCAAACCCAATTCTGGAAATTTCTGTTGCATTATTGGGAGAAGATCATCAACTCGACCTAGGTACAAAGAAGTGAAAAATGCTCCTATTGTCCTCTTTCCAGTTGATGAGTTGAAGCTTCTTAAGAAGAGTCTTAACAAAAGATTCTCATCAATCTTGTCAGCAACATATTGCCATCTGTGTACTAGCTGGGTTGCATTTTGCTCTAACGTTCTCGTAACATTGAAAACTGTCACAGTTTCTGGAATTACAATTAAATTCACCTTAAATGCAACCACAATTCCAAAACTGGTACCTCCACCTCCTCTAATGGCCCAAAAGAGATCTTCTCCCATGGATTCTCGGTCGAGAATTTTGCCATTAGCATCAATTAGTTTGGCATCGATGATGTGATCTGCTGCAATACCATGTTTACGTGACATCATGCCATATCCTCCGCCACTGAAGTGCCCTCCAACACCCACAGTAGGGCAAACACCGGCTGTGAACGCCAAAGTCTTGCTTTTCTGAGAGATTGTATAATAAAGTTCACCGAGTGTTGCACCTGTTTGAACCCATGCAGTGTTTTTTTCTGTGTCAATGGATATTGATCGTAGGTTTCTCATATCCACTATGAAAAACGGAGTTTGAGATATGTAGGAAAGTCCTTCGTAGTCATGTCCACCACTTCGGACTTTGAGCTGAATCCCATGTTTCTTTGAGCAATAAATTGCTGCCTGAATTTGGGATTCATGCTCCGGAGTAATGATTACAACAGGTTTCTGGCGAGAGTTTGATTCCGGCCGTAGGTTCCGTATTGAAGATTGGAGAATAGATAAATATGATGCATTTTTCGGGGTGTAAATTGAATCAGAATCTGAGTTGGATCTACGAAACTGGAGAGTGAGGCATTCAAGAAAATCATTTTTGTTATGAGCTGAAGAAGCTCCCGAAATTGAAATGAATGACAAAAGAAAAAGTGTGAGTATACCAGCTGGATTAATCTCCATACTTTGTTTTGTAATTTATATTTTTCTTCTAATTGGTTGCTAATTCTTGAACAATATTGCATGTATTTATAGATGTTCGTGGTGACTTTTCTAAATGAGTGTAAATGAGTTTTGAGTTTATCATGTCTGGGTTATATCAGATGAAAATTCAAACTTAAATCGTGAAGCTTTCATGTGTAAATTAATTCAACCACGCAAAAAGAAATTTCCAAGTTTGATTGCTTCCTCAAAGAAAATACGGTCTTATTGAAGAATTAATTAATGTTCTTTTATCTGATTTTAGTACATGAATTTTTGGTGCAAACTGTACTTTTCAAGATATTACTTATGGTACAAGTTTGTTAAATTAGCAAGTCAGTATAATATACGTAGAGGATAATGCATAAGATTAATGAAGATTTTTCTTCTCTTAATAAGAATGAAAGACAAAATTCAATCTTAAATATTGTTCACACGATATTTTCCTTATGAACAGTAAAAATAATTCTTCCCTAAATAATTTATTTATGATTACGTATAAACCATTCCATACTATAATATACAGTGCTGATAATAAGCCATTGACTTCGTGAAGCAAATAATAGACGCGAGTTGAAAGCCCAACCACTTTGAGCAGCCATTTGTACTTTGTTGCGTTTTTTATATCGTAAGTTTACGATATCGTAACAAGTAATATAGTGGAACTTTGAGTCCCGATTATCGTTCCCACAAGAACTATACTTTAAGACTTAATCTAATTTTTCTTACTCCTATTTGACAAAAGCAAACAAATAATTATGATGATTGTGTTTATTTTTTCCTAACGACTTTTGACTAATTGAAAATGTAAAATAATTGCAAATAATGGATAATTGAAATTCAAATATATGGTGAATATTAGGGAATAACAATTTCATCTATTAATCACCTTTATTCTTAATTTAAAATTCATAACCTAATGTAATGTTCGATCGAATTCTTCTATTGTATTCAATTTATCACTCTCGAGTTCTCATTGAGCCTATTTAACTAATTCAATTTCATATCTGTATGTGAATCAATTTTAGTTAAACAAAACATTAGTTCATATTATGACCGCAATAATTAATACAGTTATATCTCTACACGTTATACTAATTTACCGAATTTTATTATATGATCTAAATCTCAAACGCACCTCTCGATTCGTAAGAGATTCACATAATCATCAAATTATTGATCAAATAATTTAATGCATTAAACTCATAATAAAATCAACACATTAATAAATTGAGCAGCCATTTGTACTCCTTAGAAGATGAAAATACAATTGCAGCCAATTATAATTGGTTGTTTAAAGGGGCTTTCATTTAAAAGGCTCGGTTAAAGAAGAAACTAATTTATAAAGGCCAACATCTATCCTTTTTAGTTAGATAGCCTTAATATACAGTGAAATGGAAAATAGAATTTATAAATTACTAAAATATCCTTGAAGGTAAAAAAGACATTAATTGCCCTAATTCCCAATTCTGTTCACATTTAGCTCCAATTGAATTTTAACTTCACTTTCTTCCACAATCGACTTTGACATCTTCTATGAACTCTTTCCATTTTTTTTATCATCATCCTCTCTACTTCATAAAACCATAAAATCTACATTTTTATTCCCTTGAGCACTTACTTGGTTGAAGTGGGTAATCAAACCTTATACCATTCTTGTTAAGCGTTTGGAGAAGAAGATAAGGTATTATTAATTTTCTATATTTGGGCTACTTTATTTTTCCATTTTTTAAATAATTTCTTCGTGTAGCTCTATGTGTTTTTATGGTTTTCATTTGTCAATAATGATTTTGAATTCATTTTATCATTGGATTAGATCTTTGATGTGGGTTGCTTTCCAACCTATTTTCTTATTACCCCTTATTTCTATTGGTTGAAGTGAAATGCGCATTGGCAAACATGTGTTAGCTATTCTATATGTTGTTCTATAGTAAAATTTATATTTGATTTTCTGCTGTACAAAATGACTTACATAGCGTTTTTGCAATCCATAACAATATATATATTAGGGCTGCACAAAAAAATCGCAAAACCGCAAACCGAACCAAAACCGTTGGTTTGGGTCCACGTGGACCCGCAGTTTTTTTTCCCTCAAACTGAACCAAACCGTTTCAAAATGGTTTGGTTTAGGTTTCGATTTTCAAAAACCGCACAAAACCGAATCGAACGGCACTTTTTTTAATTAAAAAATATTTTATTAAATTATAAATTCTCATATATATTTTATCAAAATTTTAGATTTATTTTTTATCTAATAGTTTACACTTTAGTAACCCAAGAGCAGCCCACAGCTTAAAGCCCAAAACCAATTGAGATATATCCATACCATTTTCCATATATCCATATTCCATTAACCCAACCCAACTTTGAAACGTGTGACCTAATAATATTCCCAAATCCCAACTTTCCAGACGGTGCGTGTCATCTCTCACTCTCTCCTCAATCTCCTTTGTTTCCAGATTTCCTCTACCTCAGTCACGGATTCTCAGATACCTATGCTAATTTATTGAACAAGGTAATATGTTTTTTGCTTTATTTGCAACTATTATTAAATGATTCCAACAGCTTATTGATTTTTGTCCAAGACAGATAGATATCCTCATGTTTCTTTATGTTTTCATGGTGTAAAATTTTATTATTCCATTTTGATGTTTATATACTGTTATATGTGCATAGAATATCATTCTTCTTGAGACACATATTCCAGCTTATTTATTGGGTATAGCAACTAACTTTTCTTTCCCTTTTTGATGCATAATAAATTTTGTTACTAATAATATGTAATTGTAATCGAAAGCAAAAAATGTCATTTACATAATCATCAGATAGAAGAACGTTGAATAACCTGTAGTCCGACTCCTCAATCTCGTTGCTAGCTATTTCTTCTGTTGTTAGACCCTCCTGAAAAAAATTGGCCAGCGAGAGGAGTTAAATTATGAGAGTTTAGGGCAGTTCCATTTTTAGCCATTAATTTTTAAATTGATTTCATTTTAGTCACTGAATTTTATGGTGAATTTCATCCAGAGTCGTTGGACCTACTTTAGTGAAATCTTAATTGGGTTAGTATAAATGAATTAATGAATATAGTACAGAACTTGCAATATTTGTTCCATTTCACATTTAAATAACTGCAAAAGTTTTGTTTTCATTTACAGAACTGTGTTTTTTTATGCTAACCTTAAGAAGATTTATATTGTGGTTTTTTCTTTTTTCAGATATAGATCCAATTCTAGAAGAAGCCGGGAAGCAATTCCATTAGAAGATGACAGGTTACAACACATGATATTGCTCCAATTTTTATCAAATGATAAGTTAGTACTCTTGTACTTATTTTGATATTGTTGCTTGTAAAAGTTTGAGTGAAGTTCCTATTGCTAGATGCTAACTTGATCCTATTTTTTTTTGCTTTTTTGTTTATAAGTCAAATTTTAGACATATATGAATGTAATTTAACATTTAACGTTAGTAGTTCTCGTTTAAATTTATATGTTAATGCGTTTTAAACATATTACTATAATACCGATAAGTAAACCGTGGATTAAAATCGAACCAAACCGCAAATAATGGTTTGGTTTGGTTTGAAAAAATTCCAAACCGCATTAAATGGTTTGAGTTGAAATATACCCCAAACCGCCCAAACCGAACCGTGTTCACCCCTAATACATATCGTTATCAGTACTGTGCAAAAATTTGATATTTGATGAAATTTTAAAATTTTTATGTTGAATTATAGTTATGGACACAGTGACTATGATATAGATATCAGTTTGTTGTCTAGTTAAATATTAGTAGTCAGTTGAAGGTGCATGAAAATGAAAATATGCAGCGAATGATAAAGGGAAAACAACATTTATTTTTGTTTCGAAAACAATTTCTTGTGCAAACTTGTACAATAAAGTCAGAGAGATGTTGAAGGTCGATACAATGCTATATAAAATGGAGATGTCAACTCTTGTCCCTATAACGTCTAAGGCTCCAATTGCAAGAAAACTAGTCATCTTCGTTCCATTTGTACAAGCCAAACAGCTGATAGTGAAATTTAAGATTGTAATATTGTCATGACTTGTAGATCTATTATTTTTTACTTAGGAAGTACAAAATGATTTATTAGATTTTATAGTCATTGTGCTATTATTACTTTTGTGCTATTAGAACAAAATTAAAGTCATTTTACGTTACTGTTTTTATTATTTGTTTTTCACATTAAAAACAAACGACTTTTATATCGTTTCAGTTGATGTAGATATCGTTCTAATATGAAAAATATATTGATTCATGTAACGAAATTGAAATCGTTCATGATACACAAAATGATATTGATGTTATTCTAGTACAAAAATTGTACTAATTTATATAATGGCATTGAAATCATTCCTGAGACACAAAATTATATTGATGTTATTCCAGTATGAAAAACACACCACTTTACTAATTTTCATAAGGACGTTGAATTATTATAGACCAATAAAATGACATAGAAGTTGCTATATCAAAAAACTTGCACTGCAAACGCGATATAGGGAGCCGTAGCTCCCGCGTATCCAAGGGACCAATTGCTCTCGGGGGGTAAACAACTCAGAGACGTACACGCTAACCAAATTTTTATTGAGTTAATGTTTTGGTCCCTAAACTTCTGTCATTCGTTCAATAGAGACCTTTTTTCATGCAATTTTCGAAAAACGAAAATAAGTATCAAACTCACGAAATTACATAACAATATCCATATCATTTCAGTACAAATTTGGCAAGATTAAAATCGTTTCAGTTCAAATCATAACTAAAACGACATAAATATCTTTTTCTTTTAATATATAACGATATTTATGTCGTTATGTATCAAACCCACAAAATATTCATATCGTTTCAGTACAATTTTGACGATATTGATATCGTTTTAGTTCAATTCATAATATGTTTTAGTCAGAACGATATAATTATCCTTTTATATGAAAAAAAAAGATCTTTATGTCGTTGTATTTATGATTTAAATTGAAACGATTTCAAACTCGTCAAATTTATACTAAAACGATATAGATGTTATATTATTTCATCGGTTTGATATATAACGATATCATTATCATTTCAGTGCAATTTTGATGACATTGATGTTTTCAGTTTAAATCATAATTAAAACGACATATAAATCGTGTTAGTTTATATAAAATGATAATTATATCGTTTTTGCTAAAAATGATGATTCAACCGTTCACGACCACCCTACATGCATCGACCTATGTAGGATGATCGAAGTATTTCATCAAGTGAGTTTGATCTCATTTAAAAGAAATTATGAGAACAACTGTGTTTCTATGATTGTATACCACTTTCAAACTATTCTGATAGAAAGAAAGTATCTTCGTTTGCTCATTCTAGGCTATTTGAGTGGTATCAACCCAATTGATGACATCTTTCGATCGTCCTACATATGTTGAAGGCATGTCGGGTGGCCGTGAACATTCGAATCGTTGTTTTTAGCCAGAATGATATAATTATCATTCTATATGAAAAGGAAACGATATCTGCATTATTGTAGTTATGATTTGAACTGAAACTATTTCAAACTCATTAAATTTATACTAAAACGATATGGATATTGTTATGTTATTTCATGGGTTTGATATATAACGATATCATTATCGTTTCAGTATAATTTCAATATCATTGATATCGTTTTAATTTAAAACATAACTAAAACAATAATTTGACCATTCACAACCACCCAACATGCCCCCAACATATATAGGACGATCGAATGAAGTCATGAAATGGGTTGATACTGCTCGAACAACTTAGAAAGGATGAATAGAGACATTTTCTTTCTGTCAGAATAGTTCAAAGGTACTAGACAACTATGGGAACACAAATGTTCCCGTAGACTCTTTTGAGCAAGATCGAACCACTTGATAACTTCTTTCGATCATTTTATGCGTCGAGGCATTACGGGCGGTCGTAGATAGTCGAATAGTCATTTTTATTCAAAACGATTATATGAAAAGAAACGACTTCAATGCCGTTGTAGTTATGATTTGAATTAAAATGATCTCAATCTCGTCAAATTTGTACTGAAACGATATGTATATTATTATGTTATTTCGTGGGTTTGATGCATAACAATAAACTCTTTAAATACAAAATACTCTCTTTTTTAGAGAGTCAATGCCTAAAAATAAATTCAAGGAGACTCTCTATTTTAACTTTTTTAAAATAAAGAGTGAGTTTGACCCTCTAAATTTAGATAGTCAAACTCGCTCTCTATTATTAATTAACAATGATTGCATTTAATAAATTACAAATTTCAATACTCTACAATTTAAATTATTCAAATCACAATTGAAGTGATTGGTCGTTAACATATAGAAAATTATGTGAAATAAGACGTAAGGAGAAATCAATAAATGTTCATTAAAAAGAGAAAATAAAGATTCAAAATAGAGAACTAGTTGGAGTGCATAAAAAAATTTACTTCCTAAATTTAAAGATGTTCTCTATTATGTATAAGATGTTCTTTATAAATATAGAGTCTTTTGAAGATGTTATTAGCAACCTAAATTTTTTGAAGAGAACTTTAACTTGAAGTTGCGAGTATTTTTAAACATTACTAAGTCAATTCGGTAGAATGTTCACGGGAAATTTTGGTCATGCTATTCAAATTGTTTATTGTTTTATTAATTTGTATTGGTTAATATAAAACACCAAAAACCTTGGATTTTATTCATAAAAGGGGTTCCAGCCATCTCTCCCAACAAGAATTATATGTTCACTAATACATTAACTTGAAAGTGTTTGCATTAATAACAATGTATTGCCGCTGAATTTTTTTTTTTTTTTTTGATGAAGTCCCAATATGAAGACCCTTAATTCTTGTGGCATGTTCACAGTTCAGTAATTTATCGATCTCTTTGGATCCATATCTACTACTCAAGCTTCTTACGAATATATTGGGAATCGTTGCACAAACTTGAACGGTAAAATCGAAAATAAGAAGAACATTAAGATAGATACAAAAACTTAAGTAGTTCGACAATGTACATACGTTCACTGCATAGCGTAGATAATCCACTATAATGTGTAATCCCAAAATTACTTGTACAACATCTTGAAATTGGAAGACTACATTATCAAATTATATAAAATCACATAAAAATTTAAATATATGCAAAAACATACTGAAAAGGCCCAAGCCACACACAATATTAGAACAAAATACAAAGATTCAAGAAAATACAGAAAGTAAGAAGTTGCAGAAAATCAAAATGAACACAGGATATGTTTTTGGCCTAAGCCCCGGAGGTTCGGCGACCAGATCTAACGCCTACATCCCCCGTTGAGCATCCAAATAATGGATATTGCTCGGTTGCACTAACAAGCCAAAAATATGGCAACAACAGTTACAAGATTTGTACAAATCTGAAAACAACAGACACTTATCTTTTCAGCCTTCGATCGATCTTCCCTTACAGCACAAAAATTAGCCCAGATCACACAAGATCTGTCAAACCACTCATTCACTGCTCGAATCACAAAAGACTCAGCACAAACAATCACTCAAAGACTCAACACTTCCTCCTAAACAGAAGATCTACTTTGAGAGTATGCAGTTTACAAGAATCAGAATGTAAACCCTAAAGAATGAGTCAATTCTCTCTACACAGACGAAGAGCCAACCCTAGAAATTGAGAGAGAGTGAAAGACCAACTGCATGAATCGAAGAATGAGGCGTCTCTTGGAAGATAAGTAGTCGAAGTCTCTAGAATATCATCCAACGGCCAAGTGAGGTGCCAAGTGTCAACAATCCAGCCATAGCACCTTAATAATAAAAGTGTCATTTCAAGTAACACGTTTTTAGTCAATTGTTGGAAGCACACTTTCAGCCAGCCATGGTCATGGGTTCGAATCTCAACAATCTCCACCTTGCTTTCAACAATTAGGTTGGTGCAGCCAAGAGCAACTTCACTGATTATTTTTCATTTGCTCTAAGTACCTGTTAAAAACATTACATAGCATCAATAGATAATAACTTCAAACAGTTAAGAAACTTATTCAAAGGTATTATCTTTGTCCCCATATCAGAAGGGTTAACCTGAGTAGGAATTTTACCAATTTTCATAACTCCTTTTGATATAACATCTCTAATAAAGTGATATTTGATGTCTATATGCTTAGTTCTATCATGGAACATGGGATTTTTACTTAAGTGTATTGCACTTTGATTATCAGAATACAGAATTGGATTCTCATCAACAAAACCAAGTTCATTTAACAATCTACTAAGCCATATTCCTTCTTTAACAGCATCTGAAGCAGCTATGTATTCTGCTTCAGTAGAAGATAGGGCAACAATCTTTTGCAATTGGGATTTCCAACTTATGGCGTTATCACACAAAGTAAAGAAATAAGCGAAGTGGACTTCCTATTGTCCCTATCCCCAGCAAAATCAGAATCTGTAAAACCCTTTAGCATAATTCCCCTTTTATCAAATTTAAACACAAGTCCTAAATTTAAAGTACCTCTGAGGTATCTTAATAGCCATTTCAAAGCATTCCAGTGTTCTTCACCAGGATTACCCATAAACCTACTAAGTATACTAATACTATGTGCAAGGTCAGGTCTGGTGCAAACCATAAGATACATGACTGAGCCAATAACATTTGCATATGGGACTTTTGACATTCTATCATAATCTTCATCAGTTTTAGGACAAAAATCAGATGACAGTTTAAAATGATTAGAAAGAGGTAGTGTTACAGGTTTACATTTAAACATGTTAAATCTTTTCAGAAGTTTAACAATATAGTCATGTTGATGCAAAAATAACATGTCCTTATTTCTATCTCTCAAGATTTGCATGCCAAGGATCTTTTTTGCTTGACCAAGATCCTTCATATCAAATTCAGATTTTAACATACATTTGATATCATCAATTTCAGTCTTATTGCAGCTAGCAAGTAACATGTCATCAACATATAGTACCAAGTATAGGGAATTCTTACCTCCATCACCTTTATAGTACAGACAAACATCATAATTGCTTCTTTGAAAACCATGTTTCAAGACAAAGGTATCAAACCTTTTATACCATTGCCTAGGGGCTTGTTTTAGCCCATAGAGAGATTTTTCAATAGGCAAACAACATTTTCAGGATTTCCATTAACAAAACCAACAGGCTGTCTCATATATATCTTTTCATCTAAATCACCATAGAGAAAAGCAGTTTTAACATCTAATTGATCAAGTTCCCATTTAAATTGAACAACAAGAGCAAGTATACATCTAATGGTGGTATATTTAACAACAGGAGAGAATATTTCAGTGTAATCAACACCTTCTTTCTGTGTAAAACCTTTTGCTACTAATCTAGCTTTATATCTTACACTGTCATTATCTCCTTCACCTTCTTTTATTTTGAAAATCCACTTGCAGTCAATCAGTTTTTGGCCTTTAGGTCTTTTAACCAATTCCCAGGTTTTATTTTTAAGTAGAGAATTCATCTCATCATCCATAGCAGCCTTCCAACACACAGAATCTTTACGATTTATAGCATCATCATAAGAATCGGGTTCACTTTCGTATTTATCTTGATAAGTAAATAATGAAACAAACTCATCATTATCAAATCTAACAGTGGTCTAATCTGCCTTCTTTCTCTATCTCTTGTGAGTTGATAGTCATCAAGAGGTGTGTCAGGTAAATCATATTGTTCTTCAGATTCAGAATAATTATCAATTTCAACAGGCAAATTATTATTATTAGGAACAGAATCATCATCATCAGCAAATGCAGGTGGAACATTATTAGCAACAGAAGACTCCACCTCAATTTGAACATCATTATCATCTAGGATATTTTCTTTTCCTTCTAAGCATGGCATAATAGATTCATTGAAGACAACATCTCTTCTTACAATTACCCTATAGCCTTTTTCATTTTTAACCCATAGTCTGTAACCCTTAACATTTTCTCCATACCCCAAGAAGACACATTTAAGTGATCTAGGTTCTAACTTTCCAATATTTTGATGAGCATATGCAGCACAGCCAAATATTTTTAAATGAGAGTAGTTAACAAGATTTTTAGACCATACAGTTTCAGGGACATCAAAATTCAAAGCACTAGAAGGTGTTCTGTTCACAAGATATGCAGCAGTTTTTACAGCCTCCCCCCAAAACAATTTAGGCAGACCAGAACTCAGGAGCATGCATCTGACTTTATTTAATAAAGTCCTATTCATTCTTTCAGCTATGCCATTTTGTTGTGGAGTGTAAACTACTGTTTTATGTCTAAGAATGCTATTTTCTTTACAGAAATTATCAAACTCATAGTTGCAAAATTCCAAACCATTATCTGTTCTTAGAGTTTTTATCTTATGATCAGTTTAGTTTTCTATTTGTGTTTTCCAATCTTTGAAAACAGAAAAAGTTTCATCTTTAGATTTTAATAAGAAAACCCAGATTTTTCTAGAAAAATCATCAATGATCAAGAGATAATATCTAAAACCAGATAATGTACACACGTAAAGGTGGACCCCAAAGATCAGAATGCAAATATTCAAGTATTTGTTTGGACTTATGAGTTCCAGGTAAGAAAGGTAACTTAACTTGCTTTCCAATAATACATTGTTCACATGCACCAAGATCACCAATGTTTTGTTTACCAAAAACTTCTTTATTTTGTAAAGATTTTAGACTTTTCTTGCCAATATGGCCAAGTCTTTCATGCCACAGTTTGGCCAAAATGAAATTGTCAGATAGGGCAGCTGCAGTTAAACCAAGTAAAGGCTTTGCATTTAAGAAATAAAGACCATGTCTCTTAGGGGCATTTATTACTAAGTCAGATCCCCTAAGAATTTCAATATGTCCTTGACCCAATTTTATGTTAAACTCCATGTCATCCAACATTCCTAGAGACACCAAGTTTCTCTCTAATTCAGGTACATATCTAGTTTCTTTTAAGAAGAGAACCTTCCCAGTTTCAAGACGCAGCTTAATAGTACCAATTCCTTTTACTTTACAAGTCATATTATTTCCCATAATAACCTGCCACCCAGAGGTGGCTTCAAAATCAAGAAAATAGTTTTTATATGGGCACATATGGAAAGAACATCCAGAATCCAAGATCCACTCATCACTCAGCCTCTTCTCATTATGGACAAGGACTAAACCATCTTCAGAATCAATCTTATTATAGGCTAAGGCAGCATTTCCATCAGTGAAGCTTTTATCTTTTGCTTCATTCTTTTTCTTGTAACAGTCTTTGATAAAATGACCTATCTTACCACAATGAAAACATTTCTTGCCCTTTGCCTTATTCTGGGACTTGTTTCTATCATTCCATTTGGTTCTGTTTTCATTTGAGAACTTAGAGTGAAAGTTAGGTCTACTAAACCCTTTACCCCTAGCAAGAAGGTTTTCTCCATTATGACTCCTATTTTCAGATCTAATCTCTAGGGCCTTATTTCTTAAGGCACTAATGATATCATCAGTAGTGATCTCAGCCCTACCATATTCAAGAGCAACCTTGATGTCTCTATATTTGTCACTAATGGAGTTTAACAAAACTACAGCCAACTGATCTTTTGAAAGTTTTTCATCACAGTTGGCTAAGTCAATGGTCAGTTTAGTAAACCTGTTCAAGTTTTCATCCAAGTCAACAGAGGGATCCATTTTAAAAGAAAACAATTGTTTTAAAAGAAAACATTTGTTATGGATAGTCTTAGTTACATATTTGGATTGAAGTTTAGTCCACAGTTCAGAGGCAGTTTTGGTTTCACCTATTTCTCTTACTACATTGTCAGATAAGTACAAGAAAATAGTACTCCATGCAACCTCTTCAAGTTCAATTTTCTTAGCAGGTGGTAAGTCTGCAGGCCAACTATCATCAAGTGCTCTAGCTACTCTCATTTGCATTAAAATAGCTTTCATCTTTTGACACCACATATTAAAATCACATTTGCCATCAAATTGTGGTACATCAAACTTAGCAGTGGCCATGTGTAAAGCACGTATGATGCACAAATAGGAAGTTCAAGATAGTAAAGAACACTTAGACAGTTTGCAACAATTTCAGCAACCCAAGAAATCACAGTATCACACGTGGTAATACAAGATATCAGGCATCAATCAGATATATCACAGGAACACACAGAACAAGCTCAATTAAAAGAACACAACAGAGATCATATTCTATGTTTCACAGATCACTCCAGCAAGATTCCCCAGAAAAACACACCCGAACTTGATTTATCTCAGATTCCAGAAGCCTCGCAGGAGCTTCGGGACAAAGATTAGTCTCAAGGGGGTTTCAACGATGTTTTTGGTAAATCAAGGGTATGATCAAGAAACCCTAAGAAATTTTAAAATTTACAGAGATAAAAGAAAAGATCTCACCCAACGAGTTAGCAAGAACTCGATTTCTTTTACTAGCTTTTAGCAGTTCCAAAAATTTTGATCTACAACAGATCAGACCTTTCCTCGAAGATCCAGGTATCTTGTCCTTTCAGTTCCAGGCTCTGATACCACTGAAAAGGCCCAAGCCACACACAATATTAGAACAAAATACAAAGATTCAAGAAAATACAGAAAGTAAGAAGTTGCAGAAAATCAAAATGAACACAGGATATGTTTTTGGCCTAAGCCCCGGAGGTTCGGCGACCAGATCTAACGCCTACATCCCCCGTTGAGCATCCAAATAATGGATATTGCTCGGTTGCACTAACAAGCCAAAAATATGGCAACAACAGTTACAAGATTTGTACAAATCTGAAAACAACAGACACTTATCTTTTCAGCCTTCGATCGATCTTCCCTTACAGCACAAAAATTAGCCCAGATCACACAAGATCTGTCAAACCACTCATTCACTGCTCGAATCACAAAAGACTCAGCACAAACAATCACTCAAAGACTCAACACTTCCTCCTAAACAGAAGATCTACTTTGAGAGTATGCAGTTTACAAGAATCAGAATGTAAACCCTAAAGAATGAGTCAATTCTCTCTACACAGACGAAGAGCCAACCCTAGAAATTGAGAGAGAATGAAAGACCAACTGCATGAATCGAAGAATGAGGCGTCTCTTGGAAGATAAGTAGTCGAAGTCTCTAAAATATCATCCAACGGCCAAGTGAGGTGCCAAGTGTCAACAATCCAGCCATAGCACCTTAATAATAAAAGTGTCATTTCAAGTAACACGTTTTTAGTCAATTGTTGGAAGCACACTTTCAGCCAGCCATGGTCATGGGTTCGAATCTCAACACATACTCTTGACTTGCAATATTTATGTCTTAGCCCGTCAAAAATCAAATATTCATAAATGGGATAAAATGACCATTTTACCCTTCTAATTATTTTGCCTCAAAAGTACTCATTTTCTCCAATGATTTCTTTTCAAACAATTAATATTAACAATTTTGTGTCGTGAAATACTAATATTAGATTTAAACTACTTAGTAAAAAAATATTGAGGCAAACTCGTTTACCCTTTTATCAAGTGACAGTTTTCGAACACACATACGTGCTCATTTTTCAATTGGTCTACAAAATTTTTTATTTTTTTTTACTTAGGAAAAAAAAAAATTATGTGTAATTTTTTTTTTTTTTTTACGTATTAGCCCCCCTGTAGTCCGGTCCTGGATCCATCACTGGGTACATCAAAGAAGTTCACGAGCTGGAACCGCTATTTTGTTATTGATTTAGGTAATCCATAATAAAATCACGTGGAGTGTTTTTTTTTTTTTTCCTTTTATCTTTTTTTTTTTTTTTTTGCATACCGCATTGTAGAAATAAAATCCAAACAGTGGTCATGTACAATATAAGTGTTACTACTCCCAAAATTCACTCGTCATGATCGAGATAAACTGCATATCCCAATTGGTAGAATAATTTGGCGTACGACCTTATTAGCCAGAGACCTATTGTAATCATTACACAAGAGCATGAATCCCAAATTCAGGCAGCCATTTATTGCTCTAAGAAACATGCGATTCAGATCAGAGTCCGAAGTGGTGGACATGATTTTGAAGGACTTTCATACGCTTCTGAAGCTTTTTTTGCCATGGTGGATATGAGAAACCTAAGATCAATATCCATTGACAGTGACAAAAAAAACTGCATGTGTTCAAACGGGTGCATCACTTGGTGACGTTTGCCCTACGGTGGGTATTGGAGGGCAATTCGACATCGGATGATATAGTATGTGTTACGCCTCGCCACCGAGGCTCCAGTCAAAATGCCAATAAAGAGTGTAACAGATATTCTCAAAATGCTAGTGGAGTACTACAAAAATCAAATGGATATTTATTCATTAATTCTCAATTTATGTTTACATAAAAAACTTATATTGAGGACACATCCTTTTTATTCAATACATAATTAATGACAAGCCATTCTTTGTAGTTTGCATTATCATGGTTATATTGGTGGAATACTTTGTTCATTCCTGAATAAATTAGTTGGATCCACCTTCTTCTTCACATTAACCAATCTTTCGAAATTGCTCTTGAAATACTTGGATCCCCAGAAGCTTGCTTGTTTGTAGCTCGTATTCCCATTAATATCGTTCATTCCAATATCCAAATCCCGATAATTGAAATACGCAGCTCTCGGAGATTTTGACACATAACGAGCCATGAAACTGTAAAGCCTCCTGATCCAGTTTATATGCCTTTGGGATTCTGCTGCATTGTCTACCCAGCCTACTCCATAGTGAATCATGAATATGTTGCCAGATCGATGTGGGAAAGGGATTTCTGACTCTGAGAAATCATTAATTCTCCCTCCATACGGACTGAATTGCAATTCAGCGCTATTTTCATCCTTCAGAAATTTCCATATGCTTTTAAGACCGTGTACCGGAATTGGTTGCATCACGTAGTCAGATTTTCCTTTGGAATATGCCGAGGAAACTCGAGCTCTATTCAGCAAAACATCCAGTGATTCGCCCTGGAGACCTGCAAAAAAGAGTGTGGATTGTATCCATGGCATTTCAGTGCAATCTTCTTTCACCAAACCCAATTCTGGAAATTTCTGTTGCATGATTGGAAGAAGATCATCAACTCGACCTAGGTACAAAGAAGTGAAAAATGCTCCTATTGTCCTCTTTCCATTTGAAGAGTTGAAGCTTCTTAAGAAGAGTCTTAAGAAAAGGCTGTTATCAATCTTGTCAGCAACATATTGCCATCTGTGTACTAGCTGTGTTGCATTTTGTTCTAACGTTCTTGTAACATTAAAAACTGTCACGGTTTCTGGAATTACAATTAATTTCACCTTAAATGCAACCACAATTCCAAAACTGGTACCTCCACCTCCTCTAATGGCCCAAAAGAGATCGTCTCCCATGGATTCTCGGTCTAGAATATGGCCATTAGCATCAACTAGTTTGGCATCAATGATGTGATCTGCAGCAATACCATGTTTACGGGACATCATGCCATATCCTCCGCCACTGAAGTGCCCTCCAACACCTACAGTCGGGCAAACACCGGCTGTGAATGCCAAAGTTTTGCTTTTCTGAGAGATTGTATGATAAAGTTCACCAAGTGTTGCACCTGTTTGAACCCATGCAGTGTTTTTTTCTGTGTCAATGGATATTGATCGTAGGTTTCTCATATCCACTATAAAAAACGGAGTTTGAGATATGTAGGAAAGTCCTTCGTAGTCATGTCCACCACTTCGGACTTTTAGCTGAATTCCATGTTTCTTGGAGCAATAAATTGCTGCCTGAATTTGGGATTCATGCTCCGGGGTAATGATTACAACAGGTTTTTGGTCAGAGTTTGATGCCGGCCGTAGGTTCCACATTGATGATTGGAGAATAGACAAATATGATGCATTTTTCGGTGTGTAAATTGAAACAGAATCTGAGTTGGAACTTTGAAACTGGAGAGTGAGGCATTCGAGAAAATCATTTTTGTTATGAGCCGAAGAAGCTCTCGAAATAGAAATGAAGGCCAAAAGAAAAAGTGAGAGTATGCCAGCTGGATTAATCTCCATACTTTGTTTTGTTTTATATTTTTCTTCTGATTGGTTGCATGTATTTATAGATGTTCGTAGTGACTTTTCTAAATGATTGTAGAAACGAGTTATGCGTTTATTATGTCTCGGTTATCAGAAGAAAATTCAAACATCAATCGTGAAGCTTTCACATGGTAAGATTAATTGAACCACACAAAAAGAAATTCATTAATGTTTTTCACTGCTTCCTCAAAGAAAATCTGGTCTAAATTTTTGTTTTTATATAATTTTCTTTACATGAATTTTGGTGCTGAAAAACGTGCAAGCAGTGAACTTTTTATGCTATTGTTTGCAGTACAAGTTTGTTAAAAATTAGAAAGTCAATTTTTATATTCGTAAAGCATAATGCATAAAGTAAATGAAGATATTTCTTAGCTCTTCAACTCTAATCCCGAATTCGGTGATGTTGTGGGTTCAATTAAGGGATACATGAAAATATCTTTTGTCATACATTTGAAGCAGTCCAAAAAGTATAAATGTTAGAGCATTATCCGAATTTTGTTTTCCCTTAACGCAATTTACACAAAATACTTAAGTTTGAAAAATTAAGGGAATCAAGAATTCTTTCTGGCACAAGTTTTTTTTTTTTTTTAAAAAATGAACTGAAAATCTTGAAAATCAACCGAATAATTTTCAAATTTAACAAGAATAAATCAGGATTGCTAAATTCGAAAATAACGAAATTAAAATTTCGATTCTCAATAATTCAACATGAATGTGGCTCTGATACCACTTGTTGAAACTTTTCATGAAACTTAAACTTTATAGATTTGCCAAGATTTTCATGTCAAACCGTCAAGAAATTTAAATTAATGCGGAGCATACCTAGATCCATTGATTTCCGACTTGAATAATTAATCTTGAATCTTGATCTTTAAATCTTCAATTTGATTGCTCCAAACCTTCTTCTTGATTTTTTATTGTGAGTTTATGGATCTTCCTCTTCAATATGCTTTCTCTTTTACTTTTGTGTTGATGGGATGACACAAAGAATGAGAAACACACATATGAATTGAGGATCATAACTCTATATATAGTTTCATATGTATTCGGCACATCATCAAATACAAACCCCTAATGGATACGGTCTCTACACATGTAATCCAGACCACATTTAATTTAAATGCCCAAAGGCGTATTACTTAATTCTTTATTAGATCATTTTAATTTTGGGCTTAACTTTAAGATAACATTTATACACAATTAATTACATATGTCGGCCCACATACCGAATTAAATAATTTTCTAACAATCTCCCACTTGGGCCACATATGTTACCTTATAAATGTTTATAACCTTATGAGCTCAAAACATTTGTTATCATAACAACAAGTATCACCGAATAATCTCGTCCATTGATTATATCAATATAGGATCAAAGCGGTCTTCGTTACAAGTAACATAACTAAACCCATCAATGGTCACGTATATCATTACAATCAAATGACATAGATCAAATGTGGATGTTTAGCATGAAATTACATGTAATGTGATCTAAACATGCCTATTTCCAACTGGTCCTACCTTATTCTTTAATGAGATCAACCATAAACTTTAATCAGAGTGGAACTGAATTGAATACTTTATTTCTGAAATGAACTTAAGTAAACTTGAATATGCACAATCAAAATTATGTGTCAAAAAACAACATCCAAAATACAAACTCCCACTAAACTGGCATATCATCAAAAGATGCAACACTCATGCGAACATTATGCTCATGAAAGACCTTAAGTGGTAGTCATTTAGTAAATGGATTCATGATTATAGAGTTTGTTTTGATACGCGTTATAGAAACATAACTACTCTGAATTCTTTCTTTGACAACTAGGAACTTAATATCTATAAACTTTGACATCGTCATGTTCATATTGGAATACAAGACTGTTATTGTCACAAAATAATTTAAGAGGTCTTTCAATTCCATCCAAACTATGTCACCTAGTGACAATATTTTATAGTCATATTCCATGATCAGAATCAAAATATCCAAAGATCTCCAATTGGTCTGATTTTCCTGAATGTGATCATGTAATCCTTTGTTCTCTATAGATACAGAGTAACCTAATGACTGCTTTCCAAATTTCTAAAGTTAAATAAATATCTGCCTAACATTCCAACAATGAATGCTATATCCGGATGTGAAAATCTGAGTATACATTAAATTCTCAATTGCTAAAGCATAGGGAATTTAATGTATTTTCTTTTTCTTTAAATTTATCATTGAGGCATTAATTGAGACTAAAGTCATCTCGCTTAATTGTAAGGGTATCACTTGATTATCATATATGCATTTCAAATCTTTTAAGAACCTTATCGATACAACTCTTTTGTGATAATCCAAAAATATATCAAGAACAATTCTTGTGTATCTATATTCTTAATACAAAAGAGGTATCACCAAGATTTTTCATTTCAAAATTCCATGACAGAATTCTCTTGGTTTCACTCAATAAGTTTATATCATTGTAGATAAGTAGTATGTCATCGACATACAATACCAAAAATATTTTTACTTCCATTGAATTTGTGATATCCACAATCATCAACTGAATTAATCTCATAACCAAATGAGATAATTATTTAATAAAATTTGTGATACCACTTCGGGAAACCAGCTTGAAGCCATAAATGATTTTCTTTAATTTGTAAACCATATAATCTACTTTAAGATCAAAATGTGTCTTAGATGTCATAATTATCCTAAAAGAGTTTTTATAGAAATCGGAGAAAAAATTTCTTTATGCATGGCATCAATTCACTCTTTAGAATTATTCATTTGCATGGCTTGATTGATCGGTTCTTCTTTCGTCAATCCATGACATCCTTATTTTTTGGAGAAAGACTATAAAGTCATCCAAAATTATCTTTCTCCTTTTTTAAATAGTGAATTTCCTTAATGACATTTGTTCTTGAGGTTATTGAGTTTGTTCTGCTGGAACAATCTCTTGATTATGTATGGGAGATTTTGTAATATTGTCTGATCCGAAATTACTTCTTGAATAAGAGCTGGAGCAAGAATTCGTCCCTTCATTGTCAATTGTAACAGAAGGAATATATACATATTCTTCATCCAAGACAAAATCATTAACATTATAACCTTATCTCTCCCCACAAACTCTACATCCTCAAGAAATCAAACATTTATTTTTTGGAAATTGACCTATTAGTGGGATCTTTAAAAAATTTGTAACCCATTACTTGAAACTTTGTTGAGAATGAAGCCGCAATCTTTAGTGCTTTTATCTAGAGAGATTCTACTATAATGTGGGACGATTTCATATTTCTCTAGAAATTTAGTAAAAGGCCCTAGACGTTGGACGTTATTCTCATGATCTATCATATCTGCCATGGTATTCACCACCACAGTCAGATTTAAGGTGTTTTATTCTTTTGTAGAGTTGATTTTCAACTTCAGCCTTATAAGCCTTGAACTCGTCCAGTGATTGGGATTTCTCATGAATGAGATACAAGTAACCATAACGGGAATAATCATCTATGAACGTAATAAATGACTGTTGATCATTCCAAGAAACCGAAGGGAATGACTGATAGATATCCATATGAATTAGTTCTAAGATATCCGAAATCCTACTGGCACCTAATCTTCTTATATTTGTTTCTTTTCCCTTAGCGCAATTTACACAAAACACTTAAGTTTGAAAAAGCAAGGGAAACAAGAATTCCTTTCAACATAAGTTTTTTTAAAAAAACTGAACTGAAAATTTTGAAAATCAACCGAATAATTTTCAAATTTAACGAGAATAAATCCTGATTGCTAAATTCAAAAATAACGAAATTATCATAAAAACGAAATTAAAATTTCGATTATCAATTATTCAACATGAAATTAGCTCCGATACCACTTGTTGAAACTTTTCATGAAACTTAAACTTTATAAACTTGCCAAAATTTTCATGTCAAACCATCAAGAAACTTAAATTAACATGGAACGTACCTCGATCCATTGATTTCAGACTTGAATAATTAATCTTGAATCTTGATCTTTAAATTTTTAATTTGATTGCTCCAAACATTCTTCTTGATTCTTTATTGTGGGTTTGTGGATCTTCTTCTTCAATATACTTTCTCTTGTATTCTTGTGTTCATGGGATGAGACAAAGAATGAGAAACACCCATATGAATTGGAGACTATAACCCAATATATAGTTCCATATGTATTCGGTCCATCGTTAAATATAAACCCTAATACATCGGTCTCTACACATAATCCAACCCACACTTTATATAGATGCCCAAATCCCAATTACTTAATTCTTTATTAAATCACATTAATTTTGAGCTTAACTTTAAGATAGCATTTATACACATTTAATTACATATGTCGGCCTACATGGTAAATTAAATAATTTCTCAACGATTGGTTGTTTTGAAGAGGTCATGAAGAAGTCAAAAAATGAAAGTCAAAGAAATTGGAACTTTTTCGCTCGCTAGTCACATGAGGACTACTCGAGCGGTTTTAGCAGTGGCCTAACCGCTCTCTATCAGCAAGTTCACGGCTCGAGGATTGATAACATTTGGTGTGACCATGTTTCACGATTTTATCAAAAAAAGAAAATTCACTCCCATTCTATCTAAAATACTTAAATTATTGTTCGGCCTGGACTTCAATATATGTTTGACTATTCATTGTATTCAATACATACATACATACATACATACATACATACATACATACATACATAGGGAATTATTCTTATTATTTAATATTTCTTATTCTTGTTTTGGTATAAGAAAAATGTTATCAGAGAAATGCTTGATTTTTTGTGATGGCAAATATGAAATATGATATTCCATTTTTGGATCACAGTACAAGATTTCTCTATGGAAAGTGAGGATGCTCGTGCAGATAGACTTGGATAATGCACTGTTGGGATTTGATAAGATACTTTCAACTTAAACACAAGAAGAAAAACAATGTAAGGATCGAAAGACAGTATCTCAAATTCACCAGCATCTATCAAACCAAATTTTTTTTGGACATCTTAAAGAAGAAAAACACCATTACATTATCGTTAAAATTGGATCATGCATGACGGAAGTTCAGCCAGTAAGTTACATTTGAAGCAGCGCCTATATTCTCATCGCATGGTGGAAGGTACGTCTATATAAAATAGCTTAATCATCTTTAAGGAAATTGTCGCTGATCTAGAGACCATGGATGTCAAGTACGATGAACAAGATTTAGAGTTGATTTTATTGTGTTCGATGCCCTCTTCAATTATGATTTTTAGATATACTATTTGATATAGTCATGACACTCTTACTATGGATGAAATATATGATGCTCTATTCTCTTAGGAGAAGATGAAACAACTTGTGATTGGATTTGAGGTTGGGGCAGAGGTCCTCGTGGGAAAACATAAGACAAGAATTTTGGTGGTAATATGTGGGGTAGATCGAAGCTTAAAAACAAAGACAAAATTTGTAATTACTACGAGAAAAATGGCACATCAAAGCTCACTTATATAAATTGCAGAATAAGAATAAATTAATCGATGCAAATCAGAAGGTAAATCAACGAGAAAATTTAGGTGAAATCAATATTGCAGAAGATGGCCATAGTGATGGCGAACTTCTAATTATTTCTGATGGCAGTTTCAGACCTCGTGAGGATTGGATTATTGATTCAACTTCCTCGTTTCATATGTATCCTAATCGGGATTTATTTTAAACATATGAAACAATTTTCAAAGGTGTTATGATAATAAGAAATAATGTGCCTTGTAAGATAGCTAGTATTGGAATAGTCAGAATTAAGATGTTTAATGGGACTGTTAGGACACTTGGTGATGTAAGGCATGTTTCAGATCTAAAGAAAAATCATATATCTTTGAGTAATCTTGATTCAAAAGGATACAAGTACACTGGAAAATATAAAGTTATGAAGGTTAGCAAAGGTACACTAGTTGTGATGAATGAACAGAGAGGGCTTGCTCAGTTATATGTCTTTTAAGGTTCTACAATCGCAGGTGATGCAGTTGTCACATGTGTATAGGTTTAAGGAAATTTATTATTATTCAGGTTTTTTAGTCTATATTACAAAGGAAACTTTGTCAAAATTTTTATAAAATTACGTCAAAATCAAAGCAGGTTAAAGTTGCATTGGTGGTGGGTTCGGTACTTACTTGGTATCTACTATCAGCACATGGCACATGTCGGGTTCACTTGGATGATTCGGGGACGGGTCGTGTCGATTCACTAAAGGCATTTACAACACGAAGGGAACACTTGATTGCATACATTCTAATCATTGGGGACCATCTAGGGTGCCTTCCAAAGAAGGTGCTTATTATATGATGATTATTACAGATGATTTTTCCATAAAAGTCAAAAAGTGATGTGTTTACTACATTCAACGAATGGAAGACCATAATTGAGAAGTAGATAGGAAAGTGATAAAACATCTTCGCATTGATAATAATCTAGAGTTTTCTTGAAATGAATTTAATAGGTTCTACAACTTACGAGGAATTTTGAGGCACTTCATAGTTGGTAATACTCCGCAGCAAAATAGTGTGGCAGAGAGAATGAATAGGATTTTGATGTAGAAAGGATGTTTTATGCTTTCCAATGTTGGTTTACCCAAGTCATTTTGGGATAACGCTGTTTCTTCAACTTGTTTTTAATTAATCATTCACCCATAACTACTATTGATAAAAATACTCCAAAAGAGATATGGTTTGGTATTCCTATTAATTACTCGTATTTGAAGATATATGGATATCTTGCTTATGCACATGTTGATAATGGAAAATTGGAATGTAGATCTAGAAAGTGTATGTGATATAAGTCAAGTTGTCTAAAAATTATTAAAGTCGGTAGAGATGTTATCTTTGATGAAAGTGCTTTACTTTTTCAAATTCTACCAATACAAATCAACAGAAATTAAACATATAGGTGAAGTTTGAGATTGGGGTAGGGCCTATACCAGAGTCAACATCTCAATCTAGCTTAGCGGTAGTGTGGCTTTGTTGCCGCCACTAGTGACATCATAGCTTTCTATTCTTAAAGACAGATCGAAAAGAGATATTAGAACTCAACAAAGATAAACTGATGAAGATTTGGTTGCTTATGCTTTGAATGTGGCTCAAGGAATTGATTCCAGTAAAGAACCTTCTACTTACTCAAAGGTAGCTAGTTGTGATGATTCTGGTAGATGGATCATTGCTATGCAAGAGGAGATGAATCATTTCATAAAAATAGGACATGGGATTTAGTGAAATTGTCTAAGGATAAGAAAGTTGTTTGTTATAGAGGGGTGTTCAAAAGGAAAGAAGGTACAGTATGAGTTGAAGAATCCAAATGGTATACAGATTCCAGGTGTATATTTTACTAATGTATTTTCTCCAGTTGTAAAGAAAAATTCGATTCGAGCTGTCCTTGGTAATGTCGTCAAGCATGATTTTGAGCTTGAGCACTCGGATATTAAGAAAACATTTTTACATGAAGAACTTGATGAGGACATCCATATGCAATGACCAGAGGGTTTTATGGTTAAGGAAAGAAAAACTTAGTATGCTTGCTGAAAAAGTCTCTCTATGGCCTGAAACACTATCCTAGATAGTGGTATAAAAGGTTTGACTCATTTATGAGTACTCATGACTTCAAGAAAAGCATTACTTTAGGAAGTGTGATGATCAATAGTTTGTATACCTGCTCTTATATGATGATGATATGCTGATAGCAACCATGGATTAAAGAGAGATAAGAAAGTTGAAAGCCCAGCTTAATGAAAAATTTTATAGGAAAGACTTAGGAACAATAAAGAAGATACTTGGAATGGAAATTGTAGAAGATAAGAAGACACGTAAATTACATCTAAATTAGAAAGAACACATTGAGAAAGTTTTTTACAAGTTCAATATATTGAATGCTTAAGCATTTAATACTTCTTTAGCTGCTAACTTTAGACTTTCATCTACTTTATGTCCACAAATAGATGAAACGGGAGATTATATTTTATGAGTTCCATATTCTAGTGCAACGGGATCTCTCATGAATGGTATGGTTTATTCACGTCCAGCGTTATCATATATAGTCACTAGATACATAGCAAATCCTGGTGAAGAATATTGAAAAGTAGTTTGTGAATTTGCAGATCCCTGCGCTGCTCTACTAATATTTGTTTACATTTTGGAAGAAATACAGATATAATTATTGGGTATATTGATTCTCACTTTGCTAGAAATCTTGATAAGAAAAGATCGCTTACATGGTATTTTTTACTATTGGTTGTGTGCTATCAATTGAAAAGCTACTTTATACACTACAGTTACATTTTCTACTACCAGGCTAAGTACATGGCTATACAAATATTGTAAGGAAGCTATTTGGTTGAAGTTACTAATTGGTGAATTCAGTGAAGACATGCAAATTACTATAGTCTTTTGTCATTTTCTCACAAATAATTAGAAGTTTCATGAGAGAACGAAATACATTGATGTGAGGTATCATTTTGTGGATGATGTTATTGTTAATAGTGATATTGTTGCGAGTAAAGTTGGTACACAAGATAATCTTGTCCATATAATGACCAAGTCTCTCCATGTGGCCAAGATTGAGCATTGTTTGGAGTTGGTATTTGTTGCTAAATTTGCCCTTAGGGGCATTTGTGGAAAAGGTGGAAAGTTGTTTGTTGAATTGTGGAGTTTTATTCCTTGCATTTGAATTAGTGTCAAGTTGGAGATTTGTTAGAGTATGATATAAATTTTGTTGGGATTGGTAGTTTGTTTTAAAGAGGTCTTGAAGAAGTCAAAAGATAGACTAGGGAAAAAAAATCGGCATTTTTCCTCTCGCTAGCCACACGAGGACTACTCGAGCAGTTTTAGCAGTGGCCACACCCCTCAAGCGGCATGGCATTTGGTTCGACCTTATTTTGCGATTTTATTAGTTTTTTATTCCCAATCTATCTAAAACACTTCAACTAATATTCGGACTAGACTCCAATATATGTTTGACTATTTATTGTATAATATATATTGATAGAAACAGCAATTCTTTTAATCAATTTTGACATAGTGAATTATTCTCCTCCCTGTCCGTGGTTTTTTCCCAAATTGGATTTTCAAGTAAATCATGTGTTTTTGTTGTTATTATTTCATATTGCCTATTCTCGTTTTAATATAACAATAAGAATTGCCAAAAGAAATAAAAGGCAATGGCAGCCTTCAGAGTCACCGTTAACCTTTTTATTGCTGCAAATATCTTGAATTGTTGTTAACCTATTCTTATACATTGATTTAGATGATTATCCTTCAAATGGCCCTCATGAAGTTATCAATTAAAGACATTATACAACAAATTGTTCGTTGAAATTTTTCTAAGCGTACAGAATCTTTAACAATTAATATTTAAAAGTGATTTTAGAGTATCGTTCCTAAGAGAATTATATTCTAATTTGAATTTTATCAATTTGCTATCAAATACAAATAAGACAAACACAATTGATGAGGCGAGTGCTATATTACTAATTAATTACTATACTAAATACTAACTAAATGCGAGGAAAGCGCGTCAAGAATCCGACTCCATTATTAATCTCCCGTTCTAATTCTCAACGTCTATATTTTAATCTAAGTGTTGTATAGATTGAAAAATGCTAATCTTATTTTATTCAACAAATTCTCTCGAGCAAGGTTAAACATATTTCTAAATAAGACTTGAAATATCACTATCCCAGATTCGAATACCAAGAAATGCATTATATTACAAGATTATCTATTATGTTCTCATAAGGCATAAAAAAATTATTCCTAACGTCTATAGGACCTTATGCTGATTATCAAAATGCAATAGACATATTTCTTACATTTTGAAAACAAAACGAGCCATTTAAATATCGAAATGGTGATCAAGCATTCAAATATTCGTTGTAAATGTGATAACAATCAATCAACACAATTCATATTTAAAAGAAGAAATATTGAATTAAAAAATGATTAATTACGATTTACATCATCATCCCAACAATTAATGAATGTAGCCTAGCATGCTAATTATACCCAAAAAAAAAAAAAAGTGTTAAATATTCGTCACCGGGAAAATATATCTACGAAGATGAGATAAGAAATCAATTTTTCGTCCCTTAAATTCCTTCAATTGAATATTCAACTAGCTTCTGATTTTTCCTTTCTTTTGATCTTCAATGCTGAGAAACATCTTCAAGCTTTTGATTTTTATTTCCTTATAACCCTTCCTTACTTTCTTCTCTAACTTACGATATGAAGAATCTTAAATTTTGACTTAATTTCAAAGTAGGTTAAAACATGAGCCAATTACTTTCCATGAAGAGGTTAAAATAATAAAGGAAACAATATATTTTTGCTAGAGTTGATCCATGTGATTGCATGGTATACCAAGTTGTGATTGCAACACTTCGTTCAGTTGTTCACCTCTTATTTGTCTCTTCTTGTTGCGATAACTACGGGGTTTGTGCTTTGATATTGCAATGCACAACCCACTTCCCCTGTTTACATTTTGGTCCTCATTTTTTGGTTTCCATTCAGCTCTAGCCCTTCTTAATCGTAATTTAAACCCTTCATCTTTTAATTTAGGTCAGTTTGGTCTCCATCTGGTATTTATGTACAAAGCACATCCTTTTCACCCACTTTTCGTTCCTTTCTTCAAAAGCCATCCAACATCTAGTTTTTCGTAAACAAACAATATAAGTACTAATTCTCCAAAAGCGTTCCCTAATATCCACTTTCGACAGCATAAATAAGTATAAGAATTACACTTATCAATAGTATTTTAGGCTGAATAGCGTTGAACACATAAGTAAGAATGAAAGATAAAATTCGATCTGATATATTGTTCACATGGCCTTTACACGATTTTATCTAGGCAGTCTTCTAGAGTGCTCGAAATATCCAGTTAGAGAACAAATTTATTCTTAAATATTGTTCACATGGTCCCATTTTCTCCTTATGAAAAGAGGGAATAATTCTTCCAAATCCATTCTATTTTACAATATTTAGTGCCGATAATATGCCATTGACTTCTTAAAGCAAAACAAACGACACGATTTGAAAATCAACCATTTTGTCCAGACATTTGTACCCTTAGAAGATGACTGCTACACCAGTGGGTATAGTAAGCGAAATTGTACGAAAAGAAAAGAAAGGATATGAAATATCCATAACAAATCCATCGAATGGACGTCAAGTGATTGATATTATCCCTCCAAGACCAGAACTTCTTGTTTCAGAGGGTGAAACGATTGAGTACTTTTGTCCTTGTTCTATAATGGAAGTAGTAAGGTTATCTCCAACCCTGTACCAAAATTTGCACCTTTTTATACCAAATATTGCACCAAACTAAAAAAAATCTCCAACCTATTACGTCAAAAATTGTACCAAATAAGTAGTGTTAAATAATTTTCTTCATTTTTTTTTAATTCTTAACAATTTATTTATCTCAAAAATTGTTAATTTATTTATTTCATTACTACATATATTATTAATTACATTTTGTTTAAAAAAATATTGAATTCATTAACAAATTTAAAAAATGTACTACAATCGATAAAAATACAACAACTAAGAAAATATTAAATCATAATATTAAAAAAGATTGTAATATGTTTCGAATCGTTATATCATAATATTACGAGGTCGTAATAGTAATCACAATTAATTATTTTTTATTAAATGATTAGAATTTATTACAAATGTAAGTAGTAGTAGTAGCAACAGCAGTAGTAGTATAATTAAATTTAGAATTAAAATTTATTGTATAACAAAATGGACAAATATACCCTTTACAAAAATTGGTGCAAAGTGGATGAGAAGGGTAAAGAGGTATTTAACCATTTTGGTGCAAAGTGGTGCAATAGGTTGGAGGAGATTTTCACAAAACATTTGATGCAATTTGGTGAGTTGTGGTGCAATGAGGATGGGTTGGAGATGCTCTATGTGATAGTTTTATACTTCTAAGTTGATTTAATTTATTTGGAAGTTCTCTTATTCCTCCTCTTGTAATTTTGAGTGTAAAGCATGTCTCTATCCTTTGTGCTTAATATATAATATCAGTAGATGTTGCATTGGTAGCGGACCAAGGAGTCTAGGAAGCACAAGTTAAATTTATTAAGCCAACAAGAAACAACAAATCATTAATTTTCCAAAAAGGTAACATGAAGTAGTGAGATGAATCATTGAATTTAATCCTTCTCGGAATTTCAAACATGTGTAGAGATATGATGATTTTTTAAATAATGGTTAAATTAAAAACTATCATGGTGAAAATATGCCGATGTTGGAAAAATATTTGTGATGGAAAACTTGGTCCAGTTGCAGAGAAACATCAAAGTTCATTCCTAGATGCTTGTAAGTCATACCCTTTGCAAAAGTCATACCCTTTGCAAAAGTCTCCCAGCCGGAGTTGAAAAAGGTGGCAACCCTATAAATGATGAGAGGAAGCATTGATAAAGCCTTGGATCCAGTTCCTCGTTGAGGTAGGGAAAAACAAAGCCTTGGTATCTGCAAGGTGTTCATACCCTTTTAGTATCTCCCATTTCTCCTTCATGATGTCCCTTGCTAAATTCGACGATGAGCCCTAGGTTCTGTGGGCAATTATCCCTGAGCTGAGGTAGTGAGCGAGCCTCTGGCCCCTTGAGATGGTGGAGGTTGTCTAATAGCACCATTTCCTTCATGCAAAGCCTTACCTCTGTCTCCCATAGAGACCGCTACGGGTGCATCCATAGAAGGAGAAGAGGCGGACAGCTTCTAGCATTTTGGAGCAGCACTAAAGTTGATCTTCATCTTCATAATAGCATGCATGATAAAATCAATTACACAAATAAAGGAACCATATAAGCAAACGGTGAAAAAGAAAAGTATTCCAAATAAAATCAATGCTTTCTGTAGACATCATAAAATCAAAATAAACAAGCTTTATTAGGAGTAAAACCCCCAGCTATCACAAACAAAGATAATACTCTTTTAGAAATAGAAAAATAGATAAAGAAAAGGGAAATAAAAAACCCCGTATTTGACAGAAATTCATAGAAAGTTATATAGCCACAAGATGGATGATTGGTAATTAAAGGCTATTCGGGATACAATAGCTTCACAATCGCATCCTTCAGAACCAAATTCATGAGGCCTCAAAACCGATCATTAATCAAAACTTATGGTCTCTAGGATAGGCCAACTAGATTTGCTCTTCAATCCGCATGTTGCGGTACATAATTCAACCCTAAGTTGGGGACTAACACTGAATTGAGATTACCCTAGTATAACCTTTAAACTGTAAGGGATACACGTCAATGATAAACATAACTCCAAGGCTATAAACTCCTTCAAATGAGACATCCTCAAGGTAAAATCTTCCAGCCTCCGAAGTCATGCAATATGTTTTGCAAAAATAAACCAAATAGGTGAGGGATAAATACATGGTAAAACATAAGTACATACCTAAGTAAAAAGATTGAAAGAAAACGGAAGAAAAACAGAATCGCTGCAAACAAGAAATAAACACAGAAAGTAGAGAAAGATATGGTAAAGAAAGTGATACAATTCAAATATCTTTCTCTCAAATAGCTATTTGCCCTCTTGTCCTAGTTTACGCATTAAGACTAATGAGTTTAGGAGGTACTGAAAGTTATAGTTTGGTAAGAGGATTTGTTGATTGTATTTGTATTATCAATCGGTTGTAATTGTTTAATTAATAAAATCGTTGATCATATTTGCATCATCAACAATCAACTACTTTCAACCTATTAATTACGAGTTAACTTATTACGTTACAATGTAAAACTTAATTCACGTACACAAATGGTATCAAATTTTAAAACAAAAATTAATTTAAGAATGCAACTTATTCATAATTCTTAAATTAACAAATAATTTCAAATATATAAATCATTGCCTACAAGGCTAAGTAACCCACACAATATTCATATACAATAAAACAATTAACTGGACCTTCTCTACCCCTTTATCACAACTTAATCCTTACGTTGCTTCTCCTCCAGCATCCAAACAAAAATCTGCCATAACAAAAATCTGATGTTGGGATCCAAAAGCAGAATATGAAACTTCGTACTTGCCATCCATAAACAATCAAACCTTGTTCTTAGTTAATCAAACATCGGGCTAATATGAAACCAAACTAGCTCTTTCGAGAACTGTCGAATCCAGCTCTGATTCCACTAGTTAGGAAATTGACGATAGCTCTAATACCACTTATTAGAAATTAAGCTAACTATTATGAATATTAAAGACGAGATAATGAATAACATTAAAATAACAATCACGAGAGCACAAGATTTATGTAAAAACTCAATTGGAAAAAACAAGCAGGGGCGGGGAATTCATTAGAAACAAAGTAGGGAGTTACAATATTTTAGAGTGTATTTCACAAGACTCTTTTTTGGATATCTCTATTTGGGAGTCTCTCTCTATTAAGTTAAATTCATCGGATCACTCTATGACAATTTTATAATACAAGAATTCCTAAAATACCAAGAGAATTAATACAAACATGAGTCTAATATAAGATGAAGTGATCTGAGTATTTGAGTTGAAATGGGATTCCAAAAACTACCAAATACATTTTTGATTTCTTCAAAACATGCTATCAATTCCCAATAGAATTTAGGTCACAACCGAACTCTAACAATTACTTTTATACATATTGATTTTTTATGTGTAGTGATCTGAATAAATTCATAATTTTTATTTAAGTACATCTGTTGTTACCGAGAATTTGTGTTTCATTGTTTTCCTGGTGATAATGGAGGAGCTTTCTTATGATCTTGATGACCTCTATGAATTTGCTTTAGTTTCAGTTGCTTGATTTTAGAAAATCTCGGGAACTTTTTTTCCATAAATGAAGAAGCAATTCAAAATTTCTGTGAACTTAGATTTTAATGTAATGTATTTTTATTTAACTTTCTCGCAAACCTTAGATTTTAATAAATTTATGGCAAGTTATATTTTTATTTATGTGCAAGTTATATCTTTCGCAGGAAGAAATGTACTCTGTGCAAAACAAAGTGTGTCCAATAGTTGTACTTATAACTATTTTTGTAAATTATTTTTATTCAATGCTTTGTTGAACTCAAAAATTAAGGAATTGAATGAATATATTTGCAATTTCATGTTCATTGTTTGTTAGTGTATAAATTTCATTGAATTTAGCATTTTTAACTTTTGAGTCTAAACTGCATTATATTAAGCCCATGTTTGATAATCAATATTTGGAAACTATATTTCTACATATTTATTTTCAACTATACATTCATATAATAAAATATTTTGCACATAAATTCAAAACTTTTTCAACTTTTTAACCACACATTTTCCAAAAATTCACTATTCAAAACTTTTTTTTGCCAAATAATTACAATCAAACATGAGCAAAGTTCCAAGAAAATAATTATTAACATAATTATCATAATTTGTTTTTTTTAATTCAAACTGGTGATGGGAATAAGTAATAACAATGGAAGTATCTTGCAGATTAGTGATATATTTAATCCGCAGGAAATTTGCGATGAAAACCAACGGTCTAAAAAATTCGTTGCTAAATAAGTGACGACTGTTTCACATTTGTCGATAAAGGTCATTAGCTACAGAATTTAAGGCATTAAATATAGAAATTTCCGTCTCCCAAACCTCATTTTTTTGAAGTGACTTCAATCGTGAAGCTTTCACATGGAGATTAATTCAGCCAACGCAAAAAGAAATTTACAAATGTTTCACTGCTTCCTCCAAGAAAATGAACAGTAAAAAACAATTCTTCCCAAAATAACGCATTTACGATTGCGTATAATCCATTCCATATTATAACATTCAGGGATGATAACAAGCCATTGACTTCTTAAAGCAAATAATAGAAGACCGGGGATTTGAAATGTCGTGTCTCACATCCAAAAAACGTTGGATGTGAGACAATTCACTAAGATTACAATTAATCTTAATGAAAATTATATATATGATTTACATTCCTACACTATTGAACTCTATTGAAGTTACTTGTGTCCCACATCTACAAAATGTTGGATAAGAATGAATTATAAAATTTTATCACAATTCACTAAGATTATAATTAATCTTAACAAAAAAAAAAAAAAAAAATCAATGATTAATATTCCTACTCGGCTGCTATCATTCTTGAATCCTTAAATTAACTTAATTAATTAAAAATTAAGGTAACATCTTTCTACCTCAATAATTTGGCTTAACTTATCCGAAATAACTATTTCCCGAGTCCATGGTGCGTCATTTAATACGAATTACCAAACCAGCCCAATATTAATTTACTAAAATTCACTCTATCAAAATCTAAATATTTGACCCAAAAATATAAGAATTTAAAACTATTTCGCACTAGTCCTTCAGCTTAAAAAAATAAAAAGTATAACATCTATAACAGTTAATTCTATTTTTATAAAAATTTTGGCGCTTTACAATCCCATTCCATAAAATATTTTAGTCTTCGAAAATTACATTGCTAATTGAAGAGTTCTGAATAATTGGCCTTAGGCTTCTCTTCCTTCTCCTAGGTTGATTCGTCAAGTCCATGATTTAGCCATGGACCTTGACCATTGGGATCTCTCTATTTCTGAGTTAATACACTTTTCTATCCAAAACCATCGTCGAAGCTTTCTTGTACAATAAGTCTTTTTGTACCTCCAATGTTTGATAACCCACCACATGATTGTGATCATGAATATATTTTCTAAGTATTGAAACATAGAACGCATTATGCATTGCTACGAGTTCAAGTGGTAAGACAAGTGGGAAAGCCACAATACCAAACATTTCAAGAATTTCGAAAGTCCAATGAACCGTGGTCTCAACTTTCCCTTCTTACCAAATCTTAATATACCCTTTATGGTGCTACTTTTAAAAAAAACTTTGTCACCCACTTGAAATTTCAAATCCTTTCTTCTACCATCGACATAACTTTTTTGTTGATCCTATGTTGTCTATATTTTGGCGCTAATCTTGTCCGCCATCTCTACTATTCATTCAATGATTTCAGGACCTAAAATTCTATTCTCTCCGACCTTGTCTCAATGGATAGGAGATCTACACTTTCTGCCATAGTGAGCTTCATTTGGGGCCATTTTTATAGTGGCCTGAAAGTTATTGTTGTAAACAAACTCTACTAACGTAGATATGTCTCCCAACTATCGCCAAGATCCAATATACATGTCCTCAACATATTTTCAAGAATTTGAATGTTTCTTTTCGACTGTCCATCCATTTGTGGATGATAACCAGTACTAAACTTTAGTTTCATCCCCATGGTTTCCTGGAAGCTTCCCCAAAACTTTGATGTGAACTTCGGGTCTCTATCGGAAACAATGGTGACTGAAACTTCATACAATCTAACTATCTGTTTGATATATAACTATGCGAACTATTCCATATTGAAATTTACTTTAATTGCTAGAAAATGGATTGATTTTGTCAAACGATCAACCAATTCCAAAATAATATTGCGACCTCGAAAAGCCTTCTTCAAAGTCCATCTCTTTGTGTTCCTATTTCCATTCTAGAATATCCAACGGTTTCAATAGTCTTGATTGCCTTTGATGTTTTTCTTTGATCTGCTAACAGATAATACATTTCTCTACAAACAGACCAATTCTTTTTTTCATGTTTCTCCACCAAAATATATCTCCAAGATCTCGATACATTTTCGTACCGCTTGGATGTGCAGCATATGGGATAAAGTGAGCTTCATCCGATATCTCTTTTTTTTACTTTCATCTTTAGTTACACACAAATTTCCTTTAAAAGTTAGCACTTTAACTTTATTTGTAGATATTTCAAATTCTAACCGTTTGTTTGTACTAACAACGACTTAAATCTTTTGCAAAAATTGATCCTTATTCAGTACTTCCTTGATTTGATCCCTTAAGAAATAATTAAAGCATGTATTCTCACTGAAGTCTGAGTTGGTAGCGTGATGACTTCTAATCTCAATTTCTCAATGTCCTTTATCAAATGTTCTTGTACCGTGGGTAAAACTACTAACTCTGATCATGTCTTCCTGCTAAGAGCATTTACGACTACTTTAGCCTTAAAAGAAAGGTAAAGAATCGTACAGTCATGATCTTTTAATAACTCCAACCATTTCTTGTGTCTCATATTCAGTTCATTTTATGTGAAGAAGTATTCCAGACTCTTGTGATCTGTATAGATATCGCATTTCCTGCCATGCAAATACTGACACATATCTTTAAGGCGTGAACTACTATTGCAAACTCCAAGTCGTGCAATGGATAGTTATGCTCAAATTGCTTCGACTGTCTCAAGGCATAAGCAATCACATTTTCATGTTGCATCAAAACACAGCTCTAGCCCTGCTTAGAGGCATCACTATAAATTACAAACCCATCGAAACCTTCAAGTACTGTCAATACAAAAGCCGAGACTAATCTATGCTTAAATTCCTAAAACATTTTTCATTCTTTTTCGTTTACTGAAACTTCACACTCTTTCATTCTTTTTCGTTTATCGAAGATTTGAAAGCACTAATGAAGGAATGCACTGCTCCGTGTAAAAAGATACAGTGCTTGAAAAGTAAGCACCCAAGAAAAGGTAAGCTTATACGTAATGTGCAACCCTTAACCTCTTCAATTACATCGATCGAACCTAGAATTGAAATTTCAGGAATTGAAGATGAAGTAGTCGGGATCCAAACACTAATAGCGGGAGAATGTTTTCATCACATACTTCTAGACAATGAAAGCACAAAAATGTGCCATACGATAGGTATTCAACTGGATGTAAAAACGTTACCCATGGATCCCTATATTGGATTTTCACCGCTTCACAAGATGAGGTCCAATCTTTTTCGGACAAGTCTCTATGCTAGTAAAGATAGGAGAGGAGCCTCGGCATAGCAAAGATAAATAAATTTTGACATCGCCAGGGTAAATCTGTATACGATGGAATTCCTGGACGGCAGTCATGAAGCAAGTGAACAAAGTCATCTCCCTTCATAAGTCGCTTGTAAGGTACTCCACAAACAAAGGTGAAGTATCTGTATAGTACAATCAAGAAATCCTACACAAGAACTGTAAAAGCGACAAAAAATGATGCCTAAGAGCTCCTAAGAATATTGTTGCCATAGTTGAACTGAGTTACCCCGGGGATAAACTAGAAATTAATAATTCTATCGACCTCCCCATAACTGAGTGCACATCAAAAACGAAGTTATCGAAGAACTAAAAAGCTTTTTCGTTAGCTCAGAAGGTGCTAGCAAAGGTTTGAAAATCGACAAGAGCAAACATATGTAAGGCCTATTAAAAACTTCCTAGTCGTGAACCTAGATGTCTTAACCTGAACACTTGTAAACATGATAGGGATCGATCTCGAAGTTTCATGTCACGCTTTAAAGCTCAATCCTAAGATACAAATGCATCGACCAATGAAGGTTGAAAAGAACGAGGAACTAAAAAACAAAGTGGATAAGCTATTAGAGAATAGCTTCATCCGTGAAGCTCCCTATCCAGTTAAGATATATAATTTGGTACTAGAACCAAACAGAAACGAAAAATGGTGCACCTGCCAAGATTTTACGAACTTGAATAAAGCTTGTCCTAAAGACAGATTTTTGCTCCCTAGAATTAACTAGCTAGTGGATGAAGCTGCTAGACATGACTTATTAAAGTTCATGGATACATATTCGGGATACAATCAAATCCCTATGTATGTGCCTAACAAGGAACATATCGCATCCGTAATAGAACTAGAAGTTTACAATTACAAAATAATGATGTTTGGGCTAAAAATGCAAGAACTACGTACCAAAGACTATTGAACAAGATGTTTGCAAAACAAATGGCAAAAACAATAGAAGTATACATAGAGATATGCTGGTGAAAAGCCTTCATACTAATGACCACTTGAAACACTTAGAAGAAGCTTACAATGTATTACTAAACTACAGGATGAACCTCATTTGCTAAAATACGCATTTGGAATGAAGTCCAAAAAATTCATAGTTATATGGTCAATCAACAAGGAATTAAAGCGAACCTCGATAAAATTTAGGTCCTCATAAGAATGCCATCTCCATCTAAACCAAAAGAAGTGCAAAGTCTAACAAGAAAGATCGTCACCCTAAGTAGGTTTGTATTTCGAACAACGGACAAATGTTTTCCTTTCTTCCAAGAGTTGAAATGAAGATAAAGTTCGAATGGACTAGTGAATGCGAACAAACATTCCAGGCTCTAAAAGATCAACTGGGAAAAGCATCTTCATTAGCGAAAAATTAGATCCTTTCAGCAGTTATCCGCTCCGTACTTGGCTACCCAGCGTTAAACCTGACAACAAGAAAAAGCTATTACTTTATTTAGCAGTGGCCAAGGGAGTGGTCAACTCGATACAAATAAAAGAAGAAGAAAAACAATAATTACCAGCCTACTATGCAAGTAAAGCCCTATAAGGAGGGGAGGCAAGAAATTCGGATATAGTAAAGCTGGCCCTTAGCTTAGTTACAGTGTCACGAAAGTTACACCATATTTCTAGAGCCATAGTATTGAAGTATTAACAAATTTCTAGCTCAAACAAATACTGTAAAAGCCTGATGAGTCAGGAGATTAATGAAATAAGCATTAGAGTTGGGACATTTTAGGATAAGCTATAAATGACGATGATCCACAATCAAAACACAAACATTATTGTCAGATGTTCCCATTCCTGAGAAAAAGCCTAAAGGAAAATGGAAATTTTCTGTGGATGCATCGTCGAAATATACTGGCTTTGGAGCAGACATAATCTTGATGAGCCCAAAAAGGCACAAGTTGAATTGCACATTAAGGTTCACGTTTAAAACAACCAATAATGTGGCTGAATATGAAGCACTATTGGTGGGCCTACGACTGCCAAAAACAATACAGGCTCAAAATATTGAAATAAAAATGACTCACAATTAGTGGTAAACGAAGTAAATGGGAGTTCATGGCTAAGGATAAAACAATGGCTACGAACTGCAAAAGCCATGAGATTACTTTGGTACTTCCTCGAAAGAAAAAAGTGCATGAAAATGCCTTGTCAAAATTGGTAAGTTTAGAGGACGGCAAGCTATGTAAAATAGTCCGTAGAACTACTGTCAAAACTATTGGTCAAAAAGGGGGAGGAAATCTATAGGTACAAGATAAAACTTTCTGGATATCAGACATCTTTTTTATTTGAAAGAATGAATACACCCTAGCGATCAAAAGGCAGCATAAAAACAGAAAATAAGAGCTGCAAGATACACATTGCAAGGTGATAGCTTATTTAACCAATGATATACACTCCATCTGCTTAGGCAAATAAGTGAGAACCATGCCTTGTACGTAATGAAAAATCCATAAAGGTATGTAGTACCCACTCTAGTGAAAGCTCCCTAGCACAAGAAGCTTTGAAACCAGGATATTTTTTACTAAATATGAGAAAGAATGCAATCAACTTTGCTAGAAAATGTGAAAGCATCGAATATTTGAATCTATTCCACAATAGCCCATACAAGAGTTGGTAACAAGTAGTGGCCCTTGGCCATTCGTCGAATGAAGAATCGACTTTGCAGGACCACTACCCACGAAAGATCCAATATGAGATTTATGATCGTGGCAGTGGATTATTTTACCAAATAAGTAGAAGTCGAACCTCTTGTAAATATCACTGAGGCTAACACTTGTAAATTCATATGAAAAAACTTTATATATCGGTTCGAAGTACTCAACTCAATAATTTCAAATAACGAATTAGAAATCCAAGAAAAAATGCTGAAAGCAATGTGCAATGAGGTAGGTATCCACAAACATTTCTCCGCTCCATATTGCCTTCATGCCAATGGTCAATTGAAAAGCTGTCAATAGAAGATTAAAAAATATCTTAAAAGGAAACTCAATTCGGCGAAGGGGTTATGGGCAAATGAATTACCATAGATTCTATGGGTATATCGAACCACCACAAAAATCTTTATTAGAGAAGCCCCTTTTTTCCAAGCCTATGGAATGGAGGCCAGGGTATTGGTGGAAACTGACATTAGTTCAACAAGAAAAATAGGATATGATGAGCAAAATAAAGAATCTATGAATGTGAGTCTAGACCTCCTGGAGGAGAAGTGAGGTGATTTTCAAGTTAAGCTCCCAACATACCAGAAAATATTGGAAAGATACTTTAACCCTAAGGTTCGCAAGAAAAACTTCAAAGTTGGTGATTTAGTCCTAAAGAAAGTATTTATTGTAGACAAAGAGATGAGTTCCAACTAACTTTGTCAACAATGGGAATGACCATATACAATAGTAGAGTTGTAGGGGCAGGAACATATAAGCTCGGAGAAAAATTTATAAATACCCTCTCATTTGAAGAAGGTCAGATGCAATTCAAATTTTTTCCTCCCACATAGTCATTTTATGTCTAACTCCTATTTGAGCATCAAAACTAGTGAGATTTGGAGGTGAAAGTCCAAATCTCACTGGAAGAATTTGTTGATCTGATTTTTATCAACATGTTGCATTGGTCAATGTCCTGTACCTAGCTAAGTAGCTTGGGCTCTCTTTTGAAAGAAAGAATTAATGGTAGCAAACGAGTTTGCCAAGTGATACATTTCATTATAATGACTTCAGTTGCTACTAATTCTCAATAAAGAGAAGGACATTCATATTCATATTTCAAAAATTAAAAAAAAAATGCGAAAATACTAAAAACAAGTATCTAAAGAACGATTTGATTATTTAGATATTGGAGACCCATGGAGGATATTTGGAGTTGTTTGAGGATAGCTCAAGAAAATTATAACATGAAAATTATTTAGTGTACAATGATTTAATTAACAATTCACTATTCTAGGATTCGACCTTTCTACCTCTTAAGAGACTCAATGATCTACATGAAATTCATGTACCATGACTGACAATTTCAAGATAAAATTTGACCCAAAACTAAAAAATATTTTTACTCAATATATGAATTAATATCCGACAAGCAGAAGTTGAGGTGTCTTTGAAGGAAAATAAGAAAGAACGGAACAAACACAAAGGATCTTATATTATAACATCAGCAAAATCGAATGTGTGACTATTCAAGAATTAGTTTGATCCACCTGAGTTAAAGTATAATAATGGACTGAATTTATCTAGAATTCTTAAATTTGAAATCACTTGATTGTTTATGTTGCGTTCAATATTGATTGATTCTAAGTCTCAAGTTCCTACAATTGAAAAACACAGTGATAAGTGTAATATTACATTTGAATCATCAGAAGTAAATATTTGTGAGTACTTTTAGCAAATTGATCCTCAATATTATTTGTATGTTGTTTATTTTAGTGGAAACTCAATATCGGATAGCTTATCAAGAAAAGGAACGGAATTGAAGATGGGGATCAAGGTGGAAAAAATTGAAAGTTCAACGACATTAAATGCAAATAAGAAGGGGTCAAAGCTGAGTCAGAACATAAATTCGTAGACTAACTTGGATGAGGAGAAAACTAGAGCCTTGCGATCGGAAGATTACACCTGTGTGATCCCACAGTTTGTGCAGGTGCATAAAGGCAATCATTCGATCTCAACTATTTCTGCTATACGATTTCATGGTATATTTCGAAAACACAAATTCTAGTTCCTAAATTAAAGTCACCTATGAAGGAAAGTAATTGGCACACGATTTTAACCTAAGTGGACCGGCCAATTTCATTATTCTTCAACTTGTAACTTGGAGAAGAGAGCTAGAGACAAAACATATACAAAATTATTTTTCCTCCTAAAAAAATGTTATTCCCAATCAATAACTATACAAAAATCTAATGAAAATATAATTCAATATGCACACATTCATATTAGATTATGGTAGAATAAAGAAAAAGATAACTTACGAAATTTCTCCGAACACTAATCTATTGGTCCTATTTCTGTGAACAATGCAAAGCATGAAACAACTTGCATCAGTATTTGCCTTTTCCTTCAATGTCGTATTCATTAATGTAAAATTTCCAAATTTCGAAATCTTAACATTGGGCTCCTCATAAAAAAATGAGATACATTCATAATTGTCACCAAGTTTACGATCTCTTGGTTGAAAATCAAGGGGCCATCATAATGCTCACCCGAGTCAACATCCATCCACATATCTAGATTGAATGGAATGAAACATAAAATAATTTCAACTTTTAGGTTTTCCAAACAACAAGATATAGTTGTCTCTGATACTAGCTTATGTATAGGGATGGCAACGGGGCGGGTTCGGGGCGGGGCACCCCTATCCCGCCCCGTCCCGCCACTCCCCCACTTCGCCCCGCCCCGTCTAAGACGGGGCGGGGCGGGGCGCGTTGTAGGACCATTTCCCTGCCCCATTTATTTTTTTTATAATTTTTTTTTTTGCTATAAAAAATTTTCAGTTATACGGTTAAGGAAAAATATAACTCTGCTTCCAAAAAAAATTGTTCATCAAATTTAAGAACATAAATTCATAACTCTACTTCCAAAAAATATTTGTTCATCATGTATTCTACCAGAGAATACATGAATACTTTTTTTTAAACGGTTCACGGGGCGAGTTCGGGGCGGGGCATCTCCGTCCCGCCCCGCCCCACGACCCGAGACGGGGCGGCCCTCCTTGCCCCGCCCCGTCCCGCCAACCCGTTCGGGGCGGGGCACCGTCGGGGCGGGGCGGGGCGGTTTTTTTTGCCATCCCTACTTATGTAAGTGAAAGCAATAAAGCAAACCATGAACAAGATCGAAGGCCGTTGATTCTTAAAAATGCTAGTTTAAACAAATAACGTCTCTGATACTAGCTCATGTAAGTGAAAGCGATAAGGCAAACCATGAACAAGATCGAAGGCCGTTGATTCCTGAAAATGCTAGTTTAAACAAATAATGATGATTTAAAATCATGATTTTGTTGACTTTATAGATATATCAAGCAATTGATTTGATCATTCATAGGTGTATGAATACCTACTTGGATAAAAAAGAATTGAAAACTCCAAATTGAGCTCCTATTTGATACACATTCTTTCAAAATACATTCTTTCAAAACTCATTTTCAACCACGTATTCTTCAATAAAATAATATTATTCATCACATCAATAATTTTTCCTTACTTTTTAACCACATATTTCACATCATTTTAAAATACATTCTTGCTTCAATAATATCCTTCAAACATACCCTCAATATTTCTATTTCATTCACAACCAAAAAAGGATGAAATTCTAAGTGCATCTCAAATAGAGATCATACGAATTAAACCCTAACTACTGATTGGATCTATCCATCATTGTTTGCCGCCGCCACCCACAACCTTGGTCGGTAACAATGGCCACACATCACCCCCCAAATCATCCCCCTCTTCAAGCTCCAAAAACATCATCCGCACATGTCGTTACTAACAACATTACAAGGCACAATCTATCCAAAATCCATATTATCGACATTGAACTTTCTATTAGACAAAATCAGATTAAAGAGGGAAAACCAGCAATAGTTTTTTCACCATTGGAATTGCAACGATCTGAAGCCCCTCTGCATTATGCTCTTCTCAAAACCTAGGCATAGGATGGACGTTTTACGTAATCAAATAGTATCCCAATGGAATCTCTCAGCTCTCCCTATTGTCAGTTACATGGACCGCAGGCATGTGTTAATCAAGTTGCAGAATGCTGAAGATTTTAACAAAGCTTGGACACGAGACTCACATGAAATTGAGGGCTCCTTGTCCAGATTATTTAAATGGTCCAGGGATTTCAAATTTTCAGAGAAATCTCCCATAGCGCCGGTATTGGTACGTCTTCCTATGCTTCCTTTAATTTTTGTATAGCATTATACCTTAATGCAATTCTTAAGCCATTGGGACGGTATCTAGATGCCGATTTACCGATTGTTACATTCATAAGGCCGAGTTATGCTAGGGTATGTGTAGAGACGGATCTGTTAAAAACAAAAGAATATGTTATTTGGATTCATTTTGATGCCGACTAAGATGCTGGTTTCTGGCAGGAGGTCCACTATGAAAGGTCTCCTAAATTTTGCTCCCACTACAAGCTTTTAAAGAAGCAACAACATAGAAGGCAAGAGGTAGAAGGCGAAGGACATCCTGTGTTTGTAAAGAAGCAAGTGGCTGCTACTAATGCTGAGAATGTGAAGTATTGTGATGAGAAGACAACGAATTCTACACAAGACAAAGAAAATTAGTCTCAATAAAAAAAAGGTGATTGCAACGGTACAACAATTGGAAGACCTATGGTAGAGCCCGTTATTCAGAATTTAATGATTGACAGTGTTGAGGTGGTTCATGAAACAAATAATCTCGAAGAGGTAAACTCAACTCCAATGGTGATGGAAGAAAGAATGACTTCAGTTATTACTCGAAATTTACAACATGAAGATAGCATCACTACACTAAAAATGGCCTTTTGCAACACCCAAAATGCAACATTCGTTGATTAAATGTTGCTAAAGGGATTTATCGCAACATTTTAGCAAGTGGATGTTGCTATTGGCTAATATAATCGAGCTTTCGCAACATTTTTTAAATAAATGGTTCTAATGTCGTTGGCCTGTTATTGAAACTCTCAATATAAAGCCTTTTGCAACGTTTAATAACTATTGTGAAAAGATTACATTTTGCAACGTTTTTTAATTGTTGCGAAAAATTAAATTTTTTTGCAACGTTAAGTTAACTTTTGGCAACGTTTTTTGAACATTGGCAATGTTTTTTGAACGTTACAAAAAGATTACTTTTTGCAACTTTTTCTGAACGTTGCGAAAAGTTTTGTATTCCCTATATACGGGCTCAAATGATAGAAACCAAAAATAACCCAAACCCTACCCTCTAATTACGCCTCTCTTCTCCCAATCTCTTTCAATCCCACGTTAAATCATTATTTATTTAGACGGAATTGACCAAATGACTAAAGTGAAATATCAGCACCTTAATGGAACGACCTGAGCCTATAACTATTTTGGATCATTGGAAGTAGTCTAATTTAATTAGAGTTGCTCATGGTATGCTTCACTCCTTGGATGACATTTGGTGTTTTGCCCACTTATTGGTTATCTATGTTATCTTTTTGGGCCTAATCCATTACCTAACATAAAATCTTTATACATTACTATATATTGGCAGCCCTCAGTGGTGTGAGACAAGTTATTTCCCTAGCCCCCATTTTTGAGAGAATACTGTTTGCTCTTTTCTCTGTGTTGGGTTTTTTGATACCCAATAATTCGGGCGATGATGTAAACCGATTTTGTTTGTTGGATTATACTTCGTAGGTTTTGGCCGATGACTAAAATTGTACATCGACACCACAATTAGTCAAATGAATCCTATAACCTACTCGAGCCATTTGAAGTAGCCTAATTAAGCTAATGTTGCTCATGGCCAGACCCAAACACTTGGATGGCTTTAAGGTGTTAGCCCACTTATCCCCTTCATATTTGGGCCTATCATTTGACCTAAAAACCCACACTTAAACTTAAACTATTTAAGCCCTAGTCCATTACTGTTGATTGTGTGTGAAAAGTGAATAGTCATTTTTTTTTAGAAGAGAAACCGGTTCCCTGTTATCTTTGTGCTTTTGGCTTTTTGCCCCTCTTGGTGATCCCCTTTTTCTCTTCTTCCTTAGTCTTGGTGGTTGATTCACTTAAGCTGTTATCTTTTTCATGTCGAGTCCTTTTGTGGGCTGACTGTAGTTGGAGCAACTGGTTGATACTTGGGAGTTGTCGTTTTTGATTGGGTCGTTACTTGTGGTGTCGATTGGTTGGTGAACTAAGCTCGAAAATCATTGATAGGAGCCTCAAATTTCAACATATGGTATCAGAGCGAAGTTAGGGTGATTTTCAGGCCAAAAATCAACCAAAATCAGCAGAAAACGTCGAGCAGAAAACTGCCCAGATTTTAGTGCGAAAATTCTGACCTGCAATTCAACTTTCTGGCCAAACTAGAAAGTATTTGTGAAATCCAAGACCACCAGCGTGATGAGCAGTCCTAGGAGTAGCTCGGTCGACAGCGCGTGAAGCCCATGCGCAGGGAGGACTACGGCGCATGAAGCCCACGCGCAGAACACTTGGGCCACGGGTGAGGGCGCGTGGGCAGTCCTCTGACGTTGACTTCTTCAGGTAGTTTGTTATATTTTTGATTTAGTGTTTCAGGTTGTGCTAGAAAAGTTGGACGATTTTGCCCCTACATTCGTAATTCAATTGTCGCTCGGTTGATTGCCGTCGTTGCTGGAAACTTTAGGACGAATAGTGGTGGCCCTAAAGTGTTAAAGTTATATTCCTCGAAAATTTACGGATACAGATAAGTCACCTCTGGTAAATTGACTTATCCCATTTCAATTTCAGCATGAGCTCGTCATCGTGTATGGTAACATTAGGTTTGGGGTTACCATGAAGGGGTAACCATTGCTTGTACTAAAATTTTAGGAATTTGTTGCTCTATTTGAAGTATTGAATTTGACTGCAAGTTGGTAATTATTTTTGTGCTATAACTGTTGTTTAGTCACTGTGTGAGACTGTATTGCGTGGAATTTGAATTTTTTGTTTATATATCTTCGTGTTGTATTGATTATCCTGTTAGAACACCTTGGACTTGACCCGTTCGAACGTTTCCTTGATCTGAGATTTTGAGTCTCACGAAACCCTGAGAATCTAGAACGGTGTATATTGCTACTAAGATTACTTTGTGTGATCTATTTGTGCAATTTTAATTGTTCTGTTTTTCAAAATGTCGTCACATTTCGAAATTGGGATTTTCAACGGGAAATGCAATTTTTCAATTTGGCAACAAAAGATGAAGAGTATTTTGGTGCAACAAAAAGTTTCAAAAGCCATTGATGGCAAATTTTCGGAAGATTTTACAAAAACGCAAAAAGAAGAATATGATGAACTTACATACACTTCTATCATTTTACACCTGTCTGATACTGTTTTGAAAAAAGTTGAAAAACTTGATTCTATCAAAGAACTTTGAAAAAAGTTGGAAGACTTATTTTTGCTTAAGTCTACTCCGAATAAGCCGTACTTGCTTGAAAGATTTTTTAGCTTTAAAATGGATCCTTCAAATGATCTTGATAACAATTTGGATATTTTTAACATGTTGGTTCAAGACATCGTTAATTGTGATGAGAATGTGTTTGAAACCCATAAGGTCATTATTTTGCTTAATTCTATGTCTGAGTCATATAGAGAGGTTAAGAATGCGATTAAGTATGGTATGAACACCTTAACCCCCGAAATTGTCGTTGATTTCCTTAGGAGTAAGGAAATAGAGATTAAGACTTAAAAGGAAGATAAGCAAACTGGTGAGTTGCATATGATGAGGAGTAGAATGAAGTTTAAGCAAATGAGTTTGGGTAGAGCTCAAGATAACAGTGATTCGAGTAGTGACTCGATTGATGATGGTCATAAGAAGAAGAGCAAGAGTCGGGATAAGCCTAGTGGTAGTCGGTGTTACAATTGTGGTAAGTTTGGACACTTCATTAGGGATTGTCCCAAGTAGAAGGGTAAGTTGAGAGGCCAGACGAATTTGGTACTAGGGTCGAGTGATGACCCTAGTGAGGTTTATTGAGAGTAGACCAGTTATTGCATTTGCATCCATGTGTAATCCTTTATGCGTGTGTGTGATTGTTCGTTTCCGCTGCATGATTATATGTTGCATTTCAATGTATTTTATATGTGTATTGGCATGAATTGGGGTTATTTTATTACTTTGTGCAATGTGTTTGCATGCATGGTGGGTTTGGGATTCATTAGCAGTGTGTGTGCATGTATGTCTTTTGGTTAGGTAGAGTATAGATGCCTAGGGGTACATTGTGGTTTGTTCCATAGGATGTGGAGTGTGATGTTTGGATCACGGTGGAGATGTGATCAAATGTTTGGAATCCTTGATCTGTGAAGAGACCCTGATCAGGTGGAGTGCGAGAGAGGCACTTTTATCATTTCTGTTATGTGGAGACCCATTATCTACTTAGGATGGAGAAGTGATATGATGATAGAGGATTATACCGAAGATTTAGGATCTATAGAGGCTTACCAGTTACACATTTGTGTTTTTTGAGTGATTAGTCTAGTGAGCATTGTGGGCAATGAGGTTATGTGTTCTCGAGGAGCGAACAACACGGAATGAGATAGGATAAGTATGGTGAGATCTTAGTGAGGTCATTTATGCATTTATTGCGTACGTGTTGGCATGTTGATTGATTTGGTGTTAATCTGTTCTTCTGAGTGAACAGGGCTAAAAAAGATCTGTGTTATCGTATATATGATATCTCTGTCGCATGTTTATTTACTCTTGATTGATTGCTGTGATTATCAGTTTCTACTTGGGTGTTCTTGACCTTAGCCCTGGTGAGTACGTGGAGCAGGTATGGTATGTGTTTTGGGTTCGAAACACAAGGTAAGGTCTGTGATACCAATTTTATTGGTTGCCTTAATTGTACAAGTATACATTGTGTGTTTTGGTTCCTTGCAAATTTATTACGAATCAAGGCGGAGATTGTTGGGTTTTTTGATACCTAATAATTTGGGCGTTGATGCAAACCGGTTTTGTTTATTAGATTATACTTCGTAGGCTTCGGCCGATGACTGAAGTTGTACATCGACACCACAATTAGTCAAACGAACCCTATAACCTACTAGGGTCATTTGAAGTAGCTTGATTAAGCTAGTGTTGCTCATGGCCCGATCCAAATGACTTGGATGGCTTTAAGGTGTTAGCCCACTTATCCCCTTCATATTTGGGCCAATCATTTGACCTAAAAGCTCACACATAAACTAAACTATTTAAGCCCTAGTCCATTACTGTTGATTGTTTGTGAAAAGTAAAGAGTCTTTTTTTTTGTAGAAGAGAAACTGGTTCCTGTTGTCTTTGTGCTTTTGGCTTTGTGCCCCTCTTGGTGATCCCCTTTTTCTCTTCTTCCTTAGCCTTGGTGGTTGATTCATTTGAGCTATTATCTTCTTCACATCGAGTCCTTTTGTGGGCAGTTGGAGCAACCGGTTGATACTTGGGAGTTGTCGTTTTAGATTGGGTCGTTACTTGTGGTGTCGATTGGTTGGTGAACTTAGCCCGGAAATCATTGATTGGAGCCTCAAATTTCAACGTATGGTATCAGAGCGAGGTTAGGGTGATTTTCAGGCCAAAAAATCGACCAAAATCAGCAGAAAACTTCGAGCAAAAAACTGCCCTGATTTTAGTGCGAAAATTCTGACCTGCAATTCAACTTTCTGGCCAAACCAGAAAGTATTTGGGAAATCCAAGACCACCGGCATAACGGCAGACCTAGGAGCAGCTGGGTCGACAGTTCGTGAAGCCCACGCCCAAGGAGGATGACGGCACGTGAAGCCTACACACAGAACACTTGGGCCACGCGTGAGGGCGCGTAGGTAGTCAGCTGACGTTGACTTCTTCAGGTAGTTTGTTATATTTGATTTTGTGAACGTACTGATATTTTTTATTTAGTTTTTCTGGTTGCGCAAGAAAAGTTGGACGATTTTTCCCCTACATTCTTAATTCAAATGTCGCTCGGTTGATTGCCGTAGTTGCTGGAGACTTCAGGGCGAATAGTGGTGGCCCTAAAGTGTTAAAGTTATATTCCTCGAAATTTACGGACTCAGATAAGTCCGCTCTAGTAAATTCGCTTATCCCGTTTAACTTTCAGCATTCGTCATCGTGTGGGGTGACATTAGGTTTGGGACTACCGTGAAGGGGTAACCATTGCTTGTGCTAGTATTTTAGGAATTTGTTGCTCTATTTGAAGTGTTGAATTTGACTACAAGTTGGTAATTATATTTGTGCTATAACTATTGTTTAGTCATTGTGTGAGACAGTATTGTGTGGAAAATTTCAATTTTTTGTTTATATATTTTCGTGTTGTATTGATTATTATGTTAGAACACCTTGGACATGACCTATTCGAACGTTTCCTTGATCTGAGATTTTGAGTCTCACGAAACCCTAGGAATCTAGAACGGTGTATATTGCTACCTAAGATTACTTTGTGTGATCTATTTGTTAAATTTTAATTATTCTGTTTTTCAAACTGTCGTCACATTTCGAAAATGGGATTTTCAGCAGGAAAGGAGATTTTTCAATTTTGCGGCAAAAGATGAAGGGTATTTTGGTCCAACAAAAAGTTTCAAAAGCTATCGATGGCAAATTTCTGGAGAATTTTACAGAAACACAAAAAGAAGAATATGATGAATTTGCATCCACTTCTATCATTCTACACCTGTCTGACACTGTTTTGAAAAAAGTTGGAAAACTTGATTCTACCAAAGAATTTTGGAAAAAGTTGGAAGACTTATTTTTGCTTAAGTCTACCCTGAATAAGCTGTACTTGCTTGAAAGATTTTTTTAGCTTTAAAATGGATCCTTCAAAGGATCTTGATGATAATTTAGATGTTTTTAACATTTTAGTTCAAGACATCGTTAATTGTGATGAAAGGTATCTGAAACCCATAAGACCATTATTTTGCTTAATTATATGCTTGAGTCATATAGAGTGGTTAAGAATGCGATTAAGTATGGTAAGGACACCTTAACCCCCGAAATTGTCGTTGATTCCCTTAGGAGTAAGGAAATGGAGATTAAGGCTGAAAATGAAGATAAGCAAACTGGTGAATTGCATATGATGAGGAGTAGAATGAAATTTAAGCAAATGAGTTTGGGTAGAGCTCAAGATAACTGTAATTCAAGTAGTAACTCGAGTGATGATGGTGGTAAGCAGAAGAGCAAGAGTAGGGACAAGCCTAGTGGTAGACGGTGTTACAGTTGTGGTAAATCTGGACACTTCATTAGGGATTGTCCCAAGATGAAGGGTAAGTTGAGAGGCAAGACGAATTTGGTACTAGGGTCGAGTGATGACCCTAATGAGGTTTATTAAAAGTAGACCTAGTTACTGCATTTGCATCCGTGTGTAATCCTTTCTGCATGTGTGTGATTGTTTGTTTCCGCTGCATGATTATATGTTGCGTTTCAATGTGTTTGATATGTGCATTGGCATGAATTTGGGTTATTTTATTACTTTGTTAATGTGTTTGCATGCATAGTGGGTTTGGGATGCTTTGGCAGTGTGTGTGTATATATATCTTTTGGTTAGGTGGAGTATAGATGCCTAGGGGTACATTGTGGTTTGTACTGTAGGATGTGAAGTATGACATTTGGATCACGATGGAGATGTGATCAAATTTTTTGAATCTTTTATCTGTGAAGAGACCCTGATCAGGTGGAGTGCGAGAGAGGTACTTTTATCATTTCTGTTATATGGAGACCCATTATCCACTTAGGATGGAGAAGTGATGTGATGATAGAGGATTATCCCGAGGATTTAGGATCTATAGAACCTTACCAGTTAGACATGTGTGTTTTTTGAATGATTAGTCTAGTGAGGATTGTGGGCGATGAGATGAGATATGTGTTCTCGAAGAACGAACAACACGAAATGGGATATAATAAGTGTGGTGAGATTTTCGTGAGGTCATTTATGCACTTGTTGCGTATGTTTTGGCAAGTTGATTGACTTGGTGTTAATCTGTTGTTCTGAGTGAACATGACTGAAAAAGATCTGTGTTATCCTATATATGATATCTCTGTCGCATGTTTATGTGCTGTGATTATCAGCTTCTACTTGGGTGTTCTTGACCTTAGCCCTGGTGAGTACGTGGAGCAGGTATGGTATGTGTTTTGGGTTCGAAACACAAGGTAAGGTCTGTGATACCAATTTTATTCGTTGTCTCGATTGTGCAAGTATGAACTGTGTATTTTGGTTGCTTGCAGGTTTATTGGGAATCAAGGTGGAGATTGTTGGGTTTTTTTATACCCAATAATCCGGGCGATGATGTAAATTGGTTTTGTTTGTTGGATTATACTTCGTAGGCTTCGGCCTATGACTGAAGTTGTATATCGACACCACAATTAGTCAGACGAATCCTATAATCTACTCGGGCAATTTGAAGTAGCTTAATTAAGCTAGTGTTGCCCATGGCCCGACCCAAATGACTTGGATGACTTTAAGGTGTTAGCCCACTTATCCACTTCATATTTGGGCCTATCATTTGACCTAAAAGCCCACACTTAAACCTAAACTATCTAAGCCCTAGTCCATTACTGTTGTTTGTGTGTGAAAAGTGAGCAGTCATTTTTTTTTTTGGTAGAAGAGAAACTGGTTCCCTGTTGTCTTTGTGCTTTTAGCTTTGTGCCCCTCTTGGTGATCCCTTTTCTCCTCTTCCTTAGCCTTGGTGGTTGATTCATTTGAGCTGTTATCTTCTTCACATCGAGTCCTTTTGTGGGCTGACTGTAGTTGGAGCAACCAGTTGATACTTGGGAGTTGTGGTTTTGGATTGGGCCGTTACTTGTTGTGTCGATTGGTTGGTGAACTGAGCCCGAAAATCATTGATTGGAGCCTCAAATTTCAACACTCTGCTTTTTGCTTCTATTGCAATGTCATTCTTCTCATTTCTCTTAGCCTTTGTAGATGCTGTGTAGTTGCAATAACCTGTCATTTTGTGTTCGTTGTGGGCTATACAAAAGCAAACGGAGTTTGGGTGAAGATTGTAGGTTATTGGGTTTCCATTTAGTGGTGTTGATTTGTTGGTTTCTTGATATACTGGCCCAGAAAGCCTTTGGTGGTCATTCTTCCTCTTGACACAGACAATCGACCAATTAGTCTTTGTTGGGTGATATACAAAATCATTTCTAAAGTGATTGTTAACCGCTTGATCATCATTTTGCATAAGCTTATATCTAAGAATCGAGGAGGTCTTGTGATGGGTCAATTAATTTCTAAGAACATTGCGCTAGCTTAGGAACTGTTGCAGCATATTTCAAGGAGAGCTGGAGGTGCAGATATTATTTTAAAAATGGATATAACAAAATCTTTTGGCCGGGTTTCTTGGGATTATTTGGTGGCGGTGTTAAAGGCATTTGATTTTGCTGATGATTGGGTTGCATTGATACATATGGCCATCTCTTCTCCAAAATACTCCATCAAAATTAATGAGGCTCTTACAAGTTTTTTTCTCCTACTCGTGGTCTTCCTCAAGGGGATCCCATGTCTCCTCTTTTATTTATATGAAGTGAAGAACCGTTAAGTCGTTGTTTATTGCGGTTGATGGAGGAGGCCACCACCAAACCTTACCAAGTTCCGACAAATTGTACTCTTATCTCGCATTTACTTTATGCAAATGATTGTTTGGTTTTTATCAATGGTTCCCATAAAATTTTGTCAGCACTTATGAATTTTCTTACATCTTATGAGACAATTTTGTGTAAGCTTTTTGATATGCTAAAAGATATTGGAAGTCCGGGATAAATGTTGTTACCCTACTAGTGAGGGAGGCTTGGGCATTCATTATCTCTTCAATGTGATAAACTTTCTCCAATGTATGATGACTTGGCGAGCTCTTACATGGGACTCTCTCTGGTCTATTTTTGTGAGACAAAAATATTTTGCCTCCCCTTTGAATTTAGAAACTTGCTCTACTGATGTGGGAGCATCTAGTTACTGGAAACACTTAACCCATCATTTCACTTTCATTGTTGATAATAGCAAATGGTTGGTTAGAAAAGCTGCTGTTAGTTTTGGGTATGATAACTGGTTGGGTACATGATCTTTATACTCACAAGGTTGGCATGTAGTTTCTCCTCATTTAAAACTGAAGGACACTCTTGAGCATGGTCACTTCATATAATGCCACTTCATTCACTTGGTGGTGCATTGTTAATCAAGGAGTTTCTTTATTTTCCCATGGCTATCAAACCAAGTAATGACACATTGATATGATGCCCAACTGCTGATGGTTATTTCACAACACACTGGGCACGGTGTCTCATGCGGGTAAACAGCACAAGTTTGTTACCTTGGCAATTAATCTGGATTCATTTGGAAACTTTGGCGTAAAATTTTCCCGGTGGCCGAAAAACTACCTAGCAAAACATAGTTTCATTCACTTCGGCTTAGTCTAGGTAAATAAAGTGACATAGAGCGCTGGTTTTTCAATAATTTCTTCTTGTTTCTTAGCTAGCTAGCTGTGTCATGTGGATGATCTTTTAACATTGTTGATAGACTATCACGACTCTTTATTCATGGTAATTCTCAAAAAAACTTAAAACTATTATATTCTAACATGGAATCTTGTGATTTCTTGATTCTTGCAGACTATAACAGTACATACACTTGCAACTGGGGTGGATTTCATCCAAGGGGTTATAATGGAAATTGTATTGACATTTTCATTGTTATTCATTATTTATACAACAATTGTGGACCCCAAGAAGGGGTTCCTCGAAGGGATGGGCCCACTTCTTGCTGGGCTTGTTGTTGGGGCCAACGTCATGGCTGGTGGGCCATTCTCAGGGGCTTCAATGAACCCTGCAAGATCATTCAGGCCTGCTTTGGTCAGTGGTGATTGGACTGATCACTGGGTTTACTGGGTTGGACTGCTCATTGGAGGTGGGCTTTTTTACCAAATTATCTTGGTGTGATCTTGTGGAATTCAAATTAACTTACGCTGTCATTGTTGTCCCCGTGGTAATTTTGAAACCCTTGATCATATGTTTTCGACTAGTCCATTTGCGGTGCAATTACGGTCTTATTTTGGTAGGCAATTTGGCATTATATCTCTAGTGCAAGGTGGCTGTTCAGTATTGCTTAATATTTTGAACCAAGCATCCTCATGTTCAACACAATTTCATTTAGTGGCCCGTCTAGTCCCAAAGTTACTAATTTGGGAACTTTAACGGTCACGAAATGAGCTAGATTTAAATAGGAACAAATGTCTTTCCAAAATATTTGTTATAAAGTTATATACTGGCTTATTGAATTATGTGCTCTTCGGAAACCCAAGAGGTCTACTCCAATCAAGCTCGTAGCAACGTTACCTGAACTAGTATCTCGACTTGTCCAGTTCGTATAAAAGCACAATTTTTGGTCAAATGGTCTCCTCGGATTTTTCAAATTATTTGGTATGAAGTTATGATCTTTGCAAATTATATAGATGTGAAGGTTTGCCATGTTTATAAGGAAATGAATACGGTGGCGGATTTATTGTCTCGCGTTGATGCTAGTGGTAACACATCCTTTTTAGACTCGTACAACGGATTTTTCTTTTAAATCCTTAGGCTTGATTTATTTAGACCATTATGGTTATCCTTCTTTTCGATTTCTCAAGTAATTGTAACCACGATTTTCCTCCATCATAAGTGTGGGTTTCATTAATATAGAATATGGAAGTGTTGCCCTCCTTTCTTTCAAAAAAAAAGAAAGAAAGAAAAACTACTGATTGGCAAAAAAAAAAAAACTAAAAGTAATAATTAAAAGAGATTTTAATATATTAAACTAAATAAGTAAGTTCAAAACTAGAAGGTTGATCCCCCTTATTGTGCATTTCGCTCCATCAGATATTCATAGTCGAAAATTGGTAAGTTTACATATATAGTCACCAATATAGAGTGGAACAAATGTGCCCAAAAATGCTTGTAGAGTTCTAAAAAATCAAATTGATATTTATTCATTAATCCTGAATTTATGTTTACATATTAAACTATTGAGGACGCATCCTTTTTATTCATTACATAAATATACACATAGTTTGTTTTATCATGGTAAAGCTGGGGGAACACTTTGTTCATTCCTGAAGAAATTAGTTGGATCCACCTCCTTCTTTACATTAACTAGTCTTCTGAAATTATTCTTGAAATACCTAAATCCCCAAACACTTGCTTGTTTGTAGCTCGTATTCCCTTTAATATTGTTCATTCCAATATCCAAATCCCGATAATTGAAATATGCTTCTCTCGGAGATTTTGACACATAACGAGCCATAAAACTGTAAAGCCTCCGGCTCCAGTTTATATGCCTTTGAGATTCTATATTCTCTACCCAGCCTATTCCGTAGTGAATCATGAATATGTTGCCCGATCGATGGGGGAATGGAATTTCTGATTCTGAGAAATCATTAATTCTCCCTCCATACGGACTGAATTGCAATTCAGCGCTATTTTCATCTTCTTCCATAAGAAAATTCCATATGCTTTTAAGACCGTGTTCTGGAATTGGTTGCTTCACGTAGTCAGATTTTCCTTTGTAATATGTCAAGGAAACTTGAGTTCTGTTCAGGAAAACGTCCAGTGATTGACCCTGGAAACCCGCAAAAAAGAGTGTGGATTCTATCCATGGCATTTCAGTGCAATCTTCTTTCACCAAACCCAATTCTGGAAATTTCTGTTGCATTATTGGGAGAAGATCATCAACTCGACCTAGGTACAAAGAAGTGAAAAATGCTCCTATTGTCCTCTTTCCAGTTGATGAGTTGAAGCTTCTTAAGAAGAGTCTTAACAAAAGATTCTCATCAATCTTGTCAGCAACATATTGCCATCTGTGTACTAGCTGGGTTGCATTTTGCTCTAACGTTCTCGTAACATTGAAAACTGTCACAGTTTCTGGAATTACAATTAAATTCACCTTAAATGCAACCACAATTCCAAAACTGGTACCTCCACCTCCTCTAATGGCCCAAAAGAGATCTTCTCCCATGGATTCTCGGTCGAGAATTTTGCCATTAGCATCAATTAGTTTGGCATCGATGATGTGATCTGCTGCAATACCATGTTTACGTGACATCATGCCATATCCTCCGCCACTGAAGTGCCCTCCAACACCCACAGTAGGGCAAACACCGGCTGTGAACGCCAAAGTCTTGCTTTTCTGAGAGATTGTATAATAAAGTTCACCGAGTGTTGCACCTGTTTGAACCCATGCAGTGTTTTTTTCTGTGTCAATGGATATTGATCGTAGGTTTCTCATATCCACTATGAAAAACGGAGTTTGAGATATGTAGGAAAGTCCTTCGTAGTCATGTCCACCACTTCGGACTTTGAGCTGAATCCCATGTTTCTTTGAGCAATAAATTGCTGCCTGAATTTGGGATTCATGCTCCGGAGTAATGATTACAACAGGTTTCTGGCGAGAGTTTGATTCCGGCCGTAGGTTCCGTATTGAAGATTGGAGAATAGATAAATATGATGCATTTTTCGGGGTGTAAATTGAATCAGAATCTGAGTTGGATCTACGAAACTGGAGAGTGAGGCATTCAAGAAAATCATTTTTGTTATGAGCTGAAGAAGCTCCCGAAATTGAAATGAATGACAAAAGAAAAAGTGTGAGTATACCAGCTGGATTAATCTCCATACTTTGTTTTGTAATTTATATTTTTCTTCTAATTGGTTGCTAATTCTTGAACAATATTGCATGTATTTATAGATGTTCGTGGTGACTTTTCTAAATGAGTGTAAATGAGTTTTGAGTTTATCATGTCTGGGTTATATCAGATGAAAATTCAAACTTAAATCGTGAAGCTTTCATGTGTAAATTAATTCAACCACGCAAAAAGAAATTTCCAAATTTCCAAGTTTGACTATATCCTTCCTCAAAGAAAATACGGTCTTATTGAAGAATAAATTAATGTTCTTTTATCTGATTTTAGTACATGAATTTTTGGTGCAAACTGTACTTTTCAAGATATTACTTATGGTACAAGTTTGTTAAATTAGCAAGTCAGTATAATATACGTAGAGGATAATGCATAAGATTAATGAAGATTTTTCTTCTCTTAATAAGAATGAAAGACAAAATTCAATCTTAAATATTGTTCACACGATATTTTCCTTATGAACAGTAAAAATAATTCTTCCCTAAATAATTTATTTATGATTACGTATAAACCATTCCATACTATAATATTCAGTGCTGATAATAAGCCATTGACTTCGTGAAGCAAATAATAGACGCGAGCTGAAAGCCCAACCACTTTGAGCAGCCATTTGTACTTTGTTGCGTTTTTTATATCCTAAGTTTACGATATCGTAACAAGCAATATAGTGGAACTTTAAGTCCCGATTATCGTTCCCACAAGGACTATACTTTAAGACTTAATCTAATTTTTCTTACTCATATTTGACAAAAGCAAACAAATAATTATGATGATTGTGTTTATTTTTTCCTAACGGCTTTTGACTGATTGAAAATATAAAATAATTGCAAACAATGGATAATTGAAATTCAAATATATGATGAATATTAGGGAATAACAATTTCATCTATTGATCACCTTTATTCTTAATTCAAAATTCATAACCTAATGTAGTATTCGATCGAATTCTTCTATTGTATTCAATTTATCACTCTCGAGTTCTCATTGAGTCTATTTACTAATTCAATTTCATCTCTACGTGAATCAATTTTAATTAAACAAAACACTAGTTCATATTATGACCGCAAAATTAATATAGTTATATTTCTACGCGTTATGCTAATTTATCGAATTTTATTATATGGTCTAAATCTCAAGCGCACCTCTTGATTCATAAGAGACTCACATAATTATCAAATTATTGGTCAAATAATTTAATGTATTAAACTCGTAATAAAATCAACACATAAATAAATTGAGCAGCCATTTGTACCCCTTAGAAGATGAAAATACAATTGCAGCCAATTATAATTGGTTGTTTAAAGGGGCTTTCATTTAAAAGGCTCGGTTAAAGAAGAAACTAATTTATAAAGGCCAACATCTATCCTTTTTAGTTAGATAGCCTTAATATACAGTGAAATGGAAAATAGAATTTATAAATTACTAAAATATCCTTGAAGGTAAAAAAGACATTAATTGCCCTAATTCCCAATTCTGTTCACATTTAGCTCCAATTGAATTTTAACTTCACTTTCTTCCACAATCGACTTTGACATCTTCTATGAACTCTTTCCATTTTTTTTATCATCATCCTCTCTACTTCATAAAACCATAAAATCTACATTTTTATTCCCTTGAGCACTTACTTGGTTGAAGTGGGTAATCAAACCTTATACCATTCTTGTTAAGCGTTTGGAGAAGAAGATAAGGTATTATTAATTTTCTATATTTGGGCTACTTTATTTTTCCATTTTTTAAATAATTTCTTCGTGTAGCTCTATGTGTTTTTATGGTTTTCATTTGTCAATAATGATTTTGAATTCATTTTATCATTGGATTAGATCTTTGATGTGGGTTGCTTTCCAACCTATTTTCTTATTACCCCTTATTTCTATTGGTTGAAGTGAAATGCGCATTGGCAAACATGTGTTAGCTATTCTATATGTTGTTCTATAGTAAAATTTATATTTGATTTTCTGCTGTACAAAATGACTTACATAGCGTTTTTGCAATCCATAACAATATATATATTAGGGCTGCACAAAAAAATCGCAAAACCGCAAACCGAACCAAAACCGTTGGTTTGGGTCCACGTGGACCCGCAGTTTTTTTTCCCTCAAACTGAACCAAACCGTTTCAAAATGGTTTGGTTTAGGTTTCGATTTTCAAAAACCGCACAAAACCGAATCGAACGGCACTTTTTTTAATTAAAAAATATTTTATTAAATTATAAATTCTCATATATATTTTATCAAAATTTTAGATTTATTTTTTATCTAATAGTTTACACTTTAGTAACCCAAGAGCAGCCCACAGCTTAAAGCCCAAAACCAATTGAGATATATCCATACCATTTTCCATATATCCATATTCCATTAACCCAACCCAACTTTGAAACGTGTGACCTAATAATATTCCCAAATCCCAACTTTCCAGACGGTGCGTGTCATCTCTCACTCTCTCCTCAATCTCCTTTGTTTCCAGATTTCCTCTACCTCAGTCACGGATTCTCAGATACCTATGCTAATTTATTGAACAAGGTAATATGTTTTTTGCTTTATTTGCAACTATTATTAAATGATTCCAACAGCTTATTGATTTTTGTCCAAGACAGATAGATATCCTCATGTTTCTTTATGTTTTCATGGTGTAAAATTTTATTATTCCATTTTGATGTTTATATACTGTTATATGTGCATAGAATATCATTCTTCTTGAGACACATATTCCAGCTTATTTATTGGGTATAGCAACTAACTTTTCTTTCCCTTTTTGATGCATAATAAATTTTGTTACTAATAATATGTAATTGTAATCGAAAGCAAAAAATGTCATTTACATAATCATCAGATAGAAGAACGTTGAATAACCTGTAGTCCGACTCCTCAATCTCGTCGCTAGCTATTTCTTCTGTTGTTAGACCCTCCTGAAAAAAATTGGCCAGCGAGAGGAGTTAAATTATGAGAGTTTAGGGCAGTTCCATTTTTAGCCATTAATTTTTAAATTGATTTCATTTTAGTCACTGAATTTTATGGTGAATTTCATCCAGAGTCGTTGGACCTACTTTAGTGAAATCTTAATTGGGTTAGTATAAATGAATTAATGAATATAGTACAGAACTTGCAATATTTGTTCCATTTCACATTTAAATAACTGCAAAAGTTTTGTTTTCATTTACAGAACTGTGTTTTTTTATGCTAACCTTAAGAAGATTTATATTGTGGTTTTTTCTTTTTTCAGATATAGATCCAATTCTAGAAGAAGCCGGGAAGCAATTCCATTAGAAGATGACAGGTTACAACACATGATATTGCTCCAATTTTTATCAAATGATAAGTTAGTACTCTTGTACTTATTTTGATATTGTTGTTTGTAAAAGTTTGAGTGAAGTTCCTATTGCTAGATGCTAACTTGATCCTATTTTTTTTGCTTTTTTGTTTATAAGTCAAATTTTAGACATATATGAATGTAATTTAACATTTAACGTTAGTAGTTCTCGTTTAAATTTATATGTTAATGCGTTTTAAACATATTACTATAATACCGATAAGTAAACCGTGGATTAAAATCGAACCAAACCGCAAATAATGGTTTGGTTTGGTTTGAAAAAATTCCAAACCGCATTAAATGGTTTGAGTTGAAATATACCCCAAACCGCCCAAACCGAACCGTGTTCACCCCTAATACATATCGTTATCAGTACTGTGCAAAAATTTGATATTTGATGAAATTTTAAAATTTTTATGTTGAATTATAGTTATGGACACAGTGACTATGATATAGATATCAGTTTGTTGTCTAGTTAAATATTAGTAGTCAGTTGAAGGTGCATGAAAATGAAAATATGCAGCGAATGATAAAGGGAAAACAACATTTATTTTTGTTTCGAAAACAATTTCTTGTGCAAACTTGTACAATAAAGTCAGAGAGATGTTGAAGGTCGATACAATGCTATATAAAATGGAGATGTCAACTCTTGTCCCTATAACGTCTAAGGCTCCAATTGCAAGAAAACTAGTCATCTTCGTTCCATTTGTACAAGCCAAATAGCTGATAGTGAAATTTAAGATTGTAATATTGTCATGACTTGTAGATCTATTATTTTTTACTTAGGAAGTACAAAATGATTTATTAGATTTTATAGTCATTGTGCTATTATTACTTTTGTGCTATTAGAACAAAATTAAAGTCATTTTACGTTACTGTTTTTATTATTTGTTTTTCACATTAAAAACAAACGACTTTTATATCGTTTCAGTTGATGTAGATATCGTTCTAATATGAAAAATATATTGATTCATGTAACGAAATTGAAATCGTTCATGATACACAAAATGATATTGATGTTATTCTAGTACAAAAATTGTACTAATTTATATAATGGCATTGAAATCATTCCTGAGACACAAAATTATATTGATGTTATTCCAGTATGAAAAACACACCACTTTACTAATTTTCATAAGGACGTTGAATTATTATAGACCAATAAAATGACATAGAAGTTGCTATATCAAAAAACTTGCACTGCAAACGCGATATAGGGAGCCGTAGCTCCCGCGTATCCAAGGGACCAATTGCTCTCGGGGGGTAAACAACTCAGAGACGTACACGCTAACCAAATTTTTATTGAGTTAATGTTTTGGTCCCTAAACTTCTGTCATTCGTTCAATAGAGACCTTTTTTCATGCAATTTTCGAAAAACGAAAATAAGTATCAAACTCACGAAATTACATAACAATATCCATATCATTTCAGTACAAATTTGGCAAGATTAAAATCGTTTCAGTTCAAATCATAACTAAAACGACATAAATATCTTTTTCTTTTAATATATAACGATATTTATGTCGTTATGTATCAAACCCACGAAATATTCATATCGTTTCAGTAGAATTTTGACGATATTGATATCGTTTTAGTTCAATTCATAATATGTTTTAGTCAGAACGATATAATTATCCTTTTATATGAAAAAAAAAGATCTTTATGTCGTTGTATTTATGATTTAAATTGAAACGATTTCAAACTCGTCAAATTTATACTAAAACGATATAGATGTTATATTATTTCATCGGTTTGATATATAACGATATCATTATCATTTCAGTGCAATTTTGATGACATTGATGTTTTCAGTTTAAATCATAATTAAAACGACATATAAATCGTGTTAGTTTATATAAAATGATAATTATATCGTTTTTGCTAAAAATGATGATTCAACCGTTCACGACCACCCTACATGCATCGACCTATGTAGGATGATCGAAGTATTTCATCAAGTGAGTTTGATCTCATTTAAAAGAAATTATGAGAACAACTGTGTTTCTATGATTGTATACCACTTTCAAACTATTCTGATAGAAAGAAAGTATCTTCGTTTTTGTCATTCTAGGCTATTTGAGTGGTATCAACCCAATTGATGACATCTTTCGATCGTCCTACATATGTTGAAGGCATGTCGGGTGGCCGTGAACATTCGAATCGTTGTTTTTAGCCAGAACGATATAATTATCATTCTATATGAAAAGGAAACGATATCTGCATTATTGTAGTTATGATTTGAACTGAAACTATTTCAAACTCATTAAATTTATACTAAAACGATATGGATATTGTTATGTTATTTCATGGGTTTGATATATAACGATATCATTATCGTTTCAGTATAATTTCAATATCATTGATATCGTTTTAATTTAAAACATAACTAAAACAATAATTTGACCATTCACAACCACCCAACATGCCCCCAACATATATAGGACGATCGAATGAAGTCATGAAATGGGTTGATACTGCTCGAACAACTTAGAAAGGATGAATAGAGACATTTTCTTTCTGTCAGAATAGTTCAAAGGTACTAGACAACTATGGGAACACAAATGTTCCCGTAGACTCTTTTGAGCAAGATCGAACCACTTGATAACTTCTTTCGATCATTTTATGCGTCGAGGCATTACGGGCGGTCGTAGATAGTCGAATAGTCATTTTTATTCAAAACGATTATATGAAAAGAAACGACTTCAATGCCGTTGTAGTTATGATTTGAATTAAAATGATCTCAATCTCGTCAAATTTGTACTGAAACGATATGTATATTATTATGTTATTTCGTGGGTTTGATGCATAACAATAAACTCTTTAAATACAAAATACTCTCTTTTTTAGAGAGTCAATGCCTAAAAATAAATTCAAGGAGACTCTCTATTTTAACTTTTTTAAAATAAAGAGTGAGTTTGACCCTCTAAATTTAGATAGTCAAACTCGCTCTCTATTATTAATTAACAATGATTGCATTTAATAAATTACAAATTTCAATACTCTACAATTTAAATTATTCAAATCACAATTGAAGTGATTGGTCGTTAACATATAGAAAATTATGTGAAATAAGACGTAAGGAGAAATCAATAAATGTTCATTAAAAAGAGAAAATAAAGATTCAAAATAGAGAACTAGTTGGAGTGCATAAAAAAATTTACTTCCTAAATTTAAAGATGTTCTCTATTATGTATAAGATGTTCTTTATAAATATAGAGTCTTTTGAAGATGTTATTAGCAACCTAAATTTTTTGAAGAGAACTTTAACTTGAAGTTGCGAGTATTTTTAAACATTACTAAGTCAATTCGGTAGAATGTTCACGGGAAATTTTGGTCATGCTATTCAAATTGTTTATTGTTTTATTAATTTGTATTGGTTAATATAAAACACCAAAAACCTTGGATTTTATTCATAAAAGGGGTTCCAGCCATCTCTCCCAACAAGAATTATATGTTCACTAATACATTAACTTGAAAGTGTTTGCATTAATAACAATGTATTGCCGCTGAATTTTTTTTTTTTTTTTTGATGAAGTCCCAATATGAAGACCCTTAATTCTTGTGGCATGTTCACGCTCAAGAATTTATCGATCTCTTTGGATCCATATCTACTACTCAAGCTTCTTACGAATATATTGGGAATCGTTGCACAAACTTGAACGGTAAAATCGAAAATAAGAAGAACATTAAGATAGATACAAAAACTTAAGTAGTTCGACAATGTACATACGTTCACTGCATAGCGTAGATAATCCACTATAATGTGTAATCCCAAAATTACTTGTACAACATCTTGAAATTGGAAGACTACATTATCAAATTATATAAAATCACATAAAAATTTAAATATATGCAAAAACATACTGAAAAGGCCCAAGCCACACACAATATTAGAACAAAATACAAAGATTCAAGAAAATACAGAAAGTAAGAAGTTGCAGAAAATCAAAATGAACACAGGATATGTTTTTGGCCTAAGCCCCGGAGGTTCGGCGACCAGATCTAACGCCTACATCCCCCGTTGAGCATCCAAATAATGGATATTGCTCGGTTGCACTAACAAGCCAAAAATATGGCAACAACGCTACAAGATTTGTACAAATCAAAACAACAAACACTTATCTTTTCAAATTCTTCGATCGATCTTCCCTTACAAAGACAAAAATTAGCACAGTTCACACAAGATCTCACAAACCACTCATTCACCGCTCGAATCACAAAAGACTCAAGACAAACAATCACTCAAAGACTCAACACTTCCTCCTAAACAAGATCTACTTTGAGAGTATGCGGTTTACAAGAATCGTAATGTAAACCCTAAAGAATGAGTCAATTCTCTCTACACAGACGAAGAGCCAACCCTAGAAATTGAGAGAGAGTGAAAGACCAACTGCATGAATCGAAGAATGAGGCGTCTCTTGGAAGATAAGTAGTCGAAGTCTCTAGAATATCATCCAACGGCCAAGTGAGGTGCCAAGTGTCAACAATCCAGCCATAGCACCTTAATAATAAAAGTGTCATTTCAAGTAACACGTTTTTAGTCAATTGTTGGAAGCACACTTTCAGCCAGCCATGGTCATGGGTTCGAATCTCAACAATCTCCACCTTGCTTTCAACAATTAGGTTGGTGCAGCCAAGAGCAACTTCACTGATTATTTTTCATTTGCTCTAAGTACCTGTTAAAAACATTACATAGCATCAATAGATAATAACTTCAAACAGTTAAGAAACTTATTCAAAGGTATTATCTTTGTCCCCATATCAGAAGGGTTAACCTGAGTAGGAATTTTACCAATTTTCATAACTCCTTTTGATATAACATCTCTAATAAAGTGATATTTGATGTCTATATGCTTAGTTCTATCATGGAACATGGGATTTTTACTTAAGTGTATTGCACTTTGATTATCAGAATACAAAATTGGATTCTCATCAACAAAACCAAGTTCATTTAACAATCTACTAAGCCATATTCCTTCTTTAACAACATCTGAAGCAGCTATGTATTCTGCTTCAGTAGAAGATAGGGCAACAATCTTTTGCAATTGGGATTTCCAGCTTATGGCAAAGATTTCACACAAAGTAAAGAAATAAGCAGAAGTGGACTTCCTATTGTCCCTATCCCCAGCAAAATCAGAATCTGTAAAACCCTTTAGCATAATTCCCCTTTTATCAAATTTAAACACAAGTCCTAAATTTAAAGTACCTCTGAGGTATCTTAATAGCCATTTCAAAGCATTCCAGTGTTCTTCACCAGGATTACCCATAAACCTACTAAGTATACTAATACTATGTGCAAGGTCAGGTCTGGTGCAAACCATAAGATACATGACTGAGCCAATAACATTTGCATATGGGACTTTTGACATTCTATCATAATCTTCATCAGTTTTAGGACAAAAATCAGATGACAGTTTAAAATGATTAGAAAGAGGTAGTGTTACAGGTTTACATTTAAACATGTTAAATCTTTTCAGAAGTTTAACAATATAGTCATGTTGATGCAAAAATAACATATCCTTATTTCTATCTCTCAAGATTTGCATGCCAAGGATCTTTTTTGCTTGACCAAGATCCTTCATATCAAATTCAGATTTTAACATACATTTGATATCATCAATTTCTACTTTATTGCAGCTAGCAAGTAACATGTCATCAACATATAGTACCAAGTATAGGGAATTCTTACCTCCATCACCTTTATAGTACAGACAAACATCATAATTGCTTCTTTGAAAACCATGTTTCAAGACAAAGGTATCAAACCTTTTATACCATTGCCTAGGGGCTTGTTTTAGCCCATAGAGAGATTTTTCAATAGGCAAACAACATTTTCAGGATTGCCATTAACAAAACCAACAGGTTGTCTCATATATATCTTTTCATCTAAATCACCATAGAGAAAAGCAGTTTTAGCATCTAATTGATCAAGTTCCCATTTAAATTGAACAACAAGAGCAAGTATACATCTAACGGTGGTATATTTAACAACATGAGAGAATATTTCAGTGTAGTCAACACCTTCTTTCTGTGTAAAGCCTTTTGCTACTAATCTAGCTTTATATCTTACACTATCATTACCTCCTTCACCTTCTTTTATTTTGAAAATACACTTGCAGTCAATCAGTTTTTGGCCTTTAGGTCTTTTAACCAATTCCCGGGTTTCATTTTTAAGTAGAGAATTCATCTCATTATCCATAGCAGCCTTCCAACACATAGAATCTTTACAGTTTATAGCATCATCATAAGAATCAGGTTCATTTTCAAATTTATCTTGATAAGTAAATAATGAAACAAACTCATCATTATCAAATCTAACAGGTGGTCTAATCTGCCTTCTTTCTCTATCTCTTGTAAGTTGATAGTCATCAAGAGGTAGGTCAGGTAAATCAAATTGTTCTTCGTATTCTAATAATTATCAATTTCAACAGTGCAAATTATTATTATTAGGAACAGATCATCATCATCAAGAAATGCAGTGGAACATTATTAGCAAATGTAAGACTCCACCTCAATTTGAACATCATTATCATCTAGGATATTTTCTTTTCCTTCTAAGCATGGCATAATAGATTCATTGAAGACAACATCTCTTCTTACAATTACCCTATAGCCTTTTTCATTTTTAACCCATAGTCTCGTAACCCTTAACATTTTCTCCATACCCCAAGAAGACACATTTAAGTGATCTAGGTTCTAACTTTCCAATATTTTGATGAGCATATGCAGACATGTACCAAATATTTTTAAATGAGAGTAGTTAACAAGATTTTTAGACCATACAAGCCAGTGGACATCAAAATTCAAAGCACTAGAAGGTGTTCTGCTCACAAGATATGCAAATAGCTTTTTACAAATTCTCCCCCAAAACAATTTAGGCAGACCAGAACTCAGGAGCATGCATCTGACTTTATTTAATAAAGTCCTATTCATTCTTTCAGCTATGCCATTTTGTTGTGGAGTGTAAACTACTGTTTTATGTCTAAGAATGCCATTTTCTTTACAGAAATTATCAAACTCATAGTTGCAAAATTCCAAACCATTATCTGTTCTTAGAGTTTTTATCTTATGATCAGTTTAGTTTTCTATTTGTGTTTTCCAATCTTTGAAAACAGAAAAAGTTTCATCTTTAGATTTTAATAAGAAAACCCAGATTTTTCTAGAAAAATCATCAATGATCAAGAGATAATATCTAAAACCAGATAATGTACACACAGAGGCAGGACCCCAAAGATCAGAATGCAAATATTCAAGTATTTGTTTGGACTTATGAGTTCCAGGTAAGAAAGGTAACTTAACTTGCTTTCCAATAATACATTGTTCACATGCACCAAGATCACCAATGTTTTGTTTACCAAAAACTTCTTTATTTTGTAAAGATTTTAGACTTTTCTTGCCAATATGGCCAAGTCTTTCATGCCACAGTTTGGCCAAAATGAAATTGTCAGATAGGGCAGCTGCAGTTAAACCAAGTAAAGGCTTTGCATTTAAGAAATAAAGACCATGTCTCTTAGGGGCATTTATTACTAAGTCAGATCCCCTAAGAATTTCAATATGTCCTTGACCCAATTTTATGTTAAACTCCATGTCATCCAACATTCCTAGAGACACCAAGTTTCTCTCTAATTCAGGTACATATCTAGTTTCTTTTAAGAAGAGAACCTTCCCAGTTTCAAGACGCAGCTTAATAGTACCAATTCCTTTTACTTTACAAGTCATATTATTTCCCATAATAACCTGCCACCCAGAGGTGGCTTCAAAATCAAGAAAATAGTTTTTATATGGGCACATATGGAAAGAACATCCAGAATCCAAGATCCACTCATCACTCACCTCTTCTCATTATGGACAAGGACTAAACCATCTTCTAATCAATCTTATTATAGGCTAAGGCAAGCATTTCCATCGGTGAAGCTTTTATCTTTTGCTTCATTCTTTTTCTTGTAACAGCTTTGATAAAATGACCTATCTTACCACAATGAAAACATTTCTTGCCCTTTGCCTTATTCTGGGACTTGTTTCTATCATTCCATTTGGTTCTGTTTTCATTTGAGAACTTAGAGTGAAAGTTAGGTCTACTAAACCCTTTACCCCTAGCAAGAAGGTTTTCTCCATTATGACTCCTATTTTCAGATCTAATCTCTAGGGCCTTATTTCTTAAGGCACTAATGATATCATCAGTAGTGATCTCAGCCCTACCATATTCAAGAGCAACCTTGATGTCTCTATATTTGTCACTAATGGAGTTTAACAAAACTACAGCCAACTGATCTTTTGAAAGTTTTTCATCACAGTTGGCTAAGTCAATGGTCAGTTTAGTAAACCTGTTCAAGTTTTCATCCAAGTCAACAGAGGGATCCATTTTAAAAGAAAACAATTGTTTTAAAAGAAAACATTTGTTATGGATAGTCTTAGTTACATATTTGGATTGAAGTTTAGTCCACAGTTCAGAGGCAGTTTTGGTTTCACCTATTTCTCTTACTACATTGTCAGATAAGTACAAGAAAATAGTACTCCATGCAACCTCTTCAAGTTCAATTTTCTTAGCAGGTGGTAAGTCTGCAGGCCAACTATCATCAAGTGCTCTAGCTACTCTCATTTGCATTAAAATAGCTTTCATCTTTTGACACCACATATTAAAATCACATTTGCCATCAAATTGTGGTACATCAAACTTAGCAGTGGCCATGTGTAAAGCACGTATGATGCACAAATAGGAAGTTCAAGATAGTAAAGAACACTTAGACAGTTTGCAACAATTTCAGCAACCCAAGAAATCACAGTATCACACGTGGTAATACAAGATATCAGGCATCAATCAGATATATCACAGGAACACACAGAACAAGCTCAATTAAAAGAACACAACAGAGATCATATTCTATGTTTCACAGATCACTCCAGCAAGAAGATTCCCTTAAAAACACACCCGAACTTGATTTATCTCGTATTCCGTGCCTCGCAGGAGCTTCGGGACAAAGATTAGTCTCAAGGGGGTTTCAACGATGTTTTTGGTAAATCAAGGGTATGATCAAGAAACCCTAAGAAATTTTAAAATTTACAGAGATAAAAGAAAAGATCTCACCCAACGAGTTAGCAAGAACTCGATTTCTTTTACTGGCTTTTAGTAGTTCCAAAAATTTTGATCTACAACGGATCAGACCTTTCCTCGAAGATCCAGGTATCTTGTCCTTTCGGGCCTGTGCTCGATACCACTGAAAAGGCCCAAGCCACACACAATATTAGAACAAAATACAAAGATTCAAGAAAATACAGAAAGTAAGGAGTTGCAGAAAATCAAAATGAACACAGGATATGTTTTTGGCCTAAGCCCCGGAGGTTCGGCGACCAGATCTAACGCCTACATCCCCCGTTGAGCATCCAAATAATGGATATTGCTCGGTTGCACTAACAAGCCAAAATATGGCAACAACAGTTACAAGATTTGTACAAATCTGAAAACAACAGACACTTATCTTTTCAGCCTTTCGATCGATCTTCTCTTACAACACAAAAATTAGCCCAGATCACACAAGATCTGTCAAACCACTCATCCACTGCTCGAATCACAAAAGACTCAGCACAAACAATCACTCAAAGACTCAGCACTTCCTCCTAAACAGAAGATCTACTTTGAGAGTATGTAGTTTACAAGAATCGGGATGTAAACCCTAAAGAATGAGTTAATTCTCTCTACACAGACGAAGACCTAACCCTAGAAATTGAGAGAGAATGAAAGACCAACTGAATCAATCGAAGAATGAGGCGTCTCTTGGAAGATAAGTAGTCGAAGTCTCTAGAATATCATCCAACGGCCAAGTGAGGTGCCAAGTGTCAACAATCCAGCCATAGCACCTTAATAATAAAAGTGTCATTTCAAGTAACACGTTTTTAGTCAATTGTTGGAAGCACACTTTCAGCCAGCCATGGTCATGGGTTCGAATCTCAACACATACTCTTGACTTGCAATATTTATGTCTTAGCCCGTCAAAAATCAAATATTCATAAATGGGATAAAATGACCATTTTACCCTTCTAATTATTTTGCCTCAAAAGTACTCATTTTCTCCAATGATTTCTTTTCAAACAATTAATATTAACAATTTTGTGTCGTCAAATACTAATATTAGATTTAAACTACTTAGTAAAAAATATTGAGGCAAACTCGTTTACCCTTTATCAGGTGACAGTTTTCGAACACACATACGTGCTCATTTTTCAATTGGTCCACAAAAAAAAAAAATTTTTTTTGCTTAGGAAAAAAAAAATTCATGTGTAATTTTTTTTTCTTTTACGTATTAGCCCCCCTGTAGTCCGATCTTGGATCCGTCCCTGGTACATCAAAGAAGTTCACGAGCTGGAACCGCTATCTTGTTATTGATTTAGGTAATCCATAATAAAATCACGTGGAGTGTTTTTTTTTTTTTTTTTTTCCTTTTTTCTTTTTTTTTTTTTCTTTCGCATAGCCGCATTATCGAAATAAAATCCAAACAGTGGTCATGTACAATATAAGTGTTACTACTCCCAAAATTCACTCGTCATGATCGAGATAAACTGCATATCCCAATTGGTAGAATAATTTGGCGTACGACCTTATTAGCCAGAGACCTATTGTAATCATTACACAAGAGCATGAATCCCAAATTCAGGCAGCCATTTATTGCTCTAAGAAACATGCGATTCAGATCAGAGTCCGAAGTGGTGGACATGATTTTGAAGGACTTTCATACGCTTCTGAAGCTTTTTTTGCCATGGTGGATATGAGAAACCTAAGATCAATATCCATTGACAGTGACAAAAAAAACTGCATGTGTTCAAACGGGTGCATCACTTGGTGACGTTTGCCCTACGGTGGGTATTGGAGGGCAATTCGACATCGGATGATATAGTATGTGTTACGCCTCGCCACCGAGGCTCCAGTCAAAATGCCAATAAAGAGTGTAACAGATATTCTCAAAATGCTAGTGGAGTACTACAAAAATCAAATGGATATTTATTCATTAATTCTCAATTTATGTTTACATAAAAAACTTATATTGAGGACACATCCTTTTTATTCAATACATAATTAATGACAAGCCATTCTTTGTAGTTTGCATTATCATGGTTATATTGGTGGAATACTTTGTTCATTCCTGAATAAATTAGTTGGATCCACCTTCTTCTTCACATTAACCAATCTTTCGAAATTGCTCTTGAAATACTTGGATCCCCAGAAGCTTGCTTGTTTGTAGCTCGTATTCCCATTAATATCGTTCATTCCAATATCCAAATCCCGATAATTGAAATACGCAGCTCTCGGAGATTTTGACACATAACGAGCCATGAAACTGTAAAGCCTCCTGATCCAGTTTATATGCCTTTGGGATTCTGCATTGTCTACCCAGCCTACTCCATAGTGAATCATGAATATGTTGCCAGATCGATGTGGGAAAGGGATTTCTGACTCTGAGAAATCATTAATTCTCCCTCCATACGGACTGAATTGCAATTCAGCGCTATTTTCATCCTTCAGAAATTTCCATATGCTTTTAAGACCGTGTACCGGAATTGGTTGCATCACGTAGTCAGATTTTCCTTTGGAATATGCCGAGGAAACTCGAGCTCTATTCAGCAAAACATCCAGTGATTCGCCCTGGAGACCTGCAAAAAAGAGTGTGGATTGTATCCATGGCATTTCAGTGCAATCTTCTTTCACCAAACCCAATTCTGGAAATTTCTGTTGCATGATTGGAAGAAGATCATCAACTCGACCTAGGTACAAAGAAGTGAAAAATGCTCCTATTGTCCTCTTTCCATTTGAAGAGTTGAAGCTTCTTAAGAAGAGTCTTAAGAAAAGGCTGTTATCAATCTTGTCAGCAACATATTGCCATCTGTGTACTAGCTGTGTTGCATTTTGTTCTAACGTTCTTGTAACATTAAAAACTGTCACGGTTTCTGGAATTACAATTAATTTCACCTTAAATGCAACCACAATTCCAAAACTGGTACCTCCACCTCCTCTAATGGCCCAAAAGAGATCGTCTCCCATGGATTCTCGGTCTAGAATATGGCCATTAGCATCAACTAGTTTGGCATCAATGATGTGATCTGCAGCAATACCATGTTTACGGGACATCATGCCATATCCTCCGCCACTGAAGTGCCCTCCAACACCTACAGTCGGGCAAACACCGGCTGTGAATGCCAAAGTTTTGCTTTTCTGAGAGATTGTATGATAAAGTTCACCAAGTGTTGCACCTGTTTGAACCCATGCAGTGTTTTTTTCTGTGTCAATGGATATTGATCGTAGGTTTCTCATATCCACTATAAAAAACGGAGTTTGAGATATGTAGGAAAGTCCTTCGTAGTCATGTCCACCACTTCGGACTTTTAGCTGAATTCCATGTTTCTTGGAGCAATAAATTGCTGCCTGAATTTGGGATTCATGCTCCGGGGTAATGATTACAACAGGTTTTTGGTCAGAGTTTGATGCCGGCCGTAGGTTCCACATTGATGATTGGAGAATAGACAAATATGATGCATTTTTCGGTGTGTAAATTGAAACAGAATCTGAGTTGGAACTTTGAAACTGGAGAGTGAGGCATTCGAGAAAATCATTTTTGTTATGAGCCGAAGAAGCTCTCGAAATAGAAATGAAGGCCAAAAGAAAAAGTGAGAGTATGCCAGCTGGATTAATCTCCATACTTTGTTTTGTTTTATATTTTTCTTCTGATTGGTTGCATGTATTTATAGATGTTCGTAGTGACTTTTCTAAATGATTGTAGAAACGAGTTATGCGTTTATTATGTCTCGGTTATCAGAAGAAAATTCAAACATCAATCGTGAAGCTTTCACATGGTAAGATTAATTGAACCACACAAAAAGAAATTCATTAATGTTTTTCACTGCTTCCTCAAAGAAAATCTGGTCTAAATTTTTGTTTTCATATGATTTTCTTTACATATATTTTGGTGCCGAAAAACGTGCAAACAGTAAACTTTTTAAGTTATTGTTTGGTACAAGTTTGTTAAAAATTAGAAAGTCAATTTTTATATTCGTAAAGCATAATGCATAAAGTAAATGAAGATATTTCTTAGCTCTTCAACTCTAATCCCAAATTCGGTGATGTTGTGGGTTCAATTAAGGGATAAATGAAAATATCTTTTGTCATACATTTGAAGCAGTCCAAAAAATATAAATGTTAGAGCATTATCCGAATTTTGTTTTCCCTTAACGCAATTTACACAAAATACTTAAGTTTGAAAAATTAAGGGAATCAAGAATTCTTTCTGACACAAGTTTTTTTTTTTAAAAAAAAATGAACTGAAAATCTTGAAAATCAACCGAATAATTTTCAAATTTAACAAGAATAAATCAGGATTGCTAAATTCGAAAATAACGAAATTAAAATTTCGATTCTCAATAATTCAACATGAATGTGGCTCTGATACCACTTGTTGAAACTTTTCATGAAACTTAAACTTTATAGATTTGCCAAGATTTTCATGTCAAACCGTCAAGAAATTTAAATTAATGCGGAGCATACCTAGATCCATTGATTTCCGACTTGAATAATTAATCTTGAATCTTGATCTTTAAATCTTCAATTTGATTGCTCCAAACCTTCTTCTTGATTTTTTATTGTGAGTTTATGGATCTTCCTCTTCAATATGCTTTCTCTTTTACTTTTGTGTTGATGGGATGACACAAAGAATGAGAAACACACATATGAATTGAGGATCATAACTCTATATATAGTTTCATATGTATTCGGCACATCATCAAATACAAACCCCTAATGGATACGGTCTCTACACATGTAATCCAGACCACATTTAATTTAAATGCCCAAAGGCGTATTACTTAATTCTTTATTAGATCATTTTAATTTTGGGCTTAACTTTAAGATAACATTTATACACAATTAATTACATATGTCGGCCCACATACCGAATTAAATAATTTTCTAACAATCTCCCACTTGGGCCACATATGTTACCTTATAAATGTTTATAACCTTATGAGCTCAAAACATTTGTTATCATAACAACAAGTATCACCGAATAATCTCGTCCATTGATTATATCAATATAGGATCAAAGCGGTCTTCGTTACAAGTAACATAACTAAACCCATCAATGGTCACGTATATCATTACAATCAAATGACATAGATCAAATGTGGATGTTTAGCATGAAATTACATGTAATGTGATCTAAACATGCCTATTTCCAACTGGTCCTACCTTATTCTTTAATGAGATCAACCATAAACTTTAATCAGAGTGGAACTGAATTGAATACTTTATTTCTGAAATGAACTTAAGTAAACTTGAATATGCACAATCAAAATTATGTGTCAAAAAACAACATCCAAAATACAAACTCCCACTAAACTGGCATATCATCAAAAGATGCAACACTCATGCGAACATTATGCTCATGAAAGACCTTAAGTGGTAGTCATTTAGTAAATGGATTCATGATTATAGAGTTTGTTTTGATACGCGTTATAGAAACATAACTACTCTGAATTCTTTCTTTGACAACTAGGAACTTAATATCTATAAACTTTGACATCGTCATGTTCATATTGGAATACAAGACTGTTATTGTCACAAAATAATTTAAGAGGTCTTTCAATTCCATCCAAACTATGTGTAACGACCCGGGTCCCACTTAACGGGCTGTCCTGGCCGTTAGATCGACGACGTACTGTCCTCACTGTACCAACATGGGTCTTTTCAGCATGCTTTGTCCTCACTCGCACGCTCCCCGAGAAAACTTCCCAGGGGGGTCACCCATCATAGAATTGCTCCAAGCCAAGCACGCTTAACTGTGGAGTTTCCAACGATGGACTTCCGGAAAAGAAGGTGCACCTTGTGGTATGAGTAGTACCTATCAAATCTCTTAAACTTTCTTGGTCTGGGGTATTACAATCACCCCCCGTTAGACTCGCGACGTCCTCGTCGCGCTTGATCCATCTGAGGATCTGTTGCCAGGCGTTGGGATTCTAGAGGTGGCTCCTACGAGTTCAAGAGGTGGCTCCCGTCCTATGGCGTAGCACTTTGTCCCGCATAGCACTTAGTTCCCGAATTCCGACTGGCGAACGTCTCTGATACCATTTGTAACGACCCGGGTCCCACTAACGGGCTGTCCTGGCCGTTAGATCGACGACGCATCGTCCTCACCGTACCAACATGGGTCTTTTCAAAGATGCTTTGTCCTCACTCGCACGCTCCCGAGAAAACTTCCTGTGGGGTCACCCATCATAGAATTGCTCCAAGCCAAGCACGCTTAACCTGGAGTTTCCAACGATGGACTCCCGTAAAAGAAGGTGCACCTTGTGCAGTATGAGTAGTACCTATCAAATCTCTTAAACTTTCTTGGTCGGGGTATTACAATCACCCCCCGTTAGACTCGCGACGTCCTCGTCGCGCTTGATCCATCTGAGGATCCGTTGCCAGGCGTTGGGATTCTAGAGGTGGCTCCTACGAGTTCAAGAGGTGGCTCCCGTCCTATGGCGTAGCACTTTGTCCCGCATAGCACTTAGTTCCCGAATTCCGACTGGCGAACGTCTCTGATACCATTTGTAACGACCCGGGTCCCACTAACGGGCTGTCCTGGCCGTTAGATCGACGACGTACTGTCCTCACTGTACCAACATGGGTCTTTTCAGCATGCTTTGTCCTCACTCGCACGCTCCCCGAGAAAACTTCCCAGGGGGGTCACCCATCATAGAATTGCTCCAAGCCAAGCACGCTTAACTGTGGAGTTTCCAACGATGGACTCCCAGAAAAGAAGGTGCACCTTGTGGTATGAGTAGTACCTATCAAATCTCTTAAACTTTCTTGGTCTGGGGTATTACACTATGTCACCTAGTGACAATATTTTATAGTCATATTTCATGATCAGAATCAAAATATCCAAAGATCTCCAATTGGTCTGATTTTCCTGAATGTGATCATGTAATCCTTTGTTCTCTATAGATACAGAGTAACCTAATGACTGCTTTCCAAATTTCTAAAGTTAAATAAATATCTGCCTAACATTCCAACAATGAATGCTATATCCGGATGTGAAAATCTGAGTATACATTAAATTCTCAATTGCTAAAGCATAGGGAATTTAATGTATTTTCTTTTTCTTTAAATTTATCATTGAGGCATTAATTGAGACTAAAGTCATCTCGCTTAATTGTAAGGGTATCACTTGATTATCATATATGCATTTCAAATCTTTTAAGAACCTTATCGATACAACTCTTTTGTGATAATCCAAAAATATATCAAGAACAATTCTTGTGTATCTATATTCTTAATACAAAAGAGGTATCACCAAGATTTTTCATTTCAAAATTCCATGACAGAATTCTCTTGGTTTCACTCAATAAGTTTATATCATTGTAGATAAGTAGTATGTCATCGACATACAATACCAAAAATATTTTTACTTCCATTGAATTTGTGATATCCACAATCATCAACTGAATTAATCTCATAACCAAATGAGATAATTATTTAATAAAATTTGTGATACCACTTCGGGAAACCAGCTTGAAGCCATAAATGATTTTCTTTAATTTGTAAACCATATAATCTACTTTAAGATCAAAATGTGTCTTAGATGTCATAATTATCCTAAAAGAGTTTTTATAGAAATCGGAGAAAAAATTTCTTTATGCATGGCATCAATTCACTCTTTAGAATTATTCATTTGCATGGCTTGATTGATCGGTTCTTCTTTCGTCAATCCATGACATCCTTATTTTTTGGAGAAAGACTATAAAGTCATCCAAAATTATCTTTCTCCTTTTTTAAATAGTGAATTTCCTTAATGACATTTGTTCTTGAGGTTATTGAGTTTGTTCTGCTGGAACAATCTCTTGATTATGTATGGGAGATTTTGTAATATTGTCTGATCCGAAATTACTTCTTGAATAAGAGCTGGAGCAAGAATTCGTCCCTTCATTGTCAATTGTAACAGAAGGAATATATACATATTCTTCATCCAAGACAAAATCATTAACATTATAACCTTATCTCTCCCACAAACTCTACATCCTCAAGAAATCAAACATTTATTTTTTGGAAATTGACCTATTAGTGGGATCTTTAAAAAATTTGTAACCCATTACTTGAAACTTTGTTGAGAATGAAGCCGCAATCTTTAGTGCTTTTATCTAGAGAGATTCTACTATAATGTGGGACGATTTCATATTTCTCTAGAAATTTAGTAAAAGGCCCTAGACGTTGGACGTTATTCTCATGATCTATCATATCTGCCATGGTATTCACCACCACAGTCAGATTTAAGGTGTTTTATTCTTTTGTAGAGTTGATTTTCAACTTCAGCCTTATAAGCCTTGAACTCGTCCAGTGATTGGGATTTCTCATGAATGAGATACAAGTAACCATAACGGGAATAATCATCTATGAACGTAATAAATGACTGTTGATCATTCCAAGAAACCGAAGGGAATGACTGATAGATATCCATATGAATTAGTTCTAAGATATCCGAAATCCTACTGGCACCTAATCTTCTTATATTTGTTTCTTTTCCCTTAGCGTAATTTACACAAAACACTTAAGTTTGAAAAAGCAAGGGAAACAAGAATTCCTTTCAACATAAGTTTTTTTAAAAAAACTGAACTGAAAATTTTGAAAATCAACCGAATAATTTTCAAATTTAACGAGAATAAATCCTGATTGCTAAATTCAAAAATAACGAAATTATCATAAAAACGAAATTAAAATTTCGATTATCAATTATTCAACATGAAATTAGGTCCGATACCACTTGTTGAAACTTTTCATGAAACTTAAACTTTATAAACTTGCCAAAATTTTCATGTCAAACCATCAAGAAACTTAAATTAACATGGAACGTACCTCGATCCATTGATTTCAGACTTGAATAATTAATCTTGAATCTTGATCTTTAAATTTTTAATTTGATTGCTCCAAACATTCTTCTTGATTCTTTATTGTGGGTTTGTGGATCTTCTTCTTCAATATACTTTCTCTTGTATTCTTGTGTTCATGGGATGAGACAAAGAATGAGAAACACCCATATGAATTGGAGACTATAACCCAATATATAGTTCCATATGTATTCGGTCCATCGTTAAATATAAACCCTAATACATCGGTCTCTACACATAATCCAACCCACACTTTATATAGATGCCCAAATCCCAATTACTTAATTCTTTATTAAATCACATTAATTTTGAGCTTAACTTTAAGATAGCATTTATACACATTTAATTACATATGTCGACCTACATGGTAAATTAAATAATTTCTCAACGATTGGTTGTTTTGAAGAGGTCATGAAGAAGTCAAAAAATGAAAGTCAAAGAAATTGGAACTTTTTCGCTCGCTAGTCACATGAGGACTACTCGAGCGGTTTTAGCAGTGGCCTAACCGCTCTCTATCAGCAAGTTCACGGCTCGAGGATTGATAACATTTGGTGTGACCATGTTTCACGATTTTATCAAAAAAAGAAAATTCACTCCCATTCTATCTAAAATACTTAAATTATTGTTCGGCCTGGACTTCAATATATGTTTGACTATTCATTGTATTCAATACATACATACATACATACATAGGGAATTATTCTTATTATTTAATATTTCTTATTCTTGTTTTGGTATAAGAAAAATGTTATCAGAGAAATGCTTGATTTTTTGTGATGGCAAATATGAAATATGATATTCCATTTTTGGATCACAGTACAAGATTTCTCTATGGAAAGTGAGGATGCTCGTGCAGATAGACTTGGATAATGCACTGTTGGGATTTGATAAGATACTTTCAACTTAAACACAAGAAGAAAAACAATGTAAGGATCGAAAGACAGTATCTCAAATTCACCAGCATCTATCAAACCAAATTTTTTTTGGACATCTTAAAGAAGAAAAACACCATTACATTATCGTTAAAATTGGATCATGCATGACGGAAGTTCAGCCAGTAAGTTACATTTGAAGCAGCGCCTATATTCTCATCGCATGGTGGAAGGTACGTCTATATAAAATAGCTTAATCATCTTTAAGGAAATTGTCGCTGATCTAGAGACCATGGATGTCAAGTACGATGAACAAGATTTAGAGTTGATTTTATTGTGTTCGATGCCCTCTTCAATTATGATTTTTAGATATACTATTTGATATAGTCATGACACTCTTACTATGGATGAAATATATGATGCTCTATTCTCTTAGGAGAAGATGAAACAACTTGTGATTGGATTTGAGGTTGGGGCAGAGGTCCTCGTGGGAAAACATAAGACAAGAATTTTGGTGGTAATATGTGGGGTAGATCGAAGCTTAAAAACAAAGACAAAATTTGTAATTAGTACGAGAAAAATGGCACATCAAAGCTCACTTATATAAATTGCAGAATAAGAATAAATTAATCGATGCAAATCAGAAGGTAAATCAACCAGAAAATTTAGGTGAAATCAATATTGCAGAAGATGGCCATAGTGATGGCGAACTTCTAATTATTTCTGATGGCAGTTTCAGACCTCGTGAGGATTGGATTATTGATTCAACTTCCTCGTTTCATATGTATCCTAATCGGGATTTATTTTAAACATATGAAACAATTTTCAAAGGTGTTATGATAATGAGAAATAATGTGCCTTGTAAGATAGCTAGTATTGGAATAGTCAGAATTAAGATGTTTAATGGGACTGTTAGGACACTTGGTGATGTAAGGCATGTTTCAGATCTAAAGAAAAATCATATATCTTTGAGTAATCTTGATTCAAAAGGATACAAGTACACTGGAAAATATAAAGTTATGAAGGTTAGCAAAGGTACACTAGTTGTGATGAATGAACAGAGAGGGCTTGCTCAGTTATATGTCTTTTAAGGTTCTACAATCGCAGGTGATGCAGTTGTCACATGTGTATAGGTTTAAGGAAATTTATTATTATTCAGGTTTTTTAGTCTATATTACAAAGGAAACTTTGTCAAAATTTTTATAAAATTACGTCAAAATCAAAGCAGGTTAAAGTTGCATTGGTGGTGGGTTCGGTACTTACTTGGTATCTACTATCAGCACATGGCACATGTCGGGTTCACTTGGATGATTCGGGGACGGGTCGTGTCGATTCACTAAAGGCATTTACAACACGAAGGGAACACTTGATTGCATACATTCTAATCATTGGGGACCATCTAGGGTGCCTTCCAAAGAAGGTGCTTATTATATGATGATTATTACAGATGATTTTTCCATAAAAGTCAAAAAGTGATGTGTTTACTACATTCAACGAATGGAAGACCATAATTGAGAAGTAGATAGGAAAGTGATAAAACATCTTCGCATTGATAATAATCTAGAGTTTTCTTGAAATGAATTTAATAGGTTCTACAACTTACGAGGAATTTTGAGGCACTTCATAGTTGGTAATACTCCGCAGCAAAATAGTGTGGCAGAGAGAATGAATAGGATTTTGATGTAGAAAGGATGTTTTATGCTTTCCAATGTTGGTTTACCCAAGTCATTTTGGGATAACGTTGTTTCTTCAACTTGTTTTTAATTAATCATTCACCCATAACTACTATTGATAAAAATACTCCAAAAGAGATATGGTTTGGTATTCCTATTAATTACTCGTATTTGAAGATATATGGATATCTTGCTTATGCACATGTTGATAATGGAAAATTGGAATGTAGATCTAGAAAGTGTATGTGATATAAGTCAAGTTGTCTAAAAATTATTAAAGTCGGTAGAGATGTTATCTTTGATGAAAGTGCTTTACTTTTTCAAATTCTACCAATACAAATCAACAGAAATTAAACATATAGGTGAAGTTTGAGATTGGGGTAGGGCCTATACCAGAGTCAACATCTCAATCTAGCTTAGCGGTAGTGTGGCTTTGTTGCCGCCACTAGTGACATCATAGCTTTCTATTCTTAAAGACAGATCGAAAAGAGATATTAGAACTCAACAAAGATAAACTGATGAAGATTTGGTTGCTTATGCTTTGAATGTGGCTCAAGGAATTGATTCCAGTAAAGAACCTTCTACTTACTCAAAGGTAGCTAGTTGTGATGATTCTGGTAGATGGATCATTGCTATGCAAGAGGAGATGAATCATTTCATAAAAATAGGACATGGGATTTAGTGAAATTGTCTAAGGATAAGAAAGTTGTTTGTTATAGAGGGGTGTTCAAAAGGAAAGAAGGTACAATATGAGTTGAAGAATCCAAATGGTATACAGATTCCAGGTGTATATTTTACTAATGTATTTTCTCCAGTTGTAAAGAAAAATTCGATTCGAGCTGTCCTTGGTAATGTCGTCAAGCATGATTTTGAGCTTGAGCACTCGGATATTAAGAAAACATTTTTACATGAAGAATTTGATGAGGACATCCATATGCAATGACCAGAGGGTTTTATGGTTAAGGAAAGAAAAACTTAGTATGCTTGCTGAAAAAGTCTCTCTATGGCCTGAAACACTATCCTAGATAGTGGTATAAAAGGTTTGACTCATTTATGAGTACTCATGACTTCAAGAAAAGCATTACTTTAGGAAGTGTGATGATCAATAGTTTGTATACCTGCTCTTATATGATGATGATATGCTGATAGCAACCATGGATTAAAGAGAGATAAGAAAGTTGAAAGCCCAGCTTAATGAAAAATTTTATAGGAAAGACTTAGGAACAATAAAGAAGATACTTGGAATGGAAATTGTAGAAGATAAGAAGACACGTAAATTACATCTAAATTAGAAAGAACACATTGAGAAAGTTTTTTACAAGTTCAATATATTGAATGCTTAAGCATTTAATACTTCTTTAGCTGCTAACTTTAGACTTTCATCTACTTTATGTCCACAAATAGATGAAACGGGAGATTATATTTTATGAGTTCCATATTCTAGTGCAACGGGATCTCTCATGAATGGTATGGTTTATTCACGTCCAGCGTTATCATATATAGTCACTAGATACATAGCAAATCCTGGTGAAGAATATTGAAAAGTAGTTTGTGAATTTGCAGATCCCTGCGCTGCTCTACTAATATTTGTTTACATTTTGGAAGAAATACAGATATAATTATTGGGTATATTGATTCTCACTTTGCTAGAAATCTTGATAAGAAAAGATCGCTTACATGGTATTTTTTACTATTGGTTGTGTGCTATCAATTGAAAAGCTACTTTATACACTACAGTTACATTTTCTACTACCAGGCTAAGTACATGGCTATACAAATATTGTAAGGAAGCTATTTTGTTGAAGTTACTAATTGGTGAATTCAGTGAAGACATGCAAATTACTATAGTCTTTTGTCATTTTCTCACAAATAATTAGAAGTTTCATGAGAGAACGAAATACATTGATGTGAGGTATCATTTTGTGGATGATGTTATTGTTAATAGTGATATTGTTGCGAGTAAAGTTGGTACACAAGATAATCTTGTCCATATAATGACCAAGTCTCTCCATGTGGCCAAGATTGAGCATTGTTTGGAGTTGGTATTTGTTGCTAAATTTGCCCTTAGGGGCATTTGTGGAAAAGGTGGAAAGTTGTTTGTTGAATTGTGGAGTTTTATTCCTTGCATTTGAATTAGTGTCAAGTTGGAGATTTGTTAGAGTATGATATAAATTTTGTTGGGATTGGTAGTTTGTTTTAAAGAGGTCTTGAAGAAGTCAAAAGATAGACTAGGGAAAAAAATCGGCATTTTTCCTCTCACTAGCCACACGAGGACTACTCGAGCAGCTTTTAGCAGTGGCCACACCCCTCAAGCGGCATGGCATTTGGTTCGACCTTATTTTGCGATTTTATTAGTTTTTTATTCCCAATCTATCTAAAACACTTCAACTAATATTCGGACTAGACTCCAATATATGTTTGACTATTTATTGTATAATATATATTGATAGAAACAGCAATTCTTTTAATCAATTTTGACATAGTGAATTATTCTCCTCCCTGTCCGTGGTTTTTTCCCAAATTGGATTTTCAAGTAAATCATGTGTTTTTGTTGTTATTATTTCATATTGCCTATTCTCGTTTTAATATAACAATAAGAATTGCCAAAAGAAATAAAAGGCAATGGCAGCCTTCAGAGTCACCGTTAACCTTTTTATTGCTGCAAATATCTTGAATTGTTGTTAACCTATTCTTATACATTGATTTAGATGATTATCCTTCAAATGGCCCTCATGAAGTTATCAATTAAAGAAATTATACAACAAATTGTTCGTTGAAATTTTTCTAAGCGTACAGAATCTTTAACAATTAATATTTAAAAGTGATTTTAGAGTATCGTTCCTAAGAGAATTATATTCTAATTTGAATTTTATCAATTTGCTATCAAATACAAATAAGACAAACACAATTGATGAGGCGAGTGCTATATTACTAATTAATTACTATACTAAATACTAACTAAATGCACGTGAAGATGACTTTGGAGAAGTTATATGTGAGGAAAGCGCGTCAAGAATCCGACTCCATTATTAATCTCCCGTTCTAATTCTCAACGTCTATCTTTTAATCTAAGTGTTGTATAGATTGAAAAATGCTAATCTTATTTTATTCAACAAATTCTCTCGAGCAAGGTTAAACATATTTCTAAATAAGACTTGAAATATCACTATCCCATATTCGAATACCAAGAAATGCATTATATTACAAGATTATCTATTATGTTCTCATAAGGCATAAAAAAATTATTCCTAACGTCTATAGGACCTTATGCTGATTATCAAAATGCAATAGACATATTTCTTACATTTTGAAAACAAAACGAGCCATTTAAATATCGAAATGGTGATCAAGCATTCAAATATTCGTTGTAAATGTGATAACAATCAATCAACACAATTCATATTTAAAAGAAGAAATATTGAATTAAAAAATGATTAATTACGATTTACATCATCATCCCAACAATTAATGAATGTAGCCTAGCATGCTAATTATACCCAAAAAAAAAAAAAGTGTTAAATATTCGTCACCGGGAAAATATATCTACGAAGATGAGATAAGAAATCAATTTTTCGTCCCTTAAATTCCTTCAATTGAATATTCAACTAGCTTCTGATTTTTCCTTTCTTTTGATCTTCAATGCTGAGAAACATCTTCAAGCTTTTGATTTTTATTTCCTTATAACCCTTCCTTACTTTCTTCTCATATGAAGAATCTTAAATTTTGACTTAATTTCAAAGTAGGTTAAAACGTGAGCCAATTACTTTCCATGAAGAGGTTAAAATAATAAAGGAAACAATATATTTTTGCTAGAGTTGATCCATGTGATTGCATGGTATACCAAGTTGTGATTGCAACACTTCGTTCAGTTGTTCACCTCTTATTTGTCTCTTCTTGTTGCGATAACTACGGGGTTTGTGCTTTGATATTGCAATGCACAACCCACTTCCCCTGTTTACATTTTGGTCCTCATTTTTTGGTTTCCATTCAGCTCTAGCCCTTCTTAATCGTAATTTAAACCCTTCATCTTTTAATTTAGGTCAGTTTGGTCTCCATCTGGTATTTATGTACAAAGCACATCCTTTTCACCCACTTTTCGTTCCTTTCTTCAAAAGCCATCCAACATCTAGTTTTTCGTAAACAAACAATATAAGTACTAATTCTCCAAAAGCGTTCCCTAATATCCACTTTCGACAGCATAAATAAGTATAAGAATTACACTTATCAATAGTATTTTAGGCTGAATAGCGTTGAACACATAAGTAAGAATGAAAGATAAAATTCGATCTGATATATTGTTCACATGGCCTTTACACGATTTTATCTAGGCAGTCTTCTAGAGTGCTCGAAATATCCAGTTAGAGAACAAATTTATTCTTAAATATTGTTCACATGGTCCCATTTTCTCCTTATGAAAAGAGGGAATAATTCTTCCAAATCCATTCTATTTTACAATATTTAGTGCCGATAATATGCCATTGACTTCTTAAAGCAAAACAAACGACACGATTTGAAAATCAACCATTTTGTCCAGACATTTGTACCCTTAGAAGATGACTGCTACACCAGTGGGTATAGTAAGCGAAATTGTACGAAAAGAAAAGAAAGGATATGAAATATCCATAACAAATCCATCGAATGGACGTCAAGTGATTGATATTATCCCTCCAAGACCAGAACTTCTTGTTTCAGAGGGTGAAACGATTGAGTACTTTTGTCCTTGTTCTATAATGGAAGTAGTAAGGTTATCTCCAACCCTGTACCAAAATTTGCACCTTTTTATACCAAATATTGCACCAAACTAAAAAAAATCTCCAACCTATTACGTCAAAAATTGTACCAAATAAGTAGTGTTAAATAATTTTCTTCATTTTTTTTTAATTCTTAACAATTTATTTATCTCAAAAATTGTTAATTTATTTATTTCATTACTACATATATTATTAATTACATTTTGTTTTAAAAAATATTGAATTCATTAACAAATTTAAAAAATGTACTACAATCGATAAAAATACAACAACTAAGAAAATATTAAATCATAATATTAAAAAAGATTGTAATATGTTTCGAATCGTTATATCATAATATTACGAGGTCGTAATAGTAATCACATTTAATTATTTTTTATTAAATGATTAAAATTTATTACAAATGTAAGTAGTAGTAGTAGTAGCAACAGCAATAGTAGTATAATTAAATTTAGAATTAAAATTTATTGTATAACAAAATGGACAAATATACCCTTTACAAAAATTGGTGCAAAGTGGATGAGAAGGATAAAGAGGTATTTAACCATTTTGGTGCAAAGTGGTGCAATAGGTTGGAGGAGATTTGCACAAAAAAATTGATGCAATTTGGTGAGTTGTGGTGCAATGAGGATGGGTTGGAGATGCTCTATGTGATAGTTTTATACTTCTAAGTTGATTTAATTTATTTGGAAGTTCTCTTATTCCTCCTCTTGTAATTTTGAGTGTAAAGCATGTCTCTATCCTTTGTGCTTAATATATAATATCAGTAGATGTTGCATTGGTAGCGGACCAAGGAGTCTAGGAAGCACAAGTTAAATTTATTAAGCCAACAAGAAACAACAAATCATTAATTTTCCAAAAAGGTAACATGAAGTAGTGAGATGAATCATTGAATTTAATCCTTCTCGGAATTTCAAACATGTGTAGAGATATGATGATTTTTTAAATAATGGTTAAATTAAAAACTATCTTGGTGAAAATATGCCGATGTTGGAAAAATATTTGTGATGGAAAACTTGGTCAAACTGTGGGAGTCTGTTATTATAATATGATGGCTAAAGCTACATCGTAGCCGTGTCAGCAATCCTTGGTCCAGTTGCAGAGAAACAAGAAAGTTCATTCCTAGATGCAAAAGAGGAATATGGATCGAAACTTGAGATATTTGGTCATTGTCCTGCATGTACTAAAGTAGCATGGCACTCTCTTTTGAAATAAAGACTTAATGAAAGTAAACGTGTTCGTTAAATGATACGTTTTATTCTAATGACATCGGTTGCCACAAATTCTTAATTAAGTGAAGGATATAAATATTCATATAAAAAATAAAAAGAACTATGAAAAATACTCAACAAATATTTAGACCCAACATGCGGAATTATACAATTAAAAGTAACAACTCACTATTTAATTGTTTCTAGATGGTTAATCAATCACAGCAGTTTATCCTATGTCGAATTACAACAATTTGTAATATGAAAGTAATAAAGAAAACCAAATTGATCAAGAAGAAACCTCAACCGAGTAAAAATTTCGAGTACTTTACCGGTCAGTAATTCACTATAAATCGAAGCAAACTTACAGTACAGTCGAGACCCGTTTGCTAGGTAAAACTTGTGACCCAATTCCTGTAGTCTCACTTGAACCTATAGGAGGTATGCTCTTTCAATATAAATCCCAACACTAGGTTTATATCTCAGTCCTCTAGATTGCGTGCTTCTATGATGCCAGATTCCGACTCCAGAAACCTCAACTTAGTCCTCCTGAATTTGTGCTTCTGTAACAGATCCCGATCCCTAATATCAATTTATCTCTAGTGGATTAAATGAAGAACCCATCGTTCTTAGGGTCAGTGTTTGATCAACGATATTTATGTGTTCTGATCTGTGGTTTAAAGTGAAACAATATGGCTCGATCAAAAATCAAAGTTTGGATTAATTTGTGGCTCAAATAATATGGTAGTTGATTCTTGGAATCAATAAACATGTTTTGAATCTTTATAGGAAAAATCTCTATAGAAAAATATTAGTCAGCACACTTTTGGATGTTTCATAGTATGTATATTTACAATGGTAGTGTTTGGGATGAAAAGGAACTCAAAATCAACTTGAAAATCGAATATTACTGTTCCTCGGATGACCATATCACTCATGCACAAATCCAGCAACACGTGAGCGATAGCTGAGCAATTATCGGTATTTTTATCCTAACATTCTCTTCCAATATTCGATTGAGGTAATCCAAAATGTGGTGGAAATATATCTCAATGGACTACAGTTATTCTAGAAATAGCATTCTCTAAATTCGAATGTTTTCTATGTGAAGAATGTACTGAAAGTTGTGATTGAGAATTTGGAACATAACTTGTGCAGCTCTTTAATACTCTTTAGACTTCTAATTAAATTTCAATGATCATATGTGTTCTTCTTGGACATCTTGGACTCATTCAAAACCTATAGTGCCAATTCTTAACTATTTTCCTATAATTAGGACTATATAACTCATGTTTTGACTTTGATTATAATTTGATAAATTCCTAACACACAATTCAGTTAGAACATGATTTTGACTAAGAAAATTGTCAATTACAAATTTAGATATTGTCAATTATATTTTGGACTAAAAGAGTTGGAAGCCCGTGAAGGATATTTAGAGTTGTTTGGGGTGAGCTCAAGAAAGAACTATAACAGGAATTTTAGAAACTGTTTTCAATTATATTCCTTATCCAGAAAGTGTACAGACAAAATCCTTTAACTAGCAGCTCACTATTCTAGTATTTGACTTCTCTACTTTCTAAGAGACTCATCGAGCTACACAAAATACATGATCCATGACAATCAAAATTTTAAGATAAACTTGATAGAAAACTAAAAAAATAAAATGAATTACATATCCAAGAAGCCAAAGTTGAGGCTTTCTTAGAAAAGTAACTCAGTTTTTGAAGGAAAACAAAAAGGAAAAGAACAAAACAAAACAACGGATCCTATATTATAAAAACAGTGTTCACATAGTTCCCGCTAGTGTTAGGAATCGTTGACAAATAATAATATGATGAGTAAAGAGTACCGTCCCATAATGAATTAGCTTTAAGTTAAAATCTATCAATTTTTTTATCAAGTTCAATTTTAACCGACAAAAGAGATGATTTAGTTTATGTTGGAAATTTACTTAATCATGCACAGTGGAAATAAAACAATTTTCAATTCCCAAACGAGGATCTGCAATGTGTTTAGATAGAAACTGTGATGAGAATGATACCTTTGACGAATTCCACAAACTCTTTTGCTTTTTCTTGAATTCCAATGATCACGATCTGCAATCCAAGCTGTCCAATTGTCCAGCCTCCAATGGTGATCCACACAGAGAACAAGAATGACGGCTAGAGTTTTCTTTTCTTGTGCTAGCAAGAATCATAATAAAATCCATCATGTTTTCAAACCCTAGTAGTTTATTAATATAAGTCCAAATGGGCTCGACCCATCTATTAAACTTAACCCGATCCAATATTTAATTAATCAAATTAATTAAATTTGGTCCATGAATTAATTAATCCAATTAATTAATTTGGGCCTATTAATAAACAACTCAATTAATTAATTATCCAACACTTATCAATTAATTAATTGGTAAATCTCATTTTTCTGATTCTCTTTTGTATGTGACCCATTAGGTTCCCGATCACGATGCCGAACGACGTGAATTATTATTTTGATCTAATCAAAATCGATAAATTAAAATGCCCCTTTTTAATTTATCACTAATTCACTTTCGTTGTCCCAGATTGACATCTAGCAATGTATCAGGGCAATACATGTGACGGGAAATATCACGTAGCATGACAAAACCAAACTTGTTCATTTACCGTGAAACTATAATCCTTTCGTCAATATGATCCGATCAATTATGAGATATGGATATGTGTCAATCTCAATTATCGATCATATCTTTTATCCCACTGTTAAGTCAATGTACGTCGAAAACTCTTTTCCGACTTATGAGTTCACCTTGGCCAAGGATTTCATTATCAACTTAACTGGATAAAATGTAGATCATAATCTCTTACTATCTATGAGTGACTAATCCTCTATTGATCATTCACAACCTTCATATGATTCTTGACATACCCGAACAATGTGTATTAGCGACCCTTGATAGAGCAACATCCAACACCACCAAAGTATGTCTGCCCTCATATAAGGTACTATGATGACCTCAAATCAAAGGACCAATTCCACTACCGAACGTTAGAGATTAACCACTAACACTTAGATAGTTATCCATGTGGAATCTCTCAGTGGGTCTCCAATGTTTTGTTCTATAACAAAACATCCACGTGTTCATTCAAATGTCACCACACTTTAGCTTGCGAGATCAGCTACTTACTTCACAAGTAAGAATGCCACACGCGATAGTCTATCCGTAATAACGATATCCGTATCTCGTTATTACTTCGACCACGGACGATTTAAGATTCAGTCATATGTAATTTGTATCTCACAATCACAACTCCTTGTGATTAACAAATCACCAAGACTTAAATCTACGGATTCTATTATTTAATTTATTAGAATATTAATTCAATTAAATAATAGATATTGCCATATATATGCATTGATTATATATATTCAAAGTGTTTATGTCCAAAGTTGATTGGACCTAGGGCATAACACTTACAGTTTATATCTAAATTATCAACCTATCTATCAAATATTATTTTTAACTAAATATACAAATGAATGTGTTAGAATTCTGAATCCACTTATTATTATCATTTTTCAATTCTCGACCTATATAATTTAGCATGATTTATATACATATGACAATCGATAATCCAATGTTATTTAATTTTCTCTCTCAAGATAAGTTAAACATATTCTAAGCATGACATGATCATATTCCTAGTCCAAACTAATATGCAAAGCAACGCATTCAATTACATAATTATTTATATAATTGCACATGTCATACATGTTATTCCTAAAATCTATTGCCCGAGTGTTCAAATTGCTAAATTTTAACCTATTGTGAGCCTCTTTCACTATAATAAACAACTAATTACCTAATTGATGATATAGAGATTAAATAATCCAACAAATCATACAAGATCAATGAAGAATACAAATTAATTAAATTACTTGGTCTTTGAATTAAAAATAATCAAATAATAAGGTTCATCTTCCTCCAATACAAAGGAAATCTATCCTAACATGATTCTAATGATAAAAAACAAGAAGAATGAAAAAGTATCACTCGAAATTTATAAATATAGGAAAGAGATGTGAAATCTAAATCTTGTACTTGATCGTCAATCCCAAGATTTGATTCTTTAAGTTCTTGATATTTGTTGATTCCATTCCTTTATAGATTTGTTCTCATTTCCAACTTATATTAAATTTGCCCCTCATTTCTTGATAAATTTTATAATATGAATGGATTTGAGAGGTGAAAAAGAGATTGCCTAATGTGTAGCTCATGTTCTATACTTATAGCCGTCGAAAATAAGGCCAAGACCACATCTAAATTGGTTTCCAAATAGAGTTTTGATTGTAGAAGGAAATTATTCGCGTGCTCAGAATTTGTACCATGTGCATGCATGGTACATTTCATTGTGTTCACATGGCATAAGGAATTTGCTCGTAGGATTGCCAAAATGAGTCCTTGTGTGCGCGTGCATGGTTTTGTCATTGGCAACTGTAAGTGTATTTGTCATATCTTTTTCTCCAATATTTCAGCGAAGCGATTCAAAGTGTGCTGGAAAGCTAACTTAAAGGGATACAATTATTCTGGAAAGACCAATTTTCTAATTTAAATGTTTGGTATGCAAAAAATAGGTCTCAAAATGATGATGAAAATATAAATCATAAGTTTTTTGGTTGAGAATTGATTTGTGAAAATAATTTGACTATATTTTACTCATTTGACTTTCAATTGCATCCAATTGATCCTACATGATCTTTAATCATGTTTTATGGTTTGAATCATCTATTAGATATTTGTACTTTCATTCCCAAACTTTGAACTTTTTCAATTTAACCAATTTTTCATTCCTTTCATTCAATTTCAATTCAATCACCGAGTTTTGCCTAACAAATGATAATTACAAGAGATTAGGCTATATTTTATTCAAATTAATACAAAATATCATAATCTAATGACTTAGATAAGTGTACAATATACACTTATCAAACACCCTAAAACTTGAACATTTCCGTGTCTTCAAACGAAACTATAGCATATCTCAACAAACAAGCATGCACTGCTAATGACCTAATTGTTGGCTAGTCAATCAAATAATGCAATAACATTTAGTTAGATAACATGCCTTTTGTCGTATGATTGAATTCATTGTATTAAATTTATGAACAATTTCAAAATCACAATAAAGAAATCAATTTCTACTCATCCAATGCAAAATTGATGTGTCTGTGTGTGTGTGTGTGTTTGTGTTTGTGCATGTGCATGTGCATGTGCATGTGCGTGTGCGTGTGCATGTGCGTGTGAAGAATTAAGTAAAACATCATAATTCATAAGTTGCTTCATTTTACCATTAATGGTTATATATATTATTTGTTCACTCTTGAGAGACAAGCCCAAACTTATTCTTTTAACTTTCATTCCAAATGTGTGATCTAAAATTGAAGTATATGCTAATCCTTACCCTCTCTACCTCGGGAATAAATCTCACTAATTACAAGTCAATATCTTAACAAATAAGGATTATCCTTTATTTTTATTGCTTCAACTTTAAGAATCAACAAAGCTAATAATCCATTGTCGAAGGTCTAATCTCTCAAGTAAGTGTTTGGGTTTAATCAAGACACAATACACCAATTTATTTCAGATTTTGATGTACATATTCTGTTTCGTGCACTAGCTTCATCCCTTTTTTGAGTTTTCTTTTTAGATTTTCAAGAAGTGTCCTCGTTGGGATTTTTTATAGGGTAACTCTACAACATGGTAGTTTTTTTTTTTACCTTTTTTATGCAATAATTAGTGTAGTGCTCTTTATTAGACACTCATTCTTAAAAAAAGATCTCTAATTTCAGATTTTAACATAATTTTCATCTTATTGGCATTAGACAATCCATATAAAAATTTGCACTCATAAAATCCTAATTCATCTCCAAATCTTCCTACAATAATTCTATCACCCCCAAATTATCATATAAAATTGGTTTAATAATGTATATTGACGTAATTTTTTGGGTTTGGTATCTAAGGTTCTTGTTAACCCTCGAAAGATAGCCAACAAGGAGCCGTCATCCGTCATTTTCTCAAAAAGACCAAACTGTCCCAAGATTTGAAAAGAAATCAATAAATACCCCCTCATTTGAAGAAGAAGGGGGTGCAATTCAAGTATTTCGCTCCTAAATAGCTATTTCCCATCTTACTTTAGTTTAAGCATCAAGACTAGTGAGTTTAGGAAGTAAGAGTCAAAGTTAGGTGAGATGATTTGTTGATTGTATTTGTATTATCTATATATTGTAATTGTTTAATCAATAGTTGATCATATTTGTATCATCAACAAATTGACTGCATCGGTGGGAAAAATTTAACAAAGTACCCCACAAAGCTCAATTATATTCAATGAATCCTTAGCAAATCGTAAAAAAATAAATCCTACAGGAGAAAATTCGGAATGAAAATTATCACCAAAGAATAGAATCAAAGGATACAGCAATGATGAGCTTTTGAATAGTCATGCTAATCTGAAATGACAATGGGAGAAGACGCCAACAAAATTGCAAATTAATATTTTACGTGCTCAACGCTGTCGCTTGAAGAAGAAGGCATCTACCACCAAAACAATCCAAGAAATGGTAGAAAGCCTAAAGGTACAAATAGTAGAGAATTTATATATGTTTGCAAAAGTTAAAAATCCGAGAGGAATATAGCAAGATAATTCAGGAAAAAATAGAAAAAAAGCATGCTACTAGCTCCTTTGGTGAGAAGAGCATCAGTTTGCAGACTTTGAAAACTGATGATAATATGATGGAAATGAGGATGAAGGAGTGGTACGAGGATAAGTCCACGATAGGAAGTTCTATACATGAATTAAGCTTTTATGATAGAAGATCAACTCAATAATATCATCACAAAGATCGAAGAGCTAAAAACGGTGGTAATACTTCTTATATTACTCTTCGAACTAAAGAGTGCAAAGGTCACATGGTTAGATCATTTGAAATAGATGATGATGATGAGTGCATATCATTTTCCAAGGAAATCAAATAGGTTTCGATCCCACACAATTTTGTTCATCCTATAATGGAAAAGAAATCAAATAGGTGGAATGGAACATCATATGTATCATCTATTTGAGTATATGACATAGATGAAACTGAAAAAGGCAAGTCCCGGCATGAAATTCCAAGGCTTTTACTTAACACTAGATGGATTAGCTAGGATATGGAATAGCAAGTTGCCGCTAGGATCAATCAAAAGTTGGCCACAATTGAAGCAAGCATTTTTGGGAGGTTCACGGGAAAAGATTGAAGGAAAATTACAACCTTACCCATCTAAGGGATAAGGTGGTGGAAACAGACCAAGGGAGGACGAGCCAAAGTCAGTACCAGAAATTGCTTCCAGCTTCCTATCCCCAATAAAGGAAATCAACACCATAATTGGAGGCTCTTATATTGGTGGAAAATACAACGAGTAAACAAAAGAGCTATGCTCACGCTACCAGAAAGCCCGTACAAGAAGTATTCTGGATTCAAGTTAATCTTAAACATGCATATCTTCCAATTACATTTGGTAGTACTAATGAACATGGGGTCATATATCCCATTGCGATGCATTGGTAATGTGAGCTATAATTGCTCGTAACGGATTTAGCCACACGATGGTAGATAATGGCAATTCCGTTAATATTCTATTTGGAAGTGCTTTTGACCAAATGCAAGTTGATCACCCTTAGATGCCAATGGCCGAAACTATATATGGTTTCATTGGGTCAGTTTGATTCCAATGTGACAAATTACGTTGACATTTGAGCTCGATGATGAGCCAGTTGTATTTTAAGGACACAGAGACTTTTTAGTCATGGATAGCCAATCTCCTTACACTATGCCAAAAATGACATTTTGCAACACATGAACGGCAACATTCGTTAGATAAGTGTTGTTAAAGGGGTCAACTGTAACATTTTAATAAGTGAATGTTGCTATTGGGTTAACATAATTGACTTTTGGCAACATTTGATAAGAAAATGTTGCTAATGTCACCTTTCGCAACGTTTTGTATATGTTGCAAAAAATTTATCCTTTTGCAACGTTTATTAGACGTTGCAAAAGAATAAACTTTTTACAACGTTTAATAAACGTTGCAAAAGATAGACCCTTTTGCAACGTTTATTAAACGTTGCAAAAGGTTCATTTTGCAACGTCTAATAAACGTTGAAAAATCTTTTGTAACGTTTATTAAACGTTGCAAACAGTAAGGAGGATTAGGCGGGTTGGGTTGGATCTTGGGCTGATTATTGACTAATAAATATAGGCCCAATAACGAAAGGCCTGGAAGAATCTAACCTAATGGAGTAAACCGGCAGGAGGGAACCTAATTCATGAGTCCCAATTCATTTCCAATTTCAGCGCCTTCATCTCCTTCTTTGACCCCGACTTCGACTCCGACTCCTACTCCGACAAATTGGTGCATGTTCCCAAATGCGACGTCTCAATTAGAAGCTGAAGCACGCGAATCCGACTCCTACTCCATCAATGCTAACACTTTTCCCAATTTTGAGTTTCCAATTAAAAGCTAAAGCGCGCGACTTTGACTCCGACTCCAACTCTGACTCCGACTCCCATCTGTAGCAGAATCAATGTTTGTTCATCTGTGTATTTCATTATGGATTTTTTTCATTTTGGTTAACCTTTTTGATTACGTGGTTTACATTTTTACCGTGTGTGTCGAGGCAAACCTGTTTTCTGGTATTTTGGTTTCTACCATATTAGTTATAAATTACTTGGAGGAGTCGTGAAACTAAATGTCTGTTGATATTGAACTCTTTTGGTATGCTGGAATTGGTTATTGAATAAAGTTGGTTTTATCAAATTTTGACCGATTATTTGAGTGGATTCCACTAGTTGGACAGAAGAGTTCTTTGGATAATCCTGTTCTTTGGATAATGAGTATGGTATAAGGGGATAATGATAAGCATGTGATAAAATCTGGAATGTTTGAGGCTGCATTACATTGTTTGAGAAATTATCTATTTGATGCAACCTAATTGAGCTGTGAATTGCTGCTCTACTGACAAAGTGCACCAAATCTCCATTGGAATAGTTCTAATGGTTAATATAAAACATAGAAAATAAAATTTTCTAAGATTATATAACTAATATGGCAGAAATCCAACACTCCTCTCAAGGTTGCTTAAAACAATTTTATCATGAAACTCATGTATAAGAAGCTGAAATAAAAGTAGAAACTTTGTCAAACGGATCCTAAAATATCTAGCCTTACTATAAGAAATGTCTAGATAAAACTTGTTGATGAAATTGTAGATTAAGTATAATTTGATCCGATAACAAAACTTGTACTTACATTTTAATTTTTATAAATTGTTGCATACATCTTTATACTTAAAGACTTTGCTTGGGGAACTTGAAATGAACTATGTTCATCACTTTGCCATATACGTAGATATATTTGATCACTTGATGAATTTTGGAAATATTGATAGTATAAATAATAATTGATGCTAGTGTGATCGTACAATTCTTTGGAGTAAAAATGACTAAACAGAATTCTTTGGAGTAAACACTCCTTCCATATGCTTTTGAATTCTGGATGCATTCACTGTCTAGCCTCTTTACCCAGTTTTCATTTTCAAGTTGATATCATTGTAGGTATAACTATCCACTTTCCAAAGCATGGGTCATATTTAGACTTTTCCCTTTCTGGGTTTTTAAGATGGGAGGGAAGTTGGGCTCAATATTTAGACTTATAATCGATGGGTTAATTGCACAACTATGAAATATTTGGAGGTCCATTTTTAAAAATCAGGTGTCTTCAATTCTGTTCTTTTTTGTTACTGTTAATGTGTATGTAAGTCTTATAATAAGTCAGAAAACTTAACTTTATGTTAATTCATTTATATCATATTACAGTTATGCAATATTTGATCACTTGATGAATTTTGGAAATATTGATAGTATAAATAATAGTTTGTTGTCCATTTAATTAGAAGTCTTAACTAATATTTTAGGTACAAATTTTTGTTAAAAGAACCTTAAGATTGAAGAAAGGTTCATTTTGTCACTTTTAAGGTTTCATTCATTTGAATCCCCTGTTTTCTCTGTAATTTCCGATATATAAATGAGACCAAACATTTGATTTTATATCAATCAAATCAGCTAACATGTGCAATTATAATTGAAGGACAACGATCAACGATTGCCCTGACTCATTTAAATTTCTGGGTCCGCCACTGCTTATAATGGACAAAGAGTGGCTGAACTTATCAAGGTTATAATTGAAACTAATCTTATAAATCTAGCTAACTAATAAACAAATAACATATAATGATCATAATGTTTAATTTGTAGATTTTCAGAACAATATAGAGATGGAGCACAGAATTTTGTTGACCGAGCTCGTGAGAATCGCAATTCAGGAATGATAGCATGCCCTTGTGTTAATTGTAGGAATCTAAAACATCATCATCATGATACAGTCTATGAACATTTGGTTATTAATGGCATGGATTCTATATATACAGTTTGGGTATTTCATGGAGAGCAACCAAGTGAATCAAATTTGAAACTTGTAGAAATACCTGAGTCGAGTAGGATGTTTAAGGATTTCTATGCACAACACGATGTAGATCCTGAAAATCATCCTTATGGAAGAGACGAAGAGATTGAAAGTTTAGTTAATGATGCTGAAACTCCTTTATATCCTGGTTGCAAGACGTTTACAAAGATGTCAGCTTCGGTTGCTATGTTTAAGCATAAAGCTTCACATGGGTTATCAGACAATGGTTTTGATGAACTTATAAATCTTGTTCGAGACATGCTGCCAGAGAATAATACACTTCCAAACTCATTTTATGAGATGAAAAAACTTGTCAATACATTTGATCTTGGCTATGAAAAGATACATGCTTGCCTCAACGATTGTTGTCTATATAGAAACGAGCTTGAGCATGCTGAATTATGTCCAAAATGTGGTTGCTCGAGATGGAAAATCAACCAACGAACTAAAAAAATTCAAAAAAATATCCCAGCAAAAGTGTTGCGTTATTTTCCTATAATACCAAAACTTAAGAGGATGTTTGGAATATATGAGATGTCAACACAACTTAGATGACACTCAAGTAATAAAAGTTCAGATGGTAAGATTAGGCATCCCGTTGATTCATTGAGTTGGGAAATGATTAACAGAAGGTGGCCTCATTTTGCATCCGATCCTCGAAATATTAGATTAGGTCTTGCTACTGATGGATTTAATCCTTTCAACGATCTTAGCTCGAGATACAGTTGTTGGCCAGTAATCTTAACTATATATAACTTGCCTCCCTCAATTTGTATGTCAAACGAAAGTTTGATGTTGACTTTATTGATCCCTAGTCCGAAACAACCAGGTAATGACATAGATGTTTATTTGGCACCGCTTGTCGACGACTTATTGTTGTTATGGAGTGATGGGGTTGATATGTATGACACAGTTACAAAGTCTAAGTTCAACTTAAAATGTATTTTGATGTGGACAATACATGATTTCCTTGCATATGGAAATATATCTGGGTGGCCCGTTAAAGGAAAAATTGCATGCCCTATCTGTCGTGAAAATACATGTTCTATATGGTTGAAGCATGGTAGGAAGTTTGCATACGTGGGACATAGAAGATTTCTCGCCTTTGATCATCTGTTTCGCATGAAAAAGAGCTGGTTTAATGGATATGTTGAACATGGTATTAGGCCGAAGATAAAAAACGGTGAAGAGGATTCTATTGAAGTTGAGAAATCACAAATGATTGGGGAAAAAGTGGTAAATGAAAGAGAAAGAAGAATACAACTCCATCTACTGTAACGTGGAAAAAAAAGTCAATATTTTTCGATCTACCATATTGGAAGGTAATTTTTGTAATAGTTCCTTCATTTTTATTTCATACTTGCAATTGTATGTAGTTTTTCATGACTCCATAAATGTTTGATTTGCAGACTTTACTTGTACGTCATAATTTAGATGTGATGCAAGTGGAGAAGAATATTTGTGATAGCATCATAAGTACACTTTTGGATGTCAAAGGAAAATCTAAAGATGGCTTTAACTCTCGTAAAGACATGGAAGAAATGAACATTAGGCATGATTTACATCTTCATAGTATAGGAAATAAATTCTACCTATCAGTTGCTCCTCACACGTTATCTAAAGCAGAAAAACAAATTTTTTTCAGACGGCTTGCTAACTTGAGATTACCTGATGGCTATGGATCTAATATTGGAAATTGCATATCAGTGGAAGAATGTAAGATAGTTGGACTGAAGTCGCATGATTGTCACATTTTAATGCAACAATTGTTATCAATTGCACTTAGAGGACTTCTACCTAAAGGGCCAAGGAACTCCATTTTTAAATTGAGTTCATTTTTCAAGGAAATATGTCAAGGAATTGTAGATAGAAATAAGGTTGAACAATTAGAGGAGGACATTTTTGAAACTTTATGCATGTTAGAAAGGTATTTCCCGCGTTCATTTTTTGATATAATGGTTCATTTGACAATCCATATTAGGAGAGAAGTTCGTCTATGTGGGCCTGTACAATATCGTTGGATGTACCCATTTGAGAGATATATGAAAGTGTTGAAATGGTATGTTATGAATCGTACGTGGCCTGAAGGGTGCATAGCTGAGCGATATGTTGTCGAAGAAAATGCGAAGTTTTGTAGCAAGTACTTAAAACAAGCATCTGAAATAGGCTCTAAGCATGTACACAATGAAGAATATGAGACTGATTTCCTAGTTGCAGGGCGTACAATTTCTAAGGGGAAGGCAATTGTGCTATCTAATGAGATGTTGAAAGTTGCTCATCGCTACGTGTTACTGAATAGTGCAGAAGTTCAACCATACATAGAGTACGTTTATTAAATATCGAATTCCAAAAAAATTTAATACTTCAACGTTGCTTACTTTTTAATCTATTGTATTTACCTTAGGATGCATATGGATGAATTGAAGAGTGTTGATAGACGATTGGAAAAAAATGAGAATTTATTGCGTAAAAAGCATATTGATGCTTTTGCTGCCTGGTTGAATGATAAGGTTGGAATACACGCGTGAAAAAAAATAAATATATAAATGTGCTATTTATTTTTTGTTTTCTAACATTTTTAAATAATAACAGATTAAAGGTGAGCTATTGTCGGATAAAGTATCAAACAATTTGAAGTGGCTTGCACGTGGTCCTAGATATCAATCCATGTCATATTCTAAATTTGTCATAAATGGTCTTCGATTTCACACTAAGGATGCAGAAAAATCTTGCCAAAACAGTGGCGTTTTAGTTGAAGCAACGACCATATGTAGATCTAGTGCAAAAGATAATGCCCAAATGGTTGGGCAAGTTCTTTATTATGGAGTTTTGCATAATCTGATAGTGCTTGATTATAATACGTTTCATGTTCCAATATTCAAGTGTGATTGGGTAAGTATCGTGAACGGAATAAAATACGAAGATGGATTCACTTTGGTTAACCTTCACGAGGGACATAGATAATTTGAAAATGATCCTTTCATCTTGGCAACACAAGCGAAACAAGTCTTTAATTCTAGGGAAAATGAAACATCTAGTTGGTATGTTGTTTTCCAAGCGCCACAAAGAGACTTTGATGCATCACACATGGCAGAAGATTCTAATTATGAGGCAACTATTCCACTAGATGTATCACAGCCAATTACAGACAACCATGATGATGATGAGAATTATGCAAGGATAGATGTTGAAGGCGTATTTTGTGATACATAGTGTAGATTGGTAACTTACTTCTTTTTAGACTATGTACTATTTACATAATGATCAATTTTGTTGTACTATAATTTACATATTTTAATGATATGTCGAATGCTTATAATTTATTAAGATCTCTAACTATAATTTATTTTTACATCTCAGGTTTTTGTTCTAGATCTAAGGATTCTTTGCAGCGAGAAGTGTATTTTGTATGATGGACAAGGCTCAGGTAATTATATTTTCTTGTAATACATGAGAGATATATGCTAAGTTCTGAAAATAATTGCTCTTATATTTTGTTTTCATGTTGTATTCTTTTAGTCAAGTAAACAATCTTTGAAGAGTCCAAAAAGAAGAAGAGCTGCAATTGCTAATGCAATTCGAGAGACGAGTAAGAGAATAAGAAGCTCTAGTGAACCAGGAGATAGTGTAACTAGTCCAACTAATGACGAACAAACCACGTTACAGAAAACTACAAATGCTCCGAAGAAGAAAAGAGGTCCAACACAAGTGAAGATGATTCCGGAACATAATTATCAGAAGATGGATCTCGAATTCAATGAATACGGCCAAGTGGTTGGCATGAACTCTGATAAATTTGCGAGCATGGTTGGGGCCCTAGTTCGAGAACATGTGCCTGTTGTAATTAAAGATTGGCATTCAGTGGATGGACAGATGAAAATGAAGCTTTGGCCTTTCATACAGGTAATATTCAGATCAGTTCTGTTCTTAGTTGCATGATATTTTCCTTTGAAATGAGGCTAACACAGTTTTCCTTAAATTTATGTTTATACATAAATACAGCAAAGGTTCAAAGTCGGTGATTGTCATCAAAGAATGACCTTTCAATATATAGGAAAGTATTAGAGGACATTCAAATCTAGACTGAGGAAAGAAATTAAAGCTCAAGTTGAATCATCTGTGAATAGAACAGGCACTATGAAGCTTCTTAGACCAAAGAACGTCGACTCCGAAGAAGTTTGGGTAAAATTTGTCGAGGATACTCTTTCAGCTCATTTTACTGTAAGTATAAACAGACTTTTTGAATCTTAAAGCTTTATAATTATTGTTGTATTGATGTTTATTGCTTTTGTAATAGGAAAAAAGTTCCAAGTTTAGCAAGATGAGAACTAATCAGAAGCTTTTCCATACAATGGGTCGAAAGGGTTATTCACGCATGACTCATGAAATGGTATGTTTTTTGGAACTTATCTTGCCTCACAGGACTTGTCCAATTCTAAAAAATCTAATAACTACATTTATACTGCAGAGAAAGAAGAATCCAGATTTAAAAGGGTTAAGAACAAGAGTATGGACTTGTGGACATCTTAGGAAAGATGGAAAACCAATAAATGAAGCAGTTGCCGATACTTTGGTATGTGTACTATGGCAACGTTTAACCTCTACAATTTGATTTATTAGTTGTATCACTTGCTAGTATAAAATTTGAGTACCATAAGTGCAGAGAAGGATTGAAGAATTAATTTTAAAAAATATTAAAAAGACCAACGACAGCGTTTTTTAAGCGTTGCCGTAGACCCTTTGGCAACGTTTTTTAAGCGTTGCCATAGGGTCTTTGGCAACGTTTAAAAAACGTTGCCAAAGGGTCTACGGCAATGTTTTTTAAGCGTTGCCGTAGACCCTTTGGCAACGCTTAAAAAACGTTGCCGTAGACCATTCCCTCAATGGCAACACTGACCCCCGCAACATACGCTAAAACGTTGCAAAAGGTCTTTTGCAGCGTTTTTTGGCCGCTGCAAAAGGCCTTTTTTGGCATAGTGTTATAACGAGATCTTAAGAAGACATGCTATGAAGCAGCTGAAAGCAGTAACATCTATCCACCACTTGTGCTTGAAATTTATAACTCTCCAAGGAATAGCCTGTATCAAGGGAAAAAAAGCTGCAGAGTGAAGATGTTATTTCAGTGCTCTACAGGAAAAAAAAAACCCAAAACCCTTATAGAGTAATACCATATTTATAGTTGAAAAGAACGAATACATGTTTGAAAAACCTTTTCTAGGAAAGAAAGTGTCTAATGATACGAATGATAGGTTGAAACACATGTCTGCTAGTAAAGATAAATTTGCAAGTACTAAAGGAAGCATAGGTCTCGAAACACAAACCAATAATGAACTTGATATAAGGTTCGCGGAGACAAGATAACTAAAGGTAAGTTTCAATCTGCCAAAGAAATTTCAATCAAAGGCGAAGTTTATCCTGCAAAGGATAAATTAAAGACGAAGTTTATCTTGCAAAGGAAATTTCAACTAAATGCGAGGTTTATCTAGCCAAAAATAGTAAGGGAACTAATTTCCATCCCGAAGGAAATCGTTGTATAAAAAACATGAGTTCACTGCCAGACAAGATTAAATATCATGACATATTGTAACAATCCGCAAAGTACTTATGAAATGGAAAAACCATAGGAAGGGAAATGGTAGTAATATGCATCCCCTTATGTTGTTACGAGGGTTTAATGAAGTTTCATTGGAAAGCTGTGTCATTGAAATGTGAAGTCAACACGAGAATGATAGATTATGTTGTTGATAAAAAAGTGAAATATTTGTCTAAATTGACAAATGGTTGAAGATTCTCAAAAGTGTGAACATCTTTGCTAATCAAAGTGTTACCCTCGAAGGGCAAACTCACCTCGGGAGGAGGAGCATTAACAGAAATGTTGGTTGGCTTATTTTTAGCAGCAACTTCACTGGATGGAATAACTACAAAATCTGTAGGTTGGGACGGATTGTCAAAAGACCCAGTGGCTTGCCCCTTCTCGTAGAAAGAGGTGTCATTAGCATCCTCTTCCCTAACTTCCAAAAAATCCAAATTCCTTCCAAGATGAAAGCTCCTAATAATACCAATCAGCATCCTCCAGAAGCTTTGTGTTACAATCCAATTCTAAATAGTCAAAGTCAAAGGTGGAATTGTCAAAGTCAATATCAATGAGGATTTATTTGGACTAAAATATTTTTTTTTGGGGTTAATTTTATTATTGCATTTATGTGAGGAATTTAAATAGATTAGTTTGGAAGTTGATGACTTACTTATTCACTATGGGAAGTATAAGGACTCCACGTGCAAATTTCCACAATCTTTGACATTTCAACCCAAAATGTCTCATTTCTCTCACTCACTCACGCACAGAAGCAGAACTTACGGGCAGGAAAGAAGAAAGGAGAAAAAGGGGAAGAAAAAGGGAAGAAAGGAAAGGAAAAAGGAGGAAAGAAATGTAAGAATTGATTTCTTCAATTTTTGGGTTCGATTTATTCATTTATTTTCATGAGGCCGAAATTAATTATGTTGATTTCTAGGGTTTATATGGTCCGAAAGTTCTTATGGGGGGGAGAAGAGTTTGATTTCTAGCTCAAGTTTCGTGTTTGGTTAGCTTCCCTTTTGATTCAAGGTAAGTTCTATCAATTTTGGCAAACCCTAGAAATTCTAAGTTGGGTATTTTGAATACATTGTTGGAGAAATTATTATTTGGGTGTAATGCTCACTTGGAGAAATGTATTAATGGAACAAGGTGTCAAAGTTATGATGGAACTATGATTTCAAGTTTTCACTGAAGGGAAGATGGATATTTATTTTTATAGTTGCGATGGAAGTAATTTGATAAATGGCAAGCTAGTGATGGAACTAGAAAGTGTTATCAGTTTCATTGGATTTAATGATTTATGTGGGAGATGTAGTCATGTATTGAGGAAGTTTAGTTTTATCATTATTGCTTTCGATATTATAGGTCTTGGTTCGTCAGTGGCTAATTGGCTATTCATATCATATTTCAGGTGGTGATGAACAAATTGGAAACGCTTATCAGCCAGTCTAGCTTGTAGCTCGTATTTTGTGAGTGGAAAATCTTATTTTTCAGAAATAAATATTTATTAAATTTATACTATATCAGAAAGCTAATTAACACATATATTTAAATTGACAGCATGGTTTCCAAAATCAAACGGAATTTATAGTCAATTTCTTTTTTAAAGTTAAATCAAGTTTATTGAAATTATTTCTCTAGCATGTTATTCATATTATATATTTCAGCATATTTATAGTTATTTTAAAACCATCGGAAAGTACCCAGGTGATTTTACCCGCTCTGCACTGATGTGAATGTGTTTCCACAGTGTATGACCAGATTATCAGAGGTCTTTGGGACCCACTCTCGTACACATATAGGCTTTGGGCCGTGTATTAGGGTGATTAGCCTTTGGGGCAGCTCTGCGTACGTATGACCGTATTATCGATTTGAATGGCTTTGCCTTGTACATCGAGATTACTCGTACATGAGTAGGGCTATTCATTGGGTACTTCTTGGTGTGATTATTTAGTGTATCATTTATATTCATTCAGTTTTAGATTCACATTTTCAAATATCGAGATAATAGTTCATTTCAAAATATAGAATTCAAATATTTCGATTCTGTAAATACAATTTTAATTTATAGAAACGACAGTTTTACACATATTTATGTTGATACCAGATTGTCTATACTTGACATATTTTTACAGTTGGTTATTCAGAATAAATAATATGAATTTTATGATTTTAGCATGTTTCAGTTATAAAAGAAATTATCAGAATTCTACAAATTTTAAGAAGAAAATATAAATCAGATTTTTCAGTAAAAATGTATAAATGGAAAAAGTATATGTATTTGCGAACTATCCACTCACTGAGTTACAAACTCATATATTTTGTCATGTTTTTCCTATCAGGAGGCCGCTGAATTTGAGATACCTGGAAAGCCTGTTGAAGTTCAGAGCCTGACTACCCATCATTAGGTTGCATGATTTTTAACCATATCTAGCATGTAAATGTTTAATTGGGAACTTATGTCATAAAACACTTGGTCTAATATTTTGTGTAATGTTCACTTTGTCGATGGGTTGCTTCATCATTGTAATGCATGCATGTAGACATGTTGTTTTGTAGTAGAAGTGTTCACTCAAGTTTAATTTCATATTGATTTAGTTGTGGTGGTATTGATGGATTTGGTGATCCCAAAATATTTGATATTGATTATTGTATGGGGTCTTTTGTAAATTTTCAGGTTGGTTTTGTTCCATTTTCAGGAGAGACTCTGCCAAAATTTTTACAAAAATATTGCATTCACTAAATAGTCAAACAGTCGTAGAACAGTCTATGTGGCCTTGGTGGTGGGTCCAGCATCTAGTTGGAACTCATCATCGGCGCACGTCACGTCTGGGTCCACTAGGGTGACTCGAGACGGGGTCGTGTCAATTGGTATCAGAGCATGGTTTTAGAGTCTATAGGTAACACTGCATGTATTTGATGTTCATATATCATACATTATTGTAGGTGAGTCATGCGTGGTGGTGGCAGAACTCGCAGGCGTCAAAATCCAGTATCTCAAGCTCATGATGCTCCTGAGGGAGGACATGTTGGAGGGGCCAGTGGGGCTACAGAATCTGTTTATCAGTCTCAGGTGCAACCTGACCCTGTCACCGATAGACTAGTTGCAGCTATTTCTTCCCTTCTACCCAATGCTGACAGAGATAACTCTATTGAGAGGGCTATGAAACTTGGGGCGAAATTTTTTATGGGTACATCTAATCCAGCCGATGCTGAACTCTGGATGAAGACTTTGGAAAGTATATTTGATGTGATGGAATGTTCAGATGATAAAAAATTACGCCTAGCTGTATTCTTATTGAAGGGGGGAGCTGCTGATTGGTGGATTTCGTTTCGATGTCGATATCCAGATCCTAGTGTCATCACTTGGACTAATTTCAGGGAAGCTTTCTATGAAACGTACTATCCTCCATTTTATCAGGATGCAAAACAGAATGAATTTTTGAGATTGGTTCAGGGATCCATGTCGGTTGCAGAATACCATGTAAGGTTTGTAGAACTGTCAAAGTATGCCAATGCAATGGTTGCGGAGGAGAGAGATAGGTGTAGACGGTTCGAACAAGGATTGAGAGCAGATATCCGGCCTATGGTTACTGCTCATGGGCATCGCAATTTCGGCTTGTTGGTAGAGGCAGCGTTAAGGGTTGAGACAGCTATTCGAGAGGGACAAAGTCAGGGAGCGCAGATGACCTTCCGAAGTGGTAACAGTCAAACAGGAACTTCTGGTGAAAGGTTTAAAAAGAACAGAAAAGGTTTTTGGCCTGGTGTTGCTAACTCTAGCGGTTTTAAGTCTAAGTCTCGTAGTCCTGGGTCTAGCCAGGGAACAGGCCATAGTCAGGGTTCGGTACAACAGCCAGTCGGGAGTCATTCTCGTTTTCAGGGTTCTGCACAGAGAAATCAGAGTGTGAGGCAGAATGAGGGTTCTGATCATCGTAGCTTTCCACAGTGCCAGTCTTGTGGGAAGTTTCATCCAGGCGAGTGCCTTAGAGGAGCTGGAGTTTGTTACCAGTGTGGTCAGATGGGACATATGAGGAAAGATTGTCCAGCTCGATCTCAGCAGATTGGAGTAACTCAGACGGTTTTTCCTCAGCCAGGGGTCGGTACAGCTAGACAGAACCGAGATCAGAGAGCTGCTTCAGCAGGGTCGACAGGAGGCGCGCAACCTAATGTTGCTAGGGGCAGTGCTTTTAGACAAGGAGCTCAAGCGAGTCGATCCAAGACCCAGGGCAAAGTTTTTGCTATGACGCAGCAGGAAGTAGAAGAGTCACCAGATATGGTAGTGGGTATGTTATCTATTTTTGGTAGAAATGCTCGTTGTTTAATTGATTCGGGTGCTACCCATTCCTTTATTTCTTATGTACTTGCTAGCTATGCTGATCAGATGTCAGAGTCTTTAGATAGTGAATTGGTAGTAGCGACTCCTTTAAGGGACTCACTTTTAGCTGATCGGGTATTTAAAAATTGTGGGATTAGAGTGAACGATCATGAGTTGAAAGCAGATCTAATTCTACTCGATATTCACGATTTTGATGTTATTTTGGGGATGGACTTTCTATCTAAATATCATGCTTCAGTTGATTGTTTTCGCAAGGAAGTGGTATTTAGAAGTCCAGGAGAGTTAGAAATTGTCCTCATTGGAGAGCGCAGAATTTTGCCATCTTGTGTGATATCTGTCCTAGATGCCCGGAGAATGCTCAAAAAGGGTTGCCATGCATATTTGGCTCATGTGATTGATACTCAGATCACTAAACTGAATATAGATGATATATCAGTTGTGCGAGATTTTCCCGATGTCTTTCCAGAAGACCTTCCGGGATTACCCCCAGACAGGGAGATCGAGTTTTCTATTGATTTGATCCCCGGGACAGCACCTATTTCACAGGCACCTTATCGGATGGCACCGAAAGAGTTGATGGAATTAAAGGTACAATTACAAGACTTGGTTGATAAGGGTTTCATTAGACCCAGTGTATCCCCTTGGGGAGCACCTGTTTTATTTGTGAAGAAGAAGGATGGTACTATGAGATTGTGTATCGACTATAGACAGTTGAATAAGGTGACTATTCGCAATAAGTACCCTCTACCCCGCATTGACGATCTGTTTGATCAACTTCGAGGTGCCTCGGTATTTTCAAAGATTGATTTGCGTTCGGGGTATCATCAACTTAGAATTAGAGATGTGGATGTACCAAAGACTTCTTTCAGGTCTCGCTATGGCCATTATGAATTTTTGGTGATGCCGTTTGGATTAACTAATGCTCCAGCTGCATTTATGGACTTGATGAATAGGGTGCTTCATCCATATCTGGATAAATTTGTTATTGTCTTCATTGATGATATATTGGTATATTCTCCCAGTTGTGATGAGCATGCTGAGCACTTGAGGATTATTTTGCAGACTTTGCGAGATAAGCAGTTGTATGCTAAGTTCAGCAAATGTGAATTTTGGTTGGATAAAGTTGTGTTTCTGGGTCATGTTATCTCAGCAGAAGGCATCTATGTAGATCCTGTAAAAATTGAGGCTGTGACTAAATGGGAACGCCCTACTAATGTTACAGAAGTACGGAGTTTCCTTGGGCTAGCAGGTTATTACCGTCGATTTATAGAGGGATTTTCCAAAATTGCCCTTCCCTTGACTAGCTTGACTCGGAAGAACTCTAAATTTGTGTGGTCTGAGCAATGCGAGAAGAGTTTTCAAGGATTGAAGAATAGATTGGTTTCTGCTCCTGTACTTACTCTTCCTTCACCAGGTGAAGAGTTTACAGTGTATAGCGATGCTTCACGCCAAGGTTTGGGTTGTGTCTTGATGCAAAATGGAAATGTTATAGCTTATGCTTCAAGACAATTGAAGAAGCATGAGTTAAACTATCGAACACATGATTTGGAGTTACTGCAGTAGTGTTAGCATTGAAAATTTGGAGGCATTATTTGTACGGTGAGAAATGTCAGATATTTACCGATCATAAAAGTTTGAAGTATATCTTTGATCAAAAAGAATTGAACCTGAGACAAAGAAGATGGTTGGAGTTGATAAAAGACTATGATTGCAAGATTGACTACCATCCAGGGAAAGCTAATGTAGTTGCAGATGCTCTTAGCAGAAAGACTAGTTCTTCCCCTCAATCCAATGCAGTATATGCTGGTTTGTTGTGTGAGTTCAGGAAGTTACATGCTCGATTGTCAGCTACTACTTCAGGGGCGGTATTAGCTCATTTTCAGGTGAGACCCACTCTGGTGGACAGGATTGGATTAGCCCAATCTCAAGATCTGACACTGAGAACATTGAAAGCCGAAGTTAGCGCTGGATTAAGAACAGACTATGCAATTAGGAGTGATGGTATGTTGGTTATGGGAAACAGGTTGTGTGTTCCAAATGTTGCAGAATTGAAGAGAGAGATCTTAGAAGAGGCGCACAGTGCTGCTTATGCGATGCACCTCGGCAGTACTAAGATGTATCATACATTGAAAGAGCATTATTGGTGGAATGACATGAAAAGAGATATAGCAGAATTTGTATCTAAATGCCTGGTGTGTCAACAGGTGAAACCGGATCGTCAGAAAACAGCTGGATTTCTACAACCTTTACCTATTCCAGAATGGAAGTGGGAACACATTACCATGGATTTCTTGTTTGGTCTTCCTCGTACTCAGAATGGTCATGATGGTGTTTGGGTGATTGTGGATCGTTTGACCAAGACTGCCAGATTTTTGCCAATAAAAGCCATTTATTCCTTGAGTAAGTTGGCAAAATTGTATGTTGATGAGATTGTTAGCTTATATGGTGCGCCAGTGTCTATTGTATCGGATAGAGATCCTCGATTTACCTCTAAATTTTGGCCTAGTTTGCAGGGAGCCATGGGTACTAAACTACATTTTAGTACAGCTTTTCATCCTCAGACAGATGGCCAGTCAGAGAGGACCATACAGACTCTTGAGGATATGTTAAGAGCCTGTGTTTTAGAGTTCAAAGGTAGTTGGGATACTCACTTGTCTTTAATGGAGTTTGCTTACAACAACAGTTACCACTCCAGTATAGCAATGGCTCCTTTTGAAGCTTTGTATGGTAGAAAATGCAGAATGCCAGTATGTTGGGATGAAGTTGGTGAAAGAAAGTTAGTAGGTCCTGAATTGGTTCAAATGACTTCAGAAAATGTAAAAAGGATTAGAGAAAATTTGAAGATAGCACAAGATGCAGAAAAGCTATGCAGATAGGCGCAGGAAAGATCTTGAATTTGCAGTTGGTGATGAAGTATTTTTGAAATTGTCACCTTGGAAAGGAGTGTTGAGGTTTGGCAAACGAGGAAAGTTGAGTCCACGATTTATTGGACCTTATCAGATTACGGAGCGAATTGGTCCAGTTGCATATCGATTAGATTTGCCAGATGAATTATCCAGGATCCATGATGTTTTTCATGTTTCTATGCTTCGTAAGTATATCACTGATTCGTCTCATGTTCTAGAGTCTCAACCAGTTCAGTTGAAAGAAAATTTGACTTATGAAGTAAAGCCAATGGGGATTTTAGACAGAAAGGAGCAGGTTCACCGAGGTAAAGCAATTTCGTTGGTAAAAGTCTTATGGGAAAATCAGATGGTAGAGGAGGCTACATGGGAAGATGAGGAACAGATGCGTGCTCAATATCCTCATCTATTTACTGATTAGCTAGGTGTTCATCGAATTTCGAGGACGAAATTCTTTTAAGGAGGTAAGATTGTTACAATCCAATTCTAAATAGTCAAAGTCAAAGGTGGAATTGTCAAAGTCAATATCAATAAAGATTTATTTGGACTAAAATATTTTTTTTTGGGGTTAATTTTATTATTGGATTTATGTGAGGAATTTAAATAGATTAGTTTGGAAGTTGATGACTTACTTATTCACTATGGGAAGTATAAGGACTCCACGTGCAAATTTCCACAATCTTTGACATTTCAACCCAAAATGTCTCATTTCTCTCACTCACTCACGCACAGAAGCAGAACTTACGGGCAGGAAAGAAGAAAGGAGAAAAAGGGGAAGAAAAAGGGAAGAAAGGAAAGGAAAAAGGAGGAAAGAAATGTAAGAATTGATTTCTTCAATTTTTGGGTTCGATTTATTCATTTATTTTCATGAGGCCGAAATTAATTATGTTGATTTCTAGGGTTTATATGGTCCGAAAGTTCTTATGGGGGGGAGAAGAGTTTGATTTCTAGCTCAAGTTTCGTGTTTGGTTAGCTTCCCTTTTGATTCAAGGTAAGTTCTATCAATTTTGGCAAACCCTAGAAATTCTAAGTTGGGTATTTTGAATACATTGTTGGAGAAATTATTATTTGGGTGTAATGCTCACTTGGAGAAATGTATTAATGGAACAAGGTGTCAAAGTTATGATGGAACTATGATTTCAAGTTTTCACTGAAGGGAAGATGGATATTTATTTTTATAGTTGCGATGGAAGTAATTTGATAAATGGCAAGCTAGTGATGGAACTAGAAAGTGTTATCAGTTTCATTGGATTTAATGATTTATGTGGGAGATGTAGTCATGTATTGAGGAAGTTTAGTTTTATCATTATTGCTTTCGATATTATAGGTCTTGGTTCGCCAGTGGCTAATTGGCTATTCATATCATATTTCAGGTGGTGATGAACAAATTGGAAACGCTTATCAGCCAGTCTAGCTTGTAGCTCGTATTTTGTGAGTGGAAAATCTTATTTTTCAGAAATAAATATTTATTAAATTTATACTATATCAGAAAGCTAATTAACACATATATTTAAATTGACAGCATGGTTTCCAAAATCAAACGGAATTTATAGTCAATTTCTTTTTTAAAGTTAAATCAAGTTTATTGAAATTATTTCTCTAGCATGTTATTCATATTATATATTTCAGCATATTTATAGTTATTTTAAAACCATCGGAAAGTACCCAGGTGATTTTACCCGCTCTGCACTGATGTGAATGTGTTTCCACAGTGTACGACCAGATTATCAGAGGTCTTTGGGACCCACTCTCGTACACATATAGGCTTTGGGCCGTGTATTAGGGTGATTAGCCTTTGGGGCAGCTCTGCGTACGTATGACCAGATTATCAGATTTGAATGGCTTTGCCTTGTACATCGAGATTACTCTGTACATGAGTAGGGCTATTCATTGGGTACTTCTTGGTGTGATTATTTAGTGTATCATTTATATTCATTCAGTTTTAGATTCACAGATTTTCAAATATCAGATAATAGTTCATTTCAGAATATAGAATTCAGCTATTTCAGTTACAGAAATACAATTTTAATTTATAGAAACGACAGTTTTACACATATTTATGTTGATACCAGATTGTCTATACTTGACATATTTTTACAGTTGGTTATTCAGAATAAATAATATGAATTTTATAATTTTAGCATGTTTCAGTTATAAAAGAAATTATCAGAATTCTACAAATTTTAAGAAGAAAATATAAATCAGATTTTTTCAGTAAAAATGTATAAATGGAAAAAGTATATGTATTTGCGAACTATCCACTCACTGAGTTACAAACTCATATATTTTGTCATGTTTTTCCTATCAGGAGGCCGCTGAATTTGAGATACCTGGAAAGCCTGTTGAAGTTCAGAGCCTGACTACCCATCATTAGGTTGCATGATTTTTAACCATATCTAGCATGTAAATGTTTAATTGGGAACTTATGTCATAAAACACTTGGTATAATATTTTGTGTAATGTTCACTTTGTCGATGGGTTGCTTCATCATTGTAATGCATGCATGTAGACATGTTGTTTTGTAGTAGAAGTGTTCACTCAAGTTTAATTTCATATTGATTTAGTTGTGGTGGTATTGATGGATTTGGTGATCCCAAAATATTTGATATTGATTATTGTATGGGGTCTTTTGTAAATTTTCAGGTTGGTTTTGTTCCATTTTCAGGGGAGACTCTGCCAAAATTTTTACAAAAATATTGCATTCACTAAATAGTCAAACAGTCGTAGAACAGTCTGTGTGGCCTTGGTGGTGGGTCCAGCATCTAGTTGGAACTCATCATCGGCGCACGTCACGTCTGGGTCCACTAGGGTGACTCGAGACGGGGTCGTGTCACTTTGCCTCTTTAGTCTTCGCTTCAAAAAGGCATGACTTTACAATAGCTAATTTTGTGTTAGTATACTCCACCCGATTAAGAAGAAGGGCTTTTTCACCACTTACCTTAACCAGAATCTTGGAGTGAATTGCTCAGCCTTAACTGACTGAAGCTCCTTAGTGGCATAAAAGCTCAACATCAGTTTTGGCGATGTAAGCATCATGGTTTCTGTAGCTTGCTCCTTAGTGACACTGATAATATCAACCACCAAAGTGGCCTCATCTGCAGCTAAGGTCTTAAATCTTTTGCTCATCTCGTTGTACTTCCTCTATTTTTTTTTCTCAACTTCACTCAATTTTTCTTTAAAGAGTTTCATGCCTCTTGTTCAAAAATCAATTTTATTCTCTAATTTATCAGCCCACATACTTAGCCTGCGAGAGGTGAGAATCGATTAAGTTCACCCTTAGCTTGTAAGTCATACCCTTTGCAAAAGTCTCCCAGCCGGAGTTGAAATATAAAAAGGTGGCAACCCTATAAATGATGAGAGGAAGCATTGACAAAGCCTTGGATCCAGTTCCTCGTTGAGGTAGGGAAAAACAAAGCCTTGGTATCTGCAAGGTGTTCATACCCTTTTAGTATCTCCCATTTCACCTTCATGATGTCCCTTGCTAAATTCGACGATGAGCCCTAGGTTCTGTGGGCAATTATCCCTGAGCTGAGGTAGTGAACGAGCCTCTGGCCCCTTGAGATGGTGGAGGTTGTCTAATAGCACCATTTCCTTCATGCAAAGCCTTTCCTTTGTCTCCCATAGAGACCGCTACGGGTGCATCCATAGAAGGAGAAGAGGCGGACAGCTTCTAGCATTTTGGAGCAGCACTAAAGTTGATCTTCATCTTCATAATAGCATGCATGATAAAATCAATTACACAAATAAAGGAACCATATAAGCAAACGGTGAAAAAGAAAAGTATTCCAAATAAAATCAATGCTTTCTGTAGACATCATAAAATCAAAATAAACAAGCTTTATTAGGAGTAAAACCCCCAGCTATCACAAACAAAGATAATACTCTTTTAGAAATAAATAGAAAAATAGATAAAGAAAAGGGTAATAAAAAACCCCGTATTTGTCAGAAATTCATAGAAAGTTATATAGCCACAAGATGGATGATTGGTAATTAAGGGCTATTCGGGATACAATAGCTTCACAATCGCATCCTTCACAACCAAATTGACGAGGCCTCAAAACCGATCATTAATCAAAACTTATGGTCTCTAGGATAGGCCTCAAAACTGATCATTAATCAAGATTTGCTCTTCAATCAGCATGTTGCGGTACATAATTCAACCCTAAGTTGGGGACTAACACTGAATTGAGATTACCCTAGTATAACCTTTAAACTGTAAGGGATACACGTCAATGATAAACATAACTCCAAGGCTATAAACTCCTTCAAATGAGACATCCTCAAGGTAAAATCTTCCAGCCTCCGAAGTCATGCAATATGTTTTGCAAAAATAAACCAAATAGGTGAGGGATAAATACATGGTAAAACATAAGTACATACCTAAGTAAAAAGATTGAAAGAAAATGGAAGAAAAACAGAATCGCTGCAAACAAGAAATAAACACAGAAAGTAGAGAAAGATATGGTAAAGAAAGTGATACAATTCAAATATCTTTCTCTCAAATAGCTATTTCCCCTCTTGTCCTAGTTTACGCATTAAGACTAATGAGTTTAGGAGGTACTGAAAGTTATAGTTAGGTAAGAGGATTTGTTGATTGTATTTGTATTATCAATCGGTTGTAATTGTTTAATTAATAAAATCGTTGATCATATTTGCATCATCAACAATCAACTACTTTCAACCTATTAATTACGAGTTAACTTATTACGTTACAATGTAAAACTTAATTCACGTACACAAATGGTATCAAATTTTAAAACAAAAATTAATTTAAGAATGCAACTTATTCATAATTCTTAAATTAACAAATAATTTCAAATATATAAATCATTGCCTACAAGGCTAAGTAACCCACACAATATTCATATACAATAAAACAATTAACTGGACATTCTCTACCCCTTTATCACAACTTAATCCTTACGTTGCTTCTCCTCCAGCATCCAAACAAAAATCTGCCATAACAAAAATCTGATGTTAGGATCCAAAAGCAGAATATGAAACTTCGTACTTGCCATCCATAAACAATCAAACCTTGTTCTTAGTTAATCAAACATCGGGCTAATATGAAACCAAACTAGCTCTTTCGAGAACTGTCGAATCCAGCTCTGATTCCACTAGTTAGGAAATTGACGATAGCTCTAATACCACTTATTAGAAATTAAGCTAATTGTTATGAATATTAAAGACGAGATAATGAATAACATTAAAATAACAATCACAAGAGCACAAGATTTATGTAAAAACTCAATTGGAAAAAACAAGCAGGGGCGGGGAATTCATTAGAAACAAAGTAAGGAGTTACAATATTTTAGAGTGTATTTCACAAGACTCTTTTTTCGATATCTCTATTTGGGAGTCTCTCTCTATTAAGTTAAATTCATCGGATCACTCTATGACAATTTTATAATACAAGAATTCCTAAAATACCAGGAGAATTAATACAAACATGAGTCTAATATAAGATGAAGTGATCTGAGTATTTGAGTTGAAATGGGATTCCAAAAACTACCAAATACATTTTTGATTTCTTCAAAACATGCTATCAATTCCCAATAGAATTTAGGTCACAACCGAACTCTAACAATTACTTTTATACATATTGATTTTTTATGTGTAGTGATCTGAATAAATTCATAATTTTTATTTAAGTACATCTGTTGTTACCGAGAATTTGTGTTTCATTGTTTTCCTGGTAATAATGGAGGAGCTTTCTTATGATCTTGATGACCTTCATGAATTTGCTTTAGTTTCAGTTGCTTGATTTTAGAAAATCTCGGGAACTTTTTTTCCATAAATGAAGAAGCAATTCAAAATTTCTGTGAACTTAGATTTTAATGTAATGTATTTTTATTTAACTTTCTCGCAAACCTTAGATTTTAATAAATTTATGGCAAGTTATATTTTTTTTTATGTGCAAGTTATATCTTTCGCAGGAAGAAATGTACTCTGTGCAAAACAAAGTATGTCCAATAGTTGTACTTATAACTATTTTTGTAAATTATTTTTATTCAATGCTTTGTTGAACTCAAAAATTAAGGAATTGAATGAATATATTTGCAATTTCATGTTCATTGTTTGTTAGTGTATAAATTTCATTGAATTTAGCATTTTTAACTTTTGAGTCTAAACTGCATTATATTAAGCCCATATTTGATAATCAATATTTGGAAACTATATTTTCTACATATTTATTTTCAACTATACATTCATATAATAAAATATTTTGCACATAAATTCAAAACTTTTTCAACTTTTTAACCACACATTTTCCAAAAATTCACTATTCAAAACTTTTTTTTGCCAAATAATTACAATCAAACATGAGCAAAGTTCCAAGAAAATAATTATTAACATAATTATCATAAATTTTTTTTTTAATTCAAACTGGCGATGGGAATAAGTAATAACAATGGAAGTATCTTGCAGATTAGTGATATATTTAATCCGCAGGAAATTTGCAATGAAAACCAACGGTCTAAAAAATTCGTTGCTAAATAAGTGACGACTGTTTCACATTTGTCGATAAAGGTCATTAGCTACAGAATTTAAGGCATTAAATATAGAAATTTCCGTCTCCCAAACCTCATTTTTTTGAAGTGACTTCAATCGTGAAGCTTTCACATGGAGATTAATTCAGCCAACGCAAAAAGAAATTTACAAATGTTTCACTGCTTCCTCCAAGAAAATGTTGTCTTATCGAAGAATAAATTAATATTCTTTTATCCGATTTTTAGTACATGAATTAATTGGTAGTACATAAGATTTTTATATTCTGAGAGGATAGTAGTACATAAGAGAGATGGATATTAACCCTATTAAGAATGAAAGACAAAATTAAATCTTAAATATTGTTCACGTGATATTTTTTATGAACATTAAAAACAATTCTTCCTTAAATAATGCATTTATGATTACGTATAATCCATTCCATATTATAACATTCGGGGATGATAACAAGCCATTGACTTCTTGAAGCAAATAATAGAAGACCGGGGATTTGAAATGTCGTGTCTCACATCCAAAAAACGTTGGATGTGAGACAATTCACTAAGATTACAATTAATCTTAATAAAAATTATATATATAATTTACATTCCTACACTATTGAACTCTAGTGTGCTGGGAATTTGAAGTGTTGTGTCCCACATCTACAAAATGTTGGATAAGAATGAATTATAAAATTTTATCACAATTCACTAAGATTATAATTAATCTTAACTAAAAAAGAAAAATCAATGATTAATATTCCTACACGGCTGCTATCATTCATGAATCCTTAAATTAACTTAATTAATTTCAAATAAAGGTAATATCTTTCTACCTCAATAATTTGACTTAACTTATCCGAAATAACTATTTCCCAAGTCCATGGTGCGTCATTTAATACGAATTACCAAACTAGCCCAATATTAATTTACTAAAATTCGCTCTATCAAAATCTAAATATTTGACCCAAAAATATAAGAATTTAAAACTATTTCGCATTAGTCCTTCAGCTTTAAAAAGTAAAAAATATAACATCTATAACAGTTAATTCTATTTTTATAAAAATTTTGGAGCTTTACAATCCCATTCCATAAAATATTTTAGTCTTCGAAAATTACATTGCTAATTGAAGAGTTCTGAATAATTGGCCTTAGGCTTCTCTTCCTTCTCCTAGGTTGATTCGTCAAGTCCATGATTTAGCCATGAACCTTGACCATGGGGACCTCTCTATTTCTGAGTTAATACTCTTTTCTATCCAAAACCATCGTCGAAGCTTTCTCGTACAATAAGTCTTTTTGTACCTCCAATGTTTGATAACCCACCACATGATTGTGATCATGAATATATTTTCTAAGTATTGAAACATAGAATGCATTATGCATTGCTACGAGTTCAAGTGGTAAGGCAAGTGGGTAAGCCACAATACCAAACATTTCAAGAATTTCGAAAGTCCAATGAACCGTGGTCTCAACTTTCCCTTCTTACCAAATCTTAATATACCCTTCATGGTGCTACTTTTAAAAAAAACTTTGTCACCCACTTGAAATTTCAAATCCTTTCTTCTACCATCGACATAACTTTTTTGTTGATCCTATGTTGTCTATATTTTGGATCTAATCTTGTCCGCCATCTCTACTATTCATTCAATGATTTCAGGACCTAAAATTCTATTCTCTCCGACCTTGTCTCAATGGATAGGAGATCTACAGTTTCTGCCATAGTGAGCTTCATTTGGGGCCATTTTTATAGTGGCCTGAAAGTTATTGTTGTAAACAAACTCTACTAACGGTAGATATGTCTCCCAACTATCGCCAAGATCCAAATTACATGTCCTCAACATATTTTCAAGAATTTGAATGTTTCTTTTCAACTGCCCATCCATTTGTGGATGATAACCAGTACTAAACTTTAGTTTCATCCCCATGGTTTCCTGGAAGCTTCCCCAAAACTTTGATGTGAACTTCGGGTCTCTATCGGAAACAATGGTGACTGAAACTTCATACAATCTAACTATCTGTATGATATATAACTATGCGAACTATTCCATCTTGAAATTTACTTTAATTGCTAGAAAATGGATTGATTTTGTCAAACGATCAACCAATGCCCAAATAATATTGCGACCTCGAAAAGCCTTCTTCAAAGTCCATCTCTTTGTGTTCCTATTTCCATTCTAGAATATCCAACGGTTTCAATAGTCTTGATTGCCTTTGATTTTTTCTTTGACCTGCTAACAGATAATACATTTCTCTACAAACAGACCAATTCTTTTTTTCATGTTTCTCCACCAAAATATATCTCCAAGATCTCGATACATTTTCGTACCGCTTGGATGTGCAGCATATGGGATGAAGTGAGCTTCATCCGATATCTCTTTTTTTTACTTTCATCTTTAGTTACACACAATTTTCCTTTAAAAGTTAGTACTTTAACTTTATTTGCAGATATTTCCAATTCTAACCGTTTGTTTGTACTAACAACGACTTAAATCTTTTGCAAAAATTGATCCTTATTCAGTACTTCCTTGATTTGATCCCTTAAGAAATAATTAAAGCATGTATTCTCACTGAAGTCTGAGTTGGTAGCGTGATGACTTCTAATCTCAATTTCTCAATGTCCTTTATCAAATGTTCTTGTACCGTGGGTAAAACTACTAACTCTGATCATGTCTTCCTGCTAAGAGCATTTGCGACTACTTTAGCCTTAAAAGAAAGGTAAAGAATCGTACAGTCATGATCTTTTAATAACTCCAACCATTTCCTGTGTCTCATATTCAGTTCATTTTATGTGAAGAAGTATTCCAGACTCTTGTGATCTGTATAGATATCACATTTCCTGCCATGCAAATACTGACACATATCTTTAAGGCGTAAACTACTGTTGCAAACTCCAAGTCGTGCAATGGATAGTTATGCTCAAATTGCTTCGACTGTCTCAAGGCATAAGCAATCACATTTCCATATTGCATCAAAACACAGCTCTAGCCCTGCTTAGAGGCATCACTATAAATAACAAACCCATCGAAACCTTCAAGTACTGTCAATACAAAAGTCGAGACTAATCTATGCTTAAATTCCTAAAACATTTTTCATTCTTTTTCGTTTACTGAAACTTCACACTCTTTCATTCTTTTTCGTTTACCGAAGATTTGAAAGCACTAATGAAGGAATACTCTGCTCCGTGTAAAAAGATACAGTGCTTGAAAAGTAAGCACCCAAGAAAAGGTAAGCTTACACGTAATGTGCAACCCTTAACCTCTTCAATTACATCGATCGAACCTAGAATTGAAATTTCAGGAATTGAAGATGAAGTATTCGGGATCCAAACCTAATAGCGGGAGAATGTTTTCATCACATACTTCTAGACAATGAAAGCACAAAATGTGCCATACGATAGGTATTCAACTGGATGTAAAAATGTTACCCATGGATCCCTATATTGGATTTTCACCGCTTCACAAGATGAGGTCCAATCTTTTTCGGACAAGTCTCTATGCTAGTAAAGATAGGAGAGGAGCCTCGGCATAGCAAAGATATATAAATTTTGACATCGCCAGGGTAAATCTGTATACGATGGAATTCTTGGACGGCAGTCATGAAGCAAGTGAACAAAGTCATCTCCCTTCATCAGTCGCTTGTAAGGTACTCCACAAACAAAGGTGAAGTATCTGTATAGTACAATTAAGAAATCCTACACAAGAACTGTAAAAGCGACAAAAAATGATGCCTAAGAGCTCCTAAGAATATTGTTGCCATAGTTGAACTGAGTTACCCCGGGGATAAACTAGAAATTAATAATTCTATCGACCTCCCCATAACTGAGTGCACATCAGAAACGAAGTTATCGAAGAACTAAAAAGCTTTTTCATTAGCTTAGAAGGTGCTAGCAAAGGTTTGAAAATCGACAAGGGCAAACATATGTAAGGCCTGTTAAAAACTTCCTAGTCGTGAACCTAGATGTCTTCACCTGAACACTTGTAAACATGATAGGGATCGATCTCGAAGTTTCATGTCACGCTTTAAAGCTCAATCCTAAGATACAAAGGCATCGACCAATGAAGGTCGAAAAGAACGAGGAACTAAAAAACAAAGTGGATAAGCTATTAGAGAATAGCTTCATCCGTGAAGCTCCCTATCCAGTTAAGATATATAATTTGGTACTAGAACCAAACAGAAATGAAAAATGGCGCACCTGCCAAGATTTTACGAACTTGAATAAAGCTTGTCCTAAAGACAGATTTTTGCTCCTAGAATTAACTAGCTAGTGGATGAAGCTGCTAGACATGACTTATTAAAGTTCATGGATACATATTCGGGATACAATCAAATCCCTATGTATGTGCCTAACAAGGAACATATCGCATTCGTAATAGAACGAGAAGTTTACTATTACAAAATAATGATGTTTGGGCTAAAAATGCAAGAACTACGTACCAAAGACTATTGAACAAGATGTTTGCAAAACAAATGGCAAAAACAATAGAAGTATACATAGAGATATGCTGGTGAAAAGCCTTCATACTAATGACCACTTGAAACACTTAGAAGAAGCTTACAATGTATTACTAAACTACATGATGAACCTCATTTGCTAAAATGCGCATTTGGAATGAAGTCCAAAAAGTTCATCAGTTATATGATCAATCAACAAGGAATTAAAGCGAACCTCGATAAAATTTAGGCCCTCATAAGAATGCCATCTCCATCTAAACCAAAAGAAGTGTAAAGTCTAACAAGAAAGATCGTCACCCTAAGTAGGTTTGTATTTCGAACAACGGACAAATGTTTTCCTTTCTTCCAAGAGTTGAAATGAAGATAAAGTTCGAATGGAGCAGTGAATGCGAACAAACATTCCAGGCTCTAAAAGATCAAATGGGAAAAGCATCTTCATTAGCGAAAAATTAGATCCTTTCAGCAGTTATCCGCTCCGTACTTGGCTACCCAGCGTTAAACCTGACAACGAGAAAAAGCTATTACTTTATTTAGCAGTGGCCAAGGGAGTGGTCAACTCGATACAAATAAAAGAAGAAGAAAAACAATAATTACCAGCCTACTATGCAAGTAAAGCCCTATAAGGAGGGGAGGCAAGAAATTCGGATATAGTAAAGCTGGCCCTTAGCTTAGTTACAGTGTCACGAAAGTTACACCATATTTCTAGAGCCATAGCATTGAAGTATTAACAAATTTCTAGCTCAAACAAATACTGTAAAAGCCTGATGAGTCAGGAGATTAATGAAATAAGCATTAGAGTTGGGACATTTTAGGATAAGCTATAAATGACGATGATCCACAATCAAAACACAAACATTATCGTCAGATGTTCCCATTCCTGAGAAAGAGCCTAAAGGAAAATGGAAATTTTCTGTGGATGGATCGTCGAAATATACTGGATTTGGAGCAGACATAATCTTGATGAGCCCAAAAAGGCACAAGTTGAATTGCACATTAAGGTTCACGTTTAAAACAACCAATAATGTGGCTGAATATGAAGCACTATTGGTGGGCCTATGACTGCCAAAAACAATACAAGCTCGAAATATTGAAATAAAAATGACTCACAATTAGTGGTAAACTAAGTAAATGGGAGTTCATGGCTAAGGATAAAACAATGGCTACGAACCTCGCAAAAGCCATGAGATTACTTTGGTACTTCCTCGAAAGAAAAAAGTGCATGCAAATGCCTTGTCAAAATTGGTAAGTTTAGAGGACGGCAAGCTATGTAAAATAGTCCTCGTAGAACTACTGTCAAAACTATTGGTCAAAAAGGGGGAGGAAATCTATAGGTACAAGATAAAACTTTCTGGATATCAGACGTCTTTTTTATTTGAAAGAATGAATACACCCTAGCGATCAAAAGGCAGCATAAAAACAGCAAATAAGAGCGGCAAGATACACACTGCAAGGTGATAGCTTATTTAACCAATGATATACACTCCATCTGCTTAGGCAAATAAGTGAGAACCATGCTTTGTACGTACTGAAAAATCCATAAAGGTATGTAGTACCCACTCTAGTGAAAGCTCCCTAGCACAAGAAGCTTTGAAACCAGGATATTTTTTACTAAATATGAGAAAGAATGCAATCAACTTTGCTAGAAAATGTGAAAGCATCGAACATTTGAATCTATTCCACAATAGCCCATACAAGAGTTGGTAAAAAGTAGTGGCCCTTGGCCATTCGTCGAATGAAGAATCGACTTTGCAGGACCACTACCCACGAAAGATCCAATATGAGATTTATGATCGTGGCAGTGGATTATTTTACCAAATAAGTAGAAGTCGAACCTCTTGTAAATATCACTGAGGCTAACACTTGTAAATTCATATGAAAAAACTTTATATATCGGTTAGAAGTACTCAACTCAATAATTTCAAATAACGAATTAGAAATCCAAGAAAAAATGCTGAAAGCAATGTGCAATGAGGTAGGTATCCACAAACATTTCTCCGCTCCATATTGCCTTCATGCCAATGGTCAATTGAAAAGCTGTCAATAGAAGATTAAAACATATCTTAAAAGGAAACTCAATTCGGCGAAGGGGTTATGGGCAAATGAATTACCATAGATTCTATGGGCATATCGAAGCACCACAAAAATCTTGATTAGAGAAGCCCTTTTTTTCCAAGCCTATGGTGGAAACTGACATTAGTTCAACAATAAAAATAGGATATGATGAGCAAAATAAAGAATCTATGAATGTGAGTCTAGAGCTCTTGGAGGAGAAGTGAGATGATTTTCAAGTTAAGCTCCCAGCATACCAGAAAATATTGGAAAGATACTTTAACCCTAAGGTTCGCAAGAAAAACTTCAAAGTTGGTGATTTAGTCCTAAAGAAAGTATTTATTGTAGACAAAGAGATGAGTTCCAACGAACTTTGTCAACAATGGGAATGACCATATACAATAGTAGAAGTTGTAGGGGCAGGAACATATAAGCTCGGAGAAAAATTTATAAATACCCTCTCATTTGAAGAAGGTCAGATGCAATTCAAATATTTTCCTCCCATATAGTCATTTTATGTCTAACTCCTATTTGAGCATCAAAACTAGTGAGATTTGGAGGTGAAAGTCCTAGCTAGCTGGAAGAATTTGTTGATCTGATTTTTATCAACATGTTGCATTGGTCAATGTCCTGCACCTAGCTAAGTAGCTTGGGCTCTCTTTTGAAAGAAAGAATTAATGGTAGTAAACGAGTTTGCCAAGTGATACATTTCGTTATAATGACTTCAGTTGCTACTAATTCTCAATAAAGATAAGGACATTCATATTCATATTTCAAAAATTAAAAAAAATTGCGAAAATACTTAAAACAAGTATCTAAAGAACGATTTGATTATTTAGATATTGGAGGCACATGGAGGATATTTGGAGTTGTTTGAGGATAGCTCAAGAAAATTATAACATGAAAATTATTTAGTGTACAATGATTTAATTAACAATTCACTATTCTAGGATTCGACCTTTCTACCTCTTAAGAGACTCAATGACCTACATGAAATACATGTACCATGACTGACAATTTCAAGATAAAATTTGACCGAAAACTAAAAAATATTTTTACTCAATATATGAATTAATATCCGACAAGCAGAAGTTGAGGTGTCCTATAAAATTAACTCAGTCTTTGAAGGAAAATAAGAAAGAACGGAACAAACACAAAGGATCTTATATTATAACATCAGCAAAATCGAATGTGCGACTATTCAAGAATTAGTTTGATCCACCTGAGTTTAAGTATAATAATGGACTGAATTTATTCTAGAATTCTTAAATTTGAAATCACTTGATTGTTTATGTTGCGTTCAATATTGATTGATTCTAAGTCTCAAGTTCCTACAATTGAAAAACACAGTGATAAGTGTAATATTACATTTGAATCATCAGAAGTAAATATTTGTGAGTACTTTTAGCAAATTGATCCTCAATATTATTTGTATGTTGTTTATTTTAGTGGAAACTCAATATCAGATAGCTTATCAAGAAAAGGAACGGAATTGAAGATGGGGATCAAGGTGGAAAAAATTGAAAGTTCAAGGACATTCAATGCAAATAAGAGGGGGTCAAAGCTGAGTCAAAACATAAATTCGTGGACTAACTTGGATGAGGAGAAAACTAGAGCCCTGCGATCGCAAGATTACACCTGTGCGATCCCACAGTTTGTCCAGGTGCATAAAGGCAATCATTCGATCTCAACTATTTCTGCTATACGATTTCATGGTATATTTCAAAAACACAAATTCTAGTTCCTAAATTAAAGTCACCCATGAAGGAAAGTAATTGGCACACGATTTTAACCTAAGTGGACCAGCCTATTTCATTATTCTTCATCTTGTAACTTGGAGAAGAGAGCTAGAGACAAAACATATACAAAATTATTTTTCCTCCTAACAAATGTTATTCCCAATCAATAACTATACAAAAATCTAATGAAAATATAATTCAATATGCACACATTCATACTAGATTATGGTAGAATAAAGAAAAAGATAACTTACGAAATTTCTCCGAACACTAATCTATTGGTCCTATTTCTGTGAACAATGCAAAGCATGAAACAACTTGCATCAGTATTTGCCTTTTCCTTCAATGTCGTATTCATTAATGTAAAATTTCCAAATTTCGAAATCTTAACATTGGGCTCCTCCTAAAAAAATGAGATACATTCATAATTGTCACCAAGTTTACGATCTCTTGGTTGAAAATCAAGGGGCCATCATAATGCTCACCCGAGTCAACATCCATCCACCTATCTAGATTGAATGGAATGAAACATAAAATAATTTCAACTTTCAGGTTTTCCAAACAACAAGATATAGTTGTCTCTGATACTAGCTTATGTAAGTGAAAGCGATAAAGCAAACCATGAACAAGATCGAAGGCCGTTGATTCCTAAAAATGCTAGTTTAAACAAATAACGTCTCTGATACTAGCTCATGTAAGTGAAAGCGATAAGGCAAACCATAAACAAGATCGAAGGCCGTTGATTCCTGAAAATGCTAGTTTAAACAAATAATGATGATTTAAAATCATGATTTTGTTGACTTTATCGATATATCGAGTAATTGATTTGATCATTCATAGGTGTATGAATACCTACTTGGATAAAAAAAGAATTGAAAACTCCAAATTGAGCTCCTATTTGATACACATTCTTTCAAAATACATTCTTTCAAAACTCATTTTTAACCACGTATTCTTCAATAAAATAATATTATTCATCACATCAATAATTTTTCCTTACTTTTTAACCACATATTTCACATCATTTTAAAATACATTCTTTCTTCAATAATATCCATCAAACATACCCTCAATATTTCTATTTCATATACAACCAAAAAATGATAAAATTATAAGTGCATCTCAAATAGAGATCATACCAATTAAACCCTAACTACTGATTGGATCTATCCAACATTGTATAATTGATTCGTAGAGTTAAAGTAGTTGCCGCCGCCACCTGCAACCTTGGTCAGTAACAATGGCCACATATCACCCCCCAAATCATCCCCCTCTTCAAGCTCCAAAAAATCTTCCGCACGTGTTGTTACTAACAAGATTACAAGGCACAATCTATCCAAAATCCATATTATCGACATTGAACTTTCTATTAGACAAAATTAGATTAAGAAGGGAAAACCAGCAATGGTTTTTTCACCATTGGAATTGCAGCGATCTGAAGTCCCTCTGCATTACGTTCGGGGCGGGGGCACCCCCACCCCTCCCCGTCCAACCGTGCCCCATGCCCCGCCCCATGCCCCACCCCGACTTAGATGGGGCAGGGCGGGGCACGGGGGGTGCGGGGCGCAGGCTTGCCCCGTTTCCTGCCCGTTTATTTTTTGTTTTATTTTTTATTTTTAAATACAAATTCAAAATTTTAACATTCAAAGTAAATAATGATCAAATTAACTAGAAACAAACAATGTCCAAAATTAAACATTTGCAAGTAGAATTACATTGTAACTAAATTTCATTTCTTTATCAAAAATGTAATATTTTTCCATCTTCATAACTTTGTTCATCAGCAGAGCTAGAGATGACACAAGATGGTTCCTGAAAAATGAAAGAAATATTATACTCAATATCATCATAATAACTATGATTAAAATTTATATTATCTGATAAATAAAATTACCTCATCATCAATATCCTCATCATTCATCTTGGAGCAACATCCAAAATATGTAGATGGTGCAGAATTTGCTATTAATAAAGTAAAATAATTAGTAATAAGAGAATTCATAAAATGAACAATATGAAAGCAAATTTTTATAAACATCGTACCGTGAATATCGGCCAATAACCAATCTTGAGTACACATTAAAGCTTCCAAAGTTTTGGGGTGAAGCATATTTCTGTGTGGACTAATAAATCTACCACTAGTACTGAAGGCAGATTCGGACGACACTGTAGATATCGGGATAGCCAAAATATCTTTTGCAATTTGAGATAAAGTCGGATATTTGATTGCAGTTACTTTCCACCATGTCAATATATCAAAATCATCCAACCGAGGCAATATAGGCTCATCCGAGAAAGATTCAAGCTCATTTTTCATATTGCTAGGAGCTCCAACATTGGAAACAAATCTATAAAAACCTGCCATGCGATCTGATTTATTATTATCACTTGACGTCTCTGTTTGACAAGAAGAAGTAGAAGGCTGAGCTGCAGACCCACTTGAATCATTCTTTTTTGATAATCATGTACCAACTTGCTACAAATTTGATAAATTTTTTCAATCTCACTTGCAGCGTTGTAATTAAAAATACGAGGATAATAATACTTAACTAACATCATCTTATACCGTGGATCCAACAATACTGCTAGAGCCAAAACTCCATGAATATCGCTCCAATACTTGTTAAACTTTTCCATCATACTGGTCGCCATCATTTGAATTTCCACATAAGGAGATTCAAGCCACTCATACAACGACAGGTTGATATCACAAATATTTGCAAAGAAGAGATTAGCAGTTGTATACTTTGTCCCAGAAAACAATTCAGTAACCTTAAAAGAAACCTTTAACTTCTCACATATTTCTTTTGCCAAATCCCAATCACCATCACTAGGCAAACATTTATACTGCGACTCCCTCTGTTTCAAACGAGGAAAAACATCCTTATAAATCAAAGCAGTACGAAGCATCAAGTATGTGGAAATCCACCTTGTTTTACAATCAAGCACCAATTTTTTCTCACAATCAATTTTCAATTGACGTGCAAAGAGCTCAAATTTTTTGGATCTCTTTGGCGTAGCTGTCCAATAAGCAACACTATCACGGATTTTCTCAACACTACCACCAATAATCTCCAACCCATCCTTCACATTAAGATTTAATATATGTGCACAACACCTCATATGGAAAAATTCACCATTCAATACAAGAGAACGATTACAAAGCTGACTTAACACAATGTTGATCATAGCATCATTTGTGGTACAATTATCTACGGTCAAAGTTAGCAATTTACGATCAATATTCCAGTCCATTAAGCTGCACAATAGAGTTTCTGAAAGCACGTCAGCAGTGTGTGGGCACGGCACATATATAAGCCTGAGTTCATTCAAGAACAAATTAAATCAACTAAAAGAATATAATTTTGGTAAATTACGAAAACAAATGAATGTAATTTTTTATTGCACCTAATGATTCGACTCTGTAGTTTCCAAGTATCATCTATGAAATGAGCAGTGATAACCATGAATCCTTTCTTTTGATTAGAAGAGGTCCACATGTCGGTAGTGATTGAAATTCGACTCTCAATCTTCTCAAGTGCAATCATATTTTTTGCTTTCTCGTATTCATAAATTTTTAAAATGTCGCTCTTCAAAGTGTTGCGAGAAGGAACCTTAAATAATGGTTGCAGTTCGTGCAAGAACTCTCGAAATCCAATGTGATCAACCATAGACAAAGAATACTCATGCAAAATCACCATTTTCGCGAGACTATACCTACACTTATCTGGATCGAAAGAGTATGTGCTCATTGTGACCTTACCACTCGTAGCATCTTTTTTCAAATTTAATGTTGTTTGGCAAGTATTATCATGACGACGGAATACACACTTCTTCAAATAATCATGCAAATGCTTTGTACCATTTTTTGTTTCATCCCCTAACTGTTTTTTGCAATGATTGCATATAGCCTTCCATTTCTCACCAATTTTTTGTCTTTTGTAGTGCTCCCAAACAGCTGAAGTAAATTTCTTCCTTCCGAAAGATGGTTCTCCAGTATCACGCTCCTCGTCACTTAGGTTTATTGGCCTTTCATTTGCATTTGGTAACGGTTCAGCTTGATCTTCTTGCGGGACATCGCTCACCGATATATTGGTCGTGCTATCTTCCTCGCGTATTGGTCCTAATCCAATAATACCAGCACTAGTTGCACTACTTGGGTAAGACATCTGCGCAAATAGTTCGAGGGAATGTATGATTGAAAATTAAGATCCCAAGATATAAAAGAACTATATAACTTCATGATTGCAAAAAAGCAGTTCAACTCTTGTTAGACAGAGAGAAACATAGAATTATGGAAGATTGTCATCTTTACGTGCATCAAAAATATTTAAAAGCATCGATAGAGATGGAAAATCACTTGGTACTCCATACTAGTTAAAAAAAGCTTATTGAACTAGTATCCAGCTAAAACGCAAATTTGAACTTAGCTCATTGTTCAAACTCACTACACATTTTATAAGAATAAATATGTAATTGTGTACATAAATGACATTTACGCAATGAAATTGTATGGTAATATTAACTTATAAGATTGCACTATTGCAGATTCATTTAAATACTACAAAACCATAACAGTTCAAAATACAAAGATAATTTCCGGAAAAATGCCAAAACCTCTGATTTTTGTTTGGTCAAACTGAAAAGTATGACTTTGCCAATTGAAGAAAGCAAATATTAGTTAACTGACCAGCATGCATGATTATTGATTAATGATATGGATTAAGTCCTAAACTGATATTACACTTTTAAGGACAGAAATAACGATTTTGACTTCACCTGATTTTGTGTAGATTGATTAATGATATGGATTAAGTCCTAATTCCATGTTCAAGAGCAATAACAATAAAAACATCAATCAGAGATTCAGAAATGAGCAAAGCACTCACAGATTTGTGCTGATTCACCCTCAATGAGTGAATTGTCTTCTCTACAGGTTCGGCCTAATGGAGAAGAAGATATCAATGTCACCGGCCAGCAAGCCCTTTCCAGTTTTCCTTCACAAAACCTACTGGTATGAAGAATAGAAGATTTAGGGTTGCCTCAGTTGCGGGCGGGTTGTCTCGTGTAATTGTGGTGTTGTAATTTAAAATTTTTTTTTATATTTCTTCACGGGTCGGGTGCGGGGCAAGGCAAAGATGCCCCGCCCCGCCCCGAGACCCGAGACGGGGCTGCAATACTCACCCTACCCTGCCCTGCCAACCCGTCGGGGTGGGTTTTTTCACCCCATTCGGGGCGAGGCCTCACGGGGAGGGGGGGCGGGACGGATTTTTTTGCCATCACTTCTCAAAACCTAGGCCTAGGATTGACCTTTTACGTAATCATATAGTATCCCGATGGAATCTCTCGGCTCTCTCTATTATCAGTTACATGGACCGCAGGCATGTGTTAATCAAGTTACAGAATGCTGAAGACTTTAACAAAGCTTGGACATGAGACTCACATGAAATTGAGGGCTCCTTGTCCAGATTATTTAAATGGTCCAGGGATTTCAAATTTTCAGAGAAATCTCCCATAGTGCCGGTATGGGTACGTCTGCTAATGCTTCTGCTAAATTTTTGTATAACATTATACCTTAATGCAATTCTTAAGCCATTGGGACAGTATCTAGATGCCGATTCACTGACTGTTACATTCATAAGGCTGAGTTATGCTAGGGTATGTGTAGAGATGGATCTGTTGAAAACAAAAGAATATGATATTTGGATTCATTCTGATGCCGACTAAGATGCTGGTTTCTGGCAGGAGGTCCACTATGAAAGGTCTCCTAAATTTTGCTCCCACTACAAGCTTCACGAGCACGAATTGTACGAATGTTTAAAGAAGCAACAACATAGGAGGAAAGGGGTAGAAGGCGAAGGACATCCTGTGTTTGTAACGAAGCAAGTTGCTGCTACAAATGCTGAGAATGTGAAGCTTTGTGATGAGAAGACAATGAATTCTACACAAGACAAAGAAAATCAGTCTCAATAAAAGAAAGGTGATTGCAACGGTACAACAATTGGAAGACCTATGGTAGAGCCCCCTATTCAGAATTTAATGATTAACAGTGTTGAGGTCGTTTATGAAACAAATAATCTCGAAGAGGTAAAGTCAACTCCAACAGTGATGAAAGAGAGAATGACTCAAGTTATTACTCGAAATTTACAACATGAAGGTAGCATCACTACACTAAAAATGGCCTTTTCCAACACTAAAAAGGTAACATTCGTTGATTAAATGTTGCTTAAGGGATTTATCGCAATATTTTAGCAAGTGAATGTTGCTATTGGCTAATATAATCAAGCTTTCGCAACATTTTTTAAGTAAATGGTTCTAATGTCGCCTTTTGCAACGTTTTGTAACATTGTTGAAATCTGGTTCTGTAGCAACATTCAGCCCTGTTATTGCAACGTTAAGTTAAACTATTGGCAACGTTTTTTGAACATTGGCAATTTTTTTGATCGTTACAATAAGATTATTTTTGTAACTTTTTCTGAACGTTGCAAAAAGTTTTGTATTCCCTATATATGGGCTCAAATGATAGAAACCAAAAATAACCCAAACCCTACCCTCTATTCACGCCTCTCTTCTACCAATCTCTCTCAATCGCAAGTTAAATCATTATTTATTCGGTCGGTATTGACCAAATGACTAAAATGAAATATCAACACCTCAATGGAAAGACCTGGGCCTAAAACTATTTTGGATCGTTGGAAGTAGCCTAATTTAATTATATGCTTCACTCCTTGGATGACTTATGGTGTTTTGCCCACTTATTGGTTATCTGTTGATCTCTTTTTGGGCCTAATCAATTACCTAACATAAAATCTTTATATATTACTATATATTGGCAGCCCTTAGTGGTGTGAGACAAGTTATTTCCCTAGCCCCCATTTTTGAGAGAATATCGTTTGCTCCTTTCTCTGTGTTGGGTTTTTTGATACCTAATAATTCGGGCGATGATGTAAACCAGTTTTGTTTGTTGGATTATACTTCTTAAACTTCGTTCGATGACTGAAGTTGTACATCGACACCACAATTAGTCAGACGAATCCTATAATCTACTCGGGCCATTTGAAGTTACCTAATTAAGCTAGTATTGCTCACGGCCCGACCCAAATGACTTGGATGGCTTTAAGGTGTTAGCCCATTTATCCCCTTCATATTCGGGCCTATCATTTGACCTAAAAGCCCACACTTATACCTAAACTATTTAAGCCCAAATCTATTACTGTTGATTGTGTGTGAAAAGTGAGCAGTCGTTTTTTTTTTTGTAGAAGAGAAACAGGTTTCCTGTTATCATTGTGCTTTTGGCTTTGTGCCCCTCTTGGAAATCCCCTTTTTCTCTTCTTCCTTAGCCTTGGTGGTTGATTCATTTGAGCTGCTATCTTCTTCACACCGAGTCCTTTTGTGGGCTGACAACAGTTGGAGCAACAAGTTGATATTTGGGAGTTGTGGTTTTTGATTGGGTCGTTACTTGTGGTGTCTATTATTTGGTGAATTAAGCCCGAAAATCATTTATTGGAGCCTGAAATTTTAACATATGGTATCAAAGTGAGGTTAGTGTGATTTTCAGGCCAAAAAATCGACCAAAATTAGCAGAAAACTGCCCATATTTTAGTGCGAAAATTTTGACTTGCAATTCAACTTTTTGGCCAAACTAGAAAGTATTTGGGAAATCCATGACCACCGCGTGGCGAGCAGATCTAAGAACAGCTGGGTCGACAGTGCATGAAGCCCACGTGCAAGAAGGACTACGGCGCTTAAAGCCCACTCGCAGAACACTTGGGCCATGCGTGAGGGCGAGTGGGTAGTCCTCTAACGTTGACTTCTTCAGGTAGTTTGTTATATTTGATTTTGTGCACGTACTGATATTTTTGATTTAGTATTTCAGGTTGCGCAGGAAAAGTTGGACGATTTTGCCCCTATGTTCATAATTCAATTGTCTCTCGGCTGATTGCCGTAGTTGTTGGAGACTTTAGGGCGAATAGTGGTTGCCCTAATGTGCTAAAGATATATTCCTCGAAATTTACGGACTCAAATAAGTCCGCTCTAGTAAATTGGCTTATTCCGTTTAAATTTCAGTATTAGCGAGTCATCGTGTGGGATGACATTAGGTTTGGGGTTACCGTGAAGGGGTAACCATTGCTTGTGTTAGAATTTTAGGAATTTGTTGCTCTATTTGAAGTGTTGAATTTGACTGCAAGTTGGTAATTATTTTTGTGCTATAACTGTTGTTTAGTCACTGTGTGAGACTGCGTTGCACGAAAATTTTGAATTTTTTGTTTATATATATTCGTGTTGCATTGATTATCCTGTTAGAACAACTTGGACTTGACATGTTCCACCATTTTCTTGATCTGAGATTTTGAGTCTCACGAAACCCTAAAAATCTAGAACGGTGTTTATTACTACCTAATATTACTTTGTGTGATCTATTTATGCAATTTTAATTGTTCTGCTTTTCAAAATGTCGTCACATTTCGAAATTGGGATTTTCAACGGAAAAGGAGATTTTTTTAATTTGGCAACAAAAGATGAAGGGTATTTTTGGTCCAACAAAAAGTTTCAAAGCCATTGATGACAAATTTCCTGAACATTTTACAAAAACACAAAAAGAAGAATATGATGAACTTGCATACACTTCTATTATTTTACACATGTCTGATACTGTTTTGAGAAAAGTTGAAAAACTCGATTCTACCAAAAAACTTTGGAAAAAGTTGGAAGACTTATTTTTGCTTAAGTCTACTCCAAATAAGCTGTACTTGTTTGAAAGATTTTTTTGCTTTAAAATGGATCCTTCAAAGGATTTTAATGACAATTTGGATGTTTTTAACAAGTTGGTTCAAGACATCATTAATTGTGAATAGAAGGTGTCTGAAACCCATAAGGCCGTTATTTTACTTAATTCTATGCCTGAGTCATATAGAGAGGTTAAAAATGAGAATAAATATGGTAGGGACACTTTAACCCTCGAAATTGTCGTTGATTCCCTTCGGAGTAAGGAAATGGAGATTAAGGCTGAAAAGGAAGATAAGCAAACTGGTGAGTTGCAGATGATGAGGAGTAGAATGAAGTTTAAGCAAATGAGTTTGGAAAGAGCTCAAGATAACAGTGATTCGAGTAGTGACTCGAGTGATGATGGTGGTAAGAAGAAAAGCAAGAGTCGGGACAAGTCTAGTGGTAGACAGTGTTACAGTTGTGACAAGTCTGGACACTTCATTAGGGATTGTCCCAAGAAGAATGGTAAGTTGAGAGGCGAGACGAATTTGGTACTAGGGTCGAGTGATGACCCTAGGGAGTTTTATTGAGAGTAGACCCAGTTACTGCATTTGCATCCGTGTGTAATCCTTTCTGATTGTGTGTGTGATTGTTCGTTTTCACTGCATGATTATATGTTGCATTTCAATGTGTTTGATATGTGCATTGGCATTAATTGGGGTTATTTTATTACTTTGTGTAATGTGTTTGCATACATAGTGGGTTTTGGATGCATTAGCAGTGTATGTGTATGTATATCTTTTGGTTAGGTGGAGTATAGATGCCTAGGGATACATTGTAGTTTGTACTGTAGGATGTGGAGTGTGACTTATGGATTATGGTGGAGATGTGATCAAATGTTTGGAGTCCTTTATCTTTGAAAAGATCCTGATCAGGTGGAGTGCGAGAGATGCACTTCTATCACTTATGTTATGTGAAGACCCATTATTCACTTAGAATGAAGAAGTGATGTGATGATAGAGGATTATCCTAAGGATTTAGGATCTATAGAAGCTTACCAATTAGACATGTGTATTTTTTGAGTGATTAGTCTAGTGAGCATTGTGGGCGATGAGGTGAGATATGTGTTCTCGAGAAGCGAACAATACGAAATGGGATAAGATAAGTGTGGTGAGATCTTCGTGGGGTCATTTATGCATTTGTTGCTTATGTGTTGGCATGTTGATTAACTTGGTATTAATCTATTGTTCTAAGTGAACATGGCTGAAAAAGATCTGTGTTATCCTATATATGATATCTCCATCGCATGTTTATTTTTTCTTTATTGATTGCTGTGATTATCTATTTCTACTTGGGTGTTCTTGACCTTAACCCTGGTGAGTACGTGGAGCACGTATGGTATGTGTTTCAGGTTCGAAACACGAGGTAAGGTCTGTGATACCAATTTTATTGGTTGCCTCGATTGTGGAAGTATAAACTGTGTGTTTTGGTTGCTTGTAGATTTATTGGGAATAAAGGTAGGGATTGTTGGGTATTTTGATATCCAATAATCCGGGCGATGACGTAAACCGATTTTGTTTGTTGGATTATACTTCATAGGCTTCGGTCGATGACTAAAGTTGTACATCGACACCACAATTAGTCAGACGAATCCTATAACCTACTCGGGCCATTTGAAGTAGCCTAATTAAGCTAGTGTTGCTCATAACCCAACCCAAATGAATCCGACTTTAAGGTGTTAGCCCACTTATCCCTTTCATGTTTGGGCCTATCATTTGACCTAAAAGCCCACACTTAAACCTAAACTATTTAAGCCCTAGTCCATTACTGTTGATTGTGTGTAAAAAGTAAGCAGTCCTTTTTTTTTTTGGTAGAAGAGGAACCGGTTCCTGTTGTCTTTGTGCTTTTGTCTTTGTGCCCCTCTTGGTAATCCCCTTTCTCTCTTCTTCCTTAGCCTTGGTGGTTGATTTATTGGTGCTGTTATCTTCTTCACACTGAGTCCTTTTGTGGGCTAACTGTAGTTGGAGCAACCGGTTGATACTTGGGAGTTGTGGATTTGGATTGGGCCGTTACTTGTGGTGTCGATTGGTTGGTGAACTGAGCCTGGAAATCATTGATTGAGCCTCAAATTTCAACACTCTACTTTTTGCTTCTATTGCAATGTCATTCTCCTCATTTCTCTCAACCTTTGTAGATGTTGTTTAGTTGCAATAACCTGTCATTTTGTGTCCTTTGTGGGCTATACAAAAGCAAACGGAGTTTGGGTGAAGATTGTAGGTTATTGGGTTTCCATTTAGTGGTGTTGATTTGTTGGTTTCTTGATATACTGGCCCAGAAAGCCTTTGGTGGTCATTCTTCCTCTTGACACAGACAATCGACCAATTAGTCTTTGTCAAATGATATACAAAATCATTTCTAAAGAGATTGCTAACCACTTGATCACCATTTTGCCTAAGCTTATATCTAAGAATCAAGGGGATTTTGTGACTGGTAGATTAATTTCTGAGAACATTGCACTAGCTCGGGAACAATTGCAGCATATTTCAAGGAGAGCCAGAGGCTCAAATGTTATTTTAAAAATAGATTTGGAAAAAGCTTTTGATCGGGTTTCTTGGGACTATTTGGTGGCGGTGTTAAAGGCATCTGGTTTTGCTGATGATTCGGTTGCATTGATACATAAGGCCATCTCTTCTCCAAAGTACTCCATAAAAATTAATGGGCGCTCTTATAGGTTTTTTCTCTCCTACTCATGGTTTTCGTCAACGGGATCCCATGTCGATTCTTTTATTTATATTAAGTGAAGAACCATTCAGTCACGGTTTATTGCAGTTGACGGGGGAGGGCACCACCAAATCTTACCAAGTTCCAGTAAATTCTGCTCCTATCTCGCATTTACTTTATGCAAATGACTGTTTGGTTTTTACCAATGGTTCCCGTAAATATTTGTCAGCACTAATGAATTTTCTTACATCTTATGAGACACTTTCGTGGAAGCTTATTGATGTGCTAAAAGATATTGGAAGTCCGGGATAAATGTTGCTACCTTACTAGTGAGGGAGGCTTGGGCGAGCTCTTACATGGGACTCTCTCTTCAATGTGATAAACTCTCTCCAATGTATGACGACTTGGCGAGCTCTTACATGGGACTCTCTCTGGTCTATTTTTGTGAGACAAAAATATTTTGCCTCCACTTTGAATTTAGAAACTTGCTCTACTGATGTGGGAGCATCTAGTTGTTGGAAACAATTAACCCGTCATTTCACTTTCATTGTTGATAATAGCAAATGGTTGATTAGAGAAGCTGCTGTTAGTTTTTGGTCTGATAACTGGTTGGGTACAGGATCTTTATACTCACAAGGTTGGCATGTAGTTTCTCCTCAGTTAAAACTGAAGGATACTATTGATCATGGTCACTTCATATAATGCTACTTCATTCACTTGGTGGTGCATTGTTGATCAAGGAGGTTCTTTATTTTCCCATGGCTATCAAACCAGGTAATGACACATTGATATGATGCCCAACTGCTGATGGTTATTTCACAACACACTGGGCACGGTGTCTCATGCGGGTAAAGAACACAAGTTTGTTACCTTGGCAATTAATCTGGATTCATTTGGAAACATTGGCACAAAAATTTTCCCGGTAGCCAAAAAACATATCCGAAAAACTACCTAGCAAAATATAGTTTCATTCACTTCGGCTTAGTCTAGGTAAATAAAGTGACATAGAGCGCTGGTTTTTCGATGATTTCTTGTTGTTTCTTAGCTAGCTAGCTGTGTCATGTGGACGATCTTTAAACATTGTTGATAGACTATCACGACTCTTTATTCATGGTAATTCTCAAAAAAACTTAAAACTATTATATTCTAACATGGAATCTTGTGATTTCTTGATTCTTGCAGACTATACCAGTACATACACTTGCAACTGGGGTGGATTTCATCCAAGGGGTTATAATGGAAATTGTATTGACATTTTCATTGTTATCCACTATTTATACAACAATTGTGGACCCCAAGAAGGGGTTCCTTGAAGGGATGGGCCCACTTCTTGCTGGGCTTGTTGTTGGGGCCAACGTCATGGCTGGTGGGCCATTCTCAGGGGCTTCAATGAACCCTGCAAGATCATTCGGGCCTGCTTTGGTCAGTGGTGATTGGACTGATCACTGGGTTTACTGGGTTGGACCGCTCATTGGAGGTGGGCTTTTTTGCCAAATTATCTTGGTGTGATCATGTGGAATTCAAATTAACTCACGCTGTCATTGTTGTCCCCGTGGTAATTTTGAAACCCTTGATCATATGTTTTCAACTAGTCCATTTGCGGTGCAACTACGGTCTTATTTTGGTAGGCAATTTGGAATTATATCTCTAGTGCAAGGTGGCTGTTCGGTATTGCTTAATATTTTGAACCAAGCATCCTCATGTTCAACACAATTTCATTTAGTGGCCCGTCTAGTCCCAACGTTACTAATTTGGGAACTTTGGCGGTCACGAAATGAGCTAGATTTAAATAGGAACAAATGTCTTTCCAAAATATTTGCTATAAAGTTAAATACTGGCTTATTGAATTATGTGCTCTTCGGAAACCTAAGAGGTCTACTCCAACCAAGCTCGCAGCAACTTTACCTGAACTGATATCTCGACTTGTCCAATTCGTATAAAAGCACAATTTTCGGTCAAATGGTCTCCTTGAAATTTTTGAATTATTTGGTATGAAGTTATGATATTTGCAAATTACATAGATGTGAAGGTTTGCCATGTTTATAAGGAAATGAGTACGGTGGCGAATTTATTGCCTCGCGTTGATGCTAGTGGTAACACGTCCTTTTTAGACTCGTACAACGGATTTTCTTTTAAATCCTTAGGCTTGATTTATTTAGACCATTATGGTTATCCTTCTTTTCAATTTCCCAAAAGAATATGGAGGTGTTGCCCTCCTTTCTTTCAGAAAAAAAAAAAAAAAAGAAAGAAAGAAAGAAAGAAAAACTACTGATTGGCAAAAACAAAAACTAAAAAGTAATAATTAAAAGAGATTTTAATATATTGAACTAAATAATTAAGTTCAAAACTAGAAGGTTGATCCCTCTTATTGTGAATTTCGCTCCATCAGATATTCATAGTCGAAAAAATGTGCCCAAAAATGCTTGTGGAGTTCTAAAAAATCAAATGGATATTTATTCATTAATCCTGAATTTATGTTTACATATTAAACTATTGAGGACACATCCTTTTTATTCATTACATAAATATACACATAGTTTGTTTTATCATGGTAACGCTGGCGGAACACTTTGTTCATTCCTGAAGAAATTAGTTGGATCCACCTCTTTCTTCACATTAACTAGTCTTCTGAAATTATTCTTGAAATACCTAAATCCCCAAACACTTGCTTGTTTGTAGCTCGTATTCCCTTTAATATTGTTCATTCCAATATCCAAATCCCGATAATTGAAATATGCTTCTCTCGGAGATTTTGACACATAACGAGCCATAAAACTATAAAGCCTCCGGCTCCAGTTTATATGCCTTTGGGATTCTGCATTCTCTACCCAGCCTATTCCATAGTGAATCATGAATATGTTGCCCGATCGATGTGGGAAAGGAATTTCTGATTCTGAGAAATCATTAATTCTCCCTCCATACGGACTGAATTGCAATTCAGCGCTATTTTCATCTTCTTCCATAAGAAAATTCCATATGCTTTTAAGACCGTGTTCTGGAATTGGTTGCTTCACGTAGTCAGATTTTCCTTTGTAATATGTCAAGGAAACTTGAGTTCTGTTCAGGAAAACGTCCAGTGATTGACCCTGGAAACCTGCAAAAAAGAGTGTGGATTCTATCCATGGCATTTCAGTGCAATCTTCTTTCACCAAACCCAATTCTGGAAATTTCTGTTGCATTATTGGGAGAAGATCATCAACTCGACCTAGGTACAAAGAAGTGAAAAATGCTCCTATTGTCCTCTTTCCAGTTGATGAGTTGAAGCTTCTTAAGAAGAGTCTTAACAAAAGATTCTCATCAATCTTGTCAGCAACATATTGCCATCTGTGTACTAGCTGGGTTGCATTTTGCTCTAACGTTCTCGTAACATTGAAAACTGTCACAGTTTCTGGAATTACAATTAAATTCACCTTAAATGCAACCACAATTCCAAAACTGGTACCTCCACCTCCTCTAATGGCCCAAAAGAGATCATCTCCCATGGATTCTCGGTCGAGAATTTTGCCATTAGCATCAATTAGTTTGGCATCGATGATGTGATCTGCTGCAATACCATGTTTACGTGACATCATGCCATATCCTCCGCCACTGAAGTGCCCTCCAACACCCACAGTAGGGCAAACACCGGCTGTGAACGCCAAAGTCTTGCTTTTCTGAGAGATTGTATAATAAAGTTCACCGAGTGTTGCACCTGTTTGAACCCATGCAGTGTTTTTTTCTGTGTCAATAGATATTGATCGTAGGTTTCTCATATCCACTATGAAAAACGGAGTTTGAGATATGTACGAAAGTCCTTCGTAGTCATGTCCACCACTTCGGACTTTGAGCTGAATCCCATGTTTCTTTGAGCAATAAATTGCTGCCTGAATTTGGGATTCATGCTCCGGAGTAATGATTACAACAGGTTTCTGGCGAGAGTTTGATTCCGGCCGTAGGTTCCGTATTGAAGATTGGAGAATAGATAAATATGATGCATTTTTCGGGGTGTAAATTGAATCAGAATCTGAGTTGGATCTACGAAACTGGAGGGTGAGGCATTCAAGAAAATCATTTTTGTTATGAGCTGAAGAAGCTCCCGAAATTGAAATGAATGACAAAAGAAAAAGCGTGAGTATACCAGCTGGATTAATCTCCATACTTTGTTTTGTAATTTATATTTTTCTTCTAATTGGTTGCTGATTCTTGGACAATATTGCATGTATTTATAGATGGTCGTGGTGACTTTTCTAAATGACTGTAAATGAGTTTTGAGTTTATCATGTCTGGGTTATTTCAGATGAAAATTCAAACTTAAATTCGTGAATCTTTCATATGTAAATTAATTCAACCACGCAAAAAGAAATTTCCAAGTTGATTGCTTCCTCAAAGAAAATATACTACTGCTTTATCTGATTTTAGTACATGAATTTTTGGCGCAGATAAACATGCAAACTGTAATTTTCAAGATATTACTTATGGTACAAGTTTGTCAAATATTTTTATATTCATAGAGGATAATGCATAAGATAAATGTAGATTTTTCTTAATAAGTAGCCTCTCACCTAATCTCTAATATGGTGAGTCGTCAGGTTAGAAGGGATTCAAGAAAATAATGTTTTTCATGCATTTGAAGCATTCCGAAAATTATTAAAAGAACTGTAAATAAACGAAGATGGCAGCCTTCAGATTCTCCGTTAACCTTTGCATTGTTAAACCCTAATAAGTGTTAAAGGACCAATGGGATTGCTTGATACCACTTATTAAAATACCGAAATTGTATGGCAAAATATGAAATATATAATCGTAAGCAAAAGAATAATACAAGATCAGAAATAAGGCAGAGGAATTTAGAAATTTTATTGACTCGTGAACAATAATGGAGAAATATACAAGTGATCTAAAATTCTAGTAATTATCAAGGCTAAACTATCATTAAGTCTCATAACCTCTCTCATAAATTGTAGAGAAGAGTCAAGTATATAGGCAACTATGTAGAGCGACGTCCAAACACTAATAGATAAGCTGTAGTTAAAGTAGAATGCCAGAAAAGTGTTAAAACGTGAAAAGGGTTTAGATCGGACAACGCTGTCGCTCGAGCGATAAGCTAGTGACAAGGGAGCGACCAAGTCTCGGGAGAAAACCTGCAAGTGTTACTCAAGCGGCCAGCTAGCGGTAAGCTAGTGAAATGCGATAACTTTTCTTCCCGGTCCATCTCTTCAAGTTCAATACAAACTCCAACTTTCAATAGAGCTTCCAAATAGAATTTCAATTTGAATAAAACTCTAATAACACTTCAAATTGAATTCTTCTTGATGTGCAATCCAATTGAAATTCTTCAATTGCTTCAACAAGAAGTTCGAGTCATTCCAATATTCTAAAGGTGACAACAAAAGACAAAAAAAATTTTTTTTTTTTTTTATCGGTACACAAATTCAATCTTAAATATCGTTCACATCGTCATTATATGATTCTGTCCACGCTATTTTCTTAAGAATGCTGGAAATATAATTAGAGAACGAATTCAATCTTAAATATTGTTCACGTGATCCTTTTTCCCCTAAACATTTTATTTATGATTAAATATAAACCATTCCATACCATAATATTCAGTGCTGATAATAAGCCATTGACTTCGTAAAGCAAATAATAGACACGAGTTGAAAGGCCAACCACTTTGAGCTGCCATTTGTACCCTTAGATTAGTATTGCGGTGTAATCCAAATTCTATTTTTAAGATGATTGAAAATTTGAATTAAATTTGCGACTTAAGAAGAATTTTATTTGGAATACTTTTGGAATCATATTCGAAATCTATTTGACAAATTCTAGTTGAAATTATATTTGAAAATCCTATTGAGAGTTGGAATTAGTTAGACAAATTGTAGACACAAATCTTTGTATTTTTTCTCCATAATTTAGTGAAATCTCCCTTAGCAAATTATATTCTTCTTGTAAATTTGTGATCTTATTTAATATTGTGTCTATAATCTCATATCGTCTTCAATAAATTAGTATCGGAGTTATCTGATATCTTATTTCTTTCTTAACAAACTGGTATCTAAGCATTCTAGTCTACAACAAACTAATTTTTAGAGCCAAAGCTTGAAAATTCTTAGGAGATCGAGATTTAATCAAGTTAAAAAGTTTAGCTTGATCTTTTGTGATGGCAATTATGAAGTTTAATATTCTACTATTGGATCGCAGTACATGATTTTCGTTGTAGCATATTAGGAGGTGAGCTGTAACCACTTATATGGGATTGATATTTTTGTGTTTTTGCCCGCTTCATGTTTGTTGTTTAAAGACACAATCTTATATAGCCATAATCTCACTTTTGGAGAAGTTTATGATGCTCTATATTCAAAGATGCAGATGAAGCATCTAGTTTAAACTAAGACTCATGGAGATGTGCTTGTTTTTTATGGTGATTGTGCAATGGGCAATTAAGGTCTAACCACAAAATTTATAGCAAGAATTTGGAGCACTTAATTAAGAATTGTTATAAATTTCAGAATAGAGAAAATTTGGCTGTAGCTTTTTAGAAGAGAAATCAATTAGATACTTAAAGTGAAGCCATTGTTGAAACTTTTCACAATGATGGAGAACTTTGTTACTTATTTCTTATTACTACTCCAAACCCGACGAGGGTTGGATTTTTGGTATAGCTTGCACTTTAATATCCCAATCCGGATTCATTTTTAACATATGCAACAATTTCGAAAGTTGTGGTAATGGAAAATAATACACCTTGTTGGATAATTGGTATTGTTCGGATCTAAATAAAGTTATTTGATGAGAAGGTTAAAAGACTTAATGCAGTGAGACACATTTCAGATTAAAAGAAAAATCATCTCTCTTTGTGTACTCGTATTTCAAAAAGGTATAAGTACACTAGTAAATGTGGAGTTCTGAAGGTTCGTAAATGGGCAATTTTTTGTTACATATCTTGCAGTATTATACAGAATCTAAGATAGATCGGCATATTATAAGGACTCGGATGTATTTGAAGTTTGATTATGTACCTTTGGAGTTTAATTTGTAGTCTTCTTTGAAGAATACATCTCAATTAAATTTAGAAGTTATAGGTAATGCTGCTTTGCTACCATTATCAACTGTGCCAATTTATTCAGTTACTAGAAACAAGCCTGCTTGTGGCCATAAGCCTCCACATAGGTGCAATTCTTTCGTTCGTGTTTGAAGGTGTTGATTCTATCATAAATCCTTTTGTTGAAACATTATGTGGTGATTCTGTCACAAGGCTTGTTTCAGCCTTGTTTGATAATTATTATTCACATTTGATTTGTTGTTCGTGGTTCGAGAAAAATATCCAAGAGATTTCTTGAAATTTTGTTGTTAGTTAGGTATTGTTTTATGCCCTTGGGTTGGTGACACAATTTTTAGAGAATGTTTTTGGTTGGAAATTTTGATGGAGATTTCGTTTGTGTTTTTTGTTGAAGCGTTAAAGTTCATTTCCTCCGGTGGAGTTTGTCTCTAGGTAGAGGATCTTTAAAGTTTATTCATTGTAGTGGAATTCGTATCAATGTGGAGTTTATTAAAATTAAGGTGTGACTCAAATTTTATTTTGAAGATGATTGAAAATTTTAACGAAATTTGTATCTTAAGAAGAATTTTATTTGGGAAGATTTTGGAATCATATTTGAAGTCTATTTGAGAAATTCTAGTTGAAGATTTATTTGAAAGTCTTATTGGAAGTTGAAATTTGTGTAAGAGATCAATATAAGGAAATTTTTAGGTATTCTATTTCATCTACAACTCTACATCTAAAGTTTGGATTGTTCCCTATATATATTTAACTATTCTCTACAATTTAATTGGCTTGATTTTACCCCATTATGAGTTGTTAACATCATTATAGGTTGTTTAACTATGTTGAAGGTGTGTTTATCCCTATTACTAGTTTGACAAATTGTAAATACAAGTTTTTGTATTTTTTTATCTATATTTCAGTGGAATCTCATTTATTCTACAAATTTTATTCTTCTTGTACTCCGATACTAATTTGTTGAAGACGATATGAGATTATTGATGCAATATGAAATAAAAATCACAAGTTTTTGTATTTTTTTTCTCTATATTTTAGTGGAATCTCATTTATTCTACAAATTTTATTCTTTTTGTAAGTTTGTGATTTTTATTTCATATTGCATCAATAATCTCATATCGTCTCAACAAAATAGTATCGGAGTTATCCAGTATGTTCCGCATTTCTCAACACTTAGAAGATGAAAAAACCGCTGCAACTCCTAATAATTGGTCGTTTAAATCTCTAGTATTTGGCATTGGGCACCTAATTTTTCATGATGCACGATCTTCAACTTGAAAATTGGGACCCCACCTATAGTCTTAGCCTCCATCGCAACATAGTAGATGTAAATTCTAAAATCTAGATAAATTTAAAATGAATTTTAATTTCACAATTATAATTCTGGACAAGCAGTTAGAACTTTCTACAATTAATTTCTAATGGTTCTGACTACAACATGTAGAATGTTACTGTGTTCGTACATTTTGAATTAATTGCAAAAATTTAATTATATATTAAAATTTGAACACCAAATATAACGTGGTAAACCCCAAAGAGAAACATCAACTGGCCCCATACCACGGGTTAAATAATCCAGTTATTTAATTAATCAAAAATACAATAGTATTAGGTTTTGTAATTTCGCAAAATTGACCAAGAAAACACACTTAATCAAAAGAAACCAATAACCACCTTTATATCTTCTTCTTTTGATTTGTTCATGAAGTAGAATCAAACCCATCGATCTTCACTTTTTCACCACTTCCCTATCATAGTCAATATCCTTAACTCACGCTAAGCAGCATGATCAATTAATATATAGGATTGAACATTCATCACAATCTGTTTTTTGTATTCTTTAAATCCTTGAAGAATATGTTTGGCTTTGTAAATAATCAATAAAGCATCATATTTGTATGAACTCTTTCAGAAAGGACAGAACTGCTCACTACTAGAAAGGTCACGGACTGGAATGATTTTTAAAAGCTTGATTCCATTCTTGATTTATAGGTAAAGTAATTATCAAAGATAGGAATAAAATATAATATGATAATCTGCAATTACACGGGAACAAATGTTTAGTAAAAAAATATGCAATATGATCATCTGCAATTACACGGTAACAAATGTTTAGTAAAAAAATATGCAATTATCATAAAAGTTTTTTCTAGATTTGTAGTACGTTAATATAAGGAAGGATACTTCGAATTTAACGTATCCTCATATTTTCCTTCTAAACAATTTGAAAATATTGAAGATGGTATAAAAATTATTCTACACGAGTTATATATATATATATATATTTTTTTTTTTTCCTTCTTTTTTAACCACACATTCTCCATCAATCTACTATTCCAAAATATATTCTTCCAAAATAATGTGACTCAAACACATACTAAGTGTACAATTACAAGGATTTAGTTAACAACTCACAGTTGTAGGATTCGACTTCTCTACCTCTTGAGGGATGGGTAATTAGCAACGCGTCCCAATCATTTACATTCATTGCGTAAATCATCCCCGTCATTTCAAATTTGGCAATTGCACCATCATTTCAACATTTTCTTGTGGAATAGGTCATTTTTGTCTCCTTCCATCAATTCTTTATGTCAAATATAGGTAATTGGTACAAAAAAATCTTTGTAGTTTGCCTTAATTGTGTAAAATCTTCATATCGTTTGCCTTCATTACGCAAAAGGTCCTTATAATCTATTTTCTCAATAAAAACATTGTAAAATTATTAATTTACCCTCATGTTTAAATAAACAAATAGACAATAAATAAATAATATAAAAATTTGTAGTTAGAATTCCAATTGTTTTTTAAAAAAATACAAACGAGTATCAAATAGAACAATTTAAAACATACCAACAAAAGAAAAATATTTCTATCTTCCCAATTAACCCCACCTACCCCTACCACATCCTCTACCCTGCACAATCACCAAAATAATTAAAAAGAGAATTAAAAGTATAAAAAGAAGTAATATAATAATTAAAACAAAAACAAAATGGTACTTCTTCCCTTTCCAATTCCGCACCTTGCCACCGACTATCACCACACATTCTCCCAATTCTATTGCAGCACCACCAGGGGATTCAGCTATTTTCTTATAATCAAATTTCATGTTTCAATATCTTTTTTTTTTCAATGAAGTTGCAAGAGGTTTTTAGAGATTTAATTATTTTCAATAAATCCTTGTCATACACATTGAATTCATTTTTAAATTTTGCTCTAATTTTGTTCAAACTTCTATTGGCTTACAAAATGATGTCTTGAGATGGATTTCTTCTTCTGTTGGAGGGTTCATTCAAACCCCATTCCTAACTGTTCCAATTCAAATTCAGCTAAGAGAAAGTAAGTAAATTTTTTTTGGAAGATGGTTTTTTTTTAAATATATTTTGAATTATTTTAAGTGCAATTCATTTTCACTATTTGAAAATTTTAGGACTTTGACTATAATTTTTTTTTCCTTTTGTTTATTTAAAGAGGGGGTAAATTAATTATTTTACAAGATGAAAATGGACGATAAGGATATTTTGCTCAATGAAAGCAAACAATAGATATATTTTGCACCAATTACCCATATTTGATGGAAATGACTAACTCCGCAAGAAAAGGGTTGAAATGAGGGTGTAAATATCAAATTTGAAACAATATAGACTATTTGCGCATTGAGTTCAAATGACAGAAATATTTTGTGCTAATTACCCTTTATGTAACTCATTGAGTGTGACAAAATTTCAAGATAAATTTGACAGAAAACTAAAATTGTAGTTTTACTATATAATGAATTACTTATCCAACAGGCCAAAGTCGAAGGTGTCCTGTAAAAACTAACTCAACGTTTGAAGGAAAAGAAAGGGTACCGCTATTTCCATCCACACTTTTTATATATACATCCACTTTTAAAAGTGAAATTTTATTATATTTTAAATCTTTTGTAAATTTACTTAAATAGACATAGACAAAATTAAATAAAAATACATAACTCTAAATTGATTTTTCTAACAAATGAAAACCAAAAATCCAAAAAAATAGAATATTATAGAAAACCGCCTTTCTCTCTAAAAACTCTCTCCCTTCTCTCTACCGCTCCAGCAGAAAATCTGGTGTGCTCGACGGGGGCGGATGCCAACAGTTGTCAGATTTCCAATAGCCATAGTGTAGTAAATGAGGTACTCAGTCAAGAAATGGCCAAAAGCATATATGAAGGATAAAAAGGTTGCCAAATAAAGAGGCTTGTTGTCAAGGTTGAATGCGCAGAGAAAGCATAGAGTACAAGTCAACAATGTCCAAACTCCAAATGTCCGTCCATGAACTTCAGTCAGTACAATTTATAAACAAAAGATGGAAAAAGCTTCATTAGGAAAATTTTGCAAGACTGGTGATCTGAGGTCCTCATTAAAGATAAATGCTTTCACATTATGCTAGGTGGCTAAGAAGATTGATACTAATGCATTGTCTGAACTTTATAAGACCCCCATAACAGATGTCAAGACACGTTCTTGCAAACTGGCAGGAAATAATGCGCGTCCATATCTTTCCATGCATTGCAAATTTAGTACTTCAGGATACATTTAACTGACTTATTTCTTCACTAAATTCTGGTGAGTGGAGAAATAAGGACTACTAGATAGACTTATTGAACGTTTTTATGAGGCTGCCAGGATGAGATTCAGACAACTTTTCATTTCGCTATAATAAACTATAAAGTATTGCTATCTTTATTAACTAAGATTATAATTGGCGTGTGGACATGGACGATCTCTGTCAGAGTATGTATTGCTACTCAGACCCAACAGATTCTACCATAAATGCCATAGGGATTGTTAGAATCTATAGTGTTAGGGATGCATTTAAAGTTGGATGAATATATAAAATTTATGTGGATGTATATAGTATTTAAATGAATGAATTTAGTAAGGACAAGATTGGAATATAACGTTGATGCAAATAGTAATTTTTTAAAATTTTAAAGTTTTGTAGTGGATGAACTTAGAGTGGGATGAATATATAAAAAATGTGGATGGAAATAGGCAAATAGCGGTACCCAAAAGAAATAGAGAAATAACGAAACAAAGGATGGCATATTATAACATGACCAGCAAAATCGAACATGCAACTATTCAAGAATTAGTTGGATCTAACTCATTTTAAGTATAAATTTATTCTAGTATTCTTAAATCTCCAGACGCTTGTTTGTATTGTCCTCAATATTGTTTCATTCTGATTCCCAAATTCCTACCATCAAAATACGTAGATTTTTAGACATTTCTAGCCATAACAAACCACAAACTCATAAAGCCCCGGGTCTAGCATTTACCATGTCATATCAAGGTGATGTGCAATTATCCAAATTTTCAAAGGGATATTTTCAAGAATGTCCACAATTAAGGGTGTGAGTTGAAAAGTGTCCAATTTTCAAATTTAAAACTAAAGTGTCTATTATGCCCTTAATGAAAAAAAAAAAAAAAGACATTTGAATCTCTACGTATTCTCGACATTTGAATCCTGTTTTATATTTTAATAGTACACACGTCAAATCAAAATATTAAATGTTCTCGACATTTCAAAACGTCATCCTCGACATATTAAATGTCTAGAAGGACATTTCATTTCAAACATGACATTTCTCTACACTTGAAATGTCGTTCTCGACATTTCTGTGTTAATGCAAAAAATAGCATTAATTGTGATTTGACATCTTGTCATTTGCAATAAATGGAGCAGGTTATGTGTCAAGATTTCATTAGCTCATAATTTTTTTTTCAAAAATGTCCATTTTATTGTCCTTGAATGGAATCATAAATTATTGAAAATGAGTATTTTGGTCTAAAATATACCAAAATGGCTATTTTTGCAAGGATTTTTGAAAGTTGCCATTTTTACAAGTGGCTAGAAAAAATTGGACATTTCTTGCAATTTCCACATTTTCCAATTAATCCACGTACGTTTCTGCAAAAGAGATTCTACCGAACTGTCAAATCAAGAACATCTGCCTCAATGTATAAAGGACCATTATTGGTGTACAGAAAATTTTTTTCAGTCAAATTTACAGACCACACACAACACAGGTGGGACCGGCATTTTTTGGAATATTTTATTGACAATGGGACCCACCTCCATTTGACACATCTGGTGGAATTTTGTGAAATTTTTTCTGTACACATGCATTTTCCTATGTATAAATAGTTGAAATGTATTAGCTCAAAGAGTTAACAATTTTTTCACTTCCTCCTCGAAGAAAACGTGAAGTAATTGTTGAACAAACGTTGTTTTACAAATATTAATTTCCATATATTCATTTTTTTTATGCGTAGAACTAGAAATTTGTATATTTTCAAAGAGAGAATTTTCAAAGATGTTGCGTGTGGTGTACATTATAGATATGTCAGACAAAAATAAGTCAATATAATGTTTTTAAAATGTATATTCATATAGGATAATCCATGTTTTTAAAATGTATATTTGATCCTCAGAGCAGAGATGAAGCCGACACTTCATTGGGTTGATTAGGAATGGAACGCCAGGAAATTGAGAAAACAGTAAATAACACTCTTAGCATTCGTTGATTTTAGAAATATCAAGAATTTAGAAAATAAATATTCGTTGATCGACGAATAATACAAATATAATGGAAGAATTTTGAGAAAATTCGAAGTTTTTATTCAATGATCAATTGCAAAACCTACAATACTAAAACTTAAATCTAATAAAATTACAAACAAGTTCCTAAATCACCGATAATAATAAAACACAACAAAATATAAAAATGTAAAACATTGTCATCGAGTGTTGTCCTTGCCTCTCTTTAGATCGTCCCACAATTCTACTTGTCGAACAACGGTTGCGTCATTTGCTTTGGGTGAAGAAGATTTGTTCTCCAATAATTAGTTTTTTGGGAATACGAGGAATTGTCTATCTCAGAGTAGCAGCATGAGTTGCTTAGGTTAGGCGTTGTTATAAAAGTCGTAGCTTCTAAGGAAAATGAAGTCAAAACACATTTTGAGAGGAAATATGTTGTATGTAATACCTCGAAACTTTGTGATAAATTGTAGTTTGGCTCATTTATGAAGTTTAGAAAAATTAGGACTGAAAAGTAAACTTTCAATAGTATAGGAACTAAAGTGAAAAATAGTAAACAGGTCGTATTACCTGATGATAAAATATTACAGAAAGTAAAAAATATTAATTAGGGATTATTATTTGCTAAAAGTCAAAGGTTAAGGGGATAAAGCGCAAATAGTCCAAGAATTTACAAAATAAATAAATAAATAAATAAAGGGTTATTTCAAGAAAAATATGATAGAATATTCGTTCTAGGTTTCTATTCAATTATTTGCAAATAGATGTAAGAAAGACAAAAAAAATAATTTTTTTTAAAAAAAAGAGTAATGGAAATTACAATTTTGAAGTATAATAAATGGTATGTAAAGTGTTAAATAATACTCCCTCCATCCCAATTATATAGACTTGTTTCGTTTTTCATAGGGATGAAGAAATTTTTTTTAATGTCATTGAAAAACTAATTTTTATCAAGATTTTTCCTAATTTACCTATATTTAATTTTCAGTATGTAAAACTAAATTTCTATTGGAATTAATAAAGAATTTGAATTTTCAAGAAGTTGGCATATTAAGTATGAAAATTTTAATAAGTGTGTATTGGTAAAGGAATACAACAAAATATTATATATTATAAAACAGATCTATATATTTGGGACGAGAGAAAAAGAAAACTCAGTCTATATAATTAGGACAAGGGAGTATAAAATATAAGGCATCATTTGTTATTTTCAATTAGGATTATTTTGGCCTATATATTAAGCTATTTATAATGACAAATTTGGGAAAAAAAAATTAATTTTTTAAAGAAAATCTTAAGTTGAAGTTGTGAGTATTTGGAAGCCTTACCAACTCAATCGGAAGAATGTTCAGGGAAAATTTTGGTCACACTATTCAAATTGTTTTTGTTTTATTTTTTTATGTACATGTATTGGTTAATTTAGATTTATGCTCCTTGTACGGGGGTACAACCCGCCCTACCGGCCCCTCACATGAGGGGGGGGGGGTTGTGGCCCCCCCCCCCCCTCATGTGAGGTGCCGGTAGGGGGGGGTTGTACACCCCCCGGTATGAATAGCACGTTTCTTTAATTTAAGACACAAAAAATTATGGATTTTATTCAAAAATAGGGTTCCTAGCCATCTCTCCCGACAAGAAATCTATTTTCACCAATACATTAGTACAATCATTTATAAGTTGGTTATTGTTTTCATCTTTATTCGATGTGAGAGTGTTAAGATTTGGGGTTCAATCTTAAAATATCAACCTTATTAAGATAAGTAGTCAAATCCTTTATAAGTTGGTCTATATTTTCATCTCTATTCGATGTGAGATTTTATACATTAACATGCCACCACAAGTTAATGGATCGTTTGAGCGGATCAATATTGAAATTCGTGTGCTCAAATTTTTTTAGTTTTAATCCGATCAAATTGCTCGTTGAAATTTAATGGGTTCTGATACCATATTAAAATTTAGAGTTCCATCTTAAAATGTCAACCTTATTAAGAGAAGTAGCACAATCTGTTATAAGTTAGTCTATATTTTCATCTTTATTCGATGTGAAATTTTATCGCTCAACTCAAAATGGTTTGTTGCCAGCTGATTTGTTTGATGTAGTCCCAATCTTTAAGACCCTTAATTCTTGTGGCATATGTTCACGTATTAAGCTACTCTGACGGGGAATATTAACAGGAATTGGTGACAGAAATGACGTGGCGATTTTTGATTGGCCTGTTGTTTGAAAAACATTTCCATCTCCCCAATGATTGAACGCCAACTGTGTTGGTCACTAAACCCTGTTAATAATCCCTGTTTGTGTAGCACTTCTCTATGTTCATAGTTCAGTCAAGTATTGATCTCTTATCGGGAATTGTTGCACAAACGTGAATAGTAAATCCGAAAGGAAGAAAAACAATAAGATTGACAGAGAAATTTTCTTTGCAATACCTCTCCATTGGAGGGATTTTCGACCACTATTAGAGATGTTCTAAGTACTCATTTTCCTATACGGTTTCTTTTTGAACAATTAATATTAACAATTTAGTTCTCGTAAAAAACTAAGCCTAGATTAAACTACTTGGTTTCTTTTTGAACAATTAATATATATTAACAATTTAGTTGTCGTAAAAAACTAAGACTAGATTAAACTACTCGACAAAAAATACTAAGGTACACTAGTTTACACTTTCATTAGGTGACATTTTTTTAGGTATTTGACCATATTAATTGTTCCCACTCATGGTACATCAAAGACCCTAGAAGTTGACTAGCAGCAACCACTGTTCTATTATTGATTTAGGCACGTATTCCTTAATGCAATCACGTAGAGTTTTATTTATTTATATATTTTCATAGCCATATATATTATTGAAAATAAACTCCAAGCAGATCTCATGTACAATATAATTTTATTTGTATTAGTGTGACTACTCCCGAAATTCACTCGTCGTGATCGAGATAAAATGCATACCCCAATTGGAAGACAAATCGAGCCTACAACCTTATTAGAACATAGTGTCAACTTAGTTCATGGGTCTACGACAAAGCAATTCGTTATACAGTAATATCTATCTAATGGCTACGTTGCTGCATGGAAGAATAAATCGTATTATCATGAAACGATTGAAGAATCGCACGATCAAATAACATAAATTCAATACTCGTTTAATATGGACTCGTTTCCTAGCAATTAAAGAATTGGCTCCAGTTTATTTATTTCCTTTTTGGTGTTTCTTTTTATTTCCATGATTTGTCACCTGCATTTCTATATGAATATAAAATTATTATATTTATTTTGTCAATATTTACCTACTTTGTTCCTAAAGTAATATTCATGAAAATTTACAATTTGAATGATTTCTGCATGCAACGAAAAAATTGAGATAAGAAACATTAATTAATTAATTCAACAAGTTAAAAATTTTCTGAGGAAAACGTGTAACATTCTGTAACTTCTTTGTACAAATTTTCCCCATGAACTAAGAGGATAAAGATAGAAATTTAATAGTCAAATGATATAATCCATGACACACATTAATTCAAAATTCAATTTGGCACGTCTAGAAAAGTCACTAAAAATCAACTATAAATACATGCATCTTTGTTCATGAATTAGCAAAAAATATTAGGAGGGAAAAAAAGAAAAGTATGCAGATTTCAGATAGTAAATTCCATTTTTTTCTTTTGGCATTCATTTTAATCTGGGGAGCTTCTTCGGCTTTTAGCAACAATGATTTTCTTGAATGCCTTACCCTTCAGTTTCAAAAATCCGACTCGGAATCTGATTTTTACACCCCAAAAAATACGTCATATTCATCTATTCTCCAATCTACAATAAGGAATCTAAGGCCGGTGACAAACTCCAGCGAGAGACCTATCGTAATCATTACACCAGAGCATGAATCCCAAATTCAGGCAGCAATTTATTGCTCGAAGATACATGGGATTCAGCTAAAAGTTCGAAGTGGTGGACATGATTTTGAAGGACTTTCATTCACTTCTGAAACTCCTTTTGTCTTGGTGGATATGAGAAACCTACGATCAGTATCCATTGACGCTGACAAAAAAACTGCATGGGTTCAAACAGGAGCAGCAATTGGTGAACTTTATTATACAATTGCTAACAAAAGCAGGACTCTGGCTTTCCCGGCTGGCGTTTGCACTACGGTGGGTATTGGAGGGCAATTCAGTGGCGGAGGATATGGTATGATGTGTCGTAAACATGGCCTTGCAGCAGATAACATTATCGACGCCAAACTAATTGATGCTAACGGCCGAATTCTCGATCGGGAATCCATGGGAGAAGATCTCTTTTGGGCCCTTAGAGGAGGTGGGGGTACTAGCTTTGGTATTGTGGTTGCATTTAAGTTGAAACTAGTTGAGGTTCCTGAAATTGTGACTGTTTTCAATGTCACAAGAACATTAGAACAAAACGCAACCGACCTAGTACATAGGTGGCAATATATTGCTGCTAAAGTTGATGACGATCTTATGTTAAGGCTCTTCTTAACGAGCTTTAACTCTTCAATAACTGGAAAGAGGACAGTAGGAGCAAATTTTAGATCTCTGTACCTAGGTCGAGCTGATGATCTCCTCCCAATAATGCAAGAGGTATTTCCAGAATTGGGTGTGGTGAAAGAAGATTGTATTGAAATGAGTTGGATAGAATCCACACTGCATTTCTACAACCTGCAGGGATCACTTGATGTTTTGCTAGATGAAACAGTAATTTCAAGTGCGTATACCAAAGGGAAATCCGATTATGTGAGGCAACCAATTCCGAAAGACGGTCTCGAAGGCATATGGGAATTTCTTATGGAAGAAGATGCAGGTAGGGGTGAATTGCAGTTCAGTCCATATGGAGGGAGAATTGGTGCCATTCCAGAATCAGAAATTCCTTTCCCACATCGGTCAGGCAACATATTCATGATCGAATATTCAGTGTTCTGGTCTGCAGAAGAGAATACAGAATCAGAAGCAGAAAGGCATTTAAGCTGGATGCGAAGGCTTCACAGCTTTATGGCTCGTTATGTCTCAAAATCTCCCAGAGCTGCATATGTCAATTACCGGGATTTGGATAATGGAATGAACAATATTTATGGGAGCACCAGTTACGAACAAGCAAGTGTGTGGGGACTTAGGTATTTCAAGAATAATTTCAAAAGATTGGTTCTTGTGAAGAGTAAGGTGGATCCAACTAATTTCTTTAGGAACGCACAAAGTATTCCACCTCTGTCACCTTGGTAGACTTTAGAACTACGTTTAAAGATTTGTCATCTACTATGTACGTAATAAATAAGATGTCCCGTATATTTTGTCATGTAAACATAAATAAAGGAGGATGAAAGTTACAATTATCCATCTGATTTCTTTTAACTATATTTGAAATTTATATGCTGTAATTAAGCACTTCGAAAAGTGTTCCAACGATTTGCTCAAGAATCGAACCTTAAGAGTAAACGAGAAAAACATGCACGTGTAGTATGCCAATTCTTGATTACAAATAGCTTATATCCCCGTTGAGCTTTACCAAGATAACTCTTCATTCATTTTAGTTTCTTCTATTCAAAAATCGAAATAAGCAATACAAATTGAAAAAATTGCATCTTTCCGAAGTTCATACCAATCGATCGGGACAAGATAAGAAAGAAACTTGCCCTTAGCCACCAACTGGAGAGAGTTATTTCTTTCGATCTCTCTTTTTTTTTAATCCATACTAAGTATTGGTATGTACCCCGATTGTGTTCTTTCACTATTAGTTGACAATAACCAATCTAACAGGATGATGACATGTCAGAGTTAGGCTATGGTTAGACTATTAAATTGAAGATGACAATTATTATGAGCAGTGGCGGAGATAGGGGTGGGGTGGGCTATAGCCTAGAGGTGTCAATCCGGGTCGGGTCGGCCCGCCAACATATGAGCCCGGTAACGGGCACGCGTGAAAAAAGCCCGCCTGTTACGGGTTCCGGGCCGGTTCTGAGTTGGCCCACAAATTTTGGACTACAACCCAGGCCCACCCGCTAACCCATTCGGGTCGAACCCATGCGGGTCACGGGTCGCGGGTCGCGGTTTGTTCCGGTTTGGCCCGTATGATTATATAAATAAAATTATAAAAATATAAAATTTTTCATATTTATAGCAAAAAAAAAATTTTTTTTTTTTTTTGTTAAATGTAAACTAAGAATTGAAGAAAATGATAAATTTATATTTATACCAAGAAAAATGTTTACATAGAATTTAAATTTAATGTTACATAAATTATTTATAACTTTGTAAAGTTAAATTTAACTTAAACAAATAACAACTAAATGTATTTCTAATTACTATTATCAAATATTTATAGTATAAGTACATCTCAACTAGATTGGCACCTGCGTTTTTTCAAAATTTAAAAAAAAAAAAAAAAAATTCACGGGCCAGCGGGTTAACCGCGGCCCGTGAAGGTGCAACCCGCGAAGCCCGCGAGTCACACTTCTTTGACCTGTGAACTGCCCACTCGGGTCACGGGGTCGGCCCACGGTCCCGGGTTGATCCGGACCGATTTTCACGGGTCTGACCGGCCCGTCCGTCTTGACACCTCTGCTATAGCCCATCATTGCCCAAGCTCAGCTTCTGTTAAAAAAAAAAATTGGTTGAAGCCCATTTTTTTCCACTGTCCAACCCAGTAGCTCTTCGTACCCTTCATTCCTGGCTCCGCTCCTGATTATGAGAGTGATCATGAGCCAAAAGACTTCTCATGCATGATGTGTTGGGTGCAGAAGCTATATATTAAGAAATTTGGATTTTATTGAGGTAATTTTGTTTGCTTACAAGAGTAGCTACAACTTGCTCTTTTACATTTTTTTTTTTCCTCGCATACTCTCGTGATAATAAAAAACACGACAATCTTCATTTGCTTATGTAAGAAGCCATGGATAATTCTAAGTAAATTAAGTTAACAAATCATTCAAAGACTTAGGACAATACTTGTTTTTTATATTAGCTTCATATTTTAGATTGGCTAGTTCAACGATTAACTTAGGACAATACTTGTTTTTTTGGGTAAAATATTTTTGCATAACCTAATTATTTTTGGATAAATAACTCCTAACCTAATTGAAATAGGATTTTTTTTCCCCCAAATCTCGACCACAGTTAAAACGATCTACAAGTAAAACTCCTCAGAATATCAACCATAGACTGTTATACCATTAGAGTACAAAAGCCCTAAATTATACACCATAAATCACCCTTTTTGATGAACCCTAGATCAAGAAAGGCGAAGGAGTTTGAGAGAAAGAGAAGATGATGATGATGATGATGATGATGATGATGATGATGATGAGATTCTCAAAAACCGTGAAGAAAACAAAATAGCAGTCATGAGAGAAGTATGCTATTTTATTATTGAACAATTTAAAACGCAATCATTTTTTCCATTCATTCATCTACTACCACATGCAATTATACATGTCAATTTTTTTGTCAAATCCTTCGACAAAGTAGCTTTATCCGTATACCTTAAACTATGGGTATAGATGTCTTATAGTATGGATGGTCATACCTCGTTTTATGGGTATAAATATTCTAAAACTTATATATCCATGCCTACCATGATGGATAGATAGCCATACCATATCTGTACCTTCTACTGTATGACTTTCTCGATGATGCTCGCTAAGACTCACCCCGAGTCTTATTCAGTTCGGGGCAAATCTTTTACAATATTTTCTTCACATGCGTCATTAAGATATTGGAATATGAAAATGTGATAGGAGTTATTTATGAGTATTCTTATAGTTTAATGACCCGATTAATCGACTACATAAGAAGGGGTTATTGGATGAGTAATGTCTCTTATTCTTCAAATATATATTAGTACTTTTTGGAAATAGAACAATTGCCCTACAACAAAAATGACATTTTACAACATACAAAATGCAACATTCACGAATATTTTAAAAAATAACTATAGAAATAATTCCCTCATTTCCTAATTAATTCGAAATAAATGAAAATAAAATTTTGAGATTATTAAATAAAATAAAATTATTCAAGAAAAATGCATTTTAGCGGCCCTAAATGATAAAATTTGGTCCTAACAAATCAATCAGCAGAGCAAAGCACTGAGTTTTGCTTATTTGGGCCACTTACACTCAAAATGGACCCAAAATTCCTTGAAAATGAACATTCGGGAAAAAAAAATCGTTGTCGATCCACGTGTCTCATTCCAAACAAATTCACGACCTTACCTATCAAAGCTGAACTCGACCAAAATACATAGATATTCAAACGCCTCTGCCTCTGCATTTGAACCCTACATAGACGTTCAAGCAACTTTGCCTCTACGTCTGAATTCCACTCAGACGTTCAAGCTCCTCGGCCAATCTCTCTGGCATGTAGACGCTTCTCTATTGGTTTCTTCTTCAGCCTTCTCTTGCCCTCCTTGCATTTAGAGGCTGTAATCATCAGCCCCATTTCACCATTCCACAAGGTGTGAACATACTTCTTTATGTGCTCCTCCGGTTTTCTAGTAGAGAGATCCATTTATATACTGTATATTTTCGTTCATATCTGCACTTGGCTCTGCCTTGATCTCTTATTGATAGAAAATAAAACATAATGTAGAAGAAGATGGGGAAGGGAAAGAGACCATTGAATGTCTACATCTTTATTGAATTGATTGATTAATGAATACAAAGCATATGTCCCTATTTATAGGGAAATTACATTGATAGAAAAGGTAAATATTATGAGAATAAAATCAAATCAAAGTGATTTGAGAAATATGAAAATCAAATTAAGATAATATCAAATCAAGATAATATTGATTTGATATTATCTTCAATACTCCCCCTCAAACTCAAGGTGGAGAACGACGGAAGCTTGAGTTTGAAATTTGATAGGAGCCTTCATTATTAGAGACTTAGAATGTTGCAGACTGTCTTGATCAATTGTAGTACCATCACTTGTAGGTGCTGGAGCGGAGGCCAAACCCTTGTCGCCATGGCCCTGAACGGCGGGCAAAAAGCTTGCAAAAACAAGAACAAAACTTGCAAGGACACCAAAAGAAACTTGAAGAATCTCTGCCACTTTCTTTGCCATGAGAAGAGGCTTGACTAAAGAAGATTTTGGGGTGATCATTAGAGTGAAGGTAATATGGGGAAGATAAATCAATGATGGCTTTGATAGTGCCATCAACAAAGATAACGGGAATGCACTGTAGAAAGAAGAAGACATTTGCTGGAATCATAAACTGGAAGAAGTTGGAAGAATTTGGCAGAAGAAGTTATAGCCATGTTGAAGGAGGCAAGAAATTCTGCTTACTGGAAGAAGTTGGCAAAAGAATTAATTTTGCTTGAAGAAACAATTGCAGATCTGATGAAGAAAACGAGGAAGGATATGGAAGCATCACAGTTCTATCTCCAGAATCTGTACAGATTTATGAAGGAAATGAAAACTTTGTAGAAACCACTGAAGCATTGACAGAACCAGTTCAGAAAGAAGAACAATCCCATGGCTGCTCAACACAGTGGCTTGCCTGTACGTTGTCTCCAGTTTGAAGAAAGTGACAGATAAATTAAAATCAGCAGAAAACGTGAAAAGTGAACCAGCAGGAAGAAAATGAAACGAACTGATGAGGAAGCCATGGAAACATTAGAGGAGGGATCAGGTTTGCTCTGATACCATGATAGAAAATAAAACATAATGTAGAAGAAGATGTGAGAAGGGAAAGAGACCATTGAATGTCTACATCTTTATTGAATTGATTGATTAAAGAATACAAAGCATATGTCCCTATTTATAGGGAAATTACATTGATAGAAAAGGTAAATATTATGAGAATAAAATCAAATCAAAGTGATTTGAGAAATATGGAAATCAAATTAAGATAATATCAAATCAAGATAATATTGATTTGATATTATCTTCAATACTTATGGTAAACTGTTACTTAACTAATCAAGAAATTCCTTTACATATTTGACCGTCTGGGAATTATGTCCATGAAAGGATATTCATTATGAATTAGTGTATTGATTAATGACTCCAATGCATTGAACTTCACTTACGAGAATTCCTCGAGGATCATACTGGTTCAATTGGCCAGATAAATTCCTTGAGGATCATATTGGTGTAGTTCTTATAGCCTCTAAATTTTTCCTCCTCGGCTCAGTTCTGGGTGATATAAATACTATAGAAACCTGATGAAAACAATAGCAAACTCAAGAATGGTATGAATTTAAAAGAAATTAAGGGATAATTAAATCTTCAGCTTATGATCTTGCAGCACAAAAGCAGAGGGTGATGTAATCGGTGTTAAACAATCCAAAGAAATAAAATTAAAAAAAAAAAAAGAGGGGGCCAGGGTTTCATTGATTCTGTATAATGCAATTGAATTATAAAAGATAATTTAACCCAGATACAAAAAGACTATATAGGCTAAACAAAGGACACTGAAAAGACTAGTCTATCCTTAATAAATAATAAAATAAAATAACCATATATTTTTTAACATCTCCCCTCAAACTCACGATGCGGCAGCTATGAGTATCGAGAGTTTGCCAACTAGAAAATGAAAACGAGAAATAGAATGCAACTTGATAAAAAAATCTGCAAGCTGCAAAGAAGAAGAAACAAAATGTAAAGTAATTGTGTCTTGCTTGAGATGATGACGAGTAAGGTGACAATCGATCTCAATGTGCTTAGTTCTTTCATGAAAAATAGAGTTGTGAGCAATTTGAATAGAACTCTGATTATCACAATATATAGGAGTGGGATGAGAAGGAAATACGTACATATCTGCAAGTAACCAACATAGCCAAATAATCTCTTTGGTAGCAGATGCTATAGCACAATATTCTGCTTCGGTTGAAAACTAAGAAACAATAGATTGTTTCTTCTCTTCCAAGAAATAAGAGAATCGTCCAAAAAGATACAGAAACCAATAATAGACTTACGATCTGTAGGGTCATTGCCATGATCGGTATCAAAACATGCACACATCTCCAAGGAAGATGTGGATGGAAGTAAAAGACTCCGAAAGACTGTATCCCGAAGATACCGCAAAATACGAAGAATAGCTGCCCAATGAACTGTAGTAGGAAAAGTAACAAACTGACTAACAACATGAACAACATATGCAATATCTAGACGAGTACTAGTGAGATATAATAAGCTCTCAATAATAGTACGGTATAAAATAGAATCTGATAAAGGTAAACCATCATAAGAAGAATACTTTGCGTTAACCTCAATGGGAGTATTAACAGTCTTATTATCAGTAAGTCGAGCTCGCTCAAGAATATTTGCAACATATTTCGATTGAGAAAAAAGATAACCTCTAGGTGTGCAGGCTACCTCAATACTAAAAAATATCGTACAGAACTCAAATCCTTCATTTCAAACTGTTTAGCTAACTCTGTCTTCAAAATTGAAATATCATCAATACCATCACCAGTAATCATCTATGTTGCTCGGACTCTCCAAAAATGGAGACGTATCGATGTCGACACGACATGACACGGATACTGACACGGAATATGGGTCGGATACTTGGTCGTGCACCCCGACACGGCAGCATAGTGGACGGCGTGGAGAACAGTGGACGGCGGGAGAAGACTCATTTATTTCAAGTCTTGTGGTAGTATTTTGCAGAAATTGATGGAGGGCGTTACGGGAATAAAGGAGAAGAAAACGGAAAAGAATGTAGTTTGGCAGCAGAAATTCTGCAGAAGACGGAGAAGACAAATTCTGTAGAAGATGGAGAAGGCGCAAAAGAAGCAGATGACTGTAGGGTTGGGTGTGAAATGGGCTTTTGTCAAGCCCTGAATAAGTTAGATTTAAAGGGTGTTAAATGGGCTTTTGTGTGGCCCAATGAATAAGTTAATTACTAGGGAAATTCTGTGATTTCAAAAGTTCAACAATTTATACCGTCAAAATTTGGGAATTGTCTCTACCAAATTTTGTAATTTATTGTAAGTGACGCGAGTTATTTTTTTTTATTTAAGATAAGATTAATTTAATATTTAATTTTAAATTTGTTTGATTCAATAATTCAAGTTAAACTTATCAATTTTGAGCGATTTAAATATCTTAAAAAGCATTCACTATAAATATATTACGAGCGAAGTATAAATGTTGAAAGTCGTCTTTATATGAATTATTGAATATCTCAATATAAATTGTTTAATACGTAAAATGTACAAATGTAACCTATATTTATTTTATACATATATGGAAAAAAAAAGAAATGTTTACATATATTTTAATACGTTGAAATTCGTTTTATATAAGATGGGATTTGTCTTTATATAAAATAAATATATTAGTTTTTATATTTGTCTCCATAGACATATATACATTATTAAAAAGTGACATGACATATCATTATCAAATAGACATCCTTAATTCTTCATATTCATATACAAAACAAATACAATGTATCGGCATGTCACTTTTTAAT